>OX578142.1:126965453-127586703 GCA_951213105.1 Amaurobius ferox
TGGATGCCTCCCCCACTGGGTTCCGGTCTAAATTGGGTGGCACTTCCCGGCCGTCCATACAGTTACCTTACACCTTTCTGGTAGGTCGGACGGTCTGGGTCTCAACAACAACAAAAAACAACAACAACCCTTCACTGGCGCAACTGGCGCACATACTCACAAGTCTCCGTTATGTCATTATTACCCCAAAACGAGTACATTTCTATGTCAGGCCCAAAACGTGATATCCCAATAAAATTCAAAATAAAACAAAAATCACAAAACCTTTAACAAAACAACAACCTTCTTTTTTAGCTATAACAAGAAGCAGTACAATGGCTGACATCTTTACCTTCAACCCACTACACCATTGTTTCTCGTCTCAGTAAGCCTGCCATCAATTAGCTACTTCGATCTACCTGCCATCAATTGGCACTCCGTAACAATGAGATGTGCGTATTTCTACACGATGCGTACACTCTTCCTACACGTACGTATTCCACACTCTTACCCCTGCTTACCCTATTACAACACAATGCCATCCATGAGGACTACTATTTCAGCTCTTAATTTAACTCATAAAGTGTTTAAGTAATTAATTAATTATATACTACCATACTAATCATTATTATCACACATGGATATCTCTCAGTCCTGTAGCGTAAAATGGTAAAGCCAAATTTTCAGTGAATAGATAAATATAAATAAAATAGATTAAATTAAGTGATTCCTTTGGGCTCAATCCAGCGCTATAGATATTTCTGCCCCAGATCACCCGTATGGTTCGATTTTGAAGTTAACGGTCCAACTGATTATTTAAAACTCTATGACTATCAAAATCTACTATGCAATCAATATTTCTGTTCTAAATTGAACTATTAACACGTTAAGCGTCGAGCTTACTTTGTTTCCCTCTCCGTTCACGCTGCAAAACACCGGCTAGCCTTTGAGCTCCTACTAAATGCCTCAGATCTAAATGCTCAAATTGTATTTAAAAATATAACCAAAATGAATATAAGTATCACAGAATTTCGAAGGAAATTAGCCGTCTATCTTTCAAATTGTCGGGATGAAGAAATTTCAAGTAGCAAAATTGTAAATACTCTTCAAATATCTCGTCACAAATTGCAACAAAAAACTGGGCGAGCATCGTGAGTTCGAAGGTATTGTAAAAAATCTGATGTGGGCAACACATGACTTTCCTTATATAATGTAATGAATTTACTACTTTTACAGTAAAAAAAATAGGTTTTTCTTATAGTAGATACTAATATTCTTTCCAAGATATTGAATTTTCGACAATTAGTCGTCATTTTCATTGATTTAGCGTCATTTTTATCCATTTGGCGAGATTTTCGTTAATTTGGCAACATTTCAAAAAGTCGCCAAAATCTCGCCAAGCGTTATGGATGAAGAAATAAGTTATTCTTACAGCAGATATACGACTATTGGCGTTCAAGTACAAAAGTATTACTTAAAGTATCTTTTTTCATGAATGGAACGAGCTAGATCCACGAGAATGATGTCACCCAATTTATCGCATGGTATTACATATGAAAAGTGAACATGTTTCTCAATAGGAAATATTTTTATTTTATGACTTTTTGATAATTTTTTTTGAAAAATTGTACAATATCTCGAGAACGGTTTATGTTAGCGTTCTAAAATTTATGTCAATCGTTTTCTAATGAAAAATTACATAAGAAATGTCTATTTGCGTAACTTTTTTAGTGGTTTTGATTTTTTGACGATTTTTTCAATATTTCATTCGAAAATTTAGGAGGGTTCTGAACATTCGATTGCGTATAAAAACAATAGGCATCCAGTGTTTATGGATTGTGATTTTTGTTCCAAATTTTGTTCGAATCGGTCCATTCGTTCGTCAGTTATCGTCTCCACAGACTCACTGACACACACACACACACACACACACACACACACATACTTTCACACACACACACAGACATCATTCCAAAAATGTTTGATTCGTGATCAGGGATGCTTGAAACGTGCTCTCCCGTCGAAAACTCGAATTCGAATTTTCGACCCCGTCACAATACTTTCCTTTCCAACTAGTTACTCTAAGTCCTCTGGACGAGTCGGACGGTCTGGGTCTTCAACAATACTTTCCTTATACATTATGTATATAAGGAAAGTAAAAATGCTACGAAGATAATGCAATACGATTCGTAAGAGATATTGCCAGAAAGTTGACAAAACAAGTAATAACATTTTGTGAAACCTGCACAGGACAACCATTTATGTGTATCCAATGTTTCAACAATACCCATTAAAATAATTTTTCTGGAAGGAAATAATATTTAGATACATTTTCTATAATCTTCAAACTATTTAATTTTTAACATATAAATTTTTAAATTACAAATCGTCAGTTAGCGTGACTGACGTGACCTGAACGGAAAGTACACTGTCAATTACCAGCGACTGACGCGGCGCTTAACGTGTTAAATAAAATTTGTTTATAATGGGCTTTAACCCTATATACCCTACATTATAATTCTGACAAACATCTCTGAGATTACTTTTGCAATTGATATCAGACAGATATTTCGAAAAATTTTTAGGAAGTATCCTTCCCATGCCCGAATAGGTCAGTTGCTTGTCTGATGATCAAGATATTAGAGGTTCAAATCATCCGTGTAAGGCTTACTAGTGAAGATCCAACAATGTTGTTAACCCTTATACATGAAATAAAAACTGCGTGAAGAAAAATGAATGTAAGAGAAAATGCAAATTATCCATATAAATAATTAGCAATCTTACTTCATAAAGTCATCAGATACACTCTTTTGCAAAAGAAAAAGAAGCACCATGAAGAAAGTGACTGTTTTTATTGAAATTAAATATGGGTACTGCTCATACACAGGTAATGAAACTATTACAAAATCAAGGCCGCAAGGCAATGATTAGCAATTGCACATTGAATTTTCAAATCAATTGGTGAACCCCCCCCCCCCCTTGCGACAATGCATGCTTGTAAACGTCTAGGTAAGGAGTGATAAAGTTTCCTAATGTCATACTGCGATATATTTTACCAGACATTCCTCGATTGTTACTCCAGATCTGCTATATTTCGTTGTGCCCAAATTTGGAGGCCTAGCATGTACTATACATGCTCGATTGACGAAAGGTCTGGTGACCTTGCTGGCCAAAAAACAGTATCAACACCATGGCGACAGTCCACAGATATGCGAGCCGTATGTGGCGTGGAATTATCTTGTTGGAAAATGGCCCCAGAATGACGTGCCATGTAACGCAAACGGCCGCAGGATTTCATTAACATATCGCTGAGCTGTTAAATTTTTACGCAGGATGACTGGGGGCGACCTGCTGTCGTAAGGATAGAACCCCACACCACCACACCAGGATTAATGGCTGTGTGCCAGTATAAAACAAAGGCTGATTAAGACCGCTGTCCCTGGCGCCTCCACACACGTAACCGATGGCCATCTGCTGAAAGACTGAAACGTGATCCATCGCTGATCACTATGCGATGCCAGTCTGCTGGCAGGCAAAACGCTCGGCTACGACACCACTCCAAACGACTCTGTCGATGTTGTGGGGTTATGGGAAGACGTCTTAAAGGCCGCCGTGAGTGTAACCCCACTTCAGCCAAGCGCCGTGAGATGATGGAAGGTGCCATGGGTAGTATGGAAGAAAGCTGTAGCACGTTGGATGGCGTACAATGATGCCGTTGGGCCAGTTTGGGTCCGTCGTACAATCATCCGATCTTACCTCACATTCGTGCACCTTGGCCTTCCAGAGCCTTCATTCCGCCGATGACTTCCTTGCAGCAACCATTGCTGCCAGCTCCTTTGCACAGCAGTCTCAGTTCGGTGCAGGTGGCGGCCCATTGCTCGGCATGACCAGCCAGCTTCACGCAACCCGGCAATACGACCACATTCAAACTCGTCTAATTGCTTATAAGGTCTTCGGCAACGTCGTAACGGCGTTATTGGTTGTGTCCCCACGGAACTGCAATGCCGATAACGAACAAAGGTAAACCGTCCACATTTTTAACCTGTTTTATAGGATGCTAGTTGCGCAGTAGAAACGCGCGTTATGACCGAAGTTAACACTCATTGACCTTGCAAATTTAATCATTTGCATACTTGGTATAAAGGAATTTTCTTGCGAAATTTCGAGATGATCGGATTAATTTTTATGTGCTAGGATTTTTAGGATAAATTTTTAGTGCTTCGTTTTTTTTTCAAAAGAGTGTATAGTGGACTCTAAGAAATGCACATTGACTGTCCATAATTTTAAGAAGCTTAAATAAACAAAATATTATACAATGCATCCTAAACTATCCTCTGTCTCTAAAAGTCCACTCCAGCCCACAATATTAAAATTTCAGTTTGAACAAAAAAAAAAAGCAAATATTTTATCACATAAAGTACATGATAAGATGTGATGTCACAGAAAAATTTTGATAGGGTGTTGATTGTTTGGTTTGTATGCACTTACAGTCCTTGGAAAAAAAAGTTACGCATCCAGATAGAACCATCTGATAATCGAAAAAGTTGGTAAATAGCTATGTCGTGGGCTGATATACGAATAATTATACAATATGGTAGAACTGAGCAGGAATACATTTCACACTAGTGTTCTGAAATCGTAATCGTCGTGACGTATACGAAAGAGTCCCATACAGACGGTATATGCTATATAATTACTGTAAGAGTTATGTGAAGATCGGTGCGTAATAAGCATGGCTAGACGATGCAATATGCGTCACTACGAACAACTGACGGAGTTTGAGAGAAGCCGTATCGTTTGGCTGCGAGAAGCAGGGTGGTCGGCTAGTAGAATTACCAGTCATCTTAACCGTTCTAACTTGACTGTAAGTATGTGTTAGGAACACTGGATACGCGAAGACACGCATACATGGCAAACAGGCTCTAGACGACAAAGACAGTTTACCAGAAGAGAGGATCGATTGATGATGAGAAAAGTGCAAACATCTGCAACTGCGTCTTTGTCCACCATCCAGAGACATGCAAAAGCTTCGAAAGAAAACCATATATCTTCGCGTACCATTGTCCGACGACTAGCAATTGCAGCCTTTCATTCATTGTGTAATTAAATGTCTACCATTAACACTCACAATAGTGTCAGTTTCGTTTGTATTGGTGTCGAGACAGGGAGACACGGATTGCTACGGACTGGCAACTCATCATCTTTAACGACGGACCCGCTGCTGTTAGGAAACGGATAATCACAATGTTAGAGTATGGAGAACTATTGGGGAGTTACACATCTTAAATTTAACTGTTGAGCGGCACACTGCCCACTACTGACGGGCCGATCTAGAGAGTTATCTTGTTTAATATCGTTCACCACTAGTAGTAATACGAGGAACATTGACAGCACAGCGCTATATTCAGAAAATCCTGCGTTATCATATATTGTCTTTTATGGCTAATCTACAAAGATTCGTTTTATAAAAAGATAATGCTCGCCCGCATACAGATAGGATTTCCCGTAAATGTCTCCGCATTGCTGCCACACTACCTTGACGTGCACGGTCGGCCGATTTATCACTCACTAAGCATTTATGGGACCAGACTGGACAGCAATTTCAGTCAACTACTAGTATGTTGTTGAGACTCAGACCGTCCGACCTACCAGAAATGTGTCCGAGTATGTGGTATCTGGAATGGCAGTTGCAACATCCGTGAGCAAATCTGTTGCAGGATATCATACGACATCTGTATGACTCTATACATGACTGTATCGCCCCATATATATAAGCAAGAAGATGTCCTACAAAGTACTAAAAGTAGCTTTAAATTATATAGTTGTTCTACGGGAAATCACCCTTTTGCTATGATATTCTAATTACTAATTACCAGCGTCATTACGATCACAAACATAAAGTTTTATTCGATTTCAACGTCTCCTCTTGGTACGTATCTTTTTCTTTTGTCAATGAATGCAGTAATCAAACAACAAAATTTTTGATGATTTATCTACTTACTCCTCTTAATTCAGCATTTCTCGTCATGTACTTATTTACTTTCAATTTGGCCACACATTGTTTCTTTTTTTAGGAGCAAAATTATTTTTTATCGTTTTAGAGTCAAAAACAAGAAGATCAATCATGTATAAAACATTGATTATGAAACATTTTTCAATTGAAATGCAATTTTATTTAAACATCTCTAAAATGCGATGCATCCAGCGCTGACATATTTTAAATTATCACAGTTCTACAATAATTTATTATATTTGAAAACTGAAGACTTCATCGAAAAAAATGAAATTTATTCAAATGACGTCATCAAAATATAACGAACATTTGTCTGGCTCTCTATGTAAAAGCAATGAATATTTCATACATATCACTTTTATTCCAGACTTCAGAGCTAAATTTTGCGTGAAAAAAAATCCACAATTCTTATACATCTCATCTTACAGCTTGATGTGTTTACATTCTTCATCCATTAAAATTAATCTTCGTTGTAGAAATAATCAAAATGTGATGATTATTTAAACTCAAAAAATATTGTAATTGCGTTGGCGCAGAATATAGATGCACAGAAAATTCGCAAAAAAAAGCGGTATTAGGACGGATGCAACACTAAATATAAATTTAAAAGTACTTTAAAAAATCACATTTTTGACACTGGGAAAAAATTATGGATGTCATATTTTATTTTGAAGTATGTCGCGCGATTTCTTCATATAATATGGGTTGTTGTTGAAACCCAGACCGTCCGACCTACCAGAAAAGGTGTAAGGTAACTGTTTGGAAGGTCGGGAAGTGCCACCCAATTTAGACCGGACCCCAGTGGGGGAGGCATCCACAGGGACCGTACCCTCCTTCCCCTACCACCAACCTCTCGGAAGGACTTTCGGACCCACATGTTTAACGTGATCGTACTCCGCATGAACACGGCGGCAGTTTTGGCAGTGGCTGGAATCGAACCCGGGCCTACCGAGTGCAACTCCAGCGCGCTAACCAATGGGCTACCGCGCCCCCATATAATATGGGTGTAATTATTATTTTAATTTTTATTTTAAAAACTGTCGAACATATTGTTGAAATTTTTTTATATATTTTATGGAATAATTTGAATATTTTTTAAAATTTTCGAAGCAACTTGTGAATTTTAACTTCACTTAAAAGAATGTTTGAAAAATTAGGTCCCATAGGGTTCAATGTATTTCACTTTTTCAACCCGGGTTCAATCCAAAACTAATTGGGTGATGTTATTCATTTATATTCCCATAGGTCTCACAGACCATCTCCACAACATACTAAAATTTCACTGCTAAAGTCATTTTTACGGCAGATATCGTACAGACAGAATGAATGAATAAAGTCATAAACACTTTTCAACTACGTTGGAAAGTGTTAAAAAGAGGGAAGATGAGTTGATATTCCCATTCAAATGCTGATTATTCTCCGGGTCTTGAACAAACACTACAGTTTTGTCATCTTCAATCCCATTTAAACGCCTTTTACGAACTTTCAAAGCATAGTGAAAACATTTCATAACTTTTCTAATAATAGTTTAAAAGCCCTATATAATGAATATATTAGCTTCCGTATTAATGAAAAAAGCTCAGTTAGCATATATTTTTCTTTGAGGATAAGAGTGCTGCAAATATGCATCTATTTGATTTAGTCGGGGAGCTTAAGCCAGGTATTTATTCAGAACAATACCTTTCTGAAGAGAACAATTTTAGATAGCCGTTGTTGAGTGTTTTGTCAATATATCCCGAAATTAAGCTGTATGAGCTTATTAATAAATATTAGTTGAGAATACTAGATAGAAGTGAAAGGAAAAAGTGTTATAGAATTATTATTAATTCTTTCAGATTCAAGAGACAAATAGTTTTTTAAGTCAAGTATTCTTGTTTAAAATAGTTAGAAATTACAAAATGTATGTAATAAAAATCCGTGATTCTGCTGTATTAAATTCTTACACATGAATATCAGTTCAATAAAATATCGTGAAATTGATGCAAAATTATTGAAATTTCTTCAAGTTTATTGTGCATTTAAGTCTTATTTAATTAGATTGGAGAAAAAAGCGAAATGAAGAACGTTATATTTTTTTATATCTCACAAGAAAGGTAAATTTGAATCACTTAAGGGGGCATAGGACCTTAAGTGCCGTAAACAGAGTAAATTTCCGTGTTCCACGTTCCATTTTATACTTCTTCTATTATACTTCGTTAATACCTAAAAATTTTACGGCTAATAAGTGAATACCTGCAAAATATATGATAATCTTTTCAATAAGGTGAATCTTATAATAATATTTTTAAAACTTGTATAATTTGCATGTATTTATTAAAATTTTATTTTGATACATGTTGCTGGCGCGCATGATTGCAATAAACATATTGCTTCCAGAAACAAAAATATTGCTGACTATGATGCAAAAGTATCCATTCAAGAAGACTTTGATCAAAATCAAAACATTTGCATAATTAAAGTTTAAAAGAAATAAAATATTTAAAATTAAAAATGTAACTAAATTTTAAATTAAATTAAAAATAATTAAATTATGCAAATGTTTTGGTTTTGATCTAAGACTTCTTGAATGGATACTTTTGCATCATAGTCAGCAATATTTTTGTTTCTGGAAGCAATAGTTTTGTTGCAATCATGCGTGCTAGCAACCTATATTAAAATAAAATTTTAATAAATACATGCAAATTATACAATTTTAAAAAATATTATTATAAGATTCACCTTATTGAAAAAATTATCACATATTCTACAGGTATTCACTTATTAACCATAAAATTTTTAGGTGTTATTGATGTTTAATAGAAGAGGTAAAAAATAAAACGTATGGAACACGGAAATTTACTGTTTATGGCACTTTTAAAGGTCTTATGTCCCCTTAACTTATTTGCTTACTGTGTCAAACGAAAGCGTTTTTAATAACTACCTACAAGAGAACTAACTAACTGAATGAGGAAATCTGATTTTGACGTTATTCATGAATTTTTATAAGATGTAAAAATCTGTTCGGCATTTGACCTCATATAATACTACATTCTTGTTAAAGTAAAATATTTGATTAAATAAATCTATCTTATTGTTTAAATGGGAGCGTAACTGGCTAAATTATCTAAGACAATTTTAGTAAATTTTCAAATTTAATTAAAACCTCCGCGGTAAGGGTGTCCGGTAAAGTTGTGAGTAGCCAAACAAGTTTTGAACGATGGTAGCTAGATCTATGAAAATGAGATGTTAGTATATTAAAATGACGATGACATAAAAATGAGCCTGCCGGAAACGCCTCTAGCGGCAAATTTGGAAGTTAGCACTCCTATCTCGGAAACCATGAAATATACAAAAAAAATGTCAATTAGAAAGTTATAGATCATCATCGAATTAGTAGGAAATGATATTTTGCAGAAACAAATGGCGCATATAGAAAGCTCTAATCATTACTGTGAATATCGTATGGAAGTGATGGTTGTGATGTGTAAAACCACTCCAGTAGATAAAATATGGCAGAAAATTTGCAAACGTTCATCAATCACCAGATGTGTGTACTTTGTTGAGCATCATTTCAGAAAAAGATTATTACAGGCTATTTCAATGAAGATTATTGTGAAATAGCACTGCTACACGGCGAAGTCAGACAAAACGCTGTGGAAGCTGCACAGCAGTATGCTTCACGATTTACTACTGTTCTACTTTCACCCGTATTGCTGGATAGTTCTTTCCTGCGTGTGTTGTTGCAAATGATGAGCGTATTGAACACGCTTTACATTAAAATGTTATACGCTATGTAAATATTGCTTTTGTATTAAATGTAATAACTTTTCCTACTTATTTGATGATGCTCTACAACTTTCTAATTGACTTTTTCTGTATCTCATAGTTTCCAAGATAGAAATGCTAACAAGAGCGCTGTCTCGTCAATCTCAACTGGTAGCTTATAATTACCTCACGTTGACAGCTCCAGCTACCATCGTTTAAAACTTATTTGGACTACCGGGCACCCTAAAGTAAATTAAGTAAATTACTTACATGGCCAGGGTGAAGAAGCTAGTAACATAACTGAATGCTATCCAAAAGGCCCAGGCTTGAATGCTATCCAAGAAGCCTAGGCATGTAAAATTATGTCTAATATTCTACAATTGGCGCCCGAGCCAATTGTAGAGTATTATGTCCCGAAACTACATAGTCTTGTGGAAGGTTGAGAGGTTTGCAATTGCCCATCACAATCTTTTTTTTAAAGGGGGAATGTCGGGAAATTTTAAAGAATTCTGTAAATGATCGGGGTGTCCCAAGTGGTTTCGAGTCCAGTTTATGGTTGTTATTTTGAGATGAAACTAAGTCTAATTCTACCCAAATGCACAAAACCCGGATAAATAATCTGAAAAAAAGATTCCCGAAAATTCTCGAAATTTTTAGTTTAATATATGCTAATAGACACAACTAATAGAACTACATATTGTAATAGAACTACATGTTATACTAATATATATTATACTGATAAAACTACATAACTAATAGAACTACATATTATACTGATATATTAATCTTTGCCAGGACTTCATAACAGGTTTTAGATATATTAAATATAAATTTGAAAGTTTAAAAACACATTCCCACCTCATTATCATTCACTTTGGGCCTTTCAACTCTCTATACGCTCAGAGCCGTGTAGCAAAACGATATTTCATTCTTTTGATGAAAGATACACCGCAAATTCAAGATCTTATTACTTTCCTTATATACATAATGTATAAGGAAGGTATTATGACGGGGTCGAAAATTCGAATTCGAGTTTTCGACGGGAGAGCACGTTTCAAGCATCCCTGATCACGAATCGAACATTTTTGAGGTGATCTCTCTCTGTGTGTGTGTGTGTGTGTGTGTGTGTGTGTGTGTGTGTGTGCGCCAGTGAGTCTGTGGAGACGATATCTCACGAACGAGTGGAGCGATTCGAATGAAATTTGGTACAAAAATCACAATCCATGAATACTGGAAGCCTATTGTTTTAAAATACAATCGAATGTTTAGAACCCCCCAAAATGTTCGAGTGAAATTTTGAAAAAATCATCAAAAAATCAAAACCTTTAATAATGTTACGCAAATAGACATTTCTTAGTAATTTTTCCTTAGAAAACGATTGACATAAACTTGAGAACGCTAGCATGAACCGTTCTCGAGATATTGTACATTTTTCAAATAAATTTATCAAAAAAATCCCATAAATTAAAAAAAGTATTAACTGTTGAGGAACATGTATACTTTTCATATGTAATATCATTCGATAAATTTAGTGACATCATTCTCATGGATCTAACTCGTTCCATTTACGAGAAAAGATAGTTTGAGTAATACTTTTGTATTTGAACGCCAATAGTCATTTATCTGCTGTAAGAATAACTTATTTCTCCATCCATAACGCTTGGCGAGATTTTGGCGACGAATTTAGTGGAATGTCGCCAACTTGGCGACATTTTTAAATGTTGCAAAATTAACGAAAATCTCGCTAAATGGATAAAAACGACACTAAATCAATGTGACGACTAATTGAAGAAAATTCAATATCTTGTAAAGAATATAAGTATATACTATAAGAATAACATTTTTTTAACTGTAAAAGTAATAAATTCATTACATTCTTTAAGGAAAGTCATGTGCTGCCCACATCAGATTTTTTTAACTGTAAAAGTAGTAAATTCATTGCATTATATAAGGAAAGTCATGTGTTGCCCCCATCAGATTTTTTTCTGGGTGGGGTTTCGATGTCTTGGACTTACAATACCATGAAGTTCGAGTTTGATTTCTTATAACTTCGAGGATTTCCACGAAGTAGACTCCTACACTATAAAAGAAATGGACTCAGATTTCCTGCAAGATGAAGCCTACCTACAGACAGTACTCAGTTGTCTGTGGGAAATAAGAAAGCTTTCACCAGAAGCTACAGTTTAAAGAAGATTCTGGACCACTATGAGTAGGGAAGAAGTGGCATAAATGGGATGCATATTTTTATATTTTGCATTTTTTTATTTTAATTTCGAAAAGTAAAACACTAGAATGTTATTTACCAGAAAAAAATATTTAAAGCAAAAAATAAGTTGCTTAATGCTGATAAAATCGAAGAATATGCACTCGTATATTTTGTCCCATTCATTCCAGACAGAGTAATGCTTGAGACAATAAATGTCACGAATAGGATAAAAGAAATTTCGGATAATTTTGTTTTCGCATACACCTCTTAAGACTTTTTATTTGAAAGATATTAAGTATTCTACTAGCAAAATGCTAATTTATGACAACGAAAAACACTTTCAGCAACTAAATTTTCCTTTCACATCTAATTACTTTATAGGCCCACATTTTTTCTAACCTTTCAAAATTTGCAACAGAATGATAAAAAATCTGATGTGGGCAGCACATGACTTTCCTTATATAATGTAATGTATTTACTATTTTATAGTGAAAAAAATAGGTTTTTCTTATAGTAGATACTAATATTATTTCCAAGATATTGAATTTTCGACAATTAGTCGTCATTTTTATCCATTTGGCGAGATTTTCGTTAATTTGGCAACATTTCAAAAAGTCGCCAAGTTGGCGACATTTCGCCAAATTCATCACCAAAATCTCGCCAAGCGTTATGGACTAAGAAATAAGTTATTCTTACAGCAGATAAATGACTATTGGCGTTCAAATGCAAAAGTATTACTTAAAGTATCTTTTTTCATAAATGGAACGAGTTAGATCCACGACAATGATGTCACCCAATTGATCGCATGGTATTACATATGAAAGGTGAACATGTTTCTCAATAGGAAATGTTTTTTTTTTATTTTCTTTGACTTTTTGATAATTTTTTTTAAAAATGTACAATATCTCGAGAACGGTTCATGTTAGCGCACTAAAATTTATGTCAATCGTTTTCTAATGAAAATTTATATAAGAAATGTCTATTTGCGTAACTTTATTAGCGGTTTTAATTTTTTGACGATTTCTTCAAAATTTCATTCGAAAATTTAGGGGTTTCTGAACATTCGAGTGCGTATGAAAACAATAGGCTTCCAGTGTTTATGGATTGTGATTTTTGTACCAAATTTTGTTCGAATCGGTCCAATCGTTCGTCAGTTATCGTCTCCACAGTCTCACTGACACACACACACACACACACACAGACATCACTTCAAAAATGTTTGATTCGTGATCAGGGATGCTTGAAACGTGCTCTCCCGTCGAAAACTCGAATTCGAATTTTCGACCCCGTCACAATACTTTCCTTATACATTATGTATATAAGGCAAGTAATAAGTCCTTGTACGAACAGTGTCACAACATTCACTAGGTTTGGGGAGCCTTGAAATTATGTAATTATCAGCGCATTATAGCTATACCTTCATTGGTTGGACAGACGATAAGCATGGATTTGTCTTTCTTTCGTAGGAATTGAATTTTCACTTAATCACAAGATTTCAATTTTTTTATAATACTGCCAACATAACATATGCAATTTGTGTGAGTTGCAGGCCCAGAACACTCCCTAAAGGTTTACAGCAGGTAATTGAGTGGCCGGAAAGGACAATTTGTGTGTATGTGTGTGTGTGTGATAAATGTAACAAATACAAAATAGTCTTCCTTTAACCTTACATCATAACTGGTATTTTCTAAGATACTCTGACAACAATCTATAGATTCATCCCAAAATTCCAAATCAACACTAACTTCCTCCTGATTTCATTATCCATATTTCTTCTAATTTGCTTTTAATATATATTTTCTAACTTTGCCTTTAAGAAAAATGTCTCTATATTTTTAGTTTTTAGCTGAATCTTCTCAGCTGTACTTGGTAATTGTAGCAGCTCTTTTCTTTAGCTTTTTAGCATTTTTACTTTCCTTATATACATAATGTATAAGGAAAGTATTGTGACGGGGTCGAAAATTCGAATTCGAGTTTTCGACGGGAGAGCACGTTTCAAGCATCCCTGATCACGAATCAAACATGTTTGAAGTGATGTCCGTGTGTATGTGTGTGTGTGAGTGAAAGTGTGTGTGTGTGTGTGTGTGTGTCAGTGAGTCTGTGGAGACGATAACTGACGAACGAATAGACCGATTTGAACCAAATTTGATACAAAAATCACAATCCGTAAACACTGGAAGTCTATTGTTTTATATGCAATCGAATGTTCAGAACCCCCTAAATTTTTGAATGAAATTTTGAAAAAATCGTCAAAAAATCAAAACTACTAATAAAGTTACGCAATTAGACATTTCTCATGTAATTTTTTATTAGAAAACGATTGACATAAATTTTAGAGCGCTAACATGAACCGTTCTCGAGATATTGCACATTTTTCAAAAAAAATATCAAAAAGTCATATAAAATAAAAAAAAATATTTCCTATTGAGAAACATGTTCACTTTTCATATGTAATACCATGCGATAAATTGGGTGATATCATTCTCGTGGATCTAGCTCGTTCCATTCATGAAAAAAGATACTTTGAGTAATACTTTTGTATTTGAACGCCAATAGTCATTTATCTGCTGTAAGAATAACTTATTTCTTTGTCCATAACGCTTGGCGAGATTTAGTGACGAATTTGGCGGAATGTCGCCAACATGGCGACTTTTTAAATGTTGCCAAATTAACGAAAATCTCGCCAAATGGATAAAAATGACACTAAATCAATGAAAATGACGACTAATTGTCGAAAATTCAATATCTTGGAAAGAATATTAATATCTACTATAAGAAACACCTATTTTTTTT
This sequence comes from Amaurobius ferox, assembly GCA_951213105.1. NCBI lineage: Eukaryota > Metazoa > Arthropoda > Arachnida > Araneae > Amaurobiidae > Amaurobius > Amaurobius ferox. The sequence continues at coordinate 126,980,189 of OX578142.1, forward strand.
ACTGTAAAAGTAGTAAATTCATTACATTATATAAGGAAAGTCATGTGTTGCCCACATCAGATTTTTTTTTAAGTTACGCTTCATTAAGTTGTGCTTCTAGGTTGTCCCATTCATTACTTAATCTGTATCCCATTCAAGACTTTCACACATTTGATTGTAAAATTCAAAATCAAAAGTATGTGACACCATTACAATCTAACTTAATCTAGAAATTTAAGTTAAATGTATGAGGATACTTATTTTATAACTATTTAAACTTAAGAGGATAATTTTTTATAACTATTTAAACTTTAGAAGATCACTAAATGGTATATTTTTCACTTTAAGATGTTCATAATTACTTAGTCGTGGAAACACAAAAATGCTAATTTCTTTTTGGTCACATAAGCTGCTATTTTTCTTCTGGTTTGTTTGACAAACAATAACGCAAAACTCAATCTATTGGCCGAATAGAAAGCTAAAATAGTATTTAGTTAAGGGTTAATGAATTTCTTATTCATTCTATGTCCCATGCATGACATTTCTCACTTATATATGCATGAATATACAGGGTTCTCCAACAATTCCCGGATTCAAATATAGCTGCTATGAACCTGAAAGTTAGAGCGTGAATTTTTGATCACAATTGGACATTGCAGCTCGTAAAAGTCACCTATATGTAAAATACCTGTGTTTATGACTAAAAAAAATCTGTTTCATTTGGAAAGAGCTAGACATTTTTCCTAGTTCTTACAAATTTGAATGTGCTTTTTATGAAAATCAATCCTGCTTGAAATATTCAGGCTACAATAAAGAATGGCTACGTGTCCTAACAAATTGACTTTGTTTAAGGTTATTCATACTTTTGATCTCTTAAACAATACTGGTCTTAAACAGTATTAGTCGTTCTGGAAGTTTCTTTCAGTTATTGTTCCAATAAAATACTTTCTTTTCTTTTTTAACTTTATTAATTCTTTTGATAATATAAAAATATCCCACTTTAGACTTTACTTTGTATTTGAAAACAAGAAAATATCTTTTAAAAAACAGTACATCCAGATTTCAAAACTTCCACATTAATCTATATAAATAAAATTAAAAATCTGTGTGTGTGTGTGTGTGTGTGTGTTTTATCATCACGGGAGAACGGCTGCATCGAATATCATAAAATTTTGTGGATAGATGTGAAATAGTCCAACTTTAAATTTAGTGCATGTTTTGGGTTTTTAAGACCAGGACTTATCGATATATTAATAAAAAACAAACCCCTCATAGAGATAGCACTATGCAGGCAATATTTTTATCACCAATGTATTTGAAGAAAAATATATCATGTTGCTTAGCAATGGATTTAAATCCAATGTATTTATAAAGCAGACGATTTTATTAAATCTTTTCTGAAATAAATGACAAGAAAGATCAATCATGCATAAAGCATTGATTATGAAACACATTCCAACTGCAATGCAATTTCTTTTAAACATCTCTAAAATGCGATACATTCAGCGGTAATATTTTTAAAATTATCACAATACTACAATAATTTATTATATTTGAAGACTTAAAACTTCATTGAAAAAAAATAAACTTTATTCAAATGACGTCATTGAAATATAAATCGCCTGACTCTCTAAGTAAAAGCAGTAAATATTTCATTCATACTCTTTTATTCCATTCCTTTCACCCATCATAATACTACAATAATTTATTTTACTTCAAAACTTAAAACCATGGAGGTAAAAGTACTTTAACTCTATGGTAAAACTTCATCGACAAAGTCTGCTATAAAATCGTCTGTTTCTTTATGTAAAATCAAGGAATATTTATTCATATCAGAGCAGACTCCAGAGTTAAATAATTTTGCGTTAAAAAATTCAGCAATTCTTATACAACTCACCTTACAGCTTGATGTGTTTACATTCTGGATCCATTAAAATTAGGCTTCGTTGAAGAAATAATGAAAAGTTTGATGAACATTTAAACTAAAATATATTGAAATAGCGTTGTTTCAGAATACAGTTGAACAGAAATTAAGCAAAAATTAAGCGGTTTTAGGACGGATACAGCAGTACATATAAATTAAAAAGAACTTTAAAAATCACGATTTTGACACAAGATGGATGGTATTGATCATTTAAACTCAAATATATTGTAATTGCGTTGTTTCAGAATATAGATGCACAGAAATTAAATAAAAATAAAGCTGTTTTAGGACGGATACAACACTAAATATAAATTAAAAAGAACTTTAAAAATCCCGATTTAGGCACAAGATGGATGTCATATTTTATTTTGAAGTGGGCCACGTGATCTCTTCATATAATATGGGTGTAATTATTGTTTTAATTTTTATTTAAAAAACTACCGAATATATTTTGCTGAATTTTTTTTATATTTTTATGGGATAATTTGAATATTTCCTAAAACTTTCGAAGCAATTTGCGAATTTTAAATTTGCTTAAAAAATGTTTGAAAAATTAGATTCCATAGGATTCAATGTATTTCATCTTTTCAACCCGGGTTTAGTCCAAAGCTAATTGGGTGACATTATTCATTTTTTTTCCAATGGCCAGGCAATTGAATCTTTCGTCATTCGCCTATATACCGGCCAGAACCGTGAACTTTTTAGCCCTCATATGACGTTGCCCCAGCGCACCAGTGGGGGGTAGGAATACACCGCGCCCAACGACACAAGATCCATGCCTTAAGGTGGGACTCGAACCCACAACCCGGCGGCCGAACGATCGCTAGGAAACGCTTGCCTTGACCGTTCGGCCACCGCGTCGGCACATTATTCATTTATTTTCCCATAAGTCCTACAGACCGTCTGAACAACATACTAAAATTTCATTTTCATAAAGTCAGTTTTACGGCGTTATCGTGAGATTGGTCATACAGACAGAAAGAAGGAACAAAGTAATAAACACTTTTCAACTATGTTGTAAAGTGTTAAAAATATATATAAATATAAATTTTAACAAATTGCACTTTTGACTAGATACAATTGATCAAATAAGGCCTTCGTATTTAAAGATTAGGGGAAAATTATTGGTATTTACAGTTTCTTACGTCAGCTGTTTTAATTCAGCAAAGACTTTTCAAACTCATATATCGTGTTTAACTCATATATTGTGTTTAGCCGATTGTTAAAACAGAATAAAAGCAGTACTGGTATGTCTTCTAATACCATTTTAATGTTTTCATTTTGGCATATATTGATTTAATTCCAAATTTTTTATAAATTTGTTTACAAACGGGACCAGGAAATATTTTTTCTTCAAATTTGCACGTGAAGATAATTTTGTATAGCGAGAACAGATATACTTATACTTTTTAGGAAAATTGCATTAAATATTTAAAGGGATGTTTTGAATAACAATATTATTTAGAATACTATAAGAATTTGCAGATAACTGTTAATTTTTTATTATTATTATTATAGTATATACCGTACAAAGAACGTGTATACTGCTAGTCACTATATGTAATTGTCTGACATGTAATATATTTTTGTCTTTTCAGACTCTTCAAAATCCCCCTGGTGACCTAGAAGACTGAATTTTAGCACACTTATAGTATCGACTACGGTACAGAGCCTTACGGAGCCGTATTTTTTTATTTACAATCCCGAAGACGGAGAAAGAAGGGAGGGTTAAAAAGTCTTTGTAGATCTTCTAGAAGCCCCTTCGTCCTTTGACCTAGAAATTTTAATCTTTTTCATGTAGTATCGACATCTGTACAGAAACTAGACGAATGTTTGATTTGCCCCTCCCCCGGGGGGGCTGAGAAAATGAGGGTTTGAAAAAAATTTCTGACCCTCCAGCGGCCCATGCGTTGATCTAAAAGTCTAAATCTTTGCACACGTATAGTGTCGACTATGGTACGGAACCTAACGAAGCTGGATTTTCGATTTACCCCCCCCCCCCCGGAAGCATAGATAATGGGAGATTCGAACAGTTTTCTCAGACAGTCCAGAAGCTTTTCTGGTGGCTTAGAGGGATGAATTGACGACTGGATCTGTGCGTTCATAGAGTATGGACCCGATAAATCTGTAGGTTTGAAAGTCCATCCGAGAGGTAATGAGTAGGGAAAGATGGTTGTGCCCCTGTGGTTGCCGTACCCATTGAGTTACGGTCTAATTTTGATGGCTCTTTGCCGGTTGTCCAAGCAGATACCTTACACTTTCAAGTAGGTTGGACGGCCTGGGAAAGAAAAACGGAAGTATCAACCACTGGAAAACGAACCTAACAGAGCAGGATTTTCGATTCTCTTCCTGGAGTGGTCAAAATTGGGGAGGAGGTGTAGAGATAAAGTCTCTGAGAATCCTTCCGAAGCCTCCACCGGAGACACAAATGGCTGAAATTCGACCACGGGACAAAACCTAACTGTGCCAATTTTCAATTGAGACAAATATTTTCGACGCTAAGTACCATATAATATTAAATAAAATAAAATTTGCTAAAAGAAGTAGCAGCTTAAATTTTTAAGCGTGTTAGTTTCCCTGCCTTTTTGCAGGGTCAATTACTAATTGTACAACTTAAATTACGAAATACATTTTACAACAAAATAAACAATAAAGCAGAACAACTCCACAGCACCTATATAATAATTGTCTAACATACACTGGCTTCCAAAGGTTAAGCACGGATTCTAAAATCAACAAATATGAAAAAGTGAAGCTTTGATTAACTCAAAATTGTACATGAAGATAGCAAATGTGTTTATGCATAAAAGAAAATAAGAATTATGCACAAAGATGAAATAAATATTTACTTTTCGTACATTTGGGTCATTAACAAAATTATATTTAAAGACAAACAAACCAAAAAAAAAACATTAATATGGTGTGTAACCACCCCGGGCTTTCACACAAACTTTACAACTATTTTCCATGCTTTCAGTGAGATGAACCATCGCAAATGCGAGGAATAGCCATTCCTCCAATATGGCAGTTTCCAACTCTCTGAGACTGGCTGGAGGAGGTAAACGTGCAGAGACAGCACGCCCGAGGGCATCCCAAAGGTTTTCAATGGGATTAAGGTCAGTGGTATACGCCGGCCACTCCTTACGATAAATGCCCTCACTTTCCAGGTATTCGTCAGCGATGTTAGCTCGATGGGTACGGGCATTATCGTCCATAAGGGGGAAATCAGGACCAACTGCTGCAGCGTAGAATCTCGCGATGGGGTCTAGGACTTCATCGGGATACCGCACAACCGTCACAGAACCGCCTTTAAAGATATGCAGCTCTGTGCGATATCCCATTGAAATTCCAGCGCACACCATGACGTTTCCAACTCTGAATGCGTGATGTTCGATGATGTTCTTGGCCTGATTACGTGAACCTCGTTCTCTCCAGATCCTTACACGCTTATCATCTGATTCCAGGGCAAGCCTGGACTCGTCCGTGAACAGGACGTTGCACCAATCTAAGACAGTCCAATTGACATGTTGACAACACCACTTTAATCTTGCCCCTCTGGCTTGGAAGGTTAGTGGAACACAAAAACGCGGTATTTGAGCGTACAGTCCCTTCACGTGGAACTTTCGGCGCACAGTACAGGCAGATATCGTCTTACCAAGTGCCGCTGCAACCATGGATGTAACAGTTGTGGAGGTCGCTTTTTGATTCCGCTTGGCTACTATGGGAATATACCGATTATCAGAAGAGGTAGTGACCCTTAGACGACCGGGCACAGGTCTCCGGACAATTGTTTGACTTGTTTGGAATTGTTTCCATAATCGAGAAATTACCGAATGCTCAATGCCAAAGAAAATAGCTACTTCTGTGATTGACTGTCCTGCTTCAATGCTTCCGACAGCACGCCAGCGCTCTCTCTCTGTCATTCGTCTTCTTTCAGCCATAAAAACACGAATATCAAAAATATTCCTACAAAAATTATAAACACTTCATATCAGCATTTAAATGCACCTCCTCAAACCATTTAGAATGCTGGAGTCTTCAAGGATTGTCTAATTAACCTATATCAGAACAGTCAATCGTAATTGGCTGTAACATACGATATTTGCATACTGCCATCTACATCCCCAGCGATTTTCAGCCACTCAAATTCAAATACGCTTTTGGAAGTCAGTGTATTTTTGGTTTTCAAGACCCTCTGAAAGCTCCCCGGTGGCCTAGAAGGTGGAATTTTTCCACACTTATAGTATCGACAACGTGGCAGAGCTTAACAGTAATAAATTTTCGATTTCCCCCAATAAAAATGAAGAGTCGAAAAGTCTATGTGACCTAAAAAGCTGAATATTTTCATACTCGTAGGATCGACCACTGAACAGAACCTACTGCAGCCATATTTTTCATTTCTCCCTAGAGGACGGACAGAATGTAAGAGTATTTTCAGACCCTCCAGAAGTTTCCAGTAACCTAAAAGACTGAAGCTTTATTATTAACACTTTACAACAAAGTTGAAAAGTGTTTATGACTTTGTTCATTCTGTCTGTCTGTCTGTCCGTTAGCACGATAACTGCCGTAAAAATGACTTATTCAAAATGAAATTTTAGTATGTTGTTCAGACGGTCTGTAGAACCTATGGGAATATAAATGAATGACATCACCCAATTAGTTTTGGATTGAACCCGGGTCGAGAAAATGAAATACATTGAGTCCTATGAGACCTAATTTTTCAAACATTTTTTAAGCGGATTTAAAATTCACAAATTGCTTCGAAAATTTTAGGTAATATTCAAATTGTTCTATAAAATATATAAAAAAACATTCAGCGAAATATATTCAGTAGTTTTTTAAATAAAAATTAAAATAATAATAACACCTCTTATATGAAGCGATCACGTGACCATGATATGAAAAGATCACGTGACCCACTTCAAAATGATATATGGCATCCATCTTGTCTCAAAATCGTGATTTTTAAAGTTCTTTTTAATTCATATTGAGTGTTGTATCCGTCCTAAAACAACTTTATTTTTGCTTAAATTCTGTACATCTACATACTGAAACAACGCAATGACAATATATTTGAGTTTAAATGCTCATCTAAATTTGATTATTTCTACAACTAAGCCTGTTTTTCAGCTATGTAAAATGTAAACAGCAAAATATATAGAATGAGTTGTATTAGAATTCCTGTATTTTTTTAACACAAAATAATTTAGTTCATGGAGTCTGCATGGCTGATATGAATGAAATATTAATTGATTTCATAAAGAGAAGGACGATTTTTTTCGATGAAGTTTCAAGCATGGAGTTTAATTTTTTTAGAGCTCCATGGTCTTAAACAAAATGTTTAAATAAAATAAATTATTATAGTATTGTGATGAATGAAATGAATGGGAGAAAGTTATGAATGAAATCCTGTTTTTATAGAGAGATCGAGGCGTGTTATTTTTTCTATGACGTCATTTGAATTAATTTCAGTTGTTTTCGATGAAGTTTTCAAATATAATAAATTATCGTAGTATTATGATAATTCTAAAACTATTACCGAGGAATGTATAACATTTTAGAGATGTTTATACCAGGCAATTTATATATCAATGCCGTCATTTGAATGAAGTCAATTTTTTTCGATGAAGGTTTAAGTTTTCAAATATAATAAATTAATGCAGTATTGTGATAAGTTTCAAAATATTACCGAGGAATTTATTGCATTTTTGACTTGTTTAAATAAAATTGCATTGAATTTGGAAAGTGTTTCATAATCAATGCTTTAAGCATGATTGATCTTTCTTGTTCACTTATGTAAAATGTAAACAGCAAAATATGTAGGATGAGTTGTATAGGAATTGCTGTAATTTTTTAACGCAAAAGAATTTAGCTCATGGAGTCTGCATAGCTGATATGAAAGAAATATTCATTGACTTTACCGAGAGAAGGACGATTTTTTGCGATGAAGTTTTAAGCATAGAGTATAATTACTTGTAGCTCCATGGTCTTAATTTTTAAATAAAATAAATTATTATAGTATTGTGATGAATGACATGAATGGGAAATTATTTATGAATGAAATGCTGCTTTTTTAGAGAGAGCCAGGCATGTTATTGTTTCTGTGACGTCATTTGAATGAATTTCGGTTGTTTTCGATGAAGTTTTTAAATATAATAAATTATCGTGGTATTATGATAATTCTAAAATTATTATCGAGTAATATATCACATTTTAGAGAGGTTTAAACCAGGCAATTTATATTTCAATGCCGTCATTTGAATGAAGTTCATTTTTTTCGATGAAGGTTTAAGTTTTCAAATATAATAAATCAATGTAGTATTGTGAGAAGTTTTAAAATATTACCGAGGAATGTATTGCATTTTAGATATGTTTAAATAAAATTGCAGTGAAGTTGGAAAGTGTTTCATAATCAATGCTTTAAGCATGATTGATCTTTCTTGTTTTATATAGCTATAAATATATTTTAGACATATAAATTATAATTAATGATAAATAAACTAGATTTTAATTATATTGGATTTTCTTCTGTAATATTACGTATAAAACTACAACTTTATTTTTAGATTAAAATTAAAAAATGTTCTCTTGCGGAAAACTGAACACAGATACTAGTAGGCACAGTCGCTGTAGTAAAACAAATAGAGTTAACACGCTGTACCTTATTCAGGGTTTACAATCACTAAACATAATTTTCAGTTTATAAACAATAAGTATAGAAGTACTTGTCTACCAAATTTGATTTAAATTACCCATTTTTGAAAATTTTCGAAATTTACACTTTCAGATATCAAGAAACAAAATAATAGCAACTTGAATGCTCTTATGGCAAAACCTTGAAAAAATTAAAAACACATAAAAAAATACCTGCATTGATGTTGCTTTATTTTCAAGAGAAAAAAAAATCCCACATATGGCATTTTTAGTGATATTTTACTTGTTTTTACATTGTGCAGCTGATCAATTTTCCAGTTTCACTTCGTTTTTAACACTTTATAACAAAGTTGAAAAATGTTTATGACTTTGTTCATTCTGTCTGTCTGTCTGTGTGTCTGTCCGTTAGCACGATAACTTCCGTAAAAATGACTTAATCAGAATAAAATTTCAGACTGTCTGTAGGATCTCTGGGAATATAAATGAATAATATCACCCAATTAGTTTTGGATTGAACCCGCGTTGAAAAAATGAAATACATTGAGCTCTATGGGGCCTAATTTTTCAAACATTTTTTAAGCGGATTTAAAATTAACAAATTGCTTCGAAAATTTTTTGGTAATATTCAAATTGTTCCAATATATAAAAAAAAAAATTCAGCGAAATATATTCAGTAGTTTTTTAAATAAAAATTAAAATAATAATAACACCTCTTATATGAAGCGACTACGTGACCATGATATGAAAAGATCACGTGACCCACTTCAAAATGATATATGGCATCCCTCTTGTCTCAAAATCGTGATTTTTAAAGTTCTTTTTAATTCATATTTAGTGTTGTATCCGTCCTAAAACCACTTTATTTTTGCTTAAATTCTGTGCATCTACATACTGAAACAACGCAATTACAATATATTTGAGTTTAAATGCTCATCCAAATTTGATTATTTTTACTACGGAGCCTATTTTTCACCTATGTAAAATGTAAAAAGCACAATATGTAGAATGAGTTGTATTAGAATTGCTGTATTTCTTTAACACAAAATCATTTAGTTCATGGAGTCTGCATAGCTGATATGAAAGAAATATTCATTGATTTTACAAAGAGAAGGACGATTTTTTTCGATGAAGTTTTACGCATAGAGTTTAATTACTTGTAGCTCCATGGTCTTAATTTTTAAATAAAATAAATTATTATAGTATTGTGATGAATGACATGAATGGGAAATTATTTATGAATGAAATGCTGCTTTTATAGAGAGAGCCAGGCGTGTTATTTTTTCTATGACGTCATTTGAATGAATATCAGTTGTTTTCGATGAAGTTTTCAAATATAATAAATTATCGTAGTATTATGATAATTCTAAAATTATTACCGAGGAATGTATTACATTTTAGATATGTTTAAACCAGGCAATTTATATTTCAATGCCGTCATTTGAATGAAGTCCATTTTTTTCGATGAAGGTTTAAGTTTTCAAGTATAATAAATTAATGTAGTATTGTGATAAGTTTTAAAATATTACCGAGGAATGTATTGCATTTTAAACGTGTTTAAATAAAATTGCATTGAAGTTGGAAAGTGTTTCATAATCAATGCTTTAAGCATGATTGATCTTTCTTGTTTTATCAATAAAATATGGAAATTTAAAATGTTTTTGACTTTTTGTAATAAACTATTAGTTAATAAAATAAAAGGTATAGTTTTGAACTTTTCACGTATATATAAGTTGTACTATATAAAATATAACAAGAAAGATCTATCATGCTTAAAGCATTGATTATGCAACACTTTCCAACTTCAATGCAATTTTATTTAAACATGTCTAAAATGCAATACATTCCTCGGTAATATTTTAAAACTTATCACAATACTACATTAATTTATTACATTTGAAAACTTAAACCTTCATCGAAAAAAATGAACTTCATTCAAATGATGGCATTGACATATAAATTGCCTGGTTTAAATATCTCTAAAGTGATTACTGATACATACACTCTCTGATACATTCCTCGGTAATAATTTTAGAATTATCATAATACTACGATAATATATTATATTTGAAAACTTCATCGAAAACAACTGAAATTCATTCAAATGACGTCATAGAAAAAATAACACGCCTGGCTCTCTCTATAAAAGCAGCATTTCATTCATAAATAATTTCCCGTTCATGTTATTCATCAGAATACTATAATAATTTATTTTATTTAAAAATTAAGACCATGGAGCTACACGTAATTAAACTCTATGCGTAAAACTCCATCGAAAAAAATCATCCTTCTCTTTGTAAAATCAATGAATACTTGATTCATATCACCTATGCAGACTCCATGAACTAAATGATTTTGTGTTATAGAAATACAGCAATTCTAATACAACTCATTCTACATATTTTGCTGTTTACATTTTACATAGGTGAAAAATAGGCTTCGTTGTAGAAATAATCAAATCTGGACGAGCATTTAAACTCATATATATTGCAATTGCGTTGTTTCAATATGTAGATGCATAGAATTTAAGCAAAAATAAAGCGGTTTTAGGACGGATACAACACTCAATATGAGTTAAAAAGAACTTTAAAAATCACGATTTTGAGACAAGATGGATGCCATATATCATTTTGAAGTGGGTCACGTGATCTTTTCATATCATGGTCACGTGATCGCTTCATATAAAAGGTGCTATTATTATTTTAATTTTATTTAAAGAACTACTGAATATATTTCGCTGAATGTTTTTTTATATGTTTTATAGAACAATTTGAATATTACCTAAAATTTTCGAAGCAATTTGTGAATTTTAAATCCGCTTAAAAAATGTTTGAAAAATTAGGTCCCATAGGGCTCAATGTATTTCATTTTTTTTTACCCGGGTTCAATCCAAAACTATTTGGGTGATATTATTCATTTATATTCCCATAGGTCCTACAGACCGTCTGAACAACATACTAAAATTTCATTTTGATTAAGTCATTTTTACGGCAGTTATCGTGCTAACGGGCAGACAGACAGACAGACAGACAGAATGAACAAAGTCATAAACACTTTTCAACTTGTTGTAAAGTGTTAAAAATGGTCCCGCAGCCATCATTTGTGGAAATTCTGTGAAATAACCATTGTTCCAATTATTGTTCACACGAAAGTATAACTACCGATAGCACTTGCAGTCGCTTTTTTATCAGAGAATGAATAAACAATTTTATTCTTAAAATTATCTGTTTTCAGTTTTAGCCAGAAAAAATATATACTCGGACGAAGATCTATTTTAGAAGCAAGATGAATAAACGTTTCACTGAATTCAAAAGTAAACTGTTAACATGAAAATTTGCGAATGCAAAAAATACTACTTCCAAAGCTACCAAAATTAGCTTATGGGTCATTCCATACTGCATGTATGTTTGGATGTAAGACAATTTATATATCAGATCTCCCCAACTTCTAAGAATTGTTTAAAATACTAGACAAGTTAATGATATGTTTGAAAAGTAAACAACAGGAAGGAAATGGTTTTTGCCTTCGGGAATGCTTAAAATATTCATCTCAGCTCGACTGGGGAAAAATGTGTTATAACTAATTTCTGGACAGCTGCAGCGTGGGTTTAAAGCTGAAATAACACTTTATTTTGCGCATAACGGTACTAGACATATTTGGCTATTCAAACAGAACATACATGAGGGAAAATTATACAAATACATATATATAATTATTGCATTTTATTTTCAAATAAAGTGTAAAATTGTATTTAAAAATATTATTTTTATTTTTATCATGCCTTCTATTTACTCTTTAAATTATTAATGTTATGCTCCTCAATATATTAAACAATATTAAGACAATGCACAAATTATTTACATTTAACACTTTTACAAAAAGATTTAATCCTATTGTGTCTACTTATGAAATTAATGGAGAATTACTTCAGAGAAAAAACAATATTTTCGTTCTAGGAAGTATGCATGATTCTAAATATACTTTTGATATACGTATACAGTAAATTGTTAAAAAGGCTTGTAAGAAACTTGAATTTTTTAAGAGAATATGCACAGCGTTTTTTTTTTTCAGGACGTTTTGGCCGGGGGGGGGGGAGGGGGGGGCGAATGAAATTCTAGGGAGGGAGCAAGTTTTCTATTTACCCTATATAAATATATCTAATCTGTGTCACATAAATGGAAACAATGTTAACATAAAATGTCTCCGGAGGGGGGGGGGGGGAGCTTCGCCCTCCCGGAGGTATGTCTGAAAGAAACACTGAATATGCAGGGATTTTGAATATATTACTGCGATTACTTGCCTTTATAATTCGTTTGCGAGACCTTTTCTGGAATATGAATGTGTTTATGAACGTGTTCTGGAATATGAAATGTGGAATCCACATTATAAAAATTCTAATAGTAATATTGAAAAAGTTCAAAATACATTTCTGATATACATTTTTTACACATATAATGGTTTTGTAGCAGCTTCATATCTTGTACTTCAAAATATAGCATTACTTTTTTGGAAAGTAAACAAAATTTATTTTAGTTTCATATTTTTTATAACTTCATACATAATAATGTTGATTGTCCCAGATTACTCAGTAAAATAAATACAAGTAAGAATTTTACAATACTACAAATAGGGTTGTATTTATTGAAAACTTTCACAGTAAAATATTTTAAGGCAGCTTTGTTTATCAGGAAGCTTAATAGTTTACCTTTAACATTTAATATTTTTTATGATACACCGAATATGTTTCAAATTTTCATGACGTAAGTTTTCTGCCAGCATATAGAAGTTGTGATGATTGCATTATAATATGCAATAAGTGCTTGAATGATTTATTTTACTTTTCATGCTTTAGGTACTCATTTTATTATTAACACTTTACAACAAAGTTGAAATGTTTTTATGACTTTGTTCATTCTGTCTGTCTGTCTGTGTGTCTGTCTGTCCGTTAGCACGATAACTTCCGTAAAAATGACTTAATCCAAATGAAATTTTAGTATGTTGTTCAGACGGTCTGTGGGACCTATGGGAATATAAATGAGTAATATCACTCAATTAGTTTTGGATTGAACCCGGGTTAAAAAAATGAAATACATTGAACCCTGTGGGACCTAATTTTTCAAACATTTTTTAAGCGGATTTAAAATTCACAAATTGCTTCGAAAATTTTAGGTAATATTCAAATTATCTCAAATATATAAAAGAAATTTTCAGCAAAATATATTCAGTAGTTTTTTAAATAAAAATTAAAATAATAATTACATTTCTTATATGAAGCGATCACGTGACCCACTTCAAAATGAAATATGGCATCCATCTTGTTTCAAAATCGTGATTTTTAAAGTTCTTTTTAATTCATATTTAGTGTTGTATCCGTCCTAAAACTACTTTATTTTTGCTTAAAATCTGTGCATCTACATACTGAAACAACGCAAATATAATATATTTGAGTTTAAATGATCATCCAAATTTGATTATGTCTAAAACGAAGCCTATTTTTCATTTATGTAAAATGTAAACAGCAAAATATGTAGAATGAGTTGTATAAGAATTGCTGTATTTCTTTAACGCAAAATTATTTAGCTCATGGAGGCTGCATAGCTGATATGAATGAAATATTCATTGATTTTACAGAGAGAAGAACAATTTTTGTTGATGAAGTTTTAAGCATAGAGTTTAATTACTTGTAACTCCATGGTCTTAAGTTTTTAAATAAAATAAATTATTATATTATTGTGATGAAGGAAATTAATGGGAAAATGCTTATAAATAAATGGGAAAATGCTTATGAATGAAATGCTGCTTTTATAGAGAGAGTCAGTCGTGTTATATTTCGATGGCGTCATTTGAATAAATTTCAGTTGTTTTTGATGAAGTTTTCAAATATAATAAATTATTGTAGTATTATGATAATGTTAAAAACATTACCAAGAAGCCAGGCGATTTATATTTAATTGACGTCATTTGAATGAAGTTCATTTTTTTCGATGAACTTTTAAGTTTTCAAATATAATAAATTAATGTAGTATTGTGATAATTTTTAAAATATTACCGAGGAATGTATCGCATTTTAGAGATATTTAAATGAAATTACATTGAAGTTGGAAAGTGTTTCATAATCAATACTTTATGCATGATTGATCATTCTTGTTATGTTTACGTGTTACTCTAGTGTTCTTTTTATATTACCTATATTTTTTCCCTTCTCTTTAACTAAGCTTGACTGTTAATAAGTGTATTCCAAATAAATAAATAAGTAAATAATGCATTTTCCCTGTGTGTTCTACATTTACGTTTTAGTTTTCAACAATACTTAAAATTATTAAATCCCACGTGAAATAAATTGAAAGCGGTATTGTGCTTAAAGTATCAATTATTTATCCTGTTACTTATTTCTTACCATAACACTTTTATGCAAAATCTTCAATGCTTTTATTTGCATGAAAAATGTCCGCAGTCCATTCTTTGGACCACGGAAGAATATTTGCTCGACTTTTGGCGCTAACATCATCTGTCTTGCAGACTATTCGGTTGAGAAAATTTTCTATCGGAGTTTGGAGGTGCTGAGTGCATTTTGCTCCTCTATTAGTCGGGGAGTCATCTATGTAGCTGCAAGAGTTTCAAATTTCATTTTCAAACTGAATGTATCAGTAGAGAAGTAATTATCAAAATCCATTTTCGTAAGGAATGAAGTATTATATGCGAACCTTCTGCTTCAAAATGTCGTAAGAGTTTATTTATTATGAATTCCGATTAAAAAAATAATTTCAACAATATATTAATAAGTTTAGTTTAAAGCGGAATCTTTTATACACCATACTAAGATAAAATGTACTAATGTTAGAGATTTTAAAAAAAATTCTGATGTAGGCAGCATATGACTTTCCTTATATAATACAATGAATTTACAATTTTTATAGTCAAAAAATAATGTATAAGATCCACGGTACTGTGTTTTTATCGTTGAATTGTACATTTGGCAATTTTCCAGATGACAACATATAATACTATTTCAAAGTACCAAATTAACTTAGATTTCACGCAACTCTAAATAAACAATTACCAATATTGATAGTATCCTCAATAAGCGATATAGTCCACATATTAAAATATTTTAATAATTAATTCAACAATTAGGAGTCCTTTCATTAATTTGGCGTCATTTTTGCAATTTTGAAAAAAATTTTATCAGTCTGCAGCAAAAATTGGCGATACTTTGCTAAATTATTCGCCAAGTTCGCCAAATACATCATTAAGTATTACAGACAAAGGGAGAGAAGTGCATTTCCTATGTACTACAAGGTATGCTCATCATACGACGGAAATCAGAATGTAAGAAACATTACTTCCCATATGGTGTCATTTTTATCAATTTGACGATATTTTTGTCACTTTGGCAACATTTTAAATAGTCGACAAGTTGGCGACGTCCCGCTAAATTTCTCGCCAAGCGTTACGGACGGAGATATTGGGTTATTCTTAGAGTCTACTCTTATGTTCTTTCCAAGATATTGAACTTTCATCAATTAGTCATCATTTTTATTGATTTAGCGTCATTATTATCAATTTGGCGACAATTTCGTTAATTTGGCAGCATTTAAAAAAGTCGCTAAGTTGGCGACATTCCGCCAAATTTGTTGCCAAAATTTCGCCAAACGTTATGGACGAAGAAATAGTATACTTATAAAAAAATACTTATAATAAATAAATGACTATTGCCTTCCAAATGCAAAACTTTTACCCAAAGTACCTTCTCTCGCAAATGAAACGAACTACATCCACTAGAATGATGCTCACAAATTTATAACATAATATTATACATATGAAAACGGAACAAATTTTCCAATAGTTAATAATTTTTTTGAAAAATGTGCAATATCTCGAGAACGGTTCTTGCTAGCGTTCTAAAGTTTATATCAATCGTTTTCTAATAAAAAATTACATATGAACATAACTTTGAATGTTTTAATTTTTTGGTGATTTTCACAACATTTTATTTGAAAATTTGGGGGTCTTCCGAAAATTCGATTGCGTATAAAAACAATAAACTTTCAGTATTCATTAATTGTAGTTTTTGTACAAAGTGTCGTTCGAATGGCTCCAATTGTTCGTGAGATATCGTCTCCACAGACTCCACAGACACACATACATACATTCACACACACATACATAATTTCGCACGCGAACATACATACTTTCACACACACACATACATTCCGGCCGTCCAAATGGTTGCTCGTGTCCTCTGGATGAGTCGGACGGTCTGGGTCTTCTACACACACATACATCACGTCAGAAACGTTCGATTCATGTTCAGGATGCTTTTGTGTTTGAGTAGTTATTGCGGATTTTCGTTCCTTAATATTTAAATAAATATATTTTCTAGAGTTTTTCACTTGAATATTTTTTCTTCAACTCAGACCGTTCGACCTACCCGATGGTGCAAAGTATCTGTTTAGACGACCGGGAAATGTCACCTAATTTAGACCGAAACCGAATGGAGCGGTAACTACAGGAACCGCACCCTTCTTCCCCTACCACCGACCTCTCGGATGGACTTACGTATCCACGTATTTAACATGCCCGTGCTCCGCGTGAACACGGGGACAGTTTGGGCAGAGCCGGGAATCGGACTCTGGTCGTCCGTGTGCAATCCCCGCGCTCTAACCACTGGGCTGTCCGCCCCCTCACTTGAATATAGTTTCTCGCATACA
The DNA here is from genome assembly GCA_951213105.1 of Amaurobius ferox. Taxonomy (NCBI): domain Eukaryota; kingdom Metazoa; phylum Arthropoda; class Arachnida; order Araneae; family Amaurobiidae; genus Amaurobius; species Amaurobius ferox. The sequence goes on from OX578142.1 coordinate 126,997,454, forward strand.
AAGTAAATATGCAGTTTCTCTTAGATAGTTCTCAATAAAAATCATTCATTTTAAAAGCTTGGCCACATTTTGTTCTTGTTTAATCAAATCTGCCGTCACCTTCCTTTCTTTGTTGAATGACTCCATAGAATGTATTCCTAATTATTTAGATTTAAATAAACTTCATAAAAATCATCTGCCTTCTTATCACAATGCAGTTGGCTGTTTCGTTTGAAAAAATTAAAGAATAAAGTAATAATGTTCCTTATATATCCTTTATATAATTTTCCTTAATAATTTTCCTTTCATAATGTTAAACATTTTGATGTGATTTTACTTAAATTGACGTGCAAGTCAAAACATTTCTAGAGCTGGTGGGAAAAGTACATAAGTCAAAAACAAGGATTTTGAAATATCGAAGAAAGAAAATTTTGATGCTTTCGGGAGAACTTTTTTTTAATTTTATTTTTTTGTTTTCAGAATACCAATTTAATTTTTACGGAGTTTGCTATACATTTATGAGCTAAATAAATAGCTTTTCTTAGTTTATATTTTTTACCCCACTGCTATCCGTACAAAATTTAACAAGTGTTTAAAGTTTTTTTCTTTTTTTAGCATTTTAGAAGCCTAAGTAACTTATGTGTTTTTCCCACGACAAAGATCATAAATTTCTTAAATCAAATATGTTATAAAAAAATGGAATTTTTTACTTATGTGCTTTCTCCAGCCACCTCTAGATTTTAAAGAAACTCTATTTTATGAATTTTCGCGAATTTTATATACCCCGAAGTTTCACCGAATATAAATCCGCGCTCCGAATATAAATATGTGTAAAATCCTAGAACATATTGAAATCCTTTCTCAATGTAAAATTGATAAAAGCACAAGAGCGCAGTGGTGAGACCAATTGAGAATAGCTAGCCGAGCTCGAGGGGAATCCTTGTTGTTTATATCCACGCTCTTGCCCTGAGCAATCTACTTGTCGAATCTCTCTTGCATCCTTTTTGCATTTTCACAACATGGGGATTTTGAAATTTATATTAAAATTTTTCTGGGTGAGACAAATACCAGCATAAAAATAGCCGGAAATATTTTATAGTAAAGTGAAGACGCCCTTATTCGATGTAGACAAAAATATTTATAGTAGACATGGGCGAATATTACATTTCTAAGACTTGAATACTGGATTCGAATATTAACCAGATCTTGAATATTGAAATACCTCAAATATTGAAATACCTCGAAAAGTTACTAGAACGAATTGTTATGAGCTCGGTGACAGACTCATAACGGAGTAAAGCAGTATTTAGCATTTCGAAAAAATTCACATTGTTGTATAGGAAATGTTATACTGAAAATACTGAATATTTTTTTCAGGAAGGAGAAGAAATGAAAATGCAGGAGATGAAATCCGGAAAATGAAATCCGGAATGTCGTACAGAAATAAAAAGGCGTTTCTGGAAACCGAATATTTCTTTATTTAACAGGAGAGCAACAGTTTATAAATCCCAAGAATCTTATACATAGGATTGCGTCACTACAACAGTGGCCAATCACAAGACGCTAGGCGTGCAACGTCATACAGCGAAGATGTCATGCCTCCACAGCAAATAAAGCCGTTCCATAATGTAAAAATCTGATGTGGGCAGCACATGACTTTCCTTATGAATTTACTTCTTTCACAGTGAAAAAATAGTGTATAAGATCCACGATACTGTGTTTTTAACGTTGAATTGTACATTTGGCGCATTTTCCAGATGATAACAAGTAAAACTACTTCGAAGTACCCAATTAACTTATATTTTACTCTGCTCTAAATTTTACAATTATCAATATTGATAACATGCTCAATAAGCAATATAGTCCGTATGCTAAAATATTTTAAAAATTAATTCATCAATTAGGCGGTAGTTTCATTAACTTTGCGTCATTTTTGCTATTTTGACGATATTTTTGCCAATCTGGGGATGAAATATCGCCAATTTAGCGATATTTTGCTAGATCATTCGCCAAGTTCGCCAAATGTATAGCCAAGTGTTACAGATAAACAGAGAGAAAAGCATGTCTTATATACTAGTTAGTATGTCCGTCATATGACGAAACTCAAAATTTGCAAAACATTGGCGATATTTTCGTCATTTTGTTAACATTTAAAAAGTTGTTAACTTGGCGACATCCCGCCACATTCTCTGCCAAGCGTTAAGGACGGACGAAGAAATGTGTTAATCTTATAGTCGACTCTTATGTTCTTTCCAATGTTTTGAATTTTCATCAGTCATCATTTTAAAATTGATTTATCAAAATTTTTATAAATTTAGCGGCATTTTTATAAATTTGGCGGCATTTTCGTCAATTTGGCAACATTTAATAAAGCCACCAAGTTGTCGATATTCCGCCAAATTCGACCCCAAAATTTCGGCAAGTGTTACTGACTGAAAAATAGATTATTCTAATAGAAGATTATTGTATTCGCTCCAAAATATTAAATTTTCATCAATTAGTCGTCATTTTCATTGATTTAGCGTCATTATTATCAAATTGGCGACGATTTTATCAATTTGACAACTTTTTCGTCAATTAAGCAATATTTATAACAGGTCGCCATGGCGATATTCCGCCACATTCGTCGCTAAAATTTCGCCAAACTTTATGGACTGAGAAATGGATTATTCGTATAGTAAATAAATGACTATTGGCATCTAAATACAAAACTATTACCCAAAGTATATTCTCTCATAATGGAACTAGCTAGATCCACGCGAATAATGTTAATAAATGTATAGCATAATATTTCAGATGAAAAGTAAACATATAATTGTTAATATACTTTTATTTTTATTTTGTTATAATTTGATAAATTTATTTGAAAAATGGGCAATATCTCGAGAACAGTTCATGCTAGTGTTCTGACGTTTGTGTCAATCGTTAACTTTATTGAAGGTTTGATTTTTTGATGATTTTTTGCAAAATTTCATTCGAAAATTTTGGGATCTTCCGAGCATGGGATTGCGTTTTAAAAGTGTTTCCAGTATTCACAGATTCTAATTTGTACTAAACTGAGTTGGAATCGCTCCATTCGTTCGTCAGATATCGTCTCCGCAGGGTCACGGACACACATACATACACGCACACAGACATCACCTCATAAGCGTTTGATTCGTGTTCAGGAATGTTTGAAATCTGCTCTCCCATCAAAACTCGAATTCGAATTTTTGACCCCGTCATAGTACTTTCCTTATATATTATTTTATGTATATAAGGAAAATAAAAACGTGTTACAGGACGAGAGACAGTTCATAAACCTAAGTGTGTTAGTTTAAAAAAATTATTATATAATAATTATTGATTTGCGAAGTACTTACTCATTTGTATCACTGCTTAGACTATTTTTAGGAATGTTAGTGTAAATTCGAAAATTTTTACGGTTTTCCCCGTGGATTTTGCCCTTTCTTCCCGCGATAAAATGTTTGTCCTATGTATAGTTTATGTAAAGGGAAAGCCAGAAGCCTATTAATTTGGCTTAAAATTCCGATTTTCGGATTTTGATAAATCTGCACATTTAGAGCCTTTCTGGAATTTGAACCTATTTTTCAATTATGTATGCGTATCTACCTGTGGGTACAATATGTCTCAAACAAATTATGCAAATCAAATGAAATTGGGTATGATTATTTCGGTCAATGAACGTTGGAGACTATTTGTTTTCGTAGAGTACTGACCAAAAGTAGAACTTAAATTTTCAAATATTTTTTTTTAAATATTATACATACATTACATATAAAAGTGCTACGAAAATAGCTCTTTTTATGTTTAATTTTTAATTAAAAGCGAATGTCATCCTTTTAGAGACGCTAGCATGCACTGTTTTCGAGATATTTCATGTTTTTGATCTAAAACAGAAAAAAATTATAAGGAAAATAAAATAAACTCACTACTTTCAAATAAGTAAATGTTTCGTATTTTAGATCGATGTATTTTAATCTGGCACTAATAAATACCATTATTTAGAAGTTTTCATGAACCGTTCTTGAGATATTGGAAATTTTATTTTTTCCCACATGCAACGCAACTTGATCATATGCATCAAATGGAATAAAATTTGTATTTTAAATCAAATTTTAATTTTTAAAATGTTCAATTTTTAGTTGATGGCGCACGGTAGCATCCTACATATGACATCAAACGATTTTAAATAAAAAATAACTTTAAAAAACAGTTATTTCTGCCACATTTTCATACATAACTTTCGAAAAAAGAAAGTTCAGAAATTGGAGGACCTTTTATCGCTTTTTTTTTTTACTGAAAATCGAGAGACATCTGACGTTCATCGATTGAATAAAGCGTGCAAAAATTCCATGCCGTTTGTGTGAGACCAGAAAGTGTTCTCACGTTTGATGAGACAATTTTATGTGAGTATTTATGATGCCTAGAACGGCAAACAAAGCTATAGTCTGGCTGGCGCCGGGGTTTATGACAACTTGAACTTTAAAGTCAAAATACTATAAATTTAGGGGTTCAATACCAGAGGGGCTGAGCTGGGCCATACTAAATGTGAAATGATGCCATTGGGTTAAGAAGAACCAATGAGCGCCAAAAAGAAGAGAGGTGGAGCTAACTCCCCCCCCCCCCAAACTACCACCACCACCACCACCGAAGGAACCACAGACGAAAAGAAAAAGAGTTCAGTTGTGGACGAAATCAGAGATGTAGACAACGAGAAGCAGGGTTGGAGATCAGACATGACGAGAAGATGATCCAATTTTGACTAGAGCACGAGTAGAGAGAAATAAAAAAACCAACAGATTTGTAGAGTGTCCCGTAGAGGTTCCAAAGTAATGGAGATAGATCAAATGGCGAGTGCATTAAAAGTACGAGGAGGAGCCACACACCACAGAGTTATGGCAGTATAAGCCTTTGAGAGATGATATGCCCAAGACTAAACTGGAAGGTATGTGCTCAGATTATCACAGGTTCTAGACACTATCGTAAATCTAATAATTCTGGTCGCATATGTCCCCTCGCTAAAAATAATTAATGAAAATTGGTGTTATTGATAAATTGATGTTGTTAATAAATGGTATTGTTTAAGTTTAAATGATGTGATCAATTTAGCATTATATTAATTGATAATGTACGTTTAATGTTAATTCCACTTTATGTATATCAACGGCCATGTCTTTAATGCTTAATAATAATTAATGTTAATTATAAAGTTAAACTTTGAGTTTCAATTTTATTCATATTGCCACAGTTTGCTTGATGAAATAATGCCCACAGACAGACATATATGTTACAAAGATGTAAAATGCCCTTCACTGGATGCTTTTTGGAGAACCAAAAGGAGAAAACCCCTTTACAGATAGCTATTCCAATGGCGTAAATTTTAGGTTCGTGGAAGGGTTGCCAGATTTGGCAATTTATCACCAATTTGGTGAGCTTACGAAGGTTCGAGAATCTTTTCGAAATAACGAATATTCTTAGAGATACAAGCCCCTTCTGGAAGTTTCTACGAAGAGTATATAAAAGGAGACATCGCTCAGTTGGAGGGCAGTTGACGTGATACGAGAAACGTTGAATTGGTAGATACGTCAATGTTTTGAGGATAGTAACTGTTATTTTGTGAAATTAGCTAAGCATTCAATTGCTGTTTTAATATACCTGACAGTTGTTTAGTGATCCTGTGATATAGTTATTGTGCCATTTGCTGTATATTGTTCCTGTTTACTGTGTGTTGTTACCTGCTTTTAAATAAACGTGTTATTTATCCAAAATTTTTGGACTCCTTTTTGTATCCTTCAAAAGTACACTCACGATTTCAGAGGATACGTCGTAACACTTACATGACTAATTCGTATTCTGGGATACTCTATCCAAATTCTGGGAAAACCTATCTCCTACCACAAAAATAAAGTTAGAATCTCTGTTTCTGGTTTGAACGGGAAACAGATTAACTTTGAAGACCCTCTAGAAACCGGAATTTTGATAGTTATTTTTCTTTACCCTCTAGAAACCGGAATTTTGATAAAGTCATTTTTTTTTAAATACCGAAAAATACAGTAAAATGCATTGAGAACAAAGTGTCGAGATCCCAGAAGACGAATATCGCTCTGCGAATGCGAAAAGATCTGCTGCCTCTTCACAAGTAACAGACGCCTCGGTAGGGGCGGGGTTAAAATTTCAGAAATCTAAATTCGCGAGTTTAACAAATATAAATTTGATTTTTTTAAATATAAGATTTAACGTTATTATAAGCATTCCCTGAAAACAATCACTATGTTTTGATAAAAACTTCGACTTTAACGACTATGCTGCGTATTGCCCGAAATGAAAATTTCGTGAAAAAAGTTTTCGAGGTACGGTTTCCAAAATTTATTTAAATTCAATTTTGTTCAAAGTGTAGCCACGCGAAGACATTCAATTGAACTTCATATCTGAGTACATTTAGTAAAATTAGCTCTATCTACTAAATTGGGTACTAGAAAAATAAAATGTATTTGTGCAGTTTTTCTAATACATCCAGTAAAACTAACTCCAACTGTATTTATATCCCTAAATAAAAGTTCTCCTGTATTTTAATTTGGATGCATATCGGGTGAAAATATATTTTTTTCCGCGCATCATTATATATATTTTTGCATACTGCGCATCATTATATATTTTGTGCATACTGAGTATCATTAAAAAGAAAAATAAACAGCAAAAAATTCCTTAAATACTACATTTCAATTTAGAGTTTATATATAAGAGGAGTAAATCGGGTGTAATATTTTCAATTTTCTGTTATAATATAAAACAAGAATTTGAAATATATATTAAATCTGATTTTATCCTGTTTATATATAATTCTAAACTAAAATGTAGCATTCAAGGACTTCTTGGTTCTTTTTTCAAATTTTTTATAATAAAAAGTTAAATAGTTCCTAATTTCAGGTTTGCTCGTGGTACCAACTACCTAGTGGTTAAAGTATTGGGCAGCGAAAACGCATGTTTTATAATAGCGAGTTCTGTCCTCAGTTCATGGCACGTGGCGTTTTTCTGATCAGTCTCGCCATTAAGTTTAAATAGATTAATTAGGATCTTCGGTACTGCGCATCATTACAAAGTGAAAGAAACAACAAAGAAGTCCTTAAATGCTACATTTCAATTTACAGTTTTATATATAAAAAGAAAAAATCGATTGCGATATTTTCAATTTTCTGTTATAATATATAATAAAAATTTGAAATATATTTTGCATCTGATTTTATCCTCTTTATATATAATTCTAATACTATATACTTTACTATATACTTTATACATAATTCTAAACTAATACTATATACTTTATATATAATTCTAAACTAATACTATATACTTTACACCATATACTTTATATATAATTCTAAACTAAAATATAGCATTAAAGGGCTACTTGGTTCTTTTTTTTATTTTTGATATACAGACAAGTTAAATAGAAGTTAAAAGTTAAATACAGTGGCCGTCGCTTAATTGGATCACTGGTTAATTGGATCAGCCGCTTTATCGAATCAAATCACGGAAAACGGAACGAAATCACTCTTTTACATTGAAACTCCGCCGGCTATTTGGATCAAAACCGCTAGATAAATGGATCAAAAATTTTCGTGATCAAAAATTTTCGATGCTCGTTTTTCATTGTTTGATCTTTCCATTGTGTTATTCCAAACGCCAGCTTTTTCTGGAGTTCTTTCTCCAAACCTGACAAACAGGGTGCCATGCGGCGCACAACAAAGTCAGACCCAGATTTCTTAGAAACGTGAATCCCCTGGGTGCCTGTGATAAGACGCCACTCCCACACACTTGTGGCAGAAGGATTGAGAAAGGAAAGGGGAAGGGGTAAGAACGTCGGGGTTGAGGTTAAAAGGATGGTCACTTTGTTCATTATTAGTCTGTCGCGTTACAGTAAGCCGTTCTTTGTGAATTCGATGGCAAAACGTAAGTATTTTAGCTTGTCTGAAAAATATGAACTTCTTAAAAAATTTGATGTTCTGCCGAAATGCAATCAGAGAGAAGCATCTTTGGAATTGGGCATATCTCAGTCAACTTTATGTCGCCTTTTGAAACAAAGGAGTAAAATTTTAGATAATCATGTATTGAATAGAATCACGAATCGTAAACGGCAACGAGTCGGAAAAGCAGAAGATGTCGAAGCAGCTCTCTTGGAATGGTTCAAGGCCGCACGACTTAAAAAAGCTCCACTGTCACGTGCAATATTAAGCTTGAAAGCCGAAGAATTTGCTGAAAAATTTGGAATCGAGGACTTCGATACAACCGACGGGTGGCTGACCAGATGGAAAAATCGAAACAACATTGTTTATGCAAAACAATATGGTGAAAAAGGAGATGCCGATATTAGCGCTGCAGAAAAATGGGTGCAAGATATTCTGCCAGAACTATTGTCAGGATATTCTGCAAATCAGATCTATATAAATAAAAATGAAAATCTGTCTGTCTGTCTGTTTGTCCCATCATCACGGGAGAACGGCTGAATCGAATTTGATGAAATTTTGTGGATAGCCTTTAAATAGCCCCCCATAAATTTAGCTCAAATTTCGAGTATCTAAGACCAGGGGTTGTTGAGATATTAATGAAAAACGAAACTTTTTCTTAGGAGTTCTCCTCTCTAACTCCGTGGTTTATCCAAACGAAAAGCTTGAAAATCGTTTAAAAGTGAATTAAAACTGTATCTCAGAGTCTGGGGGGAGATTTTTTGCACTAATTAGTCACTTTCTGAAAACATCAATTGTTTGAAATATGACTTAAATGGGAAATCTATCTCCTTGGTTTATATTATACAAGCTTTTACTGAAAAATTAAAAGTTTAAAGAAATAAAAATGGCTATTAAATTTTGCATTTTATGAGGAAGATTCTATCTTATATCATGTTGCTCGGCAACGGAATGAAATTAAATGTGTTGTCAATATTTATTATTATTTTTCCTATTTGAATAATAAATAAATGGATGTAAAAATATATTTTTAAATGAACGGTTTGATTGTTCTTTTAATTATATAAATTGCCGACTGCGTACATCACTTTCATTTATTTTAGCAAAGTGGTTTCCAGCTCATTGTGTTTAGCTAATAAACTCATATATTGTGTTTACCCAATAAATTCATTTAGCCGATTGTTGAAGCAGAAAAAGATTAGAACGGGTGTATCTTATAATACAATTTTAGTGTTTTCATTTAGTATATACAAACGGGATCAGGATATTTTATTCTTCATATCTGCAAATTCAGAGCTACGAATTAAGCGGAATATCTCTAAATAACTTGGTAACTTCTCTTAACCTTTACCAAATTAGCGGAAATGTTTCCAAATTTATAAAATTGGCGCAAATCAATAATTTGTTTTTTAGAATAGAGTACTGAAATGATGTTTCGGTAGCATTTGTCGATCAATCCATCCATCCTACTTAGTAACACATTTAACGAATTTTTTTAATATCACGAAATTGATAAAAGTATTTGTGAGTCCATAAAAATATCCTGGAATTGATAAAATCGCGCTTAATAAATGAAAATAATTGTAGTTTGTTAGGGGATAGTATTGTGATGATGTTTCGTCAATTTGTCGCAAAATGGGACTATCTGTTCTACAGTCCCACTTGGCGATAAATTTGGCGATTTTTAAAGTTATCGCTAAATTGACTAAAATGTCGCCAAACCTTCCATGGAGATCGCATTATTCAGACGATATGATTTCCATCAATTTATTTGAAGGAAATTATATCATGTCGCTTAGCAACGGATCCAATGTGTTATGCCGCATACGATTTTATATTAAATCTTTTTCGATTTAAATAATAAAGATATGTATATAAAATAAATGTCATTGACATTGCATTTTTGACTGGATAATATCAATTGCGGTCTTCAGGTTTAAACATTCTTATAATTGATATTTTCGGGGACTGTTGATTCAGGGATTATTGATATTTTCAAGTTATTATGCCATTGTTTTATTATGACGAAAATTGTTGAAACTCATATATAGTACTTTGTACGAGTAATCTTCTACAAATGCATTATATCTTCTAATCTATGAGAATATAAGTAGTACAGATATATTGGCATATATTTTGTTATATATTGGCATATATTGGAATCAATTACGCCTTCTGGTATAAAGATTACGGGGATTATTGATATTTTCAATTTATTACGTCATCTCTTTTATTTTGGCAAATATTTTTGAGACTCATATTGTAATACGGGTAATCTTCTACTAACACACAGGCATATTTTCTAATCTACGATAATATAAGTAGTACGGGGTTGCATATATTGATTCAATTCCTTTTTTTTTTTTGCAAATTTGCTTACAAAAGGGGCCAGGATGTTTTATTCTTCAGATATGCCCATGAAGATAATTTTGCATAGTGAGAGCAGATATTCTTAAACTTCTCTTTAGGAGCAATAAATTTAATATTTTAACAGAATTTGCACATGATTGCGAATTATAAGTTTCTTTATATTATATATTCCGTACGAAGAACGGGTATGCTGCTAGTCTAAAATATGGATGAGACTGGGCTTTATTATCGTGCATTACCAGCCCGTACTCTGATGTTCAAAGATGACAATCGGTCGGGAGGTAAAAAAATAAAGGCTCGGATAACAGTTCTCCTGACATGTAATATGACTGGAACAGTAAAGAAAAGACCTTTCGTCATAGGAACTAGCCAGAACCCACGTTGCTTAAAAGGTGTAAAACAGCTTCCCGTAGTATACACAAGCAATTCAAAGGCATGGATGACGAGCGAGATTTTCACAAAATTCATGAGGAAATGGGACACAGAACTTGGAACAGAAAAAATTGCAGTTTTGCTTGACAACTGCACTGCCCATCCAGAGTTGAAGTTAAAAAACATAGAACTGTTTTATTTTCTACCAAATATCACATCAGTTATTCAACCATTGGATCAAGGAATCTTAAAAAACTTTTAAAACCTATTATCGCAAGAATATAAGAATGAAAATTGTTCAGGCAATAGACGATCCACCGAAGCCTACTGCTAGTGATAGTACAGCGAAATCAGTCAGTCTTCTTGGCGCCTTTCACACGATAATAAATGCATGGAAAAATGTTACTCCAATAACAATTTTCAATTGTTTCAAAAAATCGGGAGTCGTATTTGAAGTAGGGAACAACATTCCACAGGAGCAAGAAGACCCACGTAATGACGAGGAGCTTACAGAAGAATTTTGGAACTGGGTCAATATCGATAGAAACGTACTGACATCAGTTGAAAAAACGGAAGAAGACATTGTTTTAACAATTCAACAATCCAAAGAAACAACTGGAGAAGCAGATGAGGAAGAAGTAGAAAACAATGAACTGCCACTACCAACGGCTAGGGAATCCCGTCAGGCTCTTCAAATTCTTAGAAGAACATTAGAACAACGAGGTGCATCTTGCGATGACTATAATTCCTTTTACGATATTGAAAAGAGAGTATCAAAGCTAATTAGTGCCACTACGAAGCAATCTACAATACAAATGTTTTTCCAATAAAGTACAGTAAGTACATAAAGTGTTTCTTTATATAGTGTATTTATTGCTACATATGTACTATATATATATCATATACTCAGGGACAGATTACCTTATCTTAGACTTTTACCTTATCTTTTCAATGTTAAATTTTATTGCAAAAAAATTTAATCCTTTCTTTAAATTCTTAATTTTATGTATGAAAAAGTAAGAACATTAAAAACTTTTTCATATATGTACGACTATGTATGTTTCATGTATGTACAAGGCCGTCGAGAGCTGGTCTCGGGCCCTAAGACAGACATTGAACAGGGGGCCCCGGGCCCCTCCCTATATGTTTTTACATAATTTCCTACCTGGTGTGGCTGACACTCGGGCCCGGGGAAAATTGCCTCCTCTGCCCCCCCCCCCCGTCAACGCTCCTGTGTATGTATTACTATGCTGAGTAAAAAAAACGAAACTGCATCGCCGCCGCTTTTTCGAATCAGCCGCTTTATTGGTTCAAACATCGATGGCACAAACGTGATCCAATTAAGCGGCGGTCACGGAATTAAGTGGCGGTCAGTGCGAATACGCGGCTATTTTAACAGCAAATTTTGTCCTCAGCTCATGACATTTGTCATTTTTTCAGATCAGTTTCACTATTAAGCTTAAATAGGTTAATTAGAAACTTCGACATGCGAACAGGCTGGCTCAGTGGTAACACTGCTTGTGTCCAATTCCAAAGGCTGTGGGTTCGGGTACATCCACTTGTATAGAGCAATATGTCATTTTGGTTTATTGAATTATTTCTGATCAGCCTCCTTTAAGTTTAAGTGGAATAATTAACATCGTCGCTATGTGAACTGACTAGCTCAGTGGTCATATTATCTGTTTCTAATTCCCGAGCCTGCGCGTTCGAGTTCATCCGTTCGCATTGAGTAGGGTTATTTTGGTATCTGTGCTTTTTTTTAATATTTATATATTTTTAGTCTCAGTTAAATTTAAATAGATTAGTTAAGATGTAAGGTACATGAGCTAGTTGGCTTAGTGGTCATGCTGTCTGTTTCCAATTGCAGTGGCTGTGGGTTCGAGTCGTTTTGGTGTCAATGCTTTTATTAATCAGTTTCTGTTAAGTTTATTTATTTGAAAACTGCATGCTACAGGAAGCAAATCCCAGTAACAGCAGGCAAAACAATACACAGACGAAATCTGCAGAGGGCAGATATAAACACTAACCATACAGATAGAAACAGAATAAAAACATCGACAGCAAATAAGCATTAGTAAGTTAATAAAAACAGTAAAACACACAAGAATTATAATAAATGATTTTTAAACTTAGTTAATGAAGAAAAAATATCGAAATCATCAGGCAGGCTATTGTATAGCTTACAGAAATTGTTTACTGCATACTGATTCCCAACACCTAAGTTCTAAAAATCCTCTCAGCAAACAAACTCCTATTCCTAGAATTAAAATTGGGAACACGAAAACCAATCCCACCCAGAAGAGATCAACAGTCAACCCTGCCACCGAAAAGACTCTTAAAAAAAGAGATCAAAATAAAATTTCTTCTAATAAGTAAGCTTTTCACAACAAACACCTCACGAAGAAAGGGAGTAACAGAACACACCGGTTTTCTTGTAATAGAGATATCTTAAATATTTATTCTGTACAATTTCAATCTTATCAGCATGTATCAGCAGTTTTAAATATAATATATTAATTAGGCCATCCGGTACGTGAGCTGGCTGGCTTAGTGGTCATGTTGCAAGCTTCCGACATCAGAGGCTGCGTTCGACGCAATTGAAATATTTTGGTATCTGCTTTTTTCCTGATCAGTCTTTTCGTTAAGTTTAAATGAATTATCTAGTACCTTTGAGTGTGAACTGTCTGGTTCAGTGGTCATGTTGCAAGGTCCCGAGATCAGTGGGTTTCTGAGCAATTTAAACATTTAGGTATCTGCTTTTCTTTCTGATCAGTCTTTCTGTTAAGTTTAAATGAATTAACTGGTATCATCGGAGGATGAACTACCTGGTTCAGTGGTCATGTTGCAAGCTCCCAACTCCAGAGGATGTGGGTTCGAAGCAATTGAAACATTTTGATATCTGCTTTTTTTTATCAGTCTTTCCGTTTAAGTTTCAAAGAATTAATTGAGATCGTCTGAATGTGAACTGCCTGGCTCAGTGGTCATGTTACATGCTTATGACTCCTGAGGCCGCGTGTTCGAGTCAATTGAATTGTTTTGATGTCAGCGCATTATCTGATCACTCTCTTCGTTAAGTTTAAATAAATCAATTAGGATTTTTCGGTATGTGAAATGGCTGGCTTAGTGGTCATATTACCTGCTTCCAATGCCAGAGGCTGTGGGTTCAAGTCCATCCGCCTTTATTGATACATTTTAGGATTTGAGCTTTTCGGAAATTTGGTGCTGGTATTAATAAAAATTATATAATTATTAATATTACGTGACCAGAAATGACATACAGGAAGTGACGTACCAGAACTGAAGTCACGTCCGGTACTTCATTTCTTGTTTATGCCCTGTAAGAAAGTGATGCGCTATTTTAAAAAATGTACAAAATTTCGGATCATCGTTAACAGGTGTCACATGGTGCAAAATAAGCCCTGTACGAACTTTGGAAGAGGAAGGGTGGGAGCGCGACACCGAAACCAGCAGGCCCGAAGAGAAACCCCTCCAGCAACAGTGGAGCTCAACCACCGCTCGTCCTCCATCTCGTGCAGGTAATTTAGTAAGAAATAAGAAAGTTAAAGATGAACTAAAGAAGATCTCCTGATCTTAAATTTGTCTTCAATGGACGCTCTACCACTCGCTACTCTTTAACACTACAATCTTACCCTTTTACCCATTCGGGAATCGAACCCCAAACCTAGACCCCCGCAACTTGACGCCCCACGCCTCTCGGCCAAAAGGGCGACGTCCGATGCTTCAATTTCAGGTATTTAAGTTTAACATTTTAACATGTTCGTTTAAACAATCTGAAAAAGTAGCTAAAGTTGACGGGAACCGAACCCTCGACAAAAACGTTTCCTTCACGCTGTCTCTTTACCGCTGCGATATGAATGGTGTGGCAATTTTATTTTATCGTAACTATATGAAGCTTTCACTGGATTGGCGATTATAATAAATCATGGGCAGAATCCACAACATCTATTACCCTGGCAACATTACTTATTTATTTTTACTTTCCTTATATACATAATGTATAAGGAAAATATTGTGACGGGGTCGAAAATTCGAAATCGAGTTTTTGACGGGAGAGCACGTTTCAAGCATCCCTGATCACGAATCAAACATTTTTGAAGTGATGTCTCTGTGTGTGTGTGTGTGTGTGTGTGTGTGTGTGTGTGTGTCAGTGAGTCTGTAGAGACGATAACTGACGAACGAATGGACCGATTCGAACCAAATTTGGTACAAAAATCACAATCCGTAAACACTGGAAGCCTATTGTTCTTATACGTAATCGAATGTTCAGAACCCCCTAAATTTTCGAATAAAATTTTGAAAAAATCGTCAAAAAATCAAAACCACTAATAAAGTTACGCAAATAGACATTTCTTATGTAATTTTTCATTAGAAAACGATTGACATAAATTTTAGAACGCTAACATGAACCATTCTCCAGATATTGCACATTTTTCAAAAAAATTATTAAAAAGTCATATAAAATGAAAAAAAAAATTCCTATTAAGAAACATGTTCACTTCTTATATGTAATACCATGCGATAAATTGGGTGACATCATTCTCGTGGATCTAGCTCATTCCATTCATGAAAAAAGATACTTTGCGTAATACTTTTGTATTTGAACGCCAATACTCATTTATCTGCTGAAAGAACAACTTATTTCTTCGTCCATAACGCTTGGCGAGATTTTGGCGGCGAATTTGGCGGAATATCGCTAACTTGGCGACTTTTTGAAATGTTGCCAAATTAGCGAAAATCTCTCCAAATGGATAAAAATGACGCTAAATCAATGAAAATGACGACTAATTGTCGAAAATTCAATATCTTGGAAAGAATATTAGTATCTACTATAAGAAAAACCTATTTTTTTACTGTAAAAGTAGTAAATTCATTACACTATATAAGGAAAGTCATGTGTTGCCCACATCAGATTTTTTAAAACTGAAATCGGAAAAGCATTGCATGTTCGGTGAGGACAGAACTCGCTACCAGCAGTTTTGCGCCTTCGCTCCCTAGCTCTAACCACTAGACCGCTTAAATCACGAGAATATGTGAAGCTGGAAACTATTTAAATTTGTTTTATAAAAAAAAATATAAAAAAAATAAGCCAGAAAGCCCTTGAATGCTATATTTTAGTTTAGAATTATATAAAGAGGATAAAATCAGATGTTATATCCAATTTCCATTATACTTTATAATAGAAAATTGCAAAGATTACATCAGATTTTGACCTCTAATATATAAAATTCTAAATTGAAATGTAGCATTCAAGGACTTCCTTGCTCCTTTTTTTTCCTTTCTTAGTGACGAGAAATATCCGCACTGGAAAAACTCAATTATCATTTGAATCGAACCGAATCTGAAATCTACATATTTAAAACCGAAGCCTTTTTGTATTTAATTTCTGTGAATCTATAGAACCGATTTTCAAAATTAATTTTTTGTTTGATAGCTGATACTTCTGGATGAGCAGAAGATAAGATACCTCCAAAACCCCAGATTTTTAAATAGGGTGGTAAGTATATTCTGCAAATTATTTCATTGTTATCGGTTCTCCGTGCCACAGTCGGAAAAGCATCAGCTTAGTAACAGATGTTTCGGAGCTCGCTAAGCGCGAACTTTGTAACAGAAAATTCTCGGATAGGAGATCGCTTAAAAGAAATTTATATTTTTTCAAGTAAAATTAATAAAGAGTTTATATTTAGTTCATCTTCTATCTATTTTAAAAACAAAAGCAGTTTTTTATCACTCAGTTTCTGCGGATCTATCGAACGGATTTAAATTTTTAACAACTTTTAGCTTAACATCTGATATTTTCTGGATGAGTTAAAGATTTAAAACCACGTACTTCGCCAAAGAGTACAAGCAGAAGCAATTTTAAGAGTTTCACAGTACGACATGCTATTGATTTCTGCTGACTGAACTTCCCCTTGAAAGATTAATTGGGAATACAAATGTTAAAAGCAGAGTTCAAAGTGCTCACTATTATAATTATCAGAATTTGGAATTTTTAAGTAGCACTTTACACCAGAAGGTTCCATCTACAATTTATTTTAATTCTAATGTCGATTACCTGCGATTGAATCAAGTGTGCTGCGATTTCCTTTAATGTAACGTAAATACACCCAAGAAGATAACTTGTTTAACTTTGTCGAGGAATACTGTCAGAAACATCTTCGAGGGAGTCAGAGTATTACATTTGGATATTGAATTTCACTGTCAAATTAGCTCCCTCCCATAATGCGTCAATGAACACCGGGAGGTTGCAATTTAAGCTTACTGATTTTAATCGGAATAATAATTTAAGCTCGTGATCAAATAGGGCGCGCTGTGTTTTTATGGTTTTCTAAGACTGTAAAGAACATATTGTAAATCTCACAGGAAGATATAACCCTCTAATTTAAATACCATTAAACCTACTGCCTAAACGATTTTACACTTTCATGTTTATTGGAGTTTCGAAACGGGTTTCACTAGTATAAAGTGATTTATTTGGGGAATATAATTATGAAGTTATAACTAGTGTTACTAAATGTTCCAGAAAAATTGCACACACGCATTTTGCGAAATGGTGAATTTATCCAATTTATACCCACTTTAGTGCATAGAAATCATTTTACTGGAGGAATTCGAATGGGAAGTTGATTTACTTTTGAGTGACTCATCTTGAACAAAATAGAATTTAAGTCATCATATCTTTGTACTACGGCTGTTAATCTGTGCGTTGTGCTACATTCGGTTCATTGTGCTACATTATCGTACTGAACGGAATAAGCAATTTTAATTTAATTTTATTGAATCCAGTTTGCAAAGTCAACTTGTTCATCCGAATTCAAAGCTTTACACACACACGCGGGGAAAAAAAAAAAAAGGTCCGAAACGATTTGTGATTTCAAGGATTAAACCGGAAAGAATTCATTGACATGGAAGTCAATTATGACTTGGCTTTGGTGTCCGTCAGTACTAAACTTTGGAAATAAAGTAAAAATGTAACTTACAACTCTATGGAATGGCCCTACTCGCAAAATACCCCCCACCCCCTTAATAGAAATTT
Organism: Amaurobius ferox; assembly: GCA_951213105.1. Lineage (NCBI taxonomy): Eukaryota > Metazoa > Arthropoda > Arachnida > Araneae > Amaurobiidae > Amaurobius > Amaurobius ferox. The sequence goes on from OX578142.1 coordinate 127,015,196, forward strand.
GTGGCTTCATCACTGATTTTGTTATTTACTTCACAGTTAAAATTAACTACGAATTTGGCGGGATATTGCCAACTTCACGACTTTTTCTTAAATGTTACCAAATTGACGAAAATATGACCACATCGATAAAAATATCCCCAAATTGATGAAAATAACAGTGAATCAATGAAATTATTTGTGTTTTGTTAGGGGATAGTATGGTAGGTTTGTTTCGGTAGGGTCTGATTGTCAGTCCGTTCGTGCCTTTTAGCGACAAATTTGACGACTCTTTAAAATGTCGCCAAATTGATCAAAATATTGCCAAATTGATAAAATGACGCTGCATTAATGAAAATGACACCTAATTGATGAAAATTCAATATTTTGCAAAATTAAGTTCAATTTCCTTGGTAATCTTTGCCGCTTTATAAAAATTAAGCATATTTTTTATAGGAATTAGTAAGCAATTCCTACATTTTTGTAAATTTGTTTTCAAACGGGACCAGGATGTTTTATTCTTCAGATCTGCCTGTAAAGATAATTTTGTATGGCGAGAACAGAGATCCATATACTTCTTTTTAGGAGAAATTTTAACAGAATGTTTTGAATAACAATGTCACTTTGAATACTATAGTAATTAGCATATCATTGTGAATTTTAAGTTTCTTTATATTATATATTCCGTGCAAAGAACGGATATACTGCTAGTCTACATAAATAAAATTGAAAATCTGTGTCTGTGTGAGTGTTTATCGAGAAAACGACGGCTGGATCGAATTTGATAAGAATTTTGTGGGTAACCTTGAAATAACTCCTTAAAATTTAATTCATGTTTCTAGTTTCTAGGACCAGGGGTTGTTGAGATAATAATAAGAAACGAAGATAGTTAGCATTATGCGGACGATATTTTCTCCGCAAATGCTTGCAACGCAATTAAACCAAATGCGTTTATACGGCAGATGATTTTTATTAGATTTAATTAATAAAGAAATGGACATTAAAATAAATTTTATAAATGAAAGGTATTGCATTTTTGATTGGATTATATCAATTACGGCCTTCGGGTTTCAAGATTGCGGGAATGATTGATATTTTCAATTTCTTACGTCATCTGTTTATTTTGGAAAATATTTTTCAAACTCATATGTTGTAAGGAAGACGCGCATCTATTGTGTTCCCATATATTACGTTCAGCCAATTAACACATATATTGTGTTTAGCCAATTGTTGAAACATAATGCGTTTATCTTCTAATACAATTTTAGAGCTTTAATTTTGACATTCATTGATCCAATTTCATTTATTTTATAAATTTGGTTACAAACGGAACCAAGATGTTTTATTCTTCTGCCTGTCAAGATAATTTTATATAGCGAAGACAGAGATAATTATACTTCCATTTCGGAGAATTAAATTAAATATTTTAATAGAATGTTTTGAATAACAATGTCATTTTGAATACTATAGGAATTTACACATAATTGTGAATTTCAAGTTTTTTAACATTAAATTTTTCGTACGAAGAACGGGTATACTGCATTACTAATGATGCCCTGCATTTAATAGATGATTGCATTTATTTAATGGTAATATTTCGAAGTGCACAGATTTGTAATGAGATATTAGTTTTATAAAATTTCTAGTCACCCACTTCTGTTTTTATTGTATGAGATGAAAATGTGAAAAAATTTATTTATTTTTAGTGCATTTTAAAGTAAAGGTGTGGATCCTAAAGCTTTTGTTTGTTTACCCCTTTTCTACTTTTCAATATGGGGTTCAAAATCCAAACAATGAAAATATACCAGGAAAGGCAACAATAAGGCAAATTTGAGCTTTCTTACTGCGTGTACCTTCTTATGATGGATCTAAAACGGGTTGAACAGGTATTGTTCAACATCCAAGGAATTAAAATATACTACGAAAGACAACGGAATGCCACATTTGAGCTTTCTAGCTCCTCCAGTTCTCGAGTTATTCCCAAAAATCTGTATGTTCTTATGGTGGGCTCAGAAAGGGCTAGACCGGCAACAGGGAATCGAACTACGTATATTCGTACTGGCTAGCAGGCGTGCTACCGTTGTGGGACGATATGGCAAGCTCTTATAGTCGAAGTCGACTCTGCAAATTGTTGAAATTAAGATTTAAATTGTGTCCGTCGGCAGATTTTAACGTAAGAGTAGAGTCTCCACAAGTGAATGGTTTCGGTGTTGCGATTTGGGGGAGGGGGAAGGGGATTGTATCACGCCCGTTGCGCCGATATACACGGATTGCTTTCAATTTTCACTATTATTTATATGAATAAAATATATTTATTTTGCTATTTTATCTAACCACCTTGCTTTAACTGCGGGTACATTTTCTAGCACTAAATAATGAAAGCTTTTCATAATTCAAAAAATTTATGTTGTTAAATTTAGAGATAACATGTAGTAATGTCTATTGTCCGATAACAATGGCTAGAGAGTGATGACACCTAATATTTTCTTATAAGGGTCGATGCACTAAAAATAGAATACAACATTCAGGTTTGTTAAGTTATATTAAACATTTGTTTTGAAAATAAATTTTTCGGGGGAGGGGGTGTATTTTTCTTCTCATCATTGTTACTTTAGAATCGCTATGCACTGTAAGGGCACAATATTGACCATTATGCCGGCATTTAAAAATTATCAACACAAATATATTTATTAACTAACATTATACCCGTTCTTCGTATGGAATATATAATATAAATAAGCTTAAAATTTGCACTTATGTGCAAATTCCTATACTATACTAAATGACATAGTATAATATAGGTTATTATTATTCATAGTTATTCAAAACATTCTATTAAAATAAATTTAATTCTCCTAAAAAAAGTATAGGAATCTCTGTTCCCGCTATGCAAAATTATCTTCATAAGCAGATCTGACGAATAAAACATCCTGATCCTGTTTGTAAGCAAATTTCCAAAGTATATGAAATTGAATCAATATATACCAAATTGAAAGCGCTATGAAATTGGATCAACATATGCCAACATGAAAGCGCTGAAATGGTATTAGAAGATATACTCGTATCAATTTTTATTCTGTTTCAATAATTGGTTAAACTCAATTATAAAGCTGAAAAATATTTCTCAAAATAAAACAGATGACATAAGAAATTGAAAATATCAATAATACCCGTAACCTCTCAACACGAAAACCGCAATTGATATAATCCAGTCAAAAATGTAATTGCGATAAAATTTATTTTAAACTAGCAGTATACCCGTTCTTCGCACGGAATATATAATATAAAGAAATTAAAACTTCAGTGCATATTCCTATAATACATACTTTAAATGACATTGTTATTCGAAACATTTTATTAAAATATTTAATTTAATTCTGCTAAAAAGATGTATAAGAATCTCTGATCTCGCTATACAAAATTATCTTCACAGGCAGATCTGAAGAAAAAAAAAACATCCTGGTCTCGTTTGTAAACACATTTAAGAAAAACTATTATTTAATTCCCACGAAGAGTCTAGTGCCTGGCCATTGGGGGAAAATATATATATATATATATATATATATATATATATATATATAATTCCCACAAAGCGACGGGGATTATCAAGGAAATTGAACTTAATTTTGCTAAATATTAAAGTTTCATAAATTAGGAGTCATTTCCATTAATTTAGTATCATTTTATCAATTCGCCACATTTTCATTAATTTGACAGCATTTTATTAAATCGTCAAATTTGTCAGAAAGCGGGACAGTTGGACTAAGAAACAAACGCTGCCGAAACTTCATTACAATACTATCATCTTTCATAACGTAATTAATTTCATTGATTTGGTGTCATTTTTATTAAGTTGTCAACAGTTTGATCGATTTGTAGATATTTTCGTTAATTTGGCGATATTTGAGCAATTTGGCCAAATTTTAAAAGATCTCCAAATTTGTTGTCAAGTAGTATGGATTGACAATAAAAAACTACCGAAACATCATTACAATACTATCCCCTTTCAAAACAAAATTGTCATTAATTTGGCATCATTTTTATCAATTTGGCAACATTTTTAGCGCTTTGACAGCATTTTCATCAATTTTGCAACATTAAAAAAGAGCGGGCCAGATCTCTCGCCAAGCGTTACAGGAACGGACGGACGTAATCATTTATATTTTCGTAGATTGGAAGATTATACCCAAGTATTAGAATATATATCCATACTACAATGTATGGATTTAAAAATATTTCCCCAAAATAAAACAAATTGTGTAGGAATTTTAAAATATCAATAATCTAAACTCGTTAAACCCAAAGGCCGTGAAGACATATGATCCAATCAAAAATGCAATTCCAATAAAATGTATTTAATTATATATTTCTTCACTATTTAAATTGAAAAATATTTACTGATGATATATATATATATATATCATCAGTATATATATATATATATATATATATATATATTCAAATATAAACTCACTGGGGTTAATTCCGTCGCTTAGCAACATTATATCATTTTTTTTTTCAAATATTTTTGTGGAACAAATATCATCTGCATAATGCTATCTCAATCGAAGGTTTAACAGTGCGTTTTTAACACATTACAACATAGTTGAAAAGTGTTTATGACTTTGTTCATTCTGTCTGTCTGTCCGTTCGCACGATAACTGCGGTAAAATGACTTTATCAAATTAATATTTTGGTATGTTGGTGAGACGGTCTGTGGTACATATAGGAATGTAAATGAATAATATCACCAAATTAGTTTTAGATTAAACCCGGGTTGCAAAAATGAAATACATGGAACCCTATGGGACTTAATTTTTCAAACATTTTTAAGCGAATTTAAAATTTACAAATTGCTTCGAAAGTTTTAGGAAATATTCAAATTATTCCATAAAAAATATGAAAAAAATTTTAGCAAAATATATTCCGTAGTTTTTTAAATAAATATTAAAATAATAATTACACTCATATTATATGAAGAGATCACGTGACCCACTTCAAAATAAAATATGGCATGCATCTTGTATCAAAATCGTGATTTTTAAGTTATTTTTAATTTATATTTAGTGTTGTATTCGTCCTAAAACTGCTTTATTTTTGCTTAATTTCTGTGTATCTATATTCTGAAATAATGCAATTACAATATATTTGAGTTTAAATGATCATTAAACTTTGATTATTTCTACAACGAAGCCTAATTTTCATTTATGAAGAATGTAAACATATCAAGTCGTAAAATGAGTTGCATAATAAATACTGAATTTCTTAAACGCAAAACTATTTAGCTCTGGAGTCTGCAATATATCTGATATGAATGAAACATTAATTAATTTTACATAGAAAAGCAAACGATTTTATAGCAGACTTTTTGTATGAAGTTTTAAGCATAGAGTTAAAGTACTTTTACCTCCATGGTTTTAAGTTTTTAATTAAAATAAATTATGATAGTATTGTGATGAATGAAAGGAATGAAATAAATGTGTATGAATGAAATATTTACTGCTTTTACATAGAGAGCCAGGCGATTTGTATATCAATGACATCATTTGAATTAAGTTAATTCTTTTCGCTGATATTTTAACTTTTCAAATATAATAAATTATTGTAGTATTGTGATAATTTTAAAAATATTACAGCTCAATGAATCGCATTTTAGAGATGTTTAAATAAAATTGCATTGCAGTTGGAAATTGCTTCATTATCAATGCTTCATGTATGATTGATCTTTCTTGTTTAATAAATTTAAGCGGAAAAGATTTAATAAAAATCGTCTTCTCTATAAACTCGTCGGATTTAATTGTTTTGCTTAGCAACATGATATAATTTTTTTTTCAAATAGATTTGCAGAAAAATATCGTCTGCATAATGCTATCTCCATAGAAGGTTTGTTATTTAACACTTTCCAACATAGTTGAATAGTGTTTATTCTGTCTGTCTGTCCTTTCGGGCGATAACTGTCGTAAGAAAGACTTTATCAAAATGAAATTTTAGTATGTTGTTAAGACGGTCTATGGGACATATGGGGATGTGTAAATGAATAATAGCACCCAATTAGTTTTGGATTGAATCCGGGTTGAAAAAAGGAAATACATTGAACCCTATGGGACCTAATTTTACGAGCATTTTTTAAGCAAAGTTGAAATTCACAAATTGTTTCGAAAGTTTTAGGAAATATTCAAATTATCCCATAAAATATATAAAAAAAAATTCAGCAAAATATGTTTGGTAGTTTTTTAAATAAATATTAAATAATAATTACACCCATTTTATATGAAGAGATCACGTGACCCACTTCAAAATAAAATATAACATCCATCTTTTTTTTCCTAGTGTAAAAGTCGTGATTTTCAAAGTTATTTTTAATTTATATTTATAATTGCATTCGTCCTAAAACCGCTTTATTTTTAAGTATCTTCTGTGCATCTATATTCTGGTCCAACGAAATTACAATATTTTTTAGTTCAAATGATCACCAAACTTTGATTATTTTTTCAACGAAGCCTAACTTTAATGGATTCAGAATGTAAACAAGTGATTGTAAGATGAGTTGTATAAGAATTGCTGATTTTTTTTCACTCAAAATTAGTTAGGTCTGGAGTCTGAAATATTAGTGATATGAATGAAAGATTCATTGCTTTTACACAGATAGCTACACGATTTATATTTCGATGAATTCATTTGAATAAAATTTATTTTTTTCGATAAAGTTTCAAGTTTTCAAATATAATACATTATTATAGTACTGTGATAATTTAAAATATATCAGCTCTGAATGCATCGCATTTTAGATATGTTTACATAAAATTACATTTCAGTTGGAAAGTGTTTCAAAATCAATGATTTATGCATGATTGATCTTTCTTGTTATTAATATCTCGACAACTCCTAGTCCCAGAAACTCGAAACATGGACTAAATTTTAAGTGGGGCTATTCCAAGTCTGGCCATAATATTTCATGAAATTGGGAGGCCCCGTTCTCCCTTGGTGATGGGCATAAGCACAGACACACACACATACAGACAGATATATTTCCAATTTTATTTATATAGATATGCGTTTCCCAATTAAAGTCTTGCTGGTTTTCTAGTATTTAGAAGCAATTTACTACCAGAAATACCACACAATTCGTCCGAATAAAATATCTAACTCTTCAATGACATTTAATTCGGAATCGTATGATCTTTCTCACTCACAGATTTCGTGGGATTGGCACGCAAGTATTTTTAAGACACGTAACACAAAAACTTTCTCTCGAAACATGTTCTTTTAACACGCAGACAAGAATCTTTTTCCTTTGCTTCTCTAAAGAATTCGAATTGAGAACATGCAATAGAACATTCTTTTGATCTCTCACTGGAAAATAAACAGAAGAGTGATTTAAGAGTACTTCAGTGCTTTATGATAAAATTGGTGCCAAAAATAAACTCTTTAATGAAATTAATTGAAATGGATAAAACATTTCTAAAACGCACTGATATACTTGTTTACGCCTAGAAGTGTATAACATACGTATTACGTGTATAAAATTTAAGTGTATAGAATACGTATAATATTTTTAGCAATACAATGTAATTTTTCCTCCACGAATCTTCTGCTTTACGTTTCAATTGTTCTGTTTATAATTATTTTACTGGTTTTAACCCTGCCATATGTTACTCCGTTCTTAAGTTAGCTACAAAATTTGCATTGAAAAATTTGCATTAGTAAAGCTTGTGGGGTTCTTAACGTGTTCGGGTGTCAGATGTAGATTTCCTATCTCAGGGTATAAATTCTGAACTTTAAATGTGCCCTAAGTCGAAATAAATGCTATTCCGGAAATAATCAGTAATTCAACTCCTAACTGCCAAAGATACACACCAGATAATAAGAAGCAAAAGCACATTTATTAATATAATATACAAAACTTCTCTTTTTGACATAAAGAAACTAAATTAGAAATGGCTTATACCATAGACAAGCACTTAGACTACACATAAATTAACGCTAGACGTAATTTGTGGCAATACCTGAAACAATCCCATAAATAACACTGCACCAACCTTTTAACCAAATACATCAGGATCGAAATACACACAGACTCTTACAGCTGCACCGTCTACCGTCACTGGCCGCCCAGATCTGTGTAGATCCGGGTAATATGTACCGCTTGCTTCACTGTAAACCAGTCTGGAGGGAAAATGACTCAAATTAACCGATCTGATCAAAGCAATGATTTTATCCCCATATAGAATCAGCACTTTGCCTGGGAAGCTACCGATTGATCCCTCAAATCAGAAGTCGTAAAAAGCTATTAGTCAACAGCTATTAGTCAACAGTCGAAAAATGCAAGTTAAAGAAATAATAATCCAAAGGTCATCGTGGCCTCACAAAGTCTTTAGTTAGTTTTAATACTTTCACTTAGTTTTAATATACTGCCATGCAGTTATTTCCTCTTAACAGGCTTATGCGATAAATTTTTGTTACTAAATAATGCTTATGCAATCTTATTGTCGATCAATAAAATTAATTTTTATTGTTTTTTAAACAGTATAATTCAAGGTTAGGTGGTTTAAACCATTTTTAGTTTAATTAATTTATTTATTTTGTCTTATTTTGTTTAAAGAATGTTCTATTAGGTTTGGTCTTTCAACCCTAGTATAAATGGATTTAATTGATAATTATAGTAATAAGAATTAACTATTCATAAATAAAATTTATCTGTACTTGTGATTAAAAACCTCTTTTAGGAAAATACCACAAAATTAAAACATAATGATACCAACCAGTTTCAAATGCAAAACGAGCGTTCTTCGGAATCAAAGAAACACTCCATAAAAGCAGGTAAACGTCTATCGATATATGCTTTTACTCATATTATTTTTGAAAATATGTATCGTCGCTTTTAGAATATATAAGAAAATGATTTATACTATTACCCAATTATTTATACTATTACCCAATTATTTATACTATTACCGATTAATTTTCTTTTTAAATACTATCTACTTTAAAAACTACTCAAATTTTAAGAAAGGAATAAAAATACTCCTCAAAAAATTATTTGAAAGCGATTTCTGTCTCGAAATGGTTGTAGTAGATTCCGTTTAGATAATAGATAAGAAATACCATTGTGTAGCTAATGGAGGGAGGATATTGCAGAGTCCACTTCGCGATAAGAGCTTGCAATTTCGTCGCAATTGAAGCGAATCAAAGTATCTAGCTATGTTTAATAACCGAAAAACTCAATAAATCCTAAATATTAAATATTGCATAATTAATATAGAAGACTGGTCATTTGTACAATTGTGTAAGTTGCAGAGTCCACTTTGACAATAAGAGCTTGCAATTTCGTCTCAATTGAAGCGAATCAGCGTATCTAGCTATGTTTAATAACCGAAAAACTCAATAAATCCTAAATATTAAATATTGCATAATTAATATACAAGACTGGTCATTTGCACAATTGTGTAAGTTGCAGAGTCCACTTCGACAATAAGAGCTTGCAATTTCGTCTCAATTGAAGCGAATCAGCGTATCTAGCTATGTTTAATAACCGAAAAACTCAATAAATCCTAAATATTAAATATTGCATAATTAATATACAAGACTGGTCATTTGTACAATTGTGTAAGTTGCAGAGTCCACTTCGACAATAAGAGCTTGCAATTTCGTCGCAATTGAAGCGAATTAGCGTATCTAGCTATGTTTAATAACCGAAAAACTCAATAAATCCTAAATATTAAATATTGCATAATTAATATAGAAGACTGGTCATTTGTACAATTATGTAAGTTGCAGAGCCCACTTCGACAATAAGAGCTTGAAATTTCGTCGCAATTGAAGCGAATCAGAGTATCTAGCTATGTTTAATAACCGAAAAACTCAATAAATCCTAAATATTAAATATTGCATAATTAATATACAAGACTGGTCATTTGTACAATTGTGTAAGTTGCAGAGTCCACTTCGACAATAAGAGCTTGCAATTTCGTCGCAATTGAAGCGAATTAGCGTATCTAGCTATGTTTAATAACCGAAAAACTCAATAAATCCTAAATATTAAATATTGCATAATTAATATAGAAGACTGGTCATTTGTACAATTATGTAAGTTGCAGAGCCCACTTCGACAATAAGAGCTTGAAATTTCGTCGCAATTGAAGCGAATCAGAGTATCTAGCTATGTTTAATAACCGAAAAACTCAATAAATCCTAAATATTAAATATTGCATAATTAATATACAAGACTGGTCATTTGTACAATTGTGTAAGTTGCAGAGTCCACTTCGACAATAAGAGCTTGCAATTTCGTCGCAATTGAAGCGAATTAGCGTATCTAGCTATGTTTAATAACCGAAAAACTCAATAAATCCTAAATATTAAATATTGCATAATTAATATAGAAGACTGGTCATTTGTACAATTATGTAAGTTGCAGAGCCCACTTCGACAATAAGAGCTTGAAATTTCGTCGCAATTGAAGCGTATCAGAGTATCTAGCTATGTTTAATAACCGAAAAACTCAATCCTAAATATTAAATATTGCATAATTAATATACAAGACTGGTCATTTGTATAATTGTATAAGTTGCAGAGTCCACTTCGACAATAAGAGCTTGCAATTTCGTCGCAATTGAAGCGAATCAGCGTATCTAGCTATGTTTAATAACCGAACAACTCAATAAATCCTAAATATTAAATATTGCGTAATTAATATAGAAGACTGGTCATTTGTACAATTGTGTAAGTTGCAGAGTCCACTTCGACAATAAGAGCTTGCAATTTTGTCGCAATTGAAGCGAATCAGCGGATCTAGCTATGTTTAATAACCGAAAAACTCAATAAATCCTAAATATTAAATATTGCATAATTAATATAGAAGACTGGTCATTTGTAGAATTGTGTAAGTTGCAGAGTCCACTTCGACAATAAGAGCTTGCAATTTCGTCGCAATTGAAGCGAATCAGAGTATCTAGCTATGTTTAATAACCGAAAATCTCAAAAAATCCTAAATATTAAATATTGCATAATTAATATACAAGACTGGTCATTTGTACAATTGTGTAAGTTGCAGAGTCCACTTCGACAATAAGAGCTTGCAATTTTGTCGCAATTGAAGCAAATCAGCGGATCTAGCTATGTTTAATAACCGAAAAACTCAATCCTAAATATTAAATATTGCATAATTAATATAGAAGACTGGTTATTTGTACAATTGTGTAAGTTGCAGAGTCCACTTCGACAATAAGAGCTTGCAATTTCGTCGCAATTGAAGCGTATCAGAGTATCTAGCTATGTTTAATAACCGAAAAACTCAATCCTAAATATTAAATATTGCATAATTAATATACAAGACTGGTCATTTGTATAATTGTATAAGTTGCAGAGTCCACTTCGACAATAAGAGCTTGCAATTTCGTCGCAATTGAAGTGAATCAGCGTATCTAGCTATGTTTAATAACCGAACAACTCAATAAATCCTAAATATTAAATATTGCGTAATTAATATAGAAGACTGGTCATTTGTACAATTGTGTAAGTTGCAGAGTCCAATTCGACAATAAGAGCTTGCAATTTCGTCGCAATTGAAGCGAATCAGAGTATCTAGCTATGTTTAATAACCGAAAAACTCAATAAATCCTATATATTAAATATAGCATAATTAATATACAAGACTGGTCATTTGTACAATTGTGTAAGTTGCAGAGTCCACTTCGACAATAAGAGCTTGCAATTTCGTCGCAATTGAAGCGAATCAGCCTATGTTTAATAACCGAAAAACTCAATAAATCCTAAATATTAAATATTGCATAATTAATATAGAAGACTGGTCATTTGTACAATTGTGTAATTTGCAGAGTCCACTTCGACAATCAGAGCTTGCAATTTCGTCGCAATTGAAGCGAATCAGAGTATCTAGCTATGCTTAATAACCGAAAAACTCAATAAATCCTATATATTAAATATAGCATAATTAATATACAAGACTGGTCATTTGTACAATTGTGTAAGTTGCAGAGTCCACTTCGACAATAAGAGCTTGCAATTTCGTCGCAATTGAAACGAATCAGAGTATCTACCTATGTTTAATAACAGAAAAAATCAATAAATCCTAAATATTATATATTACATAATTAATATACAAGACTGGTCATTTGTACAATTGTGTAAGTTGCAGAGTCCACTTCGACAATAAGAGCTTGCAGTTTTGTCGCAATTGAACGAATCAGAGTATCTAGCTATGTTTAATAACCGAAAAACTCAATAAATCCTAAATATTAAATATTGCATAATTAATATACAAGACTGGTCATTTGTACAATTGTGTAAGTTGCAGAGTCCACTTCGACAATAAGAACTTGCAATTTTGTCCTAGTAGCTCAACGTTAGAGCCTCAGCTGGCCTGTTGGGAAATCTAGGATTCGATTTTCGGTTGGATCAGCAAGGTTCTTTACAAGGGCTCCCGAATAAATATATCTTGTAGGTTTGTGCAAATATGTCGGATGTCTGAAAGTGGCCCTAGTACGATTAGTACGGATTCAGTGGACTCTGGAAGATGGAGCGCCGATTTCAAATTGAGAGGATAACGACCACGCAGGATACTAACCTAGAACAAAATAGTAGTAGCAGGAAGCTAACCTGAGTTAAGATAGCAGAATGCGGTCAGTCAGATGATCAGTTGCACTCCAATCTGACATTAGAGGGTGGAGAATGTAGAGCCCACTTCGACGATAAGATCTTGCAATTTCGTTCCAGTAGCTCAACGGTAAAGCGTCGGCTGGCCAGTTCGGAAATCTAGGGTTCGATTCCCGGTTGGGGCAGCAGGGCTCGTTACAATATGAACGCATTGCTCAAATCCTATCAGAATTTACAGTTGGATTTATTACAATATGACTCACTATACGCTCATTAACTTTTGCTGTAGCTAGCGTCAAGCTAAATCGCTTGATTCTAACAACTCGATGTAAGGATCTATACATTAAATGTAAAAATTCGAAAACAAGGCTGCATCTATAGGAGAAATGACGATGCACGTACATGTGTGTTAAAATTATAGATTGCTTATGCAATAAAACTCGTGGAGTTACAAAAACAGGTCCCCCTGGTTCTTCTGTCTGTATGTGAGTCTAGACATAATTTATTTCGCACAAATCAAGGCGAATGTAACATGGAATGATCATTTCAATCGATAAAATTCTTCAGACCAGGTCGAGCCCCCCAATTTTACGAATATTTTATTTCGAAAATCGCTAAAAAATATATAAAATAAATATGTTGAAAATTACTACCGAAATAGCCATTTTATGTCTATATTTTTTATTTAATAGCAAATAAAATCATTCACAGAACATGGGCTGTTCTCGAGATATTGTACATTTTTTATTAGTAATAGTAAACACTGTGAAGAAATAATTTTGTTCTCTATTATCAAACGTATAATCGGTTTGTTAATGCTTGTAACCAATAATAAATGAGTACTATTGTTTAGGATTTATCATAAGCCGTTCTCTATATATTTGACTTTTTCTTTTCAACATGAAGCGCTGTTTATATTTAAAAGATCGAATTTCTCTCTATTTTTTTTTTAACTTTCCTTTTTTAGAAAAATGGTTTAATCAAAGGCCTATAATAAAGAGAAAGTTATCATTTTTCGGTTTACAGTAACCATCGTATACCACAATGAGCAAATTCACCGATGTAAACAAGCAAAGTATTTTAAATATAGAAAAAAAATATTTATAAATAAGAAAAAAATTACTTCATATAATGAATAGATAAAAAATATTTTTTACAGGAAAAAAATAATCTGTATGGAAAAAATTACTAATAAAAATATTTTATATATAAAGAAAACATTTTGATTTAAAAAACATATTTTATATTAATAAATAAACATGTGGATAAAGAAAAGTCATTGCTAAAATAATTGAATGCTGTCGAAACTATGGCAAATTAAAAATAAAAATTAAAAAAAATATCTCAATAAAGTGGAAATCAATCTTCAGAATCCCACCGTTGAAACTATTACTGCAAGATTTGAAAGGGTATTTTTGGAGATCTGTCGGATCAATTATCAGCAATCCTATTAAATAGGTTTAACATAAAGTTTATGAAAGAGTAAATAATATGTCAGAGCACAAACCATATACACGGAATTCAAGGATTCTAGAAAGGGTAGATCAGCATCCATTATTGAATTCGCACAATAGAGCATTTTTTTATTTAGATTATTTTAATTAAAATTCGCATTAGAGGAATATCGTATGTAATAAATGATGGAACATTGTAATGAATAAACTTTATTGAGGATTTCAATATTTTAAGTAGAGGGGTAACAACTATTACATAATGCGTCAGAAAAATTATTTTCAGCCTAATGCAAATATGGAAGAACTGTTAATTTTGCTCATAACCACAGAAATTTAAGAAGTAATCTGCATAAGAATCAAATTTAATTTTTTATTATTGTATAACCATAAAACTATTTCACTGAAAAAAAAGCGAAGTTATATAGGAGAAAAATATTTTATATATAATAAAGTTGAAATCTCAAACTGTAAAAGCGCTCCTCAAATATTGTGAGCAACATGAAATTCAGCGCTATTCGAATCTGAAACAGGCAGATCTTATCCATAGGATTCCACTACCTAGCATTCTTCAGCTATCTGAGATTTTTAACCTTCACAGTGATCCTTTCCTTAAAGAAAATAGAGAAAAAAAGTTGAAAAAAGATAAAATGTAGTCAGTGATATTTCGTAAAACGTACTCGATTGAGGAATAGCGGAATTCCAACTGCTGATCTAACTTTAAAGGAGGAAAGTGAGATTTGTACTGCCGTAAAAAGAATACATTTCTTTATATAACAAATGTAAAATTATATTTATTGTAAACTGCTTTTACCACTTGTAGAATAATTCTTACAGCTATAAAAATGAGAAAGGCGTAAATTAAAAAGCAGAAATCTTTTTATTAACTGTTTATACCACCAACATTATTTACATAAGGATCTAGACGAATTTCTATTAAAAAATTGAATCAAATAGCAAATATACAGGGTGTTTCAAAACAAGTGAACAGCAGGAATTTTATGTTTTAATCTTTGGTTGTAGATACATAGTTCCAATTGCAAAAATGCTTTAAATAAGGTAGAAAGTTATGAAATAGTAACTTAAATGATGGGCAATACTTTTTATAATAAAATTTAAAAATTAACTTTTTATACAACTTTTTTAACTAAAACAGTCAAATGACAAAAGTGTTACTCATACCATATTTAGTAAAACTGACAAAAATTTTTCTTTAATACGATCTAAATTGGCATAGATATCATTGATTAAAAGCTTCATTGAAAAAAAGTGAGGCATCCACAAATTTTAAGCTATTACATCACTATTTAGTCGATTAAAAGTTTTATTTAAGCATCCAATTAACTCTGCTACATAACTTGGATATAATTATGACGCTATTCAGTAATGTCAAACTCCGTGAGATGATTATGATTTACGGTGAATGCAACCGGTCTCCTAACTCTGAATGTTAGGAATCTCCAACCAAAATAAAAAATTACAGGGCATGCTTATTTTACCATAGATTTTGTTAGAAAAATATCTGACAGGCCAACAAAATCACAATGATCAGTCTTTTACTTTATTTAAAGGTTAAAATAACTTTCAACCTGAATAATATGTCTGCCCTTAATAGTTTCAAAGACAAACTTCTGAAAAATATAGTTTAAAAACCTTACTAAATGATTTTTCTAAATGAATTCAAGTCGTGACCCTATATTCATAACTAGCAGCATACCCGTTCTTCGTACGGAATCTTAAATAATAAAAGGCAATGTCTGTGTGTGTGTCTGTCTGTCTGTCTGTCTTATACACTATACGTTCAGCGACCGCGCCTCGGAGAGCTACGAAATTTGGCAATCGAAGACCCGGGCGGATGAGAAGGGGACACGTGAAAACCGATTTCTAAAATTTTAATTATTTTTTTGTTATTTAATGTTTTATGCGATTTCGACCGTTTTTTACCCTTTTTGCCTTTTTTTTCTCCACGATCCGGACATCGTAGAAAAAAACAAATCACACCACCGGAAAGAACAGACAATTGCGAGTAAAAATTTATCAATTTCAACTCTCAATTTCGATTTCTAATATTTTTTAAAGATTTTAAAACAAAAGTCACTTTTGACTCAAACCAACTTTTGGTTTTTAAATTCTCGCATAGTGAAAAGTACTCATAATTTCGACTAATAATTTACATTTTCAGAAAGCTGAAATATCTGGCATTCTTACAAGTCCAATCTGGTCCAGAAATAATGAAAATTGCCCTCAGGATCGCAATTTTAAAGACGTCATGATTTTAAATTTCTCGGCAATCCACTCAGTTCTTCAACGGCATTTCTCCCCCTTCCGCAGTTATTTCTTCCCCGCCTCCATGGAGACCGCGCTTTCGGTTTTAAATGAATTAAGAGCCTAGAATAAGTATTGTATACATCGGCCGAAATTATTATATTTATATGATATTTTAAATGGATATTTTAAATGGATATTTTTAAATGGATATTTTAAATAATTTAAATGCTTGAATTATGGTGGTTTGAATTGTGGCGATGTATTTGAAATTATTATATTTATGGATTGGAGGAACGATATGGATGATTTTTTGATTTTAAATGGATATTTTAATTTATGAATATTCTAAATGGATATTTTAACTTATAGATATTTTAAATGGATATATTAATTTTATGGATATTTTAAATGATGGAACGATGGAACGAGGATGGTGGAATTAAGAGCCTAGCATATGGTCATTATAAAATTTAAATTAGCGCGCGGGAAGTTAGCACGAGATAATTGTACTCGGTAGGCCTGGGTTCGATTCCCGCCACTGACGCGGAGTACGATCACGTTAAACATATGGGTCGATAAGTCCTTCCAAGAGGTTGGTGGTAGGGGAAGGAGAGTACGGTCCCTATGGATGCCTCCCCCACTGGGTTCAGGTTCAAATTAGGTGAATAAAAAGAAAGTTATGGAAATTGTCGCGGAGGGCGCAGTAGCCCAGTGGTTAGCGTGCGGAAATTTCACTCGGTAGGCCCGGGTTCGATTCCCGCCACTGCCAAAACTGCTGCCGTGTTCACGCGGATTACGATCACGTTAAACATGTGAGACCGTAAGTCCTTCCGAGAGGTTGGTGGTAGGGGCAGGAGGGTACGGTCCCTGTAGATGCCTCCCCAACTGGGTTCCGGTCTAAATTGGGATGTTTTAATTATGGATAATTTGAATGGATATTTGAATTTATAGATATTTTAAATGGATAATTTAATTTTATGGTTATTTTAAATGATGGAACGCTTGAACGAGGATGATGGAATTAAGAGCTTAACTTATGGTCATTAAAAAATTTAAATTAGCGCGCGGGAAGTTAGCACGCGAGAATTGCACTCGGTAGGCCCGGGTTCGATTCCCGCCATTGACGCAGAGTACGATCACGTTAAACATATGGGTCCGTAAGTCCTTCCGAGAGATTGGTGGTAGGGAAAACAGGGTACGGTCCCAGTGGATGCCACCCCCACTGGGTTCCGGTCTAAATTGGGTGAATAAAAAGAAAGTTATGGAGATTGTCGCGGAGGGCGCGGTTGCCCAGTGGTTAGCGTGCGGGAATTTCACTCAGTAGGCGCGAATTCGATTCCCGCCACTGCCAAAACTGCTGCCGTGTTCACGCGGAGTACGATCACGTTAAACATGTAGGTCCATAAGTCCTTCCGAGAGGTTGGTGGTAGGGGAAGGAGGGTACGGTCCCTGTGGATGCCTCCCCCACTGGGTTCCGGTCTAAATTGGGTGAATAAAAAGAAAGTTCTGGAAATTGTCGCGGAGGGCGCGGTTGCCCAGTGGTTAGCGTGCGAGAATTTCACTCGGTAGGCCCGGGTTCGATTCCCGCCACTGCCAAAACTGCAGCCGTGTTCACGCGGAGTACGATCACGTTAAACATGTGGGACCGTAAGTCCTTCCGAGATGTTGTTGGTAGGGGAAGGAGGGTACGGTCCCTGTGGATGCCTCCCCCACTGGGTTCCGGTCTAAATTGGATGGCACTTCCTGGCCGTCCAAACAGTTACCTTACACCTTTCTGGTAGGTCGCGCCAACGAGTTTGCCACGGTCGGAATTGCCACGGTCAGAATTTTCAAGGGTAGCGAACAGGCTGGTCGCCAAAGGCGGCTAGTATATAATATAAAGAAACTTATAATTCTGTTAAAATATTAAATTTATTGCTCATAAAGAGAAGTTTAAGAATATCTATTCTCACTATACAAAATTATCTTCACTGGCAAATCTGAATAATAAAACATCCTGGCCCCTTTTGTAAGCAAATTTACAAAAAAAAAAAGGAATTGAATCAATATATGCAACCCCGTATTAATTATATTGTCGCATATTAGAAAATATGCCAGTATGTTAGTAGAAGATTACCCGTATTACAATATGAGTCTCAAAAATATTTGCCAAAATAAAAGAGATGACGTAATAAATTGAAATTATCAATAATCCCCGAAATCTTATACCAGAAGGTCGTAATTGATTCCAATATATGCCAATATATATCAAAATATATGCCAATATATCTGTACTACTTATATTCTCGTAGATTAGAAGAGATATCCGTGCATTTGTAGAAGATTATTCGTACAACGTACTATATATGAGTTTCAACAATTTTCGGCATAAATAAACAATGACATAATAACTTGAAAATATCAAAATCCCTGAATCAACAGTCCCCGAAAATATCCATGATAATAATGTTTAAACCTGAAGACCGTAATTGATATTATCCAGTCAAAAATGCAATGTCAATGAAATTTATTTTATATACATATCTTTATTATTCAAATCGGAAAAGATTTAATAAAAATCGTATGGCACATAACACATTGGATCCGTTGCTAATCGACGTGATATCATTTGCTTCAAATAAATTGATGGAAATCATATCGTCTGAATAATGCTATCTCCATGGAAGGTTTGGCGACATTTTCGTCAATTTAGAGATAATTTATAAAATCGCCAAATTTATCGCCAAGTGGGACTATGGAACTGATAGTCCCATTTTGCGACAAAATGACGAAACACCATCACAATAATATCCCCTAACAAAACACAATTTCATTTATTAAGCGCAATTTTATCAATTCCATGATATTTTTATGGATTTACAAATATTTTTATCAATTTGGTGATAGTAACACATTTAACGAATTTTTTAGTAAGTAGGATGGATGGATTGACCGACAAATGCTACCGAAACATCATTTCAGTACTCTATTCTAAAAAAAAAATTTTATTTCATTGATTTGCGTCATTTTTATCAATTTGGAGACATTTACGCTCATTTGGTAAACTTTAAGAAAAGTTACCAAGTTAGCGATATCCCGCCAAATTCGTAGCTCTGAATTTGCAGATCTGAGGAATAAAATATCCTGATCCCGTTTGTATATACTAAATGAAAACACTAAAATGTATAAGACATACCCGTTCTACTCTTTTTCCGTTTCAACAATCGGCTAAATGAATTTATTGGATAAACACAATATATGAGTTTATTAGCTAAACACAATATATGAGCTTGAAACCTCTTTGCTAAAATACATGAAAGTGATGTACGCAGTCCGTAATTTATATAATTAAAAGAACAATCAAACCGTTCATTTATAAAATATATTTTTACATCCATTTATTTATTATTCAAATAGAAAAAAAAATAATAAATATTAACAACACATTTAATTTCATTCCGTTGCCGAGCAACATGATATAAGATAGAATCTTCCTCATAAAATGTGAAATTAAATAGCCATTTTGATTTCTTTATACTTTTCATCGTTGAGTAAAAGCTTGTGAAAGATAATCCATGGAGGTGGATTTTACCATTTAAATTCATGTTTTAAATCATTCATGTTTTCCGATAGTGACTAATTAATGCAAAAATCCTGCACTAAACTCGGAAATAAAGTTTTATTTCATTTCGACGTTTTAAACAAACGATTTTCATCCTTTCCGTTTGTATAAACCATGGAGTTGGAGAGTAGAACTCTTAGGGAAAAGTTCCGTTTCTTATTAATATCTCGACAACCCCTGGTCTTAGAAACTCGAAACTTTGACTAAATTTATGGGGGGCTATTTCAAGGCTATCCACAAAATTTCATTAAAGTCAGTTCAGCCGTTTTCCCGTGATGATGAGACAAACGAAAATTTCGTTTTTTACTAATATCTCGAGAACCACTGCCTGTAGAAACTCAAAACACAGACTAAATTTTAAGTGGGGCTATTTCTAGGCTAACCACAAAATTTCATCAAATTCTGTTCAGCCGTTCTCCCGTGATGATGAGACAAACAGACAGACAGACAGATTTTCAATTTTATTTATATAGACTAGCAGCATACCCATTCTTCGTACGGAGTATATAATATAAAAAAAAACTTATAATTCGCAATCATGTGCAAATTCTGTTAAAATATTATATTTATTGCTCATAAAGAGAAGTTTAAGAATATCTGTTCTCACTATGCAAAATTATCTTCACGGGCTGAAGAATAAAACATCCTGGCCCCTTTTGTAAGCAAATTTACAAGAAAAAGGAATTGAATCAATATATGCAAACCCGTACTACCTATATTGTCGCAGATTAGTAAATATGCCAGTGTGTTAGTAGAAGATTACCCGTATTGCAATATGAGTCTCAAAAATATTTGCCAAAATGAAAGAGATGACATAATAAATTAAAAGTATCAAAAATCCCCTTAATCTTAATACCAGAAGGTCGTAATTGATTCCAATATATGCCAATATATATCAAAATATATGCCAATTTATACCTGTACTACTTATAATCTCGTAGATTAGAAGATATACCCGTGCATTTGTAGAAGATTACTCGTAAAACGTACTATATATGAGTTTCAACAATTTTCGTCATAATAAAACAATGGCATAATAATTTGAAAATATCAATAATCCCTGAATCAACAGTCCCCGAAAATATCAATAAAAATGATGTTTAAACCTGTAGACCGTAATTGATATTATCCAGTCAAAAATGTAATGTCAATGAAATTTATTTTATATACATATTTTTATTATTCAAATCTGAAAAGATTTAATAAAAATCGTATGTCGCATAACACATTGGATCCGTCGCTAAGCGACAAGATATCATTTGCTTCATTGATGGAAATCATATCGTCTGAATAATGCGATCTCCATGGAAGGTTTGGCGACATTTTTGTCAATTTAGCGATAACTTTAAAAATCGCCAAATTTATCGCCAAGTGGGACTGTAGAACTCATAGTCCCATTTTGCGACAAATTGACGAAACATCATCACAATACTATCCCCTAACAAACACAATTAATTCCATTTATTAAGCGCGATTTTATCAATTCCATGATATTTTTATGGATATAAAAATATTTTTATCAATTTGGTGATATTAAAAAAATTCGTTAAATGTGTTACTAAGTAGGATGGATGGACTGACCGACAAATGCTACAGAAACATCATTTCAGTACTCTATTCTAAAAAAAACAAATTTAATTTCATTGATTTGGGTCATTTTTATCAATTTGGAGACATTTCTGCTAATTTTGTAAAGTTTAAGAAAAGTTACCAAGTTATTTAAAGATATTCCGCTAAATTCGTAGCTCTGAATTTGCAGATCTGAAGAATAAAATATTCTGATCCCGTTTGTTATACTAAATGAAAATACTAAAATTGTATTTGAAGATACATACACCCGTTCTACTCTTTTTTTGCTTCAACAATCGGCCCCAAATGAATTTATTGGGTAAACACAATATATGAGTTTATTAGCTAAACACAATATATGAGCTTGAAACCTCTTTGCTAAAATAAATTAAAGTGATGTACGCAGCCCGCAATTTATATAATTAAAAGAACAATCAAACCGTTCATTTATAAAATATATTTTTACATCCATATATTTATTATTCAAATAGAAAAAATAATAATAAATATTAACCACACATTTAATTTCATTCCGTTGCCGAGCAACATGATATAATATAGATTCTTCCTCGTAAAATGCGAAATAAAATATCCACTTTGATTTCTTTATACTTTTCATCGTTGAGTAAAATATTGTGAACGATGAACCATGGAGGTAGATTTTTCCATTTAAATTCATGTTTCAAACAATTCATGTTTTCCTATAGTGACCAATTAATGCAAAAATACTGCACCAAACTCGGAAATAAAGTTTTATTTCATTTTGACGTTTTAAACAAACGATTTTCATCCTTTCCGTTTGGATAAACCACGGAGTTGGAGAGTAGAACTCCTAGAAAAAAGTTCCGTTTTTCCTTAATATCTCGACAACCCCTTGTCTTAGAAACTCGAAACTTGGGATAAATTTATGGGAGGCTATTTCAAGGCCATTCACAAGATTTCATTAAATTCGGTTCAGCCGTTTTCCCGTGATGATGGGACAAACGACAATTTGGTTTTTTACTAATATCTCGAGAATCACTGGTCGTAAAATCTCAAAACATGGACTAAATTTTAAGTGGGGCTATTTCCAAGCTACCCACAAAATTTCATCAAATTCGGTTCAGCCGTTCTCCCGTGATGAGGGGACAAACAGACAGACAGACAGACAGACAGATTTTCAATTTTATTTATATAGACTAGCAGCATACCCGTTCTTCGTACGGAGTATATAATATAAAGAAACTTGAAATTCATAATCATGCCCAAATTCTTATAGTATACTAAATGACATGTTTAATCAAAATATTCTGTTAAATTATTTAATATAATGCTCCTAAAAAGAAGTTTAAGAATCTCTGTTCTCGCTATATAAAATTATCTTCATGGACATATCTGAAGAATAAAACATCTTGGACCCCTTATGTAAGCAAATATAAAAAAAAAATATGGAATTGAATCAATATATGCAAAATAAAAGCGTTAAAATTGTATGGGACCCGTACTAATTATATACGCGAATATTAGAAAATATAACCTCTATTAGTAGATTACATGTATAAATGGAAAATACCAATAAACCCGTAATCTTTAAATCTGAAGACAGTCATTTATTCCAATATATGTCAAAATTAAAGTGCTAAAATTATATGGGAAGATATACACGTACTACTTATAATGTCTGATTATTAGTAGAAGATTACCCGTTTTGCAATATGAGTCACAAATGCTTTTTGGTAAAATACAACAGACGACGTAATAAATTGAATATATAATTAATCCCCTTAATCTTCATACCAGAAGACTGTACTTGATTCCAATATATATGCCAATATATGTCAAAATATATGCCAATATACCTGTACTACTTATATTCTCGTAGGTTAGAAGATATACCCGTGCATTCCTAGAAGATTACTCGTACAACGTACAATATGCGTGTGTCAGCAATTTTTGCCGCAATAAAACAATGGCGTAATAACTTAAAAATATCAATAATCCCTGAATCAATAATTCCGGAAAATATCAATAATAACAATGTTTAAACCTGAAGAGTATAATTGAGATTATCCAGTCCAAAATGAAATGGCAATGAAATTTATTTTATATACATATCTTCATTATTCAAATCGGAAAGGATTTAATAAAAATCGTCTGCCGCATAAACACATTGGATTTAAATCCGTTGCTAAGCGACATGATATCATTTGCTTCAAATAAATTGGTAGAAAAAATATCGTCTAAATAGTTATATTTCTATGGAACATTTGGCGACAGTTTCGTCAAATTAGCGACATTTTAAAAAATCGCCAAATTTATCGCCAAGTGGGATTGTAGAACTGACAGTTCCACTTTGCGACAAATTGACGAAATATCATCACAATACTATCCCCTAACAAAAAACAATTAATATCATTTATGTAGCGCAATTTTATCAATTTCAAGATATTTTTATAGATTTGAAAACATTTTTATCAATTTGGTGACATTTTAAAAATTCGCTAAATGTATTACTAAGTAGGATGGTTTGTCTGACAGAGAAATGCTAACCAAACATCATTTCAGTACTCTCTTCTAACAAAACAAAAAAAAATGTCATTGATATGTAGAAGACCCAAGCCACACGACCAACCCGAAGGTTTATGGCAGCTGTTTGTGTGTCGTTTATATCAATTTGGCGACATTTCCGTCAATTTGGCAAAGTTTAAGAAAAGTTGTCAAATTAGCGATATCCCTCCAAATTCGTAGCTTTGAATTTGCAGATCTGAATGAAACATTCTTATCCCGTTTCAATATACTAAATGAAAACACTACAATTGTATTAGAAGATATACCCGCTCTACTCTTTTTCTGTTTCAACAATCGGCTATGTGAATTTATTGGCTAAATACAATATGTGAGTTTAGTAGTTAAATACGATATAAGCTTGAAAACTCTTTGCCAAAATAAATGAAATTGATGTACGCAGTCAGCAATTAATATAATTAAAAGAAAAATCAAACCGTCCATTCATAAGATATACTTTTATATCCATTTATCCATTTATTTATTATTTAAATCGAAAAAAAATAATAAAAACATTAACAAACACATTTAATTTAATTGCGATGCCGAGCAACATGATATATCCTCCTAAAATGTTAAAATTTATTAACCACTAACAGCACACCCGTTATTCGTACGGAGTGTATAATTTAAAGAAACTTAAAGTTCGCAATCATGTGCAAATTCTGTTAAAATATTAAATTTATTGCTCCTAAAGAGAAGTTTAAGAATATATGTTCTCACTATGAAAAATTATCTTCACGATCAGATCTGAAGAATAAGACATCCTGCCCCCTTTTGTAAGCAAATTTACAGAAGAAAAAACAGGAATTGAATGAATATATGCAACCCCGTACTAATTATATTGTCGCAGATCAGAAAATATGCCAATGTGTTAGTAGAAGATTACCCGTATTACAATATGCGTCTCAAAAATATTTGCCAAAATAAAAGAGATGACGTAATAAATTGAAAACATCAATAATATCCGTACTCTTTATACCAGAAGGTCGTAATTGATTCCAATATATGCCAATATATATCAAAACATATGTCAATATACCTGTACTACTTATATTCTCGTAGATTAAAAGATATACACGTGTATTTGTAGAAGATTCGTACAACATACAATATATGAGTTTAAACAATTTTGGCATAATAAAATAATTGCATAATAACTTGAAAATATCAATAATCCTTGAATCAATAATCCCCGAAAATATAAATAATAATAATTTTTGAACCTGAAGACCGTAATTGATATTATCCAGTCAAAAATGCTATAAGAAAAATCAAATCGTTCTTTTCTAAAATATATTTTTATATCCATTTATTTATTATTCAAATCGAAAAAATAATTATTAAAATTAACAGACAGATTTAATTTAATTGCGTTTCTGACTAACATGATATAAGATAGAATCTTATAACATGTTAAATATGTCATGTCTTATAACATAAACTGCGAAATTAAATAACGATTTTGATTTCTCTATACTTCTCATTGTTCCGTAAAAGCTTGTTTTAAATAAACCATGAACCATGGAGATAGATTTCCCCTTTAAATCATGTTTCAAACAATTCATGTTTTCAGAAAGTGACTAATTAACGCAAAAAATCTCCCATCAAACTCAGAGATTAAATTTTAATTCACTTTCAAACGATTTTCAAGCTTTTCGTTTGGATAAACCACGGAGTTAGGGAGTAGAACTCCTAGGAAAAAGTTCCGTTTTTCATTAATATCTCGACAACCCCAGGTCTTAGAAACTCGAAACTTGGACAAAATTTATGGGGGGATATTTCAAGGCTATTCACCAAATTTCATTAAATTCGGTTCAGCCGTTTTTCCGTGATAATGAGAAAAACGATAATTTCGTTTTTTACTAATATCTCGAGAACCACTGGTCGTAGAAACTCAAAACACGGATATAATTTTAAGTGGGGCTATTTTTGGGCTACCCACAAAATTTCATCAAATTCGGTTCAGCCGTTCTCCCGTGATGGTGTGACAAACAGACAGACAGACAGACAGACAGACAGACAGACAGACAGACAGACAGACAGACAGACAGACAGATTTTCATTTTTATTTATATAGATTTGCTGTGATTACAGAAAGCCACGATAAAGTGGTGTAAGTCAGGAATTTGGATAATTTATTTCACCTTAAATTTACACTTTTGAGATCCAATTTTTTTTTAGTTTGAAGTATAGCAAACATTTTTGTAATTTAACTTTTTTTCTAAAGTAGATTTATTAATCCAATTTTTTTTACAAAAATTATGTTGCATAATTTGCTACATTTTTGAAACATTTTTTAAATTGGAACTATCTAGTTACAAGCAACGTTTTAAAATATTTTCCACTGTTCACTTTTTTAAAACACCCTGTATACACCGAACATTTTCTGAAAAGAAAAAGTTTTGTCGGATATGATTATGTATTAATTCGTTTACTTAGAAGGCACGACTACATTTGTAAAAAGAATGTGAAGCTGTCTAAATTGATTAAAACAGAATACATGCACGAGAATATATGTAGAACACTTTTTAATGCCTTGGGGTGTGATTTTTAATGAGCTAATACTCATTAAAATCTTTTAAAAACTCATCCCTCATTGCAATAATTTTTCAAATTGTAAATGCTATTCACAGATAGTAGCTCCTGCTGAAGTAGCTAATAAAATGCTGGAAATAAAATTCTATAGTCATATCAAATAATCATGATCTCTTACTTTAAAGACAATGACATCTAAACCACAAATATGAAAAATATCATTAGACTGAAAGTGCTCTTCCTGTTCTTCTGTAAAGTTCATTAGTTTAACGTTCTTATTATTTTAATTTTCTGAATTTCTCTACAAATCTTTCCGAAGCGTTGGGTCCTCTACTGATTACTGATGCTTTGTAATACGCATATTGATATTTGATGCAATACCAAAAACTCATCTGTTCATGCTTCTGGTAGTATAGGAGTATAGGAGTATAGGAGTAGTATAGGAGTATAGGAGTAGTATAGGAGTAGTATAGGAGTATAGGAGTAGTATAGGAGTATAGGAGTAGTATAAGAGTAGTATAGGAGTATAGGAGTATAGGAGTAGTATAGGAGTATAGGAGTAGTATAGGAGTATGGGAGTAGGATAGAAGTATAGGAGTAGTATAGAAGTATAGGAGTAGCATAGGAGTAGTATAGGAGTAGTATAGGAGTAGTATAGGTGTAGTATAGGAGTATAGGAGTAGTATAGGAGTAGTATAGGAGTAGTATAGGAGTTTAGGATAGTCATAGTATAGGAGTTTTGGGGATCAAGTTCACAAATGGGAGCTTTTTTAGTCAAACATTCAAAATAAGCACCGAATAGCCCTTAATACTATGTTGCTTACAATATTTGCGAAGTTTGATATCTTGTAATTAAATCGTATAATATATTGTAATAATTTTATCTTCTAATCAATTTTGTCATGTTTTATTTTGAGGTTTTATCTTGCTTATAAAATGTTTGTTTTGCAAAAATCATTTTTTTTAACGAAATAATTTCAAGATTATGCAATCATAAACACTCAAATCTGATTCCTAGGGAAATTACTTCTGAAATGTCTCTGATGATGAGCAAAGGTAGCCAGCCATTCTTCCATATTTACATTCAACAAGTCTATAAACAATTTATGTTTGGTGCATTTTGAAATAACTGCTACAATAAATTTTATCCCCTCTACGACGACTATTGAAATTTCATTGAAATGTTTACACGTTTTATTCTCCATTTTTCATTATATATACGATATTCTTTTAAAGAAATATTTTTAATTAAGATAAACTCACTTTAAAATTAACTGTAATGTGGCTCAACTCGACTTTCATATACCAGAAATCATTTTTTTATTCCAAATTATGCAAAAAAAAATTTCAAAAATCAGTATTGTGGGTCTAAATAATTACAACTATATAGCGTGTTACCCTTCACTTTAAAGAGCTTGACAAAATCTTTCGATTGATACCATACTTGACAATATACCACCCCGGGGGGTGATAACTTGTCCGTAATAACGTTACGAACAAAAAAAAATTATATCGTGTTATATCGTGGCTATTTTTCACACCAATGATTGAAACTCTTAAGTCTCGTGATCATCGGGTCATAAATAAACTGTTTTATGCATGTTTATGTCCGATTTTGTCCTATACAGCCATGTTAAAAAATATATAATTTAAAAGTTTTCGCTCGGATTTACAAAAATTGTATCTAGTTCTAAATTTTTTATAACAAGGCCGGATGTAAAGTTTCGTGAAAATACATTAATATTTGTGGCAGCTATCATATACACAAGAAATCGATCACAGATATCAGACAGACATCCCTCTAAAAATAATCAAAATGTGTTCAGGAGGTCTTAAAACATATATTGGCATCAAAATCTCGAAATCGAAAAATTTCCTGAAAACAATACTACGAGTGAGAAAATAAGAATGCTTTACTGTAAAAAACTGAACAATGATCTTCTACCTTTTCCAACATCCTTAGGTCTATTGCAGATGGGTTCCATTTCTGACATTTTATTGACTTATTTATTTTTTCTTTTCATTTGTAAACGTTGTATTGAATCTTTTTGGTATTGTGACGGATCCTTCAGCTCCACAAAAATCCCCTCTTCAAATTTTATAGTAATCTGTTTTTCAGCTGAAGTATAGGATACTGACGATAGAACTTCAATTCTTTGAGTTCTTTCAAATCTGCCATACTTCCGGCAACATTCTATCCTTCTCGCAATGGCATTTCTTTTTACTCCATGTTTATTTATTTATATAAAATATTTTTAAATAAGTTTTCCCTCCTATTATTAAATTGATCGATTTTTTCCTATTATTATAGATATCATTTTTTTTTCTATGTAGAATATTTTTGTGTTCAATTTTTTCCTATATGAAATACTTTTTTTCTTATACAAAATAATTTTCCTATTTATTATATGATTTTAGAATGAATTTTTTCCAAGTTAAATCAAACACGGGAAACAACCTGAGAACGGCGTACGTTAGCATCCCGTGAGTGATATCATTTGCTTCTAAAAACAAAATCACATATGAAATAGCAATTTATAAGGCTTTTAAAAGCATTTAAAATTTAATAACGGTTTTCGATTTGCAAAAAAAAAATGTTCAAAATTTAAGGACCTTCCATTGATCATTTGTCATTTATCGATTGAAGTAATAGTACTAAATTTAATCCGATTTGCTTAAAATTTTTGAGAGACTTCGTGCTCATAGATGGACACACATACAATTGAAAAAGGGTTGATTTGCATGAAGGATTACTCAAAACCGTGTAGATCCATCAACATTCAAAAGTCCTATTTTTAACCCCATCCCGATACTTTTCCATTCGTTAGCTTTATCCAAGAACTATTTTCTGTCACATTCATTTTATCTGTATAAACTTGCGCGAACGGCACTCAGTCAGTAAGCTACGTGATGTTGTTCTTTCAACGCTGGATGCACGCATTCGATGTTACGGTACATTGGATTGATTACGACGTGATATAATTAATAAAACTTTATTTATTTTATGCTAGAATTAATTATTTATTGAATTTATTCTGTCCTAACCTCCTTACAAATCAGAAGTGGAATATATGAACAATTTTCGATAATTTTGTGGAACTTTGGTTTCATTCTTCACTTAACGTTCGTATATTTGTGCTTAATGGATAAAAACAAAAAGTAATCCGAGGACTAGTGTAGGCAGTCTGCAGTGATGAAAATTGTCATATGTAGACATCATGTGTAGACAGTGATGTAAATTGTCTTTCGCAAATGCTCTTTAAATAATTTCAATTTTGATGCAAAGTAATGTAGTGTATAATGAAGTGTTTTGCCGTACTGCCATGATATTAAATTTTGCTTAGAAAATTATTTCTATTTAATACTGTATTGGATTTGTATTAATGTTATAAGCAAAGTAAAAAAAATAACGTATTTAGCTGAGAAGAAAGAATGATTTGGCATTGTTAGAGCTTGAAGATGGGGAAACTGTTCTTCCAGAAGATACAATTATACAGTTGAAAACAAAAACAGTAAATAGTAAAGAATACAGTAAAGAACTTTTAAAACAAGTGTTAGAAACAATAATAAATGATAGAAAAAATGAAAAAGAAGAAAAACATCACGATTTCAAATGAGAAAAATTGAAATTAAAAATTGAAACTCGATATAATCTAGAAGCGTCATCGAGTCAAGGGAGTTTAGGAAATGCAAAACATACTGATGACTTGCAGAAGATTATGCATGCATTTTACTCAAAAGAAAGGGAATTTATCTCGCACTGTTTGAGTGGCAGGCACATCATGTTCAAATAAATGAAGAAGATTTGTTCACCCACTTACTACCCCTTTTGTCATATGATATAACGCAATTAATAACGAAAGAAACTAAAAATAAAGCAGATGATTATAAACAAGTTAAGGATTTACTTCTTAAATAATCCGGTGAATTTTAGGTTAAAATTTGTACAACACAAAATGTGAGTACACAAGATAGAGAAATACTTTAATTTCGAGCTCAGCAACTATTTTGAAGAGTGGATAACGGGATTGCAAGTGGCGACGTTAGATCAACTAAATGAATTAATGATTACGAATCAACTAAAACGGAAAATTCCTCTTCAGATTAGAAACACTTTATAGATGAGTGGACCCATATAACTGTGCTTTCTAAGCTCTCGGATTTTCTAGATGAGTACGAAAGTGCTAGGGGAGATAGAAGAATTAAGTGGGCAATTGACTACCAGTATTTTGAAAATGAAAGGCAAAGCAACCAAACAAATAAATTCAATGTACCAAAAGAAGTAAAACTATATATTCAAACAGTAAAAGAGAAAGATACAAGAAAACTTGCTGGTCTTAATACTTGTTATAACTACTATAAAAAAGGGCATTTTCCCCGTGATTGTACAAAAACACCCTGTCAAAAATAGTATATTAATTGTAAAAAAAAGGAGATCATGATATTAAATATTGTACTGAAACCAAACTTCCAACTTCTATATATAAATCAAATGTTACACCTCCACAACAGTTATATAAATTCATAAGTGTTGATGGGTTAAGATCAGCTTCATCTATTATCAATACAGGTTCGAATCTGAGTTTGAAACTTAAATTAGTATTAGCTCCTTAAAAATATTGAAAAAGCAGCATCAACAAACTTGAAGGGTATTGGAATTAATTTAATATCTTATATTGCAGTTTATTGCAATATTCCTATTAATGATATAAAGTTAAAATCGATTTACTTTCTTGTTGCTCCTAGTTATAGTTTCAGTGACCGGGTGTAATTATAGAGACAAATGTTATTGAACTTCCAAACGTCACATTAGTACAAAAACAAGGAAATTCTATATTCATGCATGAGAAGAATTCCAACTTATTATGAGATTTTAATCTTGAAAATGATTCGAATTGCGAAGTAATACTTAAAAGTGAAAAAGCTGTGATCGTGGAACCTCATAGTGTACAATTCGTTAATTCCGCATATGATGATATAAATTTTAATTCCTTAATTTTTCAACAACAGAACTCCCAGGGTAAAGTAATATATGTTTAAAATGGCATAGCATGTGTCCAGTCGTTAATTTTACTAATAATAAAATTAGTATAAAAGAAAATCAAGTCACCTTCAGAGGGAATGTGAATCCAGTTACAGTAGTAGTAATGTAAAAGTCCATTTTATGAAAATTGCGTAAAAACTACAGAAATTGATTATAATAAAAATGAAACTTTAGAAAATTATTTTAAATTGTGTGAAATTTTACATATCCAACTAAAAGATCAGGAACCATAATTTCGTGAAAAGTTAATGATAAGCCAAATTAAAATCAGGTCTCAGGTCACGGAATTAGAAGCACAAAACGTGTACGATCTTTCAAATTAATTCAGAGACTGTATTGCAGTGAATCTGTTGTGGAATGCCGTAATCTTCTTTGTCAATAATATCCTCATAGGAGCTGAAACTTTCGAAGATTTGATATCTCGATTACGTTAAGTTCTGGCAAAACTTGGTAAATCAAGAGTGACTCTCAAATTATCAAAATGCGAATTGCGATGGAATGAATAGAATATTTGGTTTTCCCAATATCAAATGAAGGAATAAAACCTGGATCTCGAAAACTTAATGCAATCTCAGAATTTCCACAACCAAGAAATACAAGAGAATTAAGAAGATTTCTGCAACGTTCTAGTTACTTTCGCAGATATATAGAACGATATGTTTGTTCTATTGGCATCTCTGTTAGCCCAAATGAAGAAAATGTCCGTATATTTGTATGGACTTCGTATCACTAAAAAGTATTTAAGGAATTAAAGTTACACCTAACTTCTACACTAAAACTTTATAACTACTGCGATGAAGATGAACTCCACTCGAGTTTTGTCGGCTTAACTGAAATAATCCAACAATACGATAAGGATTAAAAGTTATGTCTGGTATACTGTGTAAGCCGTTGAACGAATTAAGGTACAATTTCAGCCGTTTAGAAATAATTGCTGCTGTATGGTCAATGACAGGTGCGCCGATTTTTTAACACTTAATCTTATTATGCATCTCTCTAAAGTGTGCATTTAACTTATTAATTACAACCATTTGTAGTTTTAGCTTTACTTGAAAATTCTAAAATTGATATTACGTAGTACATTGCTTTGGTGGCTGCAAAAGAGAAGCAAAGACCTGCATAACGGGATTTTCATAACGTGGCTGCTAAGATTTGCATAACGGGGTAACTTATTATAAGGTTATAATCTTAAAGAAACCAAAAGTGTGAACTACAAATTTAATAGCAAAGGAACTAAATTTATTCCAATATACACTATTAGTTTACAATATAAATTTTTTAAATTAGAGAATATCACTCTCTTACTGATACTTATTACAGTATTTCTTGAAAATGTAACGCCAGAATCTTAATTAAAATCGTTGGATCACGTGGTGGGACTATTTTAAATAAAGTATTTTAACAATTCGAAAATTTGATATTTTCCTCATAATAGCAATTAATAGTACAGTACCTAATGAGGTCTTTTCACATATGATGGAGCACGCACATCCCGAGTCACTTTTCTTTTTATGCTCAGTTCATATCACTAGTTACTCTTGGAGTTCTCCCTTCTAAACTATCACCAATTTAAGGCACTCACAATCATTCAACTGAACAACTCTTGCACCTTTTACCCTAGTAATGGACTGCAGAACTCTTGAGCGAATTCAACTATGAAGTAAAACATCTTACAGGTGATAAATCTGTCATGTTGATACTCTCAGTAGAGCACTAGTAGAAGAGCGACATTTTATCCCAAAAGATGAATTAGATCTAACAAGTCCTGTTGAACCAACAGATTTTTCTACAGTATTTTATATTGCTACTGAAAATGATCGCATAGCATTACTGTAAGCTAGCTCAGGATAAGGAAGTTCAAAATATTTTATAAGCTATATCTAAACTTTCAACTAACCGAAACCTAGTAGAATGTCCTATTACCAATCAGTATAGTCTGGAAAACGAAATTCTTTATAGTGTAATAAGAGATCATGATGTGACCAAGAAACTGTTTGTTATTCCTCGACCCATATATTTAGCCCTAATATAGTTATAATTTAGACCCATGACCCAACTATTTAGCTGTCCGTTACCACGATTTTGCTGAATATTTTGGAGTCGATAAAGTTAGCCAGCTAATTCAAAGCAAATTGGTTTCCAAATATGGCGAATTACACAAATCAAAATATTCGACAATCATTGGCTGTGCTTTTAACAAAGTTACTTCCGGAAAAATTCATTAAAACCCAATTTCACCTGGAAGTTGGTCGTTTAAAATTATCCGCATTGATTTTATTGAACCTCTTACAGCAAGTTCTTGCAGAAACAAGGAAGGTTTTGTAATTGTAAGATAATTTGATGAAGTTCATAGGTGTACGTGCTTGTTCCACATGTACAATGACTAATGTGAAAAATTACTTTAATTAATGAACTTTAAACTCCGGTGCGGATAATTTCTGATTGTGAAACATGCAGATTTTTTGTGAATGCCTTTACCTCAAAGGCATTCACAAAAAAAAACTAAACACACGTTAATTTGCAGTCAACGACCTCAAGCAAATGGTCATAAAGGAAGAATAAATCGAGTTTTGATCCCTTCTATTAATTCCAGTCGAGAGTTGGGATAGATTCATGCCAGAAGCCCAATGTTAAACAAACTGGACACCGAACAAATCTACTGGTAAATATGCACTCGAGTTGCTGCATGGTTATGTACTAGAAAGCACCAACAATTTTCCAAATGACCTGTTATCAAGAGATCCGTTAAGATAATATAAACCTTAATTTTAGCAGATTAAACCAAAAAACAATATTTTCGAATCTCAAGTTAAAATGAAGGAAAATTACGATAGGTGATTACGATTGCCATGCTTTTAAGTAGGAAGTCGGTGTTGAGCAAACTGGTGAAAGTACAAAACTGAAAGAACGTTACCGAGAACCCTTAGTGGTAGAAACTGTTTTACCCTGTGATACATATAGGTGTCTGATCTACGGAACATTGAACAAGAACAACGACGACGTCCAAGTTATGCAACTACTGCACACTCTGCTCAATTGGAGTTGTTTAAGTTATCGTGAACGACGAGAAACATTTCGACAATGAGGATGACGATAGTGAGATTATCGCAGACGCACCAAAGACGAGGCCATCGATTTCATTATTATGGCCAATTATAAGCTTCACCCAAGAACTATTTTCTTTCATATTCATTTTATCTTTATTTTATATTTTTTTTTATCACATGGCCAGGCACTTGACTTCCATTATTCGCCTATACATTGACCAGAAATGTGAACCATTTAGCCGCCCTGGGACGTTGCCCCAGGCGCACCAGAGGGGGGCGGAACACACTGCTCCCAACAACACAACATCCATGCCTTACATGGGACTCGAACCCACAACGCGGCGGCCGAACGCTCGCTTGGAAATCTCGCCTTGACCGTTCGACCACCACGTCGGCCATTTTATCTTTATAAACTTGCATAAAAGGCATTCACTGAGTCACGTGATTATGTTCTTTCGACGCTGGATGCATGCATTCTATGTTATGGTACATTTGATTTATTACGATGCGATGTAATTAATAAATCTTTATTAATTTTATGCTAAAATTAATTATTTATTGATTTTATTCTGTCTTAACCTCCTTACATTTTACATATACTAAGTATTATAGGGAAAGTAAAAAGTATTTATTTCAGACGTCCCAAAATGCTGTCTTTCAATATTTGACTAAAATTTGAAAACGAATTTCAAATAAATGAACAAATATAAACGTAAA
This sequence comes from Amaurobius ferox, assembly GCA_951213105.1. Lineage (NCBI taxonomy): Eukaryota > Metazoa > Arthropoda > Arachnida > Araneae > Amaurobiidae > Amaurobius > Amaurobius ferox. The sequence continues at coordinate 127,050,566 of OX578142.1, forward strand.
TTGTTATACACAACTTATGAAAATTCTTTTGACTGACTAAACATTTGTCGACTTCAATTTATTCATTTCTTAGTTTCTATTCGAAATAAAGATTTAAGCTTCAAACATTGTACAAGGAATATTTTTGATGATGCAGGACATAAAAAAATTATTTTGAAAATAACATTGCATTCGGTTTTGCTATGAATTTCTTTTAAATATTTTTGACAAGACATTTATTTTTTAAAACATTTCCATTTCAAGAAATATTTCACAAATTTTCACAGAAAAAAGTAATTTAACTGTCAAACTGGGTTGCTGTAAAACAACACATTAAGAAAAAAATGCTTGAAATCTTAATAGAATAAAAACTAAAAATACAGTATGACACGAATTTCAGAACAAATTTATTTTATGATCGAATAATTCACAATATTTTTAATTCCATCAATTGTTTGTGCATGAAATGACTTTCAAAACCCATTTCCTTGAGTGCTTAAAGTATGATAAAATAACGTTTAGTGACAAGTTAACTCACACGCTGATATTTTCCAGAACACTTAAAGATTCTTAATACAGATAATCTGATTTTAAAATTTATATAAATAACAGTAAAAATAATATGTGATTTCATCGTAAGTGGCACAACTTTCGCACATCAAGATGTAAACCTTCTAATGATTCTGTCCCCTGAACCTCGTAAAATGCCTCTCTAAGGTCTGTACCTTAATGCGCAAAGATTTTTAAGCGCAAAATTAACTTTATTTTTTAGAATTTGTATTTGGGAATTTTTTAAGCCGTACCGGACAGTCTTCGCCATTGGCACATTTCTTGACCCTGTGACGTCAGGCATGAGAAGATTATGTAACTAGAGACTTTGATCCCTTCCCTCTCTCTATCTTTGATACTAAATCACGCAAGCATCCAGATAGTTGAATTTCACGCCGCTTGCGTCTGTTATAATTGCTTTTATGTTTAGCCAAAGTGCCTACTAAGTTTTGTAGTTATAATTTTGCTAAGTTTATGTTATTAAATGCAGCAACAATGAAGTTTTGAGTAAAATTTAGTCTATACTTGACGAACACCTAATCTGTGGTGGAGTAAAAGGTTCGAGACTCATTCTTCCGCTGAAAGAAATAATGCGCCATAAAAGTTAATAAAAAATCATTTTTAAACCATATTTCTTTAATATTTCAACTACAAAACGAATAGAAGGATTAAATAAAATTGTCTAATTAAATAAAAGTGCCTACTATCTGTTTTAAGTTTTGTAGTTATAATTTTGCTAAGTTTATGTTATTAAATGCAGCAACAATGAAGTTTTGAGTAAAATTTAGTCTATACTTGACGAACACCTAATCTGTTGTTGTTGTTGAGACCCAGACCGTCCGACCTACCAGAAAGGTGTAAGGTAACTGTATGGACGGCCGGGAAGTGCCACCCAATTTAGACCGGAACCCAGTGGGGGAGGCATCCACAGGGACCGTACCCTCCTTCCCCTACCACCAACCTCTCGGAAGGACTTACGGACCCACATGTTTAACGTGATCGTACTCCGCATGAACACGGCGGCATTTGTGGTAGCGTGTAAATCTAGCGCGCAAACCACGGGGATACCGCACCCGAGATGGCCAACAGCACGCGGTGTTCCGAGGTGGTCACCCACCAAGCACTAACCGCGCCCGATGCTGCTTGACTTCGGTGATCTAACGAGAACCGGTGTTTTCAGCACGGTACAGCCGTTGGCCCCGAACACCTAATCTGTGGTGGAGTAAAAGGTTCGAGACTCATTCTTCCGCTGAAAGAAATAATGCGCCATAAAAGTTCATAAAAAATCATTTTTAAACCAGATTTCTTTAATATTTCAACTACAAAACGAATAGAAGGATTAAATAAAATTGTCTAATTAAATAAAAGTGCCTACTATCTGTTTTAAGTTTTTTTGTAGTTATAATTTTGCTAAGTTTATGTTATTAAATGCAGCAACAATGAAGTTTTGAGTAAAATTTAGTCTATACTTGACGAACACCTCATCTGTGGTGGAGTAAAAGGTTCGAGACTCATTCTTCCGCTGAAAGAAATAATGCGCCATAAAAGTTAATAAAAAATCATTTTTAAACCAGATTTCTTTAATATTTCAACTACAAAACGAATAGAAGGATTAAATAAAATTGTCTAATTAAATAAAAGTGCCTACTATCTGTTTTAAGTTTTGTAGTTATAATTTTGTTAAGTTTATGTTATTAAATGCAGCAACAATGAAGTTTTGAGTAAAATTTAGTCTATACTTGACGAACACCTAATCTGTGGTGGAGTAAAAGGTTCGAGACTCATTCTTCCGCTGAAAGAAATAATGCGCCATAAAAGTTAATAAAAAATCATTTTTAAACCAGATTTCTTTAATATTTCAACTACAAAACGAATAGAAGGATTAAATAAAATTGTCTAATTAAATAAAAGTGCCTACTATCTGTTTTAAGTTTTGTAGTTATAATTTTGCTAAGTTTATGTTATTAAATGCAGCAACAATGAAGTTTTGAGTAAAATTTAGTCTATACTTGACGAACACCTCATCTGTGGTGGAGTAAAAGGTTCGAGACTCATTCTTCCGCTGAAAGAAATAATGCGCCATAAAAGTTAATAAAAAATCATTTTTAAACCAGATTTCTTTAATATTTCAACTACAAAACGAGTAGAAGGATTAAATAAACTAGATTTAAGTAGAAATTTAAATATTTTTATATATAATGGGAAGTGAAATATTTGCATTCATCACCGTACATAGAAAAATAAGTTGGTTTGATCTTGGCGCATTCTTAAGCAAATGAACTTCTATTATATTTGACATGCATATAATCAATCGTACTTTAGTAATACTGTGCGAGTGAAAACTTTCTTTTACAATAATTTTGTGTCGCCAAAATTCATATCGTGCTTGATCTGGCAACCCCATCACCCGCGCACAGTGGTGCCAAATGAGGAATTTGCGGAAAAACCCTCACAACTTATGCATTTCTTTATATTTTTGCATACTTTTTGCGAATGTAGATAAGTTAAAAGTAAGATTTTATATGCATGTTAATATTAAAATCAGTGGCGGTCCCAGATTTTTTTTCGGGGGGATATTTGCTTTTTTCGTGGGGAGATATGAAGGTATGTGCATACCCTTCACCTTTTTTTTTTAATTTTGAAGATAAAATTATAAAACTTTTTTTATAAATGCACTAACACCCCACGACATACTTTCTGGTTTAATTTTGTTTCGGCTTACTGTCATTCTTTAATTAGCACATTAATTAGCGGTTAGTTAAAAAAATAAAAAAATAAATAGAAAATGTACGGAAATATGCCCGTATTTTGTCACAATTGTTGAAACAATACATCATAGAAAATACAAATTTTAATGTAGGTGTTAGATCTTAGTGTATAACATTGCCACATTTATTAGCTTTAATAATCACTTTAAATTTCGTAAATTGATATAAACGAACGATACGTATGCAGGGCTGAGCAGGACCTTTAGAAAAAGTATGAAATATGCCGAAACAGCGAAGCTTGCAAAAAGTTGCAGCTGATTTTCACAGAACAGTTGCATAATAGTATCTGCTTTCGAAATAACTCATCCAGAGCGTGTAGGAACGTGTAGCTTTTTTTATAGGCTTAAAGAAATGAAGGAAAACAAAAAATTTTAAATATCTATATTTTACGCTTTATAGTATGATTTTAGCTATGTTTTTACGAAATGTATTTATGTCTGAAATAAGCTGAGGTTACATATATTGAAAATACGTGAGACATATCATTATAAATATCCACAAAAATTTTGGAAAAAATATTGAAATTTTAGTTAGAAAAAACAAGATTTCAATTAGAATGTGGAAGTCTTGTTTAAGATCAGTTTTTCCTTCTAGTTGTACTGAATAAAATACATTTATTTACATGGCAAGATACTTCGGTTCATTGCCTATCAAAAAATAGCAGTTGGTATCGAAAAATATTATTTTCGGGTTTCGGGGTTTTTTCCGCCACGGTACCAGTGTGCGGCGCGGCGACTGAATGAAAACTCTCTTGTAGCCTTCACAGTGCTACAGGTTAGGTGTTCGCCGAATATAGGCCCGTTTTATGAAACACGAAAAATATAAGATTAATTAGAGAAAATGTATTCACAATTTAGCTGACGAAAATAAAAAGGAATTGCAGAACACGGTGAAATAAATAGCAATTGCGAGAACACTCAATCATGTTCTAGAAACAATCCGAATATTTCACAAAACTTACTGATTTTTATAAAAGATACCATCACCTAGTGACTTTTCGAGAACTAGAAGGAATTTTGAATCTTTAATCTGTTTTAAGCCTAAAAAAATTCATGTTATGGCTAAAGACATTAACTTTTTAACACTTTGCAACAAAGTTGAAAAGTGTTTATGACTTTGTTCATTCTGTCTGTCTGTCTGTCTGTCTGTCTGTCTGTCCGTTAGCACGATAACTGCCGTAAAAATGACTTAATCAAAATGAAATTTTAGTATGTTGTTCAGACGGTCTGTAGGACCTATGGGAATATAAATGAATAATATCACCCAATTAGTTTTGGATTGAACCCGGGTTGAAAAAATGAAATACATTGAGCCCTATGGGACCTAATTTTTCAAACATTTTTTTAGCGGATTTAAAAGTCACAAATTGCTTCGAAAATTTTAGGTAATATTCAAATTGTTCCATAAAATATATAAAAAAAATTCAGCGAAATATATTCAGTAGTTTTTTAAATAAAAATTAAAATAATAATTACACATCTTATATGAAACGATCACGTGACCATGATATGAAACGATCACATGACCCACTTCAAAATGATATATGGCATCCTTCTTGTTTCAAAATCGTGATTTTTTTAAGTTCTTTTTAATTCATATTGAGTGTTGTATCCGTCCTAAAACTACTTTATTTTTGCTTAAATTCTGTGCATCTACATACTGAAACAACGCATTGACAATATATTTGAGTTTAAATGCTCATCTAAATTTGATTATTTCTACAACTAAGCCTATTTTTCACCTATGTAAAATGTAAACAGCAATATATGTAGAATGAGTTGTATTAGAATTCCTGTATTTTTTTAACACAAAATAATTTAGTCCATGGAGTCTGCATGGCTGATATGAATGAAATATTAATTGATTTTATAAAGAGAAGGACGATTATTTTCGATGAAGTTTTAAGCATAGAGTTTAATTATTTGTAGCTCCATGGTCTTAAATAAAATGTTTAAATAAAATAAATTATTATAGTATTATGATGAATGAAATGAATGGGAGAAAGTTATGAATGAAATCCTGATTTTATAGAGATCCAGGCGTGTTATTTTTTCTATGACGTCATTTGAATTAATTTCAGTTGTTTTCGATAAAGTTTTCAAATATAATAAATTATCGTAGTGTTATGATAATTCTAAAACTATTACCGAGGAATGTATAACATTTTAGAGATGTTTAAACCAGGCAATTTATATTTCAATGCCGTCATTTGAATGAAGTTCATTTTTTTCGATGAAGGTTTAAGTTTTCAAATATAATAAATTAATGCAGTATTGTGAAAAGTTTCAAAATATTACCGAGGAATGTATTGCATTTTAGACTTGTTTAAATAAAATTGCATTGAAGTTGGAAAGTGTTTCATAATCAATGCTTTAAGCATGATTGATCTTTCTTGTTGTTATTTTTCCTCCATTTCTGACTGAAGGGATTTCCATATAGAAATCAAGCATTTAGTGAGCTAAAAGTAAATGTTACCTTTTTTCAAGAAATTTTTTTACCCTCCTCCTTTTTTAACACTTTACAACAAAGTTGAAAAGTGTTTATGACTTTGTTAACACTTTACAACAAAGTTAAAAAGCGTTTATGACTTTGTTCATTCTGTCTGTCTGTCCGTTAGCACGATAACTGCCGTAAAAGTAACTTAATCAAAATGAAATTTTAGTATGTTGTTCAGACAGTCTGTGGGACCTATGGAAATATAAATGAATAATATCACCCAATTAGTTTTGGATTGAACCCGGGTTGAAAAAATGAAATACATTGAATCCTATGGGACCTAATTTTTCAAACATTTTTTAAGCGGATTTAAAATTCACAAATTGCTTCGAAAATTTTAGGTAATATTCAAATTATTCCATAAAATATATAAAAAAATTTCAACAAAATATATTCAGTAGTTTTTAAAATAAAAATTAAAATAATAATTACACCTCTTATATGAAGCGATCACGTGGACCATGCTATGAAAAGCTCACGTGACCCACTTCAAAATGAAATATGGCATCCATCTTGTCTCAAAATTGTGATTTTTAAAGTTCTTTTTAATTCATATTAAGTGTTGTATCCGTCCTAAAACCGCTTTATTTTTGCTTACATTCTGTGTATCTACATACTGAAACAACGCAATTACAATATATTTCAGTTTAAATGCTCATCCAAATTCGATTGCTTCTACAACGAAGCCTATTTTTCACTTATGTAAAATGTAAACAGTAAAATATGTAGGATGAGTTGTATAAGAATTGCTGTATTTCTTTAACGCAAAATTATTTAGCTCATGGAGTCTGCATAGCTGATATGAATGAAATATTCATTGATTTTATAGAGAGAAGATCGATATTTTTCGATGAAATTTTAAGCATAGAGTTTATAATTACTTGTAGCTCCATGGTCTTAAGTTTTTAAATAAAATAAATGATTTTAGTACTGTGATGAATGAAATGAATGGAAAATGTTATGAATGAAATGATGCTTTTATATAGAGAGCCAGGCATGTTATTTTTCCTATGACGTCATTTGAATGAATGTCAGTTGTTTTCGATGAAGTTTTCAAATATAATAAATTATTGTAGTATTATGATAATTTTTAAATTATTACCGAGGAATGTACCGCATTTTAGAGATGTTTAAACCAGGCAATTTATATTTCAATGCCGTCATTTGAATGCCGACATATTAATCATTTTTTCGATGAAGGTTTAAGTTTTCAAATATAATAAATTAATGTAGTAGTATTGTGATAAGTTTTAAAATATTACCGAGGAATGTATTGTATTTTAGTGATGTTTAGATAAAATTGCATTGAAGTTGGAATGTGTTTCATAATCAAGGCTTTAAGCATGATTGATCTTTCTTGCTTTTATATGGATAAAGACAAAAATTAGTGATTTTTATAGAATATAGGGCCTCTAAAGAGTATTTCGGGAACTAGGAAGACTTTTCCATCTTAATAAGGAAAATAAAAGACAACACAAGTATACATACACAGAGTCAAAACACGAACCTGGAGAAAAAACTGTGTAAAACCAATACTTCCAGAATCCTCCGAAAGGAAGCTATTCACACACATGTTACGAATTTGGTCTTTCGCTTTAATAAAATATGTAAAAAAAATTATCTTATGTGAAATTAAAAATTTTGAATATGAAATTTATTTTATGGTAATGTAAACAATGACTTGCTGAACCGAAAAACACTAAATATTTAGCAAATTTTATTTTTAAAATGATTAATTTATACAAATTTGACATAATAAAAATATGGCATAAAATTTTGAAATCTTAGTAAATGAATTGAGGAACAAACCTGTGAGTGAAATGCCACATATGTCTTGCGCGTTTCGAAAAAAATGTCTGCGATTTCCTAAATATTGTTACTTTTCAATAATGGGAAAAGTAAAGTGTTAAAATTATCAACGATCATGCTAACATAGGAAGAAGAACGCAGCGTTTCTTTCAGGACTTTTTGACCGGGAAGGGAGGGGGGGCGAATGAAACTTTAGGGGGGACAAGTTTTCTATTTGCCTTATATAAATATATCTAAATGCTGTCACATAAATAGAAACTAGATTAACATAAAATGTCTTCGGAGGGATGAATAATCGTCTCCGGGTGGAGGGGGGGGGCTTCGGTCCTCCCGGATGTATGCTTGAAAGAAACACTGGAAAAACGAGACATTTTGTCATAATTTTACATACTTAATCGCAACGTTGAAGAGTACGGTTTGCTAGTTTTCATTATATTCAAAGAAAAATATATATAGTTACCGTGTTTCACACATGAGAACTTGTAGAAATTATAAACATTCCTTAAACCACATTTTTACACTAAACCAGAGTTCACGGATGGTGATGAATGATCAGTGCAACAATTTCTTAATTTTAAGTGCTAACGAGATTTAACTTTTAGAGCTAATTTTCAGGAGGAAAAATAGCAGGAGGTGGTCATTCATATTGTCGAGTTGCACGTCACTCTGACATCAATGGGAGGAGAATGCAGAATTCACTTCGACGATAAGCGTTTGCAATTCCGTCCCAGCAGCTCAATGGTATAGTGTCGGCTGGCCAATACAGAAATACGTGGTGGGATTTCCGGTTGAAGCAGCAAGAATCTGTACAAAGTCATACATTTATTAACCAAAGAAACAATATTTTTTCAAGTTGACTAGAAGAAATCTTTCGGCAAACAAGATTTTATAGCCATCTACCCCCCCACCCCTCTACCCCCATAAAAAACTCCAATGATGTACCAATTTACTAAAGTATTTTATTCTTTTACTTTCCCTACAATACATAGAATACATAGCATACAAAAAGGTTAAAGATACGTTTATTTACTTTTCCCGGATTTATACGTAATTATCAAATCTATCGCTGAATGCAATGATTTCTGCCTGTATGTTGACACAATATCTCTAAAACAAATTGAGCAAATCACATTATATTTGGTGCTATTATATATATATATATATATATATATATATATATATATATATATATATATATAATTAAACTAATAGAACTAATATTGAACTTCAATAGGTACTGCAAATCACTAATTAAAAAACTCTTAAAGAATATTATATTAAAAAATTAATGGAATCCAAATCAATACGATATACATTTGTCGAGGAAAACATAACAACAATTCATAGAAAATAAAACTAATTAAATAAATATATTAGAATGAATTATAATGGATAACAAAGAATAGAAGGCAAAAAAATTGTAAAATCATCAGGAGTTACATACAATTCTATTCCTTCTAAACACATAGTTATTTTCATTAAATAACCTTGTTACATTGAACAAAAAGGTTATTCTACTCCAAAGAACTAGAAGATAAACCATGAATAATAACGAAGAGAATGAAAGGGATTTTTTCAAAAAATGGAGGAATACTAAGCCTACTATTCACATGTGCATAGATGGGAAGCTGTATATTCTACGGTTTGCCACTCATGAAGTTAAAAGTCAGTGTTGTCGTACATAAAAAATAAAATATAAAAACTGTGTTGTCACTCATGAAGATGAATACAGTGAATCAAGAGCAAAAGTAGGAACAAATACATATATATAATACATCCTAATAGAATTTATTTATTTCTAATACATTAAATTTTCGCCTTCTCTAGTCTAGATGAGGCTTTATCTCTTGATTCATCGGATGGTTTTTAATATTTATTACATCCTTCTACTTTCCCATATTTGATTATTGTTGTCTGTTATTATTATTTTTAATAAAACTTTTTAATGTATTTGAGTGTTGTTGATACCCAGACCTTCCGACCTACCAGAAAACTGTAAGGTAACTGTTTTGAACAGCCGGGAAGTGCCACCCAATTTAAACCGGAACCCAGTGGGGAAGGCATCCACAAGGATCGTGCTCTCCTTTCCCTACCATCAACCTCTCGGAAGGACTTACTCGGAAGGACCCACGTACTTAACGTGATCGTACTCCGCGTAAACACGGCGCCAGTTTTGGCAGCGGCGGGAATCGAACCCGGGCCTACCGAGTGCAATTCCTGCGCGTTAACCACTGGGCTATGCATTTGAGCATGTCTTACTAATTGCTGGGTGTGTTTTTATCCCCCTTCTACTCTCCTTCCCTCCCTTTATTCTCTTCGCTTAAGTTTCTTGACGTTCTTAGATGAAAATAATTGGCTTTTTGTACATCTGTACAAGGTAATTAATTAAAAAGGACATCAAAATGTCGAAACGTACATACACACCCTCATGACATTGTAAATTCTTGGCTTCCTATTTTTCATCCATTCCCTCCCCCTTCCTCTCCCACACACCCATTCAATTTGCTCTTCGGGTCCCTATCATATTTTCGTTCATTTTAATTAGCTTTTCTAATTCCTGTCCTAATTATCATACCTTCCTTTGTTCTTCCAGAATTCCTGTTGGTACTCCAGAATCCTCTTTCATCACAGCATATGGTGATTGTTCAAATTTTCAATTATACTGTTAAAGCTTTCTCTGTAATACTTGGTAAAATATAGGGAAAGTGTTGGAATCGTGTCGAAAACCGAAACTTGAGTTTTCGACGGAACGACACGTTTTTGGGACCTCTAGAATACGATAAAACTATTTTTAACATGGCGTCTCTCTCTCTCTCTCTCTCTCTCTCTCTCTCTCTCTCTCTCACACTCTCTCTCTCTCTCACTCTCTCTATGTGCATGTGTGTGTGTGTGCGTGTGTATGTGTGTATGTATCCACTCTAACTCAAAGACTAATTGACCAAATTTCACAAAATTTTGTAGATAAGTCACTTGTGGATTATCCTGTTGCTGATTAGATTTTGGAACGATCCGGGAAATATAATCTGCTTATTCTTGCAAAATGACCCGCAAAAATCCTCAAAATTTAAAATAAAAAATTACGTATGCTCAAATGTATCAATTAAATGCTTGTTTTGTAAGTAATTTTGAATACGTAATAAAAAGAATAAGAAGTAACCCCATTGCTTTAGGATTAGCTGTTCACGAGATATTTTTATTTTTTTTTTCATATTTTTGCTACTTTGTCTTTGAAAATTCGGCCAGTTACCAATAAAAACGAAAACTGAATTAAAAGTGCTAATTCAGTGTAATTTCAAATAATGATGCGTGTTATTTTGTGCAATAATGAATCACAAAAGAAATAAAGAGAAGATGCATTTAAGTTTGCAGAGAAAGTCATATACTCTCCCCACATCAGCCTTTTTCCTTATATAATACTCGTTTTTCATATATATATATATATATATATATATATATATATATATATATATATATATATATATATATATATATATAGTAAATACATAATAATATACATATAAGTACATCTAATACGTAATTAGTGTGGAGATATAATATTAGTAATAAATTTTGAATTTTTATTTTAGACTGACAAATAAATTTTGAATTAAAATTTAGTTTGACAGATCACATTATACAATGCAATGCCTCCTGACAGAATACTCAGGCATAGAACAGGCATGCAATGCAAAAAGCTTATAAAACAACTTGTGGAAATTAAATATATAATGTTAGATATAAGTACTAAAATTTACATATAGTAAATACCCCTTTAATAAAAATTATGATATATCTATTATAATATTAGAGAATGGTAACGCTGATATGAAGGATGCAATTAATAATGCTTAGTTAATTTAAACTTTTTTAAATACTATTTACTAAATATAATGTCTAACAGTATAATTTATTTGCATGTATAATGTTATTAATATGAATTTTATGATATTTTTATTAGATAATCTATAAATACTAAATATCTGATTAATTATGATATTTCGAAATAATTTAATAAAATAAATATGATATAGATGGTAATAATTTATTTACATTAAAATGAAAATTATCTTTCTTATCATCTAATTTAGTAATTATCTTATTGCCTGATTTAGTTCTAAGATTTAATACCAGAAAACTAACATTATTACTTATTGATGGTTCATTGAGCAACAATTCCAGATTATCAGTATATATATATATATATATATATATATATATATATATTTGAATATATATATATGTGTATATATATATATATATATATATATATATATATATATATATATATATAAATATATATTTGGATATATATCTGTATATACGGATAATCTGGACAAAGATACAAATTAAGCAATATACTACTACTACCACCATCTTGCGGTATTCCTGATACTTGTAAATATAAATTATCTCCCTGAAATATATAATTATTAAATAATACAAAGTGGAGAAATTTAGAGAAAAAAAATTTCATGTGTTCAGCATTATCAGCAACAAATGAATTGCAGTGCTAAAATTACATTATAAAGATCTAGTATATTAATATTTGTTATGAGAACTTTAAAATCCAAAATCTGTAAACCATAAATATTTCCTCTTATATCAAAATTATTAAGAATTATATATATTTTTTGCAATTATCTAATTTAAGAAAATTTATGAACCCCATACTTTTAGGAATCATCCCGAACCATCCTCAAGTTATTGGAAATTTCCCGTTTTCACGTGAAAAGCGATGTCTCAGAAACAATTTGATCAAATCGTGTGAAATTTACGGCTATTTGAATCCATAAATGCCAGTGACCTCTGCATTTTCGAGGTGTTAAGATCAGAAAAATACCTTGATGTTTTCGAATATTTTTAAATCGAAAAAGCTTTTTAAAAAGACAATTATATTAAGAATTTATACAAAAATAGTTTATTTATGTGATTTGTTATTTACAATGCTAGTCATTTATAGCACGCTAACATCGCATTTCGTGATATATTGCAATTTTGGATCTAAAATGAAAAATCATAAAAACTCATTATTGTAAAATGAGAGAATACTTTGTAAATAACTTTAACCAGAAATTAATTAAAATTATTTTTAGACGATATTAAGAGCTATTTTTGACATATTAAACATTTTATTTTCCCCAAAAGGTGCACGATACCATTGGAAAAAAGTAGTATTTTATTTTATTTGTTATTTAAAATGCGAATGACATCATTTATTATAGCACGCTAACATCCACATTTGCAAGATATTGCACTTTTGGATCTAAAATGAAAAATCATAAAAACTCACTATTGTCAAATGAGAGAATACTTTGTAAATAACTTTAACCAGAAATTAATTAAAATTATTTTTAGACGATATTAAGAGCTATTTTCGACATATTAAACATTTTATTTTCCCCCAAAAAGTGCACGATACCATTGGAAAGAAGTAGTATTTTATTTTATTTGTTATTTAAAATGCGAATGACATCATTTATTATAGCACGCTAACATCCACATTTGCAAGATATTGCACTTTTGGATCTAAAATGAAAAATCATAAAAACTCACTATTGTCAAATGAGAGAATACTTTGTAAATAACTTTAACCAGAAATTAATTAAAATTATTTTTAGACGATATTAAGAGCTATTTTCGACATATTAAACATTTTATTTTCCCAAAAAGGTGGACGATACCATTGGAAAGAAGTAGTATTTTATTTTATTTGTTATTTAAAATGCGAATGACATCATTTATTATAGCTTGCTAACATCCACATTTGCAAGATATTGCACTTTTGGATCTAAAATGAAAAATCATAAAAAACTCACTATTGTCAAATGGGAGAATACTTTGTAAATAACTTTAACCAGAAATTAATTAAAATTATTTTTAGAAGATATTAAGAGCTATTTTCGACATATTGGACATTTTATTTTCCCAAAGAAGAGCGTGATACCACTGGAAAGAAGTAGTATTTTATATTTAAAATGCGAATGACATGATTTATTATAGCACGCTAATATCCTCATTTGTAAGATATTGCACTTTTGGATCTAAAATTAAAAAAAAATCATAAAAAGCTCACTATTATTAAACGAGAGAATGCTTTGCGAAAACTTCAACCAGAAATTATTTAAAACTATTTTTAGAAAATTGCAAGAGCTGTTTTCAACATATTAGAAATTTTATTTTCCTAAAAGGGAGCGTGATATCACGGGAAAGAAATAGTTTTTTTATGTGGTTTATTATTTAAAATGAGAATGACATCATTTATAACACGCTAACATCGCCATTCTTGAGATATTGCCCTTTTGGATTTAAAATGAAAAAAGCAATCATAAAAACTCACTAGTATCAAATGAGATAATGCTTTGTAAATAACATTAACCAGAAATTAATTAAAATTATTTTTAGAAGATATCACCAGCCTTTTTCGGCATATTAGAAATTCTATTTTCCCAAAAGGAAGCGTGATATCACTACAAAGAATCGATCGATTTCCATCAAATCGAGTTATGAGAAAATTTATCTGTCGTATCAGATTATTGAAAAGTGTTCACTTATAGATAAAGTCATGTATTGGACACGTCGAATTTTTATCACTTAAATCTTAGGATAATTGAACTATTTTTGAAAATGGACTTCTTTGAAAAGTTGAAGAGTTTAAAATCTTTTATTTCACGCCTAATTCCCTTTCTTTTTATTTGACCTTTAATCTACTATAAATATCTCTAAAGTCAATAACACTTTTCTTTCCGAACTTAAAAATTTAAAGACAAAATCTAAGCGTAATCTAAACTTAAAAGCCTATAATAATATTAAAAATAAAAATAATCAGAAACCTAAAATTATCCTATTAAAAAATTGAAATATTTCCGACATTTGAACTGTAATTGATTACATCCACATTACTTTGTGAATGAATACATTCATCGGAGTAAGAAGAAAATGCATACTGCTTCACTAATTTCACTACTGACATTGGTGATTCTATAAAATCTCCAGATTCTATAAAACTTCCAGATTCTATAAAATCTCCAGATTCTATAAAATCTCCAGATTCTATAAAATATCCAGATTCTATAAAATTCACATTCTCAACAACTTATATACATATACATTTGCTTCTACCGATGGCACAATGGAACTTTATTTTTTTATATCAAATACCCTCCAGAAAACCTCGGAGCCTATATAAATTTCCGTGTTTACATAATTCTGAAACGTCCCTCTTCCGTATCTTTGCAAAAGACTTTCTCTTATTTCTAGGAAGTCACATAAGTGTTTGTCTTGACCACGTGTCTTATTGCTTTTGCGAAATAGACCCCTTACACGGAGTTTCTTGATTCCTCCATCAACATCAAATGCTCTTATCAACTTTTTTGTGTATTAGCTCCTCGTACAATGCTGTTCAATATTTTGGTCTATCCCTTGCATTGGATTTTGTACGTGATACTTTTAGTTTCTTTTCTGTTTTGTCTTTAATTCGTAGAGAAGCTACAAAGCTATCCTAAAATTTTATTAGTCGTATAGTCATAATACATTAATGATATCCATATAGATGGATGGTATGCATTAATTTTAACACGTCATGGAAAAATCTCTTGATATTACGTGCAAGTTGTAGAGCACTCAATATAGCTAAAATTGTTCAGTTGAATTTTGAAATTTTGACTTGATTTACAAAATTAGTTTAGGTTATAGAAATGCAATAATATATTGTATCATCAAATGTTTTCTGAAAATACTATATGATGAAAAGTTTTTTTCAAAGGCTATAATCAAAAGTTTTTCCTAATATAGTTATGATCAAAAGTTATTCTTAATATACTGTATGATTAAATTTTAATTAATATATTATTTGATTAAAAGTTTACTTAAAAGATTGTGTGATCAAAAGTTTTTCTTTATAATATATGATCAAACGTTTTTATTAATATACTATGATCAAAAGTTTTCTTAAAAACTTATATGGTCGAAAGTTTTTCTTAATATACTATATGACCGAAAGTTTTTGTTAATATGCTATATGATCAAAAGTTTTCTTAAAAGATTATGTGATCAAACGTTTCCTTAAAAGATTATATGATCAAACGTTTTCTTAAAAGATTATATCATCAAAAATTTTTCTTATTGTAATATATGATCAAACGTTTTTATTAATATACTATGATCAAAAGTTTTCTTAAAAACTTATATGGTCGAAAGTTTTTCTTAATATACTATATGACCGAAAGTTTTTGTTAATATGATATATGATCAAAAGTTTTATTAATAGATATATGATCTATGCTATATGATCAAAAGTTTTATTAATATGCTATATGATCAAAAGTTTCTCTTAATATACAATATGATTACGTCCAATTCCTCTTTGGGAGAAAAATCATAATATACTCCCTGTCAATAATAAAGTTACTTATTTTTATGACAAAACGAATACAATCAACTTCATTACACTAGGATAATTTGCGTTTAATCGCCAAATGAAAAATATACTTATAACTAAAAATTCGATATAATTTCAAATAAGTTCACACTTTATGTGTTATTTCCAACAATAAAATTTAGATTAATGTAAAAAGAAAGTAAAAATATTATTGAGTGTGTTTGGAAAGTCATGTTTTGACTATTTTTTTTACATTTTTGTGATCTTTCAAGGATAGGCACACGAGCCGCTAGTGCAGCGTTATAAAATGTAATGTTATTCTTGCTCTTCTGAACAATCCTAATAAGAAGTATGAAAACAACTAACGCATAATTATGAACATTTTATTAAGACTGGCTAAAAGTAATCTAACTTCCAAACTTCGACCTCTAAAAAGACAGGCCGTGCTCTAAACACTATTAGTTATATTGCTAGACGAATACCGTTGAAAATAAACGGCCTCACAATAAACACATCCCAAAGATTGAGAATTTTTAAATTGTTCCCTTTTTGCAGTAGAACTTTTTAAACTGCTCACACATAACCCAATTTCTAATATCTATCTCCTATAAAACAGGTTATTTCTCATTAAATCGGCCAATCAAATATTTCAGAGTATGCAACCTCTAAAATACAAAATATCGCAACACAATATTTTTCTTCCTATTTTCTTTTATATGACCCACACTTTTACCAGAATTCAAGTTTATATCATTGTGCTAAGTGCTTTTCTCAAACCGTCCATATTTCGAATGTTTTGGTGGGGAGCATTCTCTCCTCTTAAATTTACATTTCAGAAGAAATTATTTTTTGCAATGTATCTTATGGAATTGCCCACTCATGAGCGTCAGATTCTATATCGCTATCTCGCTTAAAAGAAGTTTTTCATTTAGTCTGTAAATCGAACATTTTAGTGTACAGTAAACCTAAAATGACAAATATTAGAAATGTGAAATTATACACATTCTTTTATTCAAATGATATATCCTTGAACTACATTTCTAGTCTCTATCTCATTACGAATTATGTTTCCTATCATTTCGTATTTCGAACATTTTGATGTAGAGAACCCCACCTCTACAAATCTTTCTTTAAAAATTCGATTTTTTCCGAGGGTTAATCATACGATTGACCTGTGTATCAAATTTAAAATCTCGATCTCACTTAAAAGGAGGTATTTCTCATTTAATCCACGAATCGAACATTTTTGTATGCGGCACCCCTTAAATTAGCAAATATTTGAAAAATGATATCGTACTTAATATTTATAATATTTGAAAAATGATATCGTACAGTAGTTCTTTATTTCGAAAAAACTACTCTTACACCAATTTTAAAGTCCCTATGTCACCGCGAAGAACGTTTTTCTACCATTTCACCTTTGAGAACGTTTTGATGCGAAGCTCTTCTATTAAACTGACTTTCGAAAAATTCGAACTTTCCTAGGGGTTTAATCATATTATTGGCTCGTGTATCGAATTTTAAGTCGATAACTCACTTCAAAGAAGGCGCTTCTTATTTAACCCAAAAATTGAACATTTTGGTGTGCAACACCCCTAAAGTAGCAAGTATTGGAAAACAGAAATTGTAGACATTCTTCCTTTCAAACAATCTACCACTACATCAAATTTAAAGCCTCTAACTAATTGCAAAGTATGTTCTTCTATCATTTCAACTTTCGAACGTTTTAGTATGGAACATCCGCTCAAACGAACATATTTTAAAAATATTTTTTTATGGGAGGGGGATGTATTAAATGGTTGGCGGTTAACACATATATCAAATTTTAAGTCTCTATTACATCTTAAAGGTGGCGTTTCTAATTTATTCGACAAGTCGAACATTATAGTTTGCATCAACCCCTAAAGTTGCAATATTTAGAAAACTGTTGCACAGTTTCTTCCTTCCGAACAATATACCCGTACACTAAATTTGAAACTTCTCGCAAAATATGCTTTTCTATCATTTCATCTTTCGAACGTTTGGTGTGGTCCACACCCTCTACTAGACATTTTTCAAAAATTCGATTTTTTCAGAGGTTTTTATTGAACTATTGACCCGTGTACCAAATTGCAAGTCTCTGCTCTTACGGGATGTGCCTAAAAAGGCGTAACAGACAGACAGACGGACTTTTGGCAATAAGTATATATATATATATATATATATATGGATAAATTTATAAATATGATCCTCATAAGTTGAATAATTACATAACTTATATATATATACATACATATATATATATATATATATATATATATATATATATATATATATATATATATATATATATATATATATATATATATATATATATATATATAAATTGAAATTTTTTAAGCGAAAACTATGCATAAACTACGGTAAGTACAAAAAAACCCATCTCTAGCATATCTGTTACAAATAAGTAACTATAGACCAAGACTAAGGATAAAAATAGAAGGTAACTTATCACTATAATGGACAGGGGGTGAGGGGAAGCTGGATATACGAAAATCATTATTAATAAGGTATATATATATATAAGTATATATAAAATAAAAAAGCAAACAAGGCAAAAATGAGAAAGTCAATAATAAATAGCTCAAGATTGAAGATCCAAACATGAAGAACACTCAACTGAAATTACACAAAAAACGGCGATTAGTTCGAAATTGCATTCTCGTCAGGACAGCCATACAATTCGAATTAAAACCGAATGAACAGCCAGTTTCTGACATTGGCCATAGTATTTACCTATGGACACCATTGGAACTGTCTATATATATATATATATATATATATATATATATATATATATATATATATATATATATATATATATATATATATATATATATATATATATATATATATATATATATATATATATATATATATATATATATATATATATATATATATATATATATATATATATATATATATACTTGTAATTTATTTTGAATACTACTAGATAATTGATAGTGCTCAGAAAGACCCAAAATTTCAACCCACTCCTGAAAAATAAACTTATGAAGGAAGGTAAAACTTTTACCACCCAAAAAATTTTTATAAAAGAAGTATAGACAGTTATCACATTTTTTCTTAAATGGTCATGCGGTTTAATTTTTTCCCAACAACAACTGTTTCAATTCCTGTTTGTTCTTGAACCGCCTTTATATAATCTACTGCTTCTAGAAGCAAATTTTCGGCCCATACTTTACTTAATGTTATACTCAAGTGCTAACTCGTTCCCCACAGTTTTGCAATTTGAATTTGTTTGTTGATGATTTTCAGTCTCCAGTAAACCTTAATATTTACACATTCATTCTCATATTTCTATTATTTTGGAGATCTTTTCACAAGGTCTATTGTTCCTAGAAATAAAAACTCCCAGAACACACCATTGCCGATTTCTTCATCTTTTAGTTAAGGCTGTTCAAGTATCTAATCATTTCCAGACATATGGCACATAACTCTATTAAAATCTTCAGCAGATGTCACTGCTACGACGCAACAGCTGTATTTATAGTAATCAGTATTCGCATAATAGATAGAAAACGAATATAAGTTCCAGTTTCTTTCATTTACACACTTTTCTTAGAATAAAAGTGTGTAAAAATTTGGAGTCTAATCATAAAATTTTAAACACAAAACTATACTACTCGTCCAACTGGGAATAAAATAAAACTTTGATGAGTAAACATGGAAGATCAAAACTGGATCTTTTATACTCTATATTTCATAATTTATAACTATTACATATATATATATATATATATATATATATATATATATATATATATATATATAAATATATATATATATAGTTATATATATATATATATATACTCTATATTATACTCTATTTCATCATTTATAACTATTATATATATATAGATATATATAAATTGAAATTTTTAATCAAAAACTATGCATAAACTACGGAAAGTACAAAAAAAAAAAAACACCATCTCTAGCATATCTGTTACAAATAAGTAACTATAGACCAAGACTAAGGATAAAAATAAAAGGTAAAAACATTATCCATAAAGATCCATGCTAAGACATATATATATATATATATATATATATATATATATATATATATATATATATATATATATATATATATATATATATATATATATATATATATATATATATATATATATATATATATATTTATATATACATATATATATATATATATATATATATATATATATATATATATATATATATATATATATATATATATATAAAAGTTTCATAAATATTGAAACATGCTGCTAAAAGAATTAAGGATGCTTTACAAATACGAATAGTTAAAAATACTAAAGTTATTAAGTAATAACGAATGACGATGCAAAATACATTTAATTTATTTCGCAAATGCAGCTTTTAAATAATATGATTTCAATAATAATAATAGTTTGAAAATCCAATGATAAAATAGAGAGAAGTTGCAACTCAAAAAACCCTAACTTTGAAATATGCCTACATAATAAAAAGAAGTATTAAATAGAGAATCATCAATCAAATGGATGCAAATTTCTAGTCATTAAAATAATCAACAAATATCAATGGAATGGAATCGATAATTGAAAATCAAATAAAATCCAAGCATTAAAGCTATACATGTGAATAAGCACTAGGCCGGTTTAACTATATATATATATATATATATATATATATACATATATATATGTATATATATATATATATATATATATATATATATATATATATATATATATATATATATATATATATATATATGCACGTATAGGAGACAATTGATTTGTATACACCTTCTGTTGATTTTACAATTTCATTGCCTTCTATCCATTGTTATTCATTCTATTTTTTAATAAGCTTTATTTCCTACAGATTGTTATTCTGTTTATCCCAAATAATTTATATTTCACTGATTTGTATTCCTCTGGATTCTTTATATAGTATTCATTAGGAATCTTAATTAGTTGTAGGTGATATACTGTATCTGTTCAAGTTCAACATTAGTTCTATTATTTTAATTACATATATATATATATATATATATATATATATATATATATATATATATATATATATACATAAAATGACTTAAAAAGCCAAATTCCCATCTAAATATTTAAAAGAACATTATATATACAACGGTAAAGCGCGATGCTGCTTTATTCATGTGTATAACTAAATAATCTCCCAAAAAGGACAAGTATATACCCTCAAAGATGTTAAAAGAGTATTTATGAAGTGACGGCCGGGGGGAGTAGCGACCCCCAACTCTCCGGTTAAAGCTTTGGATAGTTATAAGTGTTGTTTAAAGTAATTTAAGGGTTTTTATATTAATGACTTGGTTTTTAAAGTGTTTTTACGTTTATTGAGGTAATGGTGAGTGTCTTGTTGGATGTGGTTTGAAGGTTTCGGCTACCGGGAGCGTTTCGCCATGGCAGTAAAAACTTTAACCGGAGAGTTGGGGGTCGCTACTCCCCCCGGCCGTCACTTCATAAATACTCTTTTAACATCTTCATGGGTATATAGGTACTTGTCCTTTTTGGGAGATTATATATATATATATATATATATATATATATATATATATATATTATTTTGCAATTTCATTTTTTATAAACTTTTTCCGGAATGCAAAAGTATTTTTTCTCCATAGAAAATGTGATGTTTTTAGACTTTGGAAAACTATTAGAATGTTTTCAGATTTCACGAATTATATTTTGAAGTGACAATACTTAATAAATGAAACAAAGCCACATGGTGTTGGAATGGGGGCATCGGAAGCTCTGGGATATTTCGTAGATGTCTAGGATATTTTTATACTTACAAACAAAAAAAATTTTAGGATGTTTTAAATTTCATAAATTATTTTTAGGTGGCAACACTTAATGAATGAAATAGCGCCACATGATGTTGGAATAGGGAACTTTTTTCTACGAGTTTTTCTACGAGTATGTCACATTGGGGACTCTGCTGTATTTAGTAGAAGATGAGAAGGCTTTATTTTTTCAATGTTTCTTTTTCATACAATGTAATGAAGATATGTTAAAACTTAGAAAATATTTTATAATATTTTCAGATTTATTAAGTTATTTTTTGTGTGCTATACCTACTGAATGAAACAGCACCACATGGTGTTGGAATGAGAAACTAGGCTTTTCCCGGAGCATACCGCATCGAGAGTCCTGCGATATTTCGCAGAAGCTCGGAAGGATTGTTTTCAGAATTTTAAAATATTTAGGATTTCATATTTGATAAATTAATTTTAGGATTGCAACACCTTATGAATCATCTCCCTCTAGTGACTGAATATAGAACTATTATTTTTAAATATTAATAATTTTAATAGGTGTGTTTCAACATACCTTCTACTTTAGTGTGGTATGCCTTCCACCTTGTGGAACAACACCACATGATGTTGGAATGGGGAAGAAGGTTTTTTCTCAGATCATAGCGCATTGGGAGCACTGCCGTATTCCGTAGATGTTTAGGATATTTTTAGACTTTGAAAAAAAATTTGGATGTGTTCAGATTTCATAAATCATTTTTTGAGTGGCAGCACTTGATGAATGAAATAGCGCCACCAAACTTTGGGAAACATGCTTTTATTCTCGGAGCATGCCGCATCGGAAGCTGTAATGGTATTTCGTAAATGTCTATGATATTTTCAAAATTTAAAAAAATTTTAGATGTTTTCAAATTTCATAAATTTATTTTTGAGTGGCAACACTTAATGAAACATCGCCACATGGTGTTGGAATGGGGAACTAGATTTTTTCTCAGAACATATCGCATCATCGTAGATGTCTAGGATATTTTTAGACTTTGAAAGAAATGTAGAATATTATCATATTTCATAAATTAATTTTTGATGGCAACACTTAATGAAAGAAACAGCGCCTCCTGACGTTCGAATAAGGAACTAGATTTTTGTCGGAACATACCTCATCGGGTGTTGTGCGGTGTTTCATAGATGTCTATGATATTTTCAGACTTTGAAAAGTTTTTGTTTTCAGATTTCATAAATTTATATTTGGGTGCCAACATTTAATGAAATAACGCCACATGCTGTTGGAATGAGGAACTAGATTTTTTTGTCGGAGCATACCGCATCAGGAGCTCTGCGGATTTTCGTAGATGATATGAAGAAATTTTAGGATATTTTCAGATTTTACAAATTATTTTTGAAGAAGGGCAACACTTAATAAATGAAACAATTCCACATAGTTTTGAAGTTTGAGACTAAGATGCTTCCTCTGGAGTATACCTCATTGAGCGCTCTGAAGGATGTATTTTGTAAAAGATTAGAGGGATATTTTCTGAAATATTTAAACCCTTAAGGATGTTTTCGTAAATTATTTTAAAAACTGGTAATGCTACGAGATGCAGCTTTAGAGATACCCTACTAATCTATGTCGACAATAGAAGCCATCTTGTATTAGAGAAATGGAACAGTGTGTATATTAAGAGCTAACCTTAGATTAGGTAACCGTTTCTCCTCCGTCCTCTCCGCATCGTATGGAAATGACAGGAATCCAATGATTTTAAAGTTTTTCATATGCTTTTAAGTAAGTGAGAGATAAGGGTTATAGAAATAAAATGTTTTTGTAAGTAATATTATTTGTGCAGTAGTGTACCAACTGCTTTCCTCCCAAGTTTAGGAATCATACGAACTATACATTTAGGAGTAAAAATGAAGTACATGTATTGGAATTAACATTTTTTGAAACACTCTATAGTGTTTGAATATAGAACTCCTGGAGAAATATGTAATTTATATGATTATTAATGATAGTTTTTAATTTAACATATTTAATTATACTTAGGTTAATTAATAAGTTATATAATAATTAGAATTAATGTTATAAAAGAATGATTATTATTTTATATTTTTAGGTATTGAGAGATAGAACTTCCTAGAATCAAATCTGAGTATCCGACACTTTGTAAGAAGATTAACACTCTTATGATTATATATTTTACGGAAGTCTTCTAATTCTAAAGATAAAAATATCGCAACACACATCGTCATGATATACGCATCACAATAATTAAAATGCACTCTTTCAAATGCACTCACAATAATTAAAATGCACTATTTCAAATGCACTCACAATAATTAAAATGCACTATTTCAAATGCACTCACAATAATTAAAATGCACACTTCTGAGTATTATACGAATATTTTTAAATACGTATATTTTATGAGTGAAACAACGAAATATACACACTTCAAGTTTGCTTGCCAACACACTTCAAGTTCACACTTCAAACACTTGCCAACACACTTCAAGTTTGCTTGCCAACGGCCCTACCGTGCTGAAAACACCGGATCTCGTTAGATCACCGAAGTCAAGCAGCATCGGGCGCGGTGAGCACTTGGGTGGGTGACCACCTGGGAACACCGCGTGCTGTTGGCACATTTCGGGCAAGGTAGGCTAGTGGTTTACGCGCTGGTTTTGCACGCTGCCACAACTGCTACCGTGTTCATGCGGAGTACGATCACGTTAAACATGTGGGTCCGTAAGTCCTTCCGAGAGGTTGGTGGTAGGGGAAGGAGGGTACGGTCCCTGTGGATGCCTTCCCCACTGGGTTCCGGTCTAAATTGGGTGGCACTTCCCGGCCGTCCATACGGTTACCTTACACCTTTCTGATAGGTCGGACGGTCTGGGTCTCAACAATAACAACACTTCAAATTTGCAAAGATAAATATTACGATTCCTCAAAAATAAGTAACAGGTTTGAAATGTGCCGAAAGCAATACATTCTGATAGTGTAATCCATTGTTATCAGTTTAGAATCAGAAATAGATGCTTAAATACACCTAAATTGATTACATTAGTGGATACACATTAAAAGGAAATAGTTATGTTACGCAATATTTAAAGAATTTATTCTTTGATTTAGATAATATTTTTCTACTTTTTGCATATTATTTTAAGAGGTATTATAAAAATGCGTTTACGTAATACTTATACTAATACTAGTTTACATAATTAGTTTTTCATATATAATTAAATTAAGTGTAATCAATACATGTAGTAATGTATCAATGCAAATAGTTCATTATGAATGTATCAGAACTTAACTACATTGGATTTTAATAAAGTACAATGTAAAATCAATATTCAGAGTATATATTTATTCATATCTGAAACATATGAACAAATAAATATTAAACGTTACCTTTAACACATATTTTTAAATACATTCTAAATACCCTAGATTTCATTAAACAAACCCCTTCACATGTAAATGCACCTTGAATTTCCTAAACAACACCTTATCTCTACAAAAATTACTTAAATTTACTTAAATTTTCTAATATTCTAAAGAAATTGATACATTTAGGTGAAAAACAACTTTACCTGGTGAAAATAAAATAGCTTAAAATCCTTCATAAACACCTTAACAAACATAAATACAACTTGTAACCACTAAAAAGTGTCTTATCATGTTAAAATTCACATCGAAAAAGACTTAATTACCTAAATACGATATTATACCGAATACCTATAAACTTTAAATGTATTAAATATAATTAAATATAATCCTCTATTAAATATAATTCATTCAATTCTAGAAGTATTTATTTTTAACGAACCCTATATGCTACATACCTAAGTAGTGAAGAATACTACATATGTTTTACTATAAACAATCTTCATGAAAACAAGTAAATTTTTATCGTTACATAAAAATACACAAGAAAATCATTTGCCAATTTCAGAAAAATTACTTAGCTATGAAATGTTTGATATTTTGAAAACGAAACATAAAACTTAACATTTACAATAATTTTTGCAACACTTAAAATATTTTTCTAGTATTCTACTATACATCGTTAAAAATCGTAAAAGTAAAATTTTATGACATACAAGTAATTTTTAATATATACTTGGAAAAAATCAACGTATCATTCATGTTTGGAAATAAAAAAGCAAAATTCAATTTCATACTTAAAAAAAATAAACTATTTCCATGAAAATGATGAAAGTAAATGTTCATCATTACTTAAAAACAAGTTATTATTCAGCAATTTCCGTAAAAGTTAAACATACTTCTCTAGAACAAGGTTGGGAATCATTTTAGAAATTAGAAGGAACTTAACTGAATAATTAAGCTTTTGAATAATGTAAAAGTTATTTTATCTGCAGAACACGGAAATACAACTTAAGCGATAAATATATAACTAAAAAAAATGGACTATTATCATATCTTTGCAAAAACATGAAATTTCATAGTTACAATAATTTTCATCAACACTTAGTAGTCTGTGTATTATTACATCTTTGTAGATCTTAAAAGTGAAAATTTTTAGTTCATTCTTATAAAAGAAACTTCAACATTTCTATTTAATTTTCACAACAATTAAAAATGGTTTATCTAATATTCTACTATACACCTTTGAAAATTGTAAAAGTAAAATTTTATTTCATAGTTGGAAAAATAAACTATCTTCATGAAAACTTATAAGTAAATTTTCATAATTGCTCTAAAAATTAAGATATTATTTAGCAATTTCAGACAGAGTTAAATACAATTTTCTGAAAAACAGAAAACTCCATTAAAACTTTACTTTAAAGTTTTCATGGAATTTTCTCTTTTCTAGAAAGAAATTAAAGTAAATTTTCCTCATTACTTAAAAACCACTTCATCATTTCATCTTAATTTCCATGAAAATACTTCAAATCATGCTGTACGCTAAACTAAATATTTCTAATTTTATTTATTATGAAATGATAACTTAAGATTTTTTATATTTTCACAACTTTAACTAACGTAAAACTTCATTTTTCTACGTGAAAACACAATTTGCATCCTGGGTAACTCAACACTTCGAAAAATATTACGTATTATAGCATCTTTGAAAAGCTTAAAAGTGCACGTGCTTTGGAAAATTCCGTAAATTTCTTATCTTTATAAATTCTAAACGTGAAATTTTATTTTATACAACTGAATTTCAGCTCAGCGCATATTTAAAAAAATTCTGCGTATTTTCAAATTTGGGACTATTATAAATAAAATCTCATTTCATAATTAGAAAAATAAATTATTGTCATGAAAAGTAAATTTTTATCATCACTTAAAAGCACATTTATTATTTGTAAATTTCAGAATTATTTGCGAATAATAAACGTGTGCACATTATTATTTGAAAATTTCAGAATTATTTTCAAATAATAAATGTGTGCACATTATTATTTGCAAATTTCAGAATTATTTGCAAATAATAAATGTGTGCACATTATTATTTGCAAATTTCAGAATTATTTGCAAATAATAAATATGTGCACATTATTATTTGCAAATTTCAGAATTATTTACAAATAATAAATGTGTGCACATTGTTATTTGCAAATTTCAGAATTACTTACAAATAATAAATATGTGCATATTATTATTTGCAAATTTCAGAATTATTTGCAAATAATAAATGTGTGCACATTATTATTTGCAAATTTCAGGAAACGGTAAACATAGTCTTATCGAAAATATTGGAAAATCAATTTATAACTTAGGTAAAAATCTATCAGAATATTCAAACTTTGAATAATACAAAATTTACTTATACTGTAGAACATAAAAAACAGGTTACGTGATATGTAACTCTATTTAGAATATTATTACATCTTTAAAATTTTTTAAAATAAAATGTTAGTATATATTTATAAAAAAGACTATTCAACTTAATTTATAAGATACATAAAAAATGTTTTACTAATAATCAACATATACAGTAAACAAAATATTTATGGAAATGACAGTTTATATTATCGGTAACTTCACACTTTAGACAATTCTATGTAATTTTTATCTTTGAAAATTCTAAATGAGAAATTTTATTATCAAATTTACCAAAAGTTTTATAAATTTTTAATTATTGTTAAATAAGTATTTACAAAAAAAATTAAATTTACATGAATTTACTGGTTAACGAATATTAGTAGTCTAAGTGTGTTTAAAGGAAACTGCCATGAAACATAGAAAAGTTCTCAAACATAAAGAGATGTAGATAAATATAAATGAGTATAACTGAATTCCCATAGCCGGAATGTATATTCTTCGTAGAAGTGCTTGTAAACCGCACATGATCCAACAAACAAATGAAATAATACCTTTGTGCAGTAATTCCCTTATCGCGGACACATATACTTACATTACCGGTAAACGAATAATACCATGAATTGTGTTTATGCACTTAGGTGGAGTCTCTCGATAGAACGTCATCATTAATAACCTCTAGAGAGTAAAACACAACTCTTAGATAAAGTTATTTAGATTGTATTTAAATATTCTGCATTTTGTTTCGTGTATTGTAGTATTATGCAGTATTGTAGTATCGTGTATCGTATATTAGTATTTTGTTTCGTGTACTGCAGAAAATCTGAAATAAAAGTTTGGTAATATTTTTAACAGACTGAGTAATTTTTCATCTCTAAAGATTGTAAATATGAAATGTATTTTTACATTTAGGAAAAGTGAAATTTATTTTCACATTCAAGAACACACAAGAATTTTCACATTGTGTATATATATATATATATATATATATATATATATATATATATATAAAATGTGAATACATATATATTCTTTTTTTTTTATCAAATGGCCAGGTACTTGACTTCCATCATTCGTCTATACATCGGCCAGAAACGTGAACCATTTAGCCGTCCTAGGACGTTGCCCCAGGCGCACCAGAGGGGGCGGAACACACTACGCCCAACAACACAACATCCATGCCTTTCTTGGGACTCGAACCCACAACGCGGCGGTCGACCGATCGCTTGGAAACTCTCGCCTTGACCGCTCGACCACCGCGTCGGCATATATGTATGTGTATATAATATATATATATATATATTTATTTATATATATATATATAAAATGTTCTCTTTATCATCTTCACAAACTTGTCGTATAGTCACTATTGATTTCAAATAATCACTTCAGACATCTTATTTTCATTTTTGTCAAACAGAACTTTACAATAAATGATCAATCTCAGGTACATATAATACAAGTAAATTAAGATTCTTCAATTATATATATATATATATATATATATATATTATATATATATATATATATATATATATATATATATATATACAGGGTGTCCCAAAAACATTGACCTCAGCTTTTATTCCTTAAATATTGATCTTGGACATATATAATAATTTATGATAAAATGCTGAAATTTTGTACATCACCTTATTAGTGTATGGGGCTCATTTTACTCATTGGAAATGTTTTTGTACGGGGGCCCGTATAAAAATTTAAATTTTGTATTTCTTAAAATTTAATGCTCTTGAAAATTTTAATCGATTTCATAAAATTCTGTACCTTTTTTACGCAACTTTGTAATTTATTATATATGTCTAAGATCAATATTTAAGGAATAAAAGCCGAGGTCAATGTTTTTAGGACACCTTGTATATATAAAATACATTAATAAATATTTTTTATGAATAGTATTATTCTATGATTTGGTCATCTCAATTGCAATGTTAAATTTCAGTTATGTTAAAAACACTTAATATATGATTTTATAACAAACTAGCAGCATACCTGTCCTTCGTACGGAGTATATAATATAAAAAAACTTATAATTCACAATCATGTGCAAATTCTGATAAAATATTAAATTTATTGCTCATAAAGAGAAGTTTAAGAATATCTGTTCTCACTATGCAAAATTATCTTCACGGGCAAATCTGAAGAATAAAATATCCTGGCCCCTTTTGTAAACAAATTCACACACAAAAAAAAAGAATTGAATCAATATATGCAACCACGTACTACTTATATTGTCGCAAATTAGAAAATATGCCAGTGTGTTAGTAGAAGCTTAAACATATTGTAATATGAGTCTTAAAAATATTTACCAAAATAAAAAAGATGACGTAATAAATTGAAAGTATCAAAAATCCCCGTAATCTTAATACCAGAAGGTCGTAATTGATTCCAATATATGCCAATATATATAAAAATTTTGCCAATATACCTGTACTACTTATATTGTCGTAGATTAGAAGATATACCCGTGCATTTGTAGAAGATTACTTGTACAACGTACTATATATGAGTTTCAACAATTTTCGTCATAATGAAACAATGGCATAATAACTTGAAAATATCAATAATTCCTGAATCAACTGTCCCCGAAATATCAATAATATTGATGTTTAAACCTGAAGACCGTAATTGATATTATCCAGTCAAAAATGCAATGTCAATGAAATTTATTTTATATACATATTTTTATTAGATTTAATAAAAATCGTATGACACATAACACATTGGATCCGTTGCTAAGCGACATGATATCATCTGCTTCAAATAAATTGATGGAAATCATGTTGTCTGAATAATGTGATCTCCATGGAAGGTTTGGCGACATTTTCGTCTCCATGATATTTTTATGGATTTACAAATATTTTTATCAATTTAGTGATATTAAAAAAATTAGTTAAATGCGTTACTAAGTAGGATGGATGGACTGACCGACAAATGCTACAGAAACATCATTTCAGTACTCTATTCTAAAAAACAAATTTAATTTCATTGATTTGGGTCATTTTTATTAATTTGGAGATATTTCCTCTAATTTAGTAAAGTTTAAGAAAAGTTACCAAGTTATTTAGAGATATTCCGCTAAATTCGTAGCTCTAAATTTGCAGATCTGAAGAATAAAATATCCATATCCCGTCTGTATATATACTAAATGAAAACACTGAAATTGTATTAGAAGATACATACATCCGTTCTACTCTTTTTCTGCTTCAACAATCGGCTAAATGAATTTATTGGGTAAACACAATATATGAGTTTATTAGCTAAACACAATATATGAGCTTTGAAACCTCTTTGCTAAAATAAATAAAAGTGTGATGTACGCAGTTCGCAATATATATAATTAAAAGAACAATCAAACCGTTCATTTATTATGAGTTTATTAGCTAAACACAATATATGAGCTTGAAACCTCTTTGCTAAAATAAATAAAAGTAATGTACGCAGTCCGCAATATATATAATTAAAAGAACAATTAAACCGTTTATTTATAAAATATATTTTTACATCCATTTATTTATTATACAAATAGAAAAAATAATAATAATCATTAACAAACACAGTTAATTCCATTCCTTTGCCGAGCAACATGATATAAGATAGAATCTTCCTCATAAAATGCGAAATTAAATAACCATTTTAATTTCTTTATACTTCTAATCGTTGAGTAAAAGCTTGTGAAATACATGGAGGTTAATACATGTAAAAACATGGAGATAGATTTTTCCATTTAAATTCATGTTTCAAACAATTCATGCTTTCAGATAGTGACTATTTAATGCAAAAATCCTGCATCAAACTCAAAAATAAAGTTTTAATTCCCTTTGACGCTTTAAACAAACGATTTTTATCCTTTCCGTTTGGATAAACCACGGAGTTGGAGAGTAGAACTCCTATAAAAAAAGTTCCGTTTTTCATTAATATCTCGACAACCCCTGGTCTTAGAAACTTGAAACTTGGGCAAAATTTATGGGGGGCTATTTCAAGGCAACCCACAAAATTTCATTAAATTCGGTTCAGCCGTTCTCTCGTGATGATGAGACAAACGAAAGTTTCGTTTTTTACTAATATCTCGAGAACCACTGGTCGTAGAAATTCCAACCATAGACTAAATTTTAAGTGGGGCTATTTCTAGGCTACCCACAAAATTTCATCAAATTCGGTTCAGCCGTTCTCCCGTGATGGTGTGACAAACAGACAGACAGACAGACAGACAGACAGACAGACAGATTTTCATTTTTATTTATATAGATTATTATATACATTATCATCAATACTTTGTTTTTATTATTTACTGTATTTAGGAAATATTCAACAAAACTTTTATTACTAATTTGTCAAATTAATTTAATATTTTATCAAATCAAACTAAAAATTTGATTTTCTTAATTTAATAAGGCCGTATAATGCTTTATATTTTCTACAATAATTTTCAACTACTTTCTATATAATGTTCATTATATGTAAATTATTTACAACAGTTTGCACCAAATGCTTGTTTTGTTTCGCAAGACGTATGATGATATTAGCTGTTTCTTTCGATTCACCGGATCGAACCCGGGAGAGTTGCTCTTTCAATTTCTGATGTCATCTGACTTGTCAATATACCTACGTTCAATTTCCTGTTTTATTTCTGAGATTTTTCTTTAAAAGACGCATGTACCAAATATCGAATTCCTCATCTATTATTACAGCCAGTGAGCTTGAAAATGGCATTGTATTCATAGAAATGGAATTAATTTCATTTTTGTCTTTCCCATTGTTTTCCCCTTTCTTCATTTTCTCATGGTTTCACCACGTTTAACCATAGAATCCTGGGGATAATAGATTTTGAAAAGCGTTGTGCAGCTCTTCATTTAGCTGTCATTTACAGTAAGCTGTCAAAGCCAAAAATATTTTGACTTTGTGCATTTCTGCATATGTAGATAAAAGATTAAAAGAGGGAACTAACATTCAATAAACTCAAATAAAATAATATGATGTAGGCAGCTCATGACTTTCCTTATATAATGCAATAAATTTACTTCTTTTACAGTGAAAAATAGATAAAATTCAGAGCATAGTGTTTGTAACGTTGAATTGTACATTTGGCTCTTTTTCGGATAACAACATGTAAAACAATTTCGTCCTCAATTAACTTATATTTCACGCAAGTCTAATTTAACAATTATCAATATTAATACATCCTCAATAAACAATATAGTCCATATATTACAATATTTTAATAATAAATTCATTAATTAGGTGCTACTGTCATTAACTTGGCGTCATTTTTGCAATTTTGACGATATTTTTATTAAGTTGGGGCCAAATTCGTCAAGTTGGCGATATTTAGCTAAATTATTCGCCAAGTTCGCCAAATGTATCATCAAGTATTACAAACAAGCGGGGAGAAGAGCATTTCTTATATACCACAAAACATTGCCGTCCATTTAACGTCATTTTTAACATTTTGGTGACATTTTTATCAATTTGGCGACATTTTCGTCAATTTGGCAACATTTAAGAAAGCCACCAGGTTGGCGATATCCTGCCAAATTTTTCACCAGACGTTACAGACGGAGAAATTCGCTATACGGACGGGGTTATTCTCATAGTCATTCTTATGTTCTTTCCAAGATATTGCATTTTCATCAATTAGTCGTCATTTCTATTGATTTATCGTCATTTTATCAATTTGGCGATATTTTTATCAATTTGGCAACATTTAAAAAGTCGCCAAATTGGCGCTATTCCGCAAAATTCGTTGCCAATATTTCGCCAAGTTTTATGGATGGAAAAATATGTTATTCTTATAGTAGATAAACGACTAATGGCGTCCAAATACAAGACTATTACCCAATGCGTCTTCTCTCGTGAGTGGAATAAACTAGATCTACAAGAATGATGATAATACATTTATAGCATAACATTACATATGAAAAGTGAATATATTTCACAGCAGTTAATATTTCTTTTTTAATTTTATATGATTTTTTGATAAATTTATTTGAAAAATGTGCAATATCTCGAGAACGGTTCGTGCTAGCGGTCTAAAGCTTGTGCCAATTGTTTTCTAATGTAAAATTACATAAGAAAGAATATTTATGTAACTGTACTGAAGATTTTAATTTTTTGATTATTTTATCAAAATTTCATTTAAAAAAAGAATTAGGTGTGTTCTGGACATTCGATTGAGTTTGAAAGAGTAGGCTTCCAGTATTCACTAATTGTAAGTTTTTTACCAAATTTCGCTCGAATCACACACACACACACACACACACACACATACACACACACACATAAATATATATATATATATATATATATATATATATATATATATATATATATATATATATATATACCGATAGCACTGGACACCCTGTATATATATATATATATATATACAGGGTGTCCAGTGCTATCGGTGCCCAATGGCTATTTCCTCAACCGTTAGTTACAGAGATATACTTCCAATTGCAAAAATGTTTTACAGTTTAAAATCTATTATCTTAGAAACAGTTTACATCAATAAATGCATTTCTGAAAGAAATACGAAATATAAATTTTTATACAGTCACCCGGTCCTACAAATTATATTTAGGTAAATCATCCTCATGCAATTTTATGCAAAATAAAAAAAAATCATCCTTTTTACGACCAAAATTGACCGACTTATAGCTGTTTAAAGTTGAGCACTTTTTGTGCTGAAAAATGGTCAATACGGTCCCTGATTGGTTAGTTGGTTGAAACGGGACACTTTTATGCGCGAAATAGCGACTTATGTCATAAAGTTTAATGCTTCATAACTCAGTGAATTTTGGTCGTAAAGGGAAGATTTTTTTTTTGTATTTTGCATGAAATTATACGAGGATGATTTTCCTAAATATAAATGGTAGGACCGGGGGAACGTATAAAAATTTATATTTCGTATTTCTTTCAGAAATGCATTTATTGATTTAAACTGTTTCTAAGATAATAGATTTTAAAATTTAAAGCATTTTTGCAATTGGAAGTATATCTCTATGACTAACGGTTGAGGAAATAGCCATTGGGCTCTGATAGCAATGAACATCCTGTATATACACACACATACAGACATCACCTCAAAAACGTTTACTTCGTGTTCAGGAATGCTTGAAACGTGCTCTCCCGTCGAAAACTCGAATTCGAATTTTCGATCCCGTCACAATACTTTCTTTATACATTACAATAACTATATAAGGAAAGTAAAAAATACTCGTAAACTTCCAACTGTTCCAAATGACTTAATTTTTAACTTGCATGATTATGATCGTCGTAAGGCTAAATTTAGCAAGAGGCCCCACACATTTCTAAACTTGGACTAACTGAAAACCCCGGAAAACCCCTTTTCTTTTAATCCCCTAATATATAATCAGGACGCGGAATAATATAATGATTTTCATCAAACTAATAAATTGCCTAAATTAACTCAGATCTGTACCCGCGGGGGGAAAACCCGAATCAGTGAAATAAGTAAACTATATTCACAATGAATATAACTGCTGCTTGTGAGAATACAAATTATTGTACTTCCTTGAAGCAAACATAAGAAAATTCGATTAGTATAAATGTTTCAAATATTTTTTGAACCCTCTTCACCAGGTCAGGAACAGTGTGTACTGCTCGAAGAATCAAATAAAAACTGCAGTTATATCTGACTTCAAAATTTCCCTTGTTACTTCAAAAGGAATTCCTGCGTTCATTGGACAAGATATTTAAAATTCACCTCTTATATATTCCAAAACATAAATCACTGTAAAAATTACATGTTAAAATAATTTTTTTTGACGAAACTAATAATACACTGTTAAAATTCTCCATGCAACGTTGCACTAAATTATGTCTACAGTTTTATCTACTACCAATTTTCGTGTAATATTACACCACTAAGTCGGGAAAACAGAATTAGGTTTCCTACGCAAGTGTTGCATAATGTGTAAAGAACCTTACTGCTCCAAACGGGAATGGAACCACGGATTTTCGTCTGGTCAGCCGACGCTCTACCGTTGAGCTACTGGGACGGAACTAAAGTGAACTCTGCAAATATTTCACAAAAATTAGTAGGTAATACAGCAAGCACTAATTTTTAGTGCAATGCCTACGAAAATTTTTAACCGTGTAGTGATATCTAAGTAAAACTTAACATTGAAAAACGCATTTATGCTTGATAATGTTAAAGTGAAATTTTCAATGCTATTTATTTGAAAATTTTAGAGTTAATTTTGTAAACGCAGAAAAAAGAGTAGACGCGTCACAATTAAAAAATTCCATTACAATTTTCAAATTACTATGATAAAATGGAATATAGTGAAAACTACAGTGCCAGTGCTGATTTGTCTCTTCGCTAGAATTTTACAAATAAATGGAAGAAGTTCTTCTTCAACACAGACCGTCCAACCTACCCGAATGTGTAAGTTATCTATTTGGACAGCCGGAAAGTGCCACCCAATTTAGACCGGAACCCAATGAGGGCGATATTCACAGGAACCGTACCCCCCTTCTCCTACCACCAACCTCTCAAAAGGACTTACGGACCTACATACTTAAAGTGCCCGTACTCCAAATGAACACAGGGACAGTTTCGACAGAGATGAGAATTAAACTCGAGTCATCCGAATGCAATCCCCGCGCTAACCACTGGGCTATCTCACCCAAAGGAAGATAGTTGTTGAAGCAAACATAAAGCAAAACACGCTATAATTGGTCTAACTTGCAGAACGTCTGAAACCTTGGTGGAAACTTCCGCCTGGAAATGTCATCATGATGTAATACATGAGAAGCTCTTTATTACATGCGTGTTGAACTTTAGTGGCGTTTTTCTGCCAACCCTTGAGTATTGCCATTTGCCACTTCACAATTATGTGTATTTGACATTATAATATGAAGCAAATCGGTGATCCACTCTTTTTGTGAGTTATCACGTGTTTATGTCTTACTAATTCATTAATATAGTTAAAAGTTACATATTTTGACCGCTACGTAATATATCGCTGAAATATGGATGGATTGAGAAGGAAAATGGTGAAAAAAATATCACAAAATTTTATTTTCAAAATCAAATGATAGTTCGATCGCAAATGTCGAATTGCGAATCTGAATCTGGGAATATTTTCTATTAGATTACTCAAATTAGTTTTTCGATAGTATATACATTGATATGCTCTGATGAATTTTAATAGTATAGATTATTCAAATTATGGTGAGTCTTGAGTGCATAACTTACACGCGTATTGACTGAAATCATGAAATACATTTTTAAAAAAAAGCAATTATGGAGAGCAATATTTTTATTGTATTCTAGATATTTGTCAATTTGCTTAAAAGATTCTATTGATAATCCTTATCAATTTTTTTACTATCCATATTTTTATAGATACAAAATTTATTATTAAACAATAAATTTAAGAAAAAATATTCATGTGATGGCAAATGTTGTGCATACTTCAGGTTTGCAGAGCGGAACTATTAATCATTTTTATTCACTTATGCGTATTTATTTTGTAAAGTCGTATGAATTTTCAGAAAAATCGAAACTGGCACATCCAAAAACGGAAATAAAAATCCTTATTAAAACCCCTTAACTCCTCTAAAATTTAATTATGAATCCATATCAGTCACCATCTAAGCTTTATCTATAGCAGATCCCGCGAAATAGATGTTTCAAGAGAATGCAAATTTTTGAATCGGAAGTGACATTTCCAGAATCGGAAGTAAAAATCCTTATTACTAACTTTAACCCCTCTAGAATTTGATGCTAAATTGATATCAGTCATCATCTGAGCTCTATCTATAGTCAATCTTTAGAAGCAGATGTATCATCTAAAATAAAAGTTTTGAACCGGAAATGGAAAAACAAACAGAAGTGGAAATTCTTAGTAAAAATGCCCCCTCCCCCACCTCTTTTTCGGAATTTTATACTGAATCCAAATCAGCTAAAATCTGAGCTCTATTTACAGCAGATCCTGAGAAATAGACGTTTCATGGATTTTGTTTTTAAAATAAACAATAGTGTGGCAAAATTTTTGCCACCAATAACCCATTTAGTAAAGAAGACAAGATGATGTTCTCATTTTATACCTCTTATATAAGCATTTACTGTTTCAGGAACACCATTTCTAATTCGCAGAAGTATGAAGTAGCATATGTCAGAAATGTTGTTTGAACCAGCTTGAAAAACTTGAGCTCTTGTCTTAATCTGAGTTAAACTGACTCACCTTCATTTTCTCTCTTCCGCACGGATTGAGCAAGTTAGATGCATAGTAGAACCGACCAGTCGTATGGACTGTCATCATTCATCATGTACTCATACGTTCGGATGATCAAGGGCTGCGCATTGACATATCGAGTAATTGATCTTTTTCCTAAAATGAAATGTGCCTCAGCCAGAAATCACATGCGTCAAGATAAAATCATAATTTGATCTCATAATTTATTCAGTATGGAGAAGTAAAAGTGATACAGATTGATAGGATTAGGCTCTTGAATATGTTTGAATCGTTAATTGCGTTACCAGGTAATAACCAAAATCAGCATAATGGCTTTTATGTAAAAAATGATCACGTCAAGGCTTAATGGCAAAGGGCACGATATTTTATTAAGGATATTTCATGTTGTTAAAGAAGTGGAATGTAAAATGTTAAAAATGTTTTATTGATTTGTTAAAAAGAAATATTTTATCATATGCAAGAATTTGCTATACCCAAAGTTTAAATTTGAGACAAGCACTGTGTTTTGCGTATTATATCAGAACAGGAATTATTTTATTACCAGAAAACTTTCAATTAAAACAGTAATTAATAATTTCTTCTAAATATACTAATTCATAAAGAGGTCGCTTATGATAAAAATTTAGTTGATGTCATCTTTAAACGTATTAACTTCGTAACTCTCTCTGAATGTACTCTGGAGAATATTCAGAGTAAATATGTAGTCTCTATTAAAATAACATGACGAGCTCAAAATAATGTTTCGTATGTAAATTTAAATATTATTTTAATTCAGAAATTAGAAGCATACTTCGGGGACAGAGCAGACTGACATTATAAATTTCGAAATTTTATACGCATTAGACTGATCTATTGCTTCATATATGAACGGTATTCATATATAAAATAGGAAGCTATTTCGTCTCAAAATATATTACAAGCCTTAATATATTTCTTTCACTTTTTAGACTGTGACCAACCACATTGATTAAATATTGGTCCACCTGATTAATTTAATTTTCAGATAAAGTTCGGAAGTGTCTTAGAAAATGAAAAACAAATATCGTTAGCTCTTGCCTATTTTTCAGGGCCCACTTTAAATTCGAATTTCTCCATATAGTAATGAGGAGGTAGTAAAGTAATCAAGATAGCTAGCTTTAGAAAATGTAGATAACATAGAGTAACATTTGGATTAAATCTACCTAAATTATGCTGTCTCGATAAAAATCCCTTTCTTTTAAAAATCAAGTATTTCCTACAGGATTCTAAACTACATCCCTCGATCAACAAACTACAGGATTCTAAACTACATACCTCGATCAACAGACTACATGATTCTAATCTACATCCCTCGATCAACAAATTACAGGATTCTAAACTACATCCTTTGATCAACAGACTACATGATTCTAATCTACATCCCTCGATCAACAAACTACAGGATTCTAAACTACATCCCTCGATCAACAAACTACATGATTCTAATCTACATCCCTCGATCAACAAATTACAGGATTCTAAACTACATCCCTCGATCAACAAACTACATGATTCTAATCTACATCCCTCGATCAACAAACTACAGGATTCTAAACTACATCCCTCGATCAACAGACTACATGATTCTAATCTACATCCCTCGATCAACAAATTACAGGATTCTAGACTACATCCTTCGATCAACAGACTACAGGATTCAATCCATTTGGTGTGCTTTATTTATGTAGACTATATTTTGGGGGGTCTCTTAAAGGCTTAAAAATCTTAATACTTTAAAAAACTCAAGAAATTAAGAGAATATTTCTTAATCTGTTTTAAAGTCTCAAAAACACAGATACTTTTACATTTAATTGAGTGTTATTATATTTTATATTTTAGCGAATAATTTCATATTCGAGTTAAAAGGTTTAGAAATGCCTGTATAGCATTTTTTATTAGAATATTTATTACTTAAAAGTTAAATAATTGAAGCACTGCAATATTTTTATTAAAATATAAATTATAAATTCACTGTATATTCACAAGATTTTATCAATTCGAAGTGTATTATGTAAAACTATAGTAAAAATGTTGCTGTATTCTGGAATAAATTATTTTTCTCACTTGACGATCGGGCATGATTAAAATAATTGCATTTTGTTAGAACAACAAGCATTCTCATATATTTTTCGCATTATAATCTTATTTTACTTTCAAGTAAGGTAAAACTATCTGATTAGCACGATGAGCGTGGAGCTGTTCTTGCTCTGCCTACCGTTCAGACGGCAACAGCGGCGATCGCTCGGCGAGGTGTTCAGTCAGAGAGTATAAACAGAAGATAGCACACACGTCGAGGTGACGATTGTATTTCACTTTCCGTTTCGGGCGCAATACAGCCAGAAAATGAACCAAACAGGTCGTCACTTTTTGTAATATGTGTTAAACCAAACCACATCTTTGCTTAGAATGTTTTAATAAACTCCA
The DNA here is from genome assembly GCA_951213105.1 of Amaurobius ferox. Classification (NCBI taxonomy): domain Eukaryota; kingdom Metazoa; phylum Arthropoda; class Arachnida; order Araneae; family Amaurobiidae; genus Amaurobius; species Amaurobius ferox. The sequence goes on from OX578142.1 coordinate 127,090,839, forward strand.
TTAAAATTATAACATTTATTTTTTAACCTTGATACTGCCTGTCCCAAGGACCAACGTCACCCAAACGAAAAGTTCACTGTCAGTCCCCAAAGACTGTCGCCGCCTAAAAGGAAATAATAGCAAAATTCACTAACAGTTCCCACAGACTGACCCCGCGCTTCAAGTGTTAAGATGGGGACTTCATTAATTTTCTGAAATTAATTTTTTACACTTGTCCTTATTTCTAAAGCATAACTTCTCATTTTCTGCCAAATCCAACCCCTGCAAATGCAAACCGGCATAAACATTAAAGGAAAATTTCAAGAAATGAGTAATTCATTAATAATACGCAGTTCCTCCCTTTTTCGTTTCTCAATTATTTTCTCGCCGATGTCATCTAAAACTATGGACAGAATAAATAAAACACAATTGAAACAACAGCTCCGAAAGAAGAAGTGATAGGTTACAGAACAAGACTAATAATAATATAAAGTTAAATAAAATTAAAGAATCTTTTTGTGTAAATGAGCAACGAACTTATCACTGGGTTTTCCTTCATCCAACCCCACCCCCTTTGAACATATGTCGCTGTTTTTGCCTTTTTCAACAAGGCCCAGGAAACTGTACTGAAGTTCGAGTCTTTCTTCAAGCAAAACTTCATGAACTTATCTGCCTAAATATTTTTAAGCATAGTTATTATATCACTTAGCCTTTCCACAGAAATATGGAAAGGGGGGTCGTATTTTTTACCAAGGGCGATATGTAGTCATGTTGGCCAAATGAGATATTCTATCATAGAAGCCTGGCTTTCTTAAGAGAACGACTCAACGTGCTTTTTGCTTAAAAACCACTAAAACTTGTGTAGTCTGTCAGTAAATATAGACAGTGGTTCGAATTCACAACTTTTGCATTGATTGGTTTTTCAGCATCCAAACTACAAGGATATGGTAGGACACCTTAGCTCTTCTACAATTATGGTGCAATTCATATTGTCCGCAACTTTTATGTATACATTACTTGTACTAAAATTTATCCTTATTAGTATTCTAAACTAAATGCGCATCAAAATTACAGTATTAATATTTATATCATTCTTTGTGTTAAAATTTTATATCAAAATTCATCAAAAATGCAAATCTATATCAATTTTAAAGTTAAAATTTAAATTTGCATCATAATATACCTCTAACTACTTACTACATTATGTTGGAGAGTAGGCTAGAGCCATGAAAACCTTGTCATGATTATACCTAATCTAAACAAAAGCATAAACAGCAACTAGAAAGCTGAAGAGTTTAATATTTTGGATAACACAACTGAAATTTGATGAAGTGTGTTTCTATCAGCAGCTCTTCCCTCAATCTTAAAATACAAATAGTAATTTAAATTCCAATTTCATCACAAAATATGGATATGAAACATGTTTATCTGAGGCAGACTATTGATGTGTGACTATTGGTAGGATGCGGTCCAGTTTAAATTAGCTACGACATCTTAAACGGAGATTGGACAATATTTTTAAAGTTACAAAACTTTAATCTATAGGTCGAAATGGTTTTGATATATTATGAGATCTAACGCTTTAAAATTTTATTTAGATCGCCCTACATATAATTATCGATTTATATGTATATAAGTATTGAGTTCACAAGAAATACTAAATCTTTTTGCATTTTTCGCAGAAGTTTTCTCTTTTACATTGTGCTTGAAATAAAAAATAACTTGCATAAAATAGCAAAATTTTGTATAATGTTGATGTTGTCTAACTATACAAGCTGTACTTTTGTTTTCTTTCATGAATGCAAATGCTGCATTGTTTTAAATTTTTATCAGCATAATAAAGTACTAAACAAGTTACATTATTCAACATCCTTTTAAGTTACACTAACAACCAAGTGCTGCTCTATTACACTTTTCTCTTTTCCTAGCACCTTCAATAGTGTCATCCGCCCCATCCACTGTATTATTCAACCACTCTTCTAAACAAGATGATTATTTTGTCTTGTATATTTTATCTTCCAGAAATATTCAGTCTTTTACACACTCCTGAAAATTATTTATCCCTAATAACTATATTAAAATGGTGATACACTTACATATGTGCTTCAAAACACTCTAGAAGAAACTGATAGTAAAAATTAAAGCATTTTTGACTTATATTCAGAAAATGGATAGTTATTCCTGTACTTCAAATAGCAAAGATGTAAGCAAATTTTATTCATGCAATTTTATCAGTCAGTGCCTGTCATCTGCTCGCCATATCCAAAAAATCTTATGTGGGCAGTCTATGACTTTCCTTAGATCAAGGATATTAATTCCCCCAAAGCGACAGGGATTATCAAACAAATTTAACATCATATCCAAAATACTAAATTTTTATAAATTTGGCATCATTTTCACAATTTAAGCGTCACTTTAGCCCATTTACCGACGTTTTGAAACGTCGCCAAGTTGACAATATTTCACAAAACTTGTCGCGAAATTTTCCCTAAATTTGCCGCCAAACGTTACATATAGACAAGCTGACAAAAGAAAGAAGAACCTTTCTAATATAGTACTAACCGATGATTTGCGTTATCAATATATGTCTTCTTCCATGAATGAAACGAGCTAGATCTACGAAAATGGTTACAAATGATTGCAAATTTATTCCATAATATTTCACATAGAATATCAACATATTTAACGATACTCACTACTTTTGTCTTTTAATTTATTTGATAAATGCGCTATGTCTCAAGAACGGCTTATTCTAATGTTCTGAAAAATGTGTCATTCCTTTTATAATAAAAGCTTTGAAATGATTAATTATTTAACATTACTGAAGATTCTGATTTTTAATGTTCTTTTTAAATTTCATTAAATAATTTGGGGGTCTTGCGTTCGACCGCGTTTAAAATCAATAAGGTTCCAGCGATCACTGATTGTAATTATCGTATCAGTTTTTTTCCAAACGCTCTATTTGTTCGAGATATATCTTTTCCATAGACTCACACACACACACACGCCCACACACACACCAATAAGGTTCCAGCGATCACTGATTGTAATTATCGTACCAGTTTTTTCCAAACGCTCCATTTGTTCGAGAGATATCTTTTCCATAGACTCACGGACACATACGCACACACACACACACACACCAATAAGGTTCCAGCGATCACTGATTGTAATTATCGAACCAGTTTTTTCCAAACGCTCCATTTGTTCGAGAGATATCTTTTCCATAGACTCACGGACACACATACGCACACACACACAAACACACACACCAATAAGGTTCCAGCGATCACTGATTGTAATTATCGTACCAGTTTTTTTCCAAACGCTCTATTTGTTCGAGAGATATCTTTTCCATAGACCCACGGACACACATACGCACGCACGCACACACACACACACACACACACACACACACACACACACACGCACACACACACACACACACACGCACACACACATTTATACATACACACATACATTTATACATACACACATACATACACACAAACATAACTTCAAAAACGTTCTATTCGAGTTCAGGGATGTTTGAAACGCGCTCTTCCGTCAAAAACTCGAATTCAAATTTTCGACCCAGTCACAATATCTTCCTTATATATTGTACTATACATGTTGGAAAAGTAAAAATGAAAAACCAATTAAGAAAGCGAACACCAAATGCAAAAATAATCAACACTATTATGTATTATTATAGTTCACAACGAGAAAGCATACTTTTCGGTTTTCTCGCTAATTTTTTGAAGTTATGCATTTTGCAACAATAAGGATGAAATGCATTTACTTGTTAACACTTTACAACAAAGTTGAAAAGTGTTTATGACTTTGTTCATTCTGTCTGTCTGTCTGTCTGTCCGTTAGCACGATAACTGCCGTAAAAATGACTTAATCAAAATGAAATTTTAGTATGTTGTTCAGACGGTCTGTAGGACCTATGGGAATATAAATAAATAATATCACTCAATTAGTTTTGGATTGAACCCGGGTTGAAGAAATGAAACACATTGAACCCAATGGGACCTAATTTTTCAAACATTTTTTAAGCGGATTTAAATTTCACAAATTGCTTCGAAAATTTTAGGTAATATTCAAATTGTTCCATAAAATATATAAAAAGAAAATTCAGCGAAATATATTCAGTAGTTTTTTAAATAAAAATTAAAATAATAATTACACCTCTTACATGAAGCGATTACGTGACCATGATATGAAACGATCACGTGACCCACTTCAAAATATAATACGGCATCCATCTTGTCTCAAAATCGTCATTTTTAAAGTTCTTTTTAATTCATATTGAGTGTTATATTCGTCGTAAAACCTCTTTATTTTCGCTTACATTCTGTGCATCTACATACTGAAACAACGCAATGACAATATATTTGAGTTTAAATGAGCATCCAACTTTGATTATTTCTCTAACGAAGCCTATTTTTCACTTATGTGAAATGTAAACAGCAAAATATGTAGGATGAGTTGTATAGGAATTGCTGTATTTTTTAATGCAAAAGAATTTAGCTCATGGAGTCTGCGTAGCTGATATGAAAGAAATATTCATTGACTTTACCGAGAGAAGGACGATTTTTTGCGATGAAGTTTTAAGCATAGAGTTAAATTACTTATAGCTCCATGGTCTTAATTTTTAAATAAAATAAATTATTATAGTATTGTGATGAATGACATGAATGGGAAATTATTTATGAATGAAATGCTGCTTTTTTAGAGAGAGCCAGGCGTGTTATTTTTTCTATGACGTCATTTGAATGAATTTCAGTTGTTTTCGATGAAGTTTTTAAATATAATAAATTATCGTGGTATTATGATAATTCTAAAATTGTTACCGAGTAATATATCACATTTTAGAGATGTTTAAACCAGGCAATTTATATTTCAATGCCGTCATTTGAATGAAGTTCATTTTTTTGGATGAATGTTTAAGTTTTCAACTATAATAAATCAATGTATTATTGTGAGAAGTTTTAAAATATTACTGAGGAATGTATTACACATTTTAGACATGTTTAAATAAAATTGCATTGAAGTTGGAAAGTGTTTCTTAATCAATGCTTTAAGCATGATTGATCTTTCTTGTTTTAATAGCATGCGCTGATTGTATCTAAACATTTAAAGAAAAAGCTATCAGAAATCCAGTGCCGAAATTTCTTCACTGCTGCAGTTTTGGCTGAATGTATACTCATACACTATCAATTTGTAGCAAATTTAACAAAAGTAGGAGTTTTAAATTTAGAAAAGTAATACAGATGAGATACACATTCGCGTTCGTAAAACTTTGGATATTTTATTTCTTTCTACATATTTAAATGTTCTGAAATATAAAAATTCCCATCGATTAATGACTTGCTTTCAACGCACCTTGTATATTTACTTAACGTATTGGTAACTCAAATCAAACAAGAGGGAACATTTTCAGACTTCGATAATTCGTAGGAAATATCATAGACAAATTACATTCATGACAATTTGAATATCTTAGTTACAATTTATGCATTTAAGTTTCTTAAAACACATTTTCTTCAATGCTGAATGATTTAATGATTTAATTTCAATTTGTCTTTTATGGGTAATTTACAGACATGTTGTGAGGATACTATTATTTATTATCATTTTATTCTAATTCTACTTTTCCTGATTTTTAACACTTTACAACAAAGTTGAAAAGTGTTTATGACTTTGTTCAATCTGTCTGTCTGTCTGTCCGTTAGCACGATAACTACCGTAAAAATGACTTAATCAAAATGAAATTTTAGTATGCTGTTCAGACGGTCTGTAGGACCTATGGGAATATAAATGAATAATATCACCCAATTAGTTTTGGATTGAACCCGGGTTGAAAACATGAAATACATTAAGCCCTATGGGACCTAATTTTTCAAACATTTTTTAAGCGGATTTAAAATTCACAAATTGCTTCGAAAATTTTAGGTAATATTCAAATTGTTCCATAAAATATATAAAAAAAATTCAGCGAAATATATTCAGTAGTTTTTTAAATAAAAATTAAAATAATAATAACACCTCTTATATGAAGCGATTACGTGACCATGATATGAAAAGATCACGTGACCCACTTCAAAATGATATATGGCATCCATCTTGTTTCAAAATCGTGATTTTTAAAGTTCTTTTTAATTCATATTGAGTGTTGTATCCGTCCTAAAACCACTTTATTTTTGCTTAAATTCTGCGCATCTACATACTGAAACAACGCAATTACAATATATTTCAGTTTAAATGCTCATCCAAATTTGATTATTTCTACAACGAAGCCTATTTTCCTCCTATGTAAAATGTAAACAGCAAAATATATAGAATGAGTTGTATTAGAATTGCTGTATTTCTTTAACACAAAATCATTTAATTCATGGAGTCTGCATAGCTGATATGAATGAAATATTCATTGATATTACAAAGAGAAGGACGATTTTTTTCGATGAAGTTTTACGCATAGAGTTTAATTACTTGTAGCTCCATGGTCTTAATTTTTAAAAAAAATAAATTATTATAATATTGTGATGAATGACATGAATGGGAAATTATTTATGATGAAATGCTGCTTTTATAGAGAGAGCCAGGAATATTATTTTTTCTATGACGTCATTTGAATAAATTTTAGTTGTTTTCGATGAAGTTTTCAAATATAATAAATTATCGTAGTATTATGATAATTCTAAAATTATTACCGAGGAATGTATCACATTTTAGAGATGTTTAAACCAGGCAATTTACATTTCAATGCCGCCATTTGAATGAAGTCCATTTTTTTCGATGAAGGTTTAAGTTTTCAAATATAATAAATTAATGTAGTATTGTGATAAGTTTTAAAATATTACAGAGGAATGTATTGCATTTTAGACATGTTTAAATAAAATTGCATTGAAATTGGAAAGTGTTTCATAATCAATGCTTTAAGCATGATTGATCTTTTTGTAATTTATGTCCTAAACTTCTCAACTTTCCTTCCGAAGAATCGGATACTCACGATTGGCCAGATCTATAAGAAGGCAAACTTTAGAATTACGTCTCTGTCATTCTGCCGAGTTCGCGCACGTGTGTGTTCTGATCATCCATGGAAGGTAGTATTCAGAGTTATAGCCTGCAATCTTGTGAGTATATATATTGTGTCGTAGTTTGATCATCACAGGTTCAGATTGACGGTCAGTTTAGTAATAAGTTAGGGTTGAAGTTTATTGTTGATAATTATGTCTCTGGTAGAATTTGTAAGACTAGTGTTGTAAAGAATTTGTATATAGATTTGTAATATATATATATATATATGTGTGTGTGTGTGTGTGTGTGTGTGTGTTTTGAGTTCCCAGTGAAGCTAGCTGTAAATAAAGTTGTTTATTTGTTAAATGTCGTGGTTCCTTCGTCAAACTGTAGTCATTAAGTTATTAGAAGTTTAAATTAGAATGAATTAAATAGTTCATACAAAACTCATAATCTTGGATTGAAGTGGAATAGTACTTGATAATGTAACTCAAATTAGAAATAAATGTTTTCAAATCTAATGAACTCATGCAATGAGAATTTTTTAATTTCAATTAAAAAATTTCTATTATTAATTAACACTGGGTGACAAAAGAGAAATTGCGTTCCTGAAAACCTGGGTATTTTGTTATTTCTTTCCTTTTTCTGCTCCGTGAAAAGACACAATATTCTATACAATAAAAAATTGGGTAAAAACACACAAAATTCTGAGTTTACTGATACTAGAATGACACTTTTAAACAGGTAAATTTCCTGTTATACTCTTTAAAAGGAAACTATGTCCATATGAATGTGCTATTTCACTCTTTTATAGGATAATTGTACAGAATAATGAATATATTTTATTTTACCCTGAAAGGACCGTTTTAAACAGATCATTTTATGCATCTGTTTACCTGCTACCCACTTGCTTACCTGCTTAAAAGAGTCCTTTAAGTGCAACCCATTCAAGCAGGTAAACAAGTGCGTAAAATGAACATCTCATCTTACCTTTTTACCTGTTTAAAACGGTCTTTTCGCCGTAAAATAAAATATACCGATAATTTTGTAGCTCTCAAATAAATTAATAAAACAACACATTCATACAGATATAGTTACCTTTTTAAGTGTGTAACTGGAAATTTACCTGTTTCAAAGAGTCATTCTATTCTAGAGTCAATAAACCCAAATTGTTGTTTGTTTTTTACACTTTAGAATATAGTTGAAAAGTGTTTATAACTTTGTTCATTCTGTCTGCATGTCTGTCTGTCCGTTCGCATGATAACTGCCGTAAAAGTGACTTTATCAAAATGAAATTTTAGAATTTTGTTGAGACGGTCTGTGGGATATATGGGAATGTAAATGAATAATATCATCCAATTAGTTTTGGATTTAACCCGGGTTGAAAGAAATGAAATACATTGAACCTTATGAGACCTAATTTTTCAAACATTTTTCAAGCGAATTTGAAATTCACAAATTACTTCGAAAATTTTAGGAAATACTCAAATTATTCCATAAAAATATATTAAAAAAAAATTCAGCAAAATATATTCGGTAGTTTTTTAAATTAAAATTAAAATACTAATTGCACCCATAGTATATGATGAGATCACGTGACCCACTTCAAAATACAATATGGTATCCATCTTGTATCAAAATCGTGATTTTTAAAGTTATTTTTAATTTTATTTTGTATTGCCTTGGTCCTAAAACCGCTTTATTTTTTTTTCTGTGCATCTATATCCTGCGCCAACGCAATTACAATATTTTTAGTTTAAATGATCATCCAACTTTGATTATTTCTACAACGAAGCCTAATTTTCATATATGGAGAATGTAAACCCATCCAGCTGTAAGATGAGTTGTATAAGAATTGCTGAATTTCTTTAACTCAAAATTATTTAGCTCTGGAGTCTGTAACTAGCTGATATGTATGAAACATTTATTTATTTTACATAGAGAAGCAGACGATTCTATAGTGTTGCCTTTTTCGATGATGTTTAAGCATGGAGTTAGAAAGTACTTTTATCTTCATGGTTTTAAGTTTTTAAGTAAAATAAATTATTGTAGTATTATGATAATTTTAAAAATATCGCCATTGAATGAAAGGAATGGGAAAATGTTTATGAATGAAATATTCACTGTTTTTATATAGAGAGTAGGCGGTTTATATTTCGATGACTTTATTTGAAAAAGTTCATTTGTTTTCGTTCAAGTTTTCATTTGTGTTCGTTTCAAGTGTTCAAATTTTCAAATATAATACATTATTGTAGTACTGTGATAATTTTTAATGTATCACCGCTGAATGTATTGCATTTTAGGGATGTTTAAATGAAATTACATTGCAGTTGGAACGTGTTTCATAATCAATGCTTTATGCATGATCGAACTTTCTTGTTTACCCATATTTTTAGTGTGTCCGAGTTTTTCTCCTGATTAAAACAAGTATTAACATATAGTAACGTGATTAGAATAAGTAGTAACATATTACAGCACTCATAACTCAAAACAAGTGATAGTTTCTAAATTAAAATACTTTGTATAACTTGTACGACACAAAATTTCGTTTATTAAACCCTCAATAAATTATTTATATTTTACGTAATGACAGATCTAAAAACGCAGTATTATCTGGCAGATTTGTCATTCGGGTTTCACGAGCTTTCAGCGCGTATTTTAGGTTATTTTAATTGAAACTAATAAAAATTCTTAATTATAAAATGTGACTATTTTTCTCCAAATCTCAACAACACGCTGAGGATACGATGCCAGCCCTTGTTACTTTCCCTGCAATACATGGTAATGTATAGGGAAAGTATTGGAATCATGCCGAAAATCACAATTCGAGTTTTCGACGGATCTACACGTTTCGAGACCTCTAGAATACGAAAAAACTATTTTTAGCGTGACGTCTGTGTGTCTGTCTGTCTGTGTGTCTGTGCAGATTTTGTATCCACTCTAACTAAAAAACTAATGGACCGAATTTCACAAAATTCGGTAGGTAAGTCACTTGTGAGCGAGTCTGGTGCTGATTAGTTTTGGGTACAATTCGGAATAAAAGAACCCGCCTTTTTTTGCGAAATGGCCCGCAAAAGCTTGTATCCACTCTAACTGAAAAACTGATGGACCGAATTAACAAAATTCGGTAGATGAGTCACTTGTGGGTTACCTTAGTGCTGATTAGATTTTGGTACGATTCGGAAAAAAATGACCTGCCTTTTTTTGCAAAATGGCCCGCAAAAATCGTCCAAATCTAAACTAAAGAACTGGGTATACTCAAATATATCCATTAAATGCTGATTTAATACGTAATTTTCAACGACGAAAAGAATAAGACCAACCCCATTACACTAGGACTAGCCGTTCTCGAGATAGTTTAGTTTTTCGTACTTTCCCTACGCCACCTTTGAAAATAAGCCCGGTTACCTCATGAGAACGAAAATTGAATTAAAAGTGAAATAAATTTAGTTAAAATAAAGAGAACGTTAATATAAGTCTGCAGGGAAAGTCATGTGCTGCCCACATCAGATTTTTACTTTCCCTGCAATACATGGTAATGTATAGGGAAAGTATTGGAATCATGCCGAAAATCACAACTCGAGTTTTCGACGGATCTACACGTTTCGAGACCTCTAGAATACGAAAAAACTATTTTTAGCGTGACGTCTGTGTGTGTGCCTGTGTGTCTGTCTGTGTGTCTGTCTGTCTGTGCAGATTTTGTATCCACTGTAACTAAAAAACTAATGGACCGAATTTCACAAAAATTGGTAGGTAAGTCACTTGTGGGCGAGTCTGGTGCTGATTAGTTTTGGGTACGATTCGGGATAAAAAAAACCGCCTATTTTTGCGAAATGGCCCGCAAAAGCTTGTATCCACTCTAACTGAAAAACTAATAGACCGAATTTCACAAAATTAGGTAGATGAGTCAATTCTGGGTTACTCTGGTGCTGATTAGATTTTGGTACGATTCGAAAAAAAATAACCTGCCTTTTTTTGCAAAATGGACCGCAAAAATCGTCAAAATCTAAACTAAAGAACTAGGTATACTCAAATATATCCAATGAATGCTCGTTTAATACGTATTTTTTAACGACGAAAAGTATAAGACCAACCCCATTACACAAGGACTAGCCGTTCTCGAGATATTTTAGTTTTTCGTATTTTCTCTTCGCCATCTTTGAAAATAAGTCTAGTTATCAAATGAGAACGAAAATTGAATTCAAAGTGAATTAAATTTAATTAAAATAAAGATAACGTGAATATAAGTCTGCAGGGAAAGTCATGTGCTGCCCACATCAGATTTTTGAATTGGTCACAACAAACAAGAAGTTGTATATTTCTGTTAATAAGTGTGTTTTTTGACCTCCAACAATCTGTGTTCATCGTTGGTCCTTGGTCGTAGGTATTTTATTCTTATTTTCCGGTATTGCGTTTGAGTATGATAATTAGGTTCAGAATTGTTATTCAGAGGGTAGAACTTAAAAATACCACCCGAACTTAGAGGCCTTTACAATTTATGGTATTTTCCATCGGTCAGAACATAACGTAGTCAGAATTTCTATTCCTCCCCACCCCCTGGCTGAGATTATGGGGGGTTTTATGTCTTTCCAGACCCTCGAGCAGCCCTCCGGTGGTTTAGAAGGCTGAATCTTTGCACACTTATAGTATCATGCACTGGACCGAATCTAATAGTGCCGGCTTTTCGATTTTTCTCCTGGAATGAGTAAAATGGGGAGAGGGGGGGCAAAGTCTCTGACAACCCTCCCCAGGCCCCCACCAGGGACAAATCCTTTTGTCCCTGGTGGGGGCTTGGGGAGGGTTGTCAGAGACTTTGGGGAGGGCTGTAAATCGACCATCGGGCAGAACTTAACTGGGACAATTTTCAATTTAAACTGCTATTTTCAACAGTAAGCACCATACATTACTAAATAAGATATAACTTTGAAATACATTCTTATTGCGGATAATGGGCCGTTCTCTTTCTTTTATGTACTCGTCAGCCTGGAATAGCCATTATTTGTAATAGCAGCGAGAACTATATATCGCAATTTTACGAACTTCTATGGCAACTAACAATTCAAGCTGACGAGTGCACAATACGTGCAAAAACGGTCCATTAATGCTGTTATCTGCAATGAGAGTGTCTTCCAATTTTTTTTTTCGTGAGGCGAAGTGTGTGTGTGTGTGTAGGGGGGGGGGGGATTACAGGTGTATATTCTGTGAATTGGATTTTAAAATAACACTTATTAAAAAAAGTTGCCACTTAGTTTTTAAAGAGTATTAGTTTCCTTGTATTTTGCAGACTTAAATACTACACACACTGGCCAGTGAATTAGAAACCTATGTTTAATATTTAATCGAACAGCCTTTAACCCAAATTACAGCATGTATGCGATTGGGCATGGATTCTACAAAGTGTTCGGATGCATTTAAGTCGGGAAAATACCAGGTCTTGGACAAGCAGATCGTAAGCTCCTGTACAATTGAAGGCACAGGTGATTGCTATCGTATGTGTCTTTACAACATATCCCAAACGTTTTAGATAGGGTTTTAATCTTTCCTTTGCGGTGGCCAGGGTAAATGGTGGAAAATAAATTAATAAGTATTTTTATATAAAATGTATGACTTATTACTTGTTCAAATATTGTTCAATTTATGTTATTGTTCAATTATTGTTAATTACTTATTATTGTTCAATTACTGTTAATTACTTATTATTGTTCAATTATTGTTACTTACTTGTCCGATTACAAGATTAAACAAAAAAAATGCGGGAAAAACTTTTATTCTCAAAAATAATTGGGAATTAATTGATACTCAACTCTCCGAGATAAGTAATTCAGAACAAAAGATTAAAAAGAGATTCAATCCTTAAATTAGGTGTGAATAAAATATATAACTTACGAAAAGATTCGATACAAAAAGACTTCGCAGAACTTCTAGAGTCAATAAGATATTCCGGTATGTAAACAAAACTCTTATAAAATATTTATAGGAAAGATTATTTCCGGAAGTAGTTTGATTTGAGTTGTAAGTGGTTATATTAAGATTTTAGAAAACAGAAGAAATCGAACTAGGTTCACATTTCTGTAAAATTCGCCGATTGTTTATCAAAACAAGGAGTAAGAAAATCTGATGTGGGCAGTACATGACTTTTCTTATATAATGCCATGAATCTACTTCTTTCACAGTGAAAAAAGGATGAACAAGTACTGGTTTTTAATGTTGAATTGTACATTTAGTGCCTTTCCGGATGACAACATGTAAAACTATTTCGAAGTATCCAATAAACTTGTATTTTCCGCAAATCAAAATTAACAATTATCAATATTGATAGCATCCTTAATAAGCAATATAGTCTATATATTAAAATATTTTAAGAAATTCATCAACTACACGTCATATTCATTATCTTGGCGTCAGTTTTGCAATTTTGGCGATAATTTCGTGAATCTGGGGCGAAATATTGCCCAGTGGGCAATATTACTGTAGATTATTCCCCAAGTTCGCCAAATGTATCGCTAAGTGATACCGACACAAGAAGATAGAGGAGCATTTCTTATATACTACAAGGTATGACCGTCATATAATGGAATTCAGCATTCGAGAAACAATACCTCCCATTTAGCGTCATTTTTATCAATTTGGAAACACTTAAAAGTCTCCAAGTTGACTACATCCCGCCAAATTTTTCGCCAATCGTTACGGACAGACGGACAGAGAAATGGGTTAATTTTATAATCGATTCCTATGTTTTTTCAAAGGCATTAAATTTTCAACAATTAGTCGTCATTTCCATTGATCTAGCGTCATTTTTATCAATTTGGTGACATTTTTATCAATTGTCATCATTTTTATTGATTTAACGTCATTTTTACCGAATCGGCACATTTTTATCAATTAGGCGATATATTCTTCAATTTGGCAACATTTAAAAAAGTCTCTAAGTTCGCGTCATTCCGCTAAATTCGTCGCTAAAATTTCACAAAGTGTTGTGGATGGAAAAATAGTTATTCTTATAAAAGATAAATGACTATTGGCGTCCAAATACAAAACTATTACCCAAAGTATCTCCTCTCGTAAAGGGAACGAGCTAGATCCACGAGAATGGTGTTAATAAATTTAGAATGGTGTTAATAAATAATATTATACATGAAAGGTGAACATATTTCGCAATAGTTAATATATTTTTTTCATTTTATGTGATTTTTTGATACATTTATTTGAAAAATGTGCAATATCTCGTTAACGGTTCGTGTTAGCATTCTAAAGTTTCCGTCAATCATTTTTTAGTAAAAAATTGCATCTGAAGTAATTATTTACGTAACTTTATTGAAGGTTTTGATTTTCTGAGAAATTTTTCAAAATTTCATTCACATTTTTGGGGATCTTTCGAACATTCGATTGCGTTTAAAAGCAATAGGCTTCAGGTATTCACTGATTGCAATTTTTGTACTAAATTTCATTCGAATCTCTCCATCCGTTTGGGAGATATCGTCTCCACAGACTCAAGAATACACACATACACAGAGAAAGAGATATCACCCCAAAACCGCTCGATTCGTGTTCCGGGATGCTTGAAATATGCTCTGCTGTCGAGAACACGAATTCGAATTTTCGATCTCGTCACATTACTTTTCTTATACATTATACTATGTAGAAGTATATAAAGAAAGTAATAATATATAAACATATAAACAGTAATTGATCAGAATGGACTTTATACTTTCTTTATAGTATAGGGAAAGTATTCTGATGGGGTCGAAAATTCGAATTCGAGTTTTTGATAGGAGACCACGTTTCAAGCATCCCTGAACACGAACGAATCGAATTTTGAGGTGACGTCTCAATGTATGTGTTGTTGTTGTTGAGACTCAGACCGTCCGACCAACCAGAAAGGTGTAAGGTAACTCTTTGGACGGCCGGGAAGTGCCACCCAATTTGGACCAGAACCCAGTGGGGGAGGCATCCACAGGGACCGTACCCTCCTTCCCCTACCACCAACCTCTCGGAAGGACTTACGGACCCACATGTTTAACGTGATCGTACTCCGCGTGAACACGGCGGCAGTTTTGGCAGTGGCTGGAATCGAACCCGGGCCTACCGAGTGCAACTCCAGCGCGCTAACCAATGGGCTACCGCGCCCCTCTCAATGTATGTGTGTAAGTATGTGTGTGTGCGTGTGTGTGTGTGTGGAGACGATATCTCACGAACGAATGGAGCGTTTCGAACGAAATTTAGTAAAAAAATTGCAATCAATGAATACGAGAATATTGTTTTAAATGCAATTCGAGAGATCCCCAAATTTTTAAATAAAATTTTGAAAGAATCATAAAAAATTATAGCTTTCAATAAGTTTACGTAAATAATCATCTCTGTTGTAATTTTTCATTAGAAAACGATTGGCATAAATTTTAGAAGCATAAACCGTTCTCTGGATATTGCACATTTTTAAATAAATAAAAATCACAAATAAAAATAAGTATTAACTTTTGTGAAATATGTTCACTTTCCATTTGTAACATTACGCAATGAATTTGTTAACATCTTTCTGGTGGATCTATTTCGTTCTATCTAAGAAAGAAGATACTTTGGGCAATAGTTTTGTATTTCGACGCCTTACAATTCCCCAATAGTCATTTATCTACTATTATATGAAAATAACCTCTTTCTCAGTCGGTAACGGTTGGCGAAATTTTGCAATTAATAACGACTAATTGCTGAAAATTCAATATCTTGGGAAGAATATAAGAATCTACTATAAAAAATAACCTATTTTTATGAAAAATGACCTACATGACCATGCCACGCTAGTCTGTAACGTTTGGCTAAATTTTGTCAATGAACTTGGCGGAATATTGCCAACTTAGCGTGTGTTTTAAATGTTTCAAAATTGATAAAAATGACATATGTATAATATTATGCGATAAATTTAACATCATTCTCGTGGATCTTGTTCGTTCCATTCACGAGAAAAGATACTTTGGATAAAAGTTTTGTATTTGGAAGCCAATAGACATTTATTTGTTATAAGTATAACCTATTTCTCCGTTCATAACGCTTGGCGAAATTTTGGCAACAAATTTGGCGAAATATTGCTAACTCGGCGAGTTTTTTAATGTTGCCGAATTTCGCCAGATTGATAAAAATATCGTCCTATCGATAAAAAATAACGCTAAATCAATGAAAATAACGACTAACTGATGAAAATTCAATATCTTGGAAAGAATATAAGCATCTACTATAAGATTAACCCATTTCTTCTTCCTTCCGTCAGTCCGTAACGCTTGGTAAAAATCTTGGCAACGAAGTTAGCGGCATGTCGCCAACTTGCGACTTTTCTAAATATTGCCAAATTGACAAAAATATCGCAAAAGTGATAAAAATGTCGCCAAATTGATAAAAATAACGTTAATGCGAGATAGTTTTGCAAACTTTGAATTACGTCATACAACAGGCTCACCTTCTAGTATATAAGAAATGCTTTTCTCTCCGTTCGTCTGTAAAGCTTGACGATGCATTTGGTGAACTTGGCGAATAAGCTGGCGAAATATCGACTACTTAGCAATATTTCGCCCCAGATTCACGAAAATTTCGTCAACATTGCAAAAATGACGCCAAGTTAACGAAAATGACGCCACATGGATGAATTATTAAAATACTTTAATATATGGACTAGTATATTACTCATTGAGGATGCTATCAATATTGATAATTGCCAATTTAGAGTTCTGTGTAATATAAGTTAATAGGGTACTTTGAAATAGTTTTACCCGTTGTCCTCCGGGAAAGCGCAAAATAAACAATTTAACGTTGAAAATATTATTTCGTTTATCTTATATATCAAGATCAAAACGTAAAATGCTGTGCAAATAAAATGCCGTAAGCAAACAATCATTTCTAAATTGTTTCATATTCCTTATTCATTGCGAACATGCCTAAAGCTGAACGCTAATGACTATATTGACCATGCCACGTTAGCGAAATGGCTAAACTTCAGAACTCAGTATGGTAAGCAAAACAAGGAAAGAAAATCAATAAAATGCAGCAAATATGAACTCGAATTGAGGTGCAGAAAAATAATGAGGCAGAGATAAAATGCCTAGACGTTGTAATGTAATAATTTCGAAGAATATGATATTATAGACAAATCGTTAACCAGATCATTGGAACTTTTATTCATATGAAAATATCCACAGAAATTCAGATTGAAAACTGTAGAGCACTTTTGAGTAATGGAAGCAAAATAAAAAGCAAACTTATGACTTGCAATCCAGCAGTGCCTAACCATTGAAGATTTTAATAATTTCTTGGTTTCTTACATAATTTTTCTGTTTTTTCAATCAGTACTGCACGTTTTTTTTATTACCAATATATGATTTCCGCATTGACAATTCATTTGAAAAATGCCCCAATAATTGAGTCCTTCAATAAGTTCCTTTAGGGAAAGAAAATATAATTTTGATAGGAAAGAAAACCAATTTGAAGTTAAACTTATTGAGAAATCTAGCAATATCACGACTAAGACCAGCAATATCACGACTAAGACCAGCAATATCACAACTAAGACCAGCAATATCACGACTAAGACCAGTAACATCACGATAGAAGGGAAAGAAAACGATGTTATTAAATATTTTAATTGTTTCCTCCTTGTTCCATGGTGGCTCAGAAAATTTGAAAAAAGCAAGATCAACAAATTTCTATCCAAAATATAGCTAGCTCTCTCTGAATGATAGATTTCGTAAATTAACCAAACACATTCCCAATATTTCACATAAAAAGATAAGTTACAGTTTTTTCTTACTCCACGCCTCTGAAATCCATGTTCTTGCATTAATGAGCAGGAAAATAGCCGTGTGATTGGTCCCTTTTCCTAAAAAAGCCGATTTGGGAGTTTGAAGCTCCGTTAACCGAATTAAGATAGAGCACGCTGCTGCATAACGATGTTTGTTAACCCTAAGCTAAGAATCGATAGCACTAAGATAAAATAATCGCCTTGTATGTGTTATATCTCTGACAAATGTCTCCAAAAGAAAATTTTAATTATCTCATAATTTTAATTTATATGTGCTGGTATTTTTGTCAATAATATATTGCGTTAGTTAGTTCACAAGTCTCTTCATTGACATATATAACTTGCAGCATTTACAAAACTGTTGAGTATTTAAAACTTATGAGAGCTGATTGATACAAGAGAACTTTAAAAATTAAATTGTTTTGTTAATTCCTATAAAGACAATTTCATTTAACTAGTCTCAATTTATCTTAACTAGTTTAGATAAATTAATTGAGAGAGTTAATTAACAAGAGAAACATTAACATGTTAAAATTAACATGTTAAAATTAACATGTTAAATTAGCATGAGTTAAATTAACATGAGAATGCCATAAAAGCATATCAAGGTGTTGATTCAGGAATAACTGGTTCAAGTCCAGCCAGAGAGCGTTCTTTATTTTCAAATGTTTACTTGCTGCTGTTTCGTATTTACTGCATGGAAAAGCATAAAACAGGAAATACTTACCATTGAAAACATCATAACTTATTTTATAGCAGTAATATAAGAATCCAAAACTATGTCAAGAACTTTCACCGCCGCATAGTCACTAAAGTAAAAAGAGTTATTTAACATGAAATAAAAATAAAAACCTTAAAATTCAATTAATAAATTCCAAGAAACGTGAAACATAATCACGAACTTATAAGGAACAAAAATAACTTAGTTCAGTGGCTAGAGTTTACAAGAGTTTCAAAAAGATACTTATGGTTTCCTTAAATATTGATCCTAGACATTGCCACACCTAGTTCTTGCAATCACAAAGTTTCTTAATATAAATTGCCAAATTTATTAAAAACGCTGTAGATGATATTTCTAGAAAAATTCAAAATCTAAATTTTTACTCATGTCCCTTTGAGTAAAATTTGCAGTTAGTAGAATATCCTTTACAACTTCATTAGTTGAAAGAAGTTCTAAACTTTTAAAACAAAAATTTACGAAGATGATAAAGCAAGAAAGATCAATCATGCATAAAGCATTGATTATGAACCACTTTCCAACTGCAATGCAATTTTATTTAAACATCACTAAAATGCGATATATTCAGCGGTGATATTTTTAAAATTATCACAGTACTGAAATAATTTATTATATTTGAAAACTTTATCGAAAACATATAAACTTTATTCAAATAAAGTCATCGAATATAAATCACCTGGCTCTCTATATAAAAGCAGTGAATATTTCATTCATAAAGTTTTTCCATTCCTTTCATTCAGCGGCGATATTTTAAAAATTATCACAGTACTACGATAATTTATTTTACTTAAAAGATAAAATCATGGCGGTAAAAGTGCTTTATAACTCCATGCTTAAAGCTTCGTCAAAGAAAGCAATACTATGAAATCATCTGCTTCTCTACGTAAAATCAATTAATGCTTCACTCATATCAGCTATAGTGCAGACTCCAGAGCCAAATAATTTTGTGTTAAAGAAATTCAGCAATTTTTATACAACTCATATTACAGCTGGATGTGTTTGCATTCTCCATACGTGAAAATTAGGCTGCGCTGTAGAAATAATCAAAGTTTGATGATCATTTAAACTCAAAAATATTGTAATTGCGTTGGTGCAGTATATAGATGCACAGAAATTAAGCAAATATAAAGCGGTTTTAGGATAGATGCAACACTAAATATAAATTAAAAAGAACTTTAAAAATCACGATTTTGACAAAGATGGATGCCATATTTTATTTTGAAGTGGGTCACGTGATCCCTTCATATAATATAGGTGCAATTACTATTTTAATATTTATTTAAAAAACTATCGAACATATTTTACTGAATTTTTTTATATATATTTTATGGGATAATTTTAATATTTCCTAAAATTTTCGAAGCAATTTGTGAAGTTTAAATTTGCTTAAAAAATATTTAAAAAATTAGGTCCCATAGAGTTCAATGTATTCCATTTTTTCAACCCGGGTTCAATCCGAAACTAATTGGATGACATTATCCATTTACATTCCCATATATCCCATAGACTGTCTCAGCACCATACTAAAATTTCATTTTAATAAATTCATTTTTAAGGCAGTTATCGTGCGAACGGACAGACAGACAGAATGAACAAAGTCATAAACACTTTTCAGCTGTGTTGTAAAGTGTTAACAAAACGAATTTACTGACTTAGGTAACTTTACCATGCCATTACAGACTTCAAGACCTTTGAGGACATATTTAAGAATTTGGGGAATTTTTAGGGAAATTTTAGAGATTCTTTACTCTTGGTAAAAACATTTATTAAGCAGAATTCCGAGAATTTTGCAGGATTTTATTGTTGTTTTATTGTTTTTCAATTTTATAGATGCGCATGATTGATAATAATTTGTTTTTGTTTTTAAATAAGTAATTAGTAGCAGCCATAATTGGGAATCTTTTATGGATTATGTTGAACGGTAATTGATACATACACTGAATTAATAATATTAATGACTAATTTGGCAGTATATGCATTATTAGCTCAGTTTCAGTAATTCTTTAAAATGCACTAAAATATAATTATCATGACAAATTTTATTTATATCTGGTTTAATATTATATTTCGAAACACAGATAAATGCGACAAGATTTAAATGCTGAATTTTAGAAGTATTAAAATTTATTCTTTCATCGTGTAAGCGTATAGCCATATTATTATTTTATATATCTAAATTTGAATCTAAAATTTATCAAAATTAGGATCCTTATTTCTAGCACTATCACGGAAATTTTTTCGGAAACGAAGAGAGTTATCGTTCTTTTTATAATGCAGCTGCATAGGAAACACCTATGTTGCTACACAGCCAGACAACATTCGGGGGAATAACCGCTTTTCTATGTTGAGACGGGGGTTTTCTCGCCCCCGTTTAGAGCCAAAGTTTTAGAATACTGCCAAATTAGTACAGATTTATTTGTCCGGCAGAGAAAGCTCAAAAGAACCCTTAGGGGTGGGATTGCCTAGAGCACGGCGATTGCACTCGGGGGGGCCGATTTCCTGCTCAGCCCAAACTGTCTCCGTGTCTACACGGAGTACGGGCACGTTAAATCTGTGGGTCTGAAAGTCCTTCCAAGAAGTGGTGGCATGAGAAACAGGATACCATCCTTGTGGATATCACTCTCACTGGGTTCCTGTCTAAATTGGATGACACTGCCCCGGTCGTCTAAACAGATACCTTACACCTTCGGGTAGATCGGACGATCTGGGTCGAAAGAAAGCAAACAAAGAACCCTAAAAACTAGGGAATAGACTCTAAATCCCTCCCATCAGATAAAACAATATTAAACCGTGCGTATAATCGTTTGGCATTCCGGTTCTATTCTCCAAAACCAAGGTTCATTTCGCAATATTCTTCATTAGTAAACATAGTAGACACGGCTCATAAAATCGAAGTAAAAATAGGACGAAGTGGTAAACACATAGCTTAAGGACACAATACTGCAGATGGGATGTTCTTTGGACATCAGATTAGTTTTTCTAGCTTCGATTATGATGATGCTTACCGAGAAATCATCTAACAAATAAAAAAAGTTGGCATTCAAACTAAACTTATTACAACGTGTGATATACAGCTATCCACAAACGACTTTGCAGTTTCATGCTTTTAAAAATATATTTTTAGACAATTAATTTAGACAACACTCTAGAACTTTGTAATTAAATTTTTCTTTATCTCTAAGAGATAGCGAGATGTATATATATATATATATATATATATATATATATACAGGGTGTCCCAAAAACATTGACCTCGGCTTTTATTCCTTAAATATTGATCTTAAACATATATAATAAATTACAAAGTTGCGTAAAAAATGGTACAGAATTTTATGAAATCGATTAACATTTTCAAGGGGATTAAATTTTAAGAAATACAGAATTTAAATTTTTATACGCCCCACGTACAAAAACATTTCCAATGAGTAAAATGTGCCCCATACACTAATAATGTGATGTACAAAATTTCATCATTTTATCATAAAAAGTCCCAGAGATATGAAAAGACAAAAATGCTGACTTAAACCACTTTTCGATGCATCGACATGGGTTCTCAGACGGGAAAAATCATGTCGGCAGATCGTGTTTCAGGGATCATACACAAATTACGAAAGACTGAGCGGTAGCCTAGTGGTTAAATTGGAATTGCACTCGGCATGCCCGGGTTCGATTCCCGCCACTGCCAAAACTGCCGCCGTGTTCACGCGGAGTACGATCACGTTAAACATATGAGTCCGTAAGTTTTTCCGAGAGGTTGGTGGTAGGGGAAGGAAGGTACGATCCCTGTGGATACCTCTCCCACTGGGTTCCGGTCTAAATTGGATGGCACTTCCCGGCCGTCCAAATAGTTACCTTACACCTTTCTGGTAGGTCGGACGGTCTGGGTCTCAACAACAACAAATTACGAAAGAAAACAATTATTACATAAATAAATAATAATTTTGCTATTCATTGGTACAAAAGTATCTACACTGTGTAGAAATAATAACTTTACACAAAGATTACAAAGCTTGTTCAAAATGTTTTCCATCCATGCCAATACAGAACTGCATTCGCCTGATAACACTTCTGTGCACTCGATCAAGTTCTTGTTCGGTTGACAACCATCTTGAATGGCAGAACTTAATAAACAAATCCCAATATCAATGTCATTAATACCCTTCAAGCATAGTCAAATTATCAGTAAGCAAATAATGTCCTTTTAGGAACTTCTCAAACTAAAACATAATCTAAATTATCCGTATATGGTTCTTAAACCAACATTCCATAAATATCCTATTACATTTAGAACAGTCACTATTGGCTATAATACATACACTAATGTCGCTGATAAAAAAAACTACTTTCTGTTCTAAATCAACTTTATGTAAGTTTCACTGAACAGCGACCTCATATAATAAGAAACAGCTTTGAGTTTGTGGAAAAATTAAACAAACTTCAAAATATATATGAAATTAATTCATAGGATTTTAACGACATCTTTAATAACATAAACTTCCATGATTTATGAATTTATAGAAGTCATAATCATAATAGATTTATGTGAAATATATGGTAATCACCATCACCTTACTATACCAAAATTCATCCTTTACAGCCAGTATTTATCTTAAGGTACTTCCATATACAAATTAAAACAGGTCATTCTACGGGAAGGAATCTCATCAACAACTTTGGCTAATTTAAACCTACATTTTCATAAAATTAAGTACTCATTCAATAATCATTTCATGTACCGTTTCATAGATGATATAATTATTATAAAAACATCAATATCTGCACCAATGTTAACATTTAATTTCCATCCTCATAGTTTACAACATTTTGAAAATGTTTACTCTTCACCCTGGGCCAACTGCCTTGACGTTAGTTTCCAACTTTCAACAGCAGATAATCTAGTTTTTAAAATATATAACAAAACTGCTTCATGCGCTTTTCATGTAAACAAACTTCAGCATTATTCATCAAACCTTTCTGAATCGTTTTTTAAATATATTATTAATAATCAATTAACACGAATTGAAAAGTTAAGTTCTCCTTGTTTTTATAAAGAACATTTTCAAGATTTAATCAAAACAACATTAAGAAATCAATACCCACACATCTAATTATTTCTTTTATAAAAACTAAAACAAAACCCAAATTAATGAAACTCATAGCTACTTCAGTCTCATCAACTTCTCAATAAATGGAAGAACATAATGGAAGAACATAATGGAAGAACAGAAATAGAAGAACCAGTTACCACTATCTGAATACACCTCATCTCTATTATTTAATTTTTACATTTTCCATATTTAATTATTTTGACAAATTTTGAATTTGTTTCTTATAGGTATCGAATTTTCTTCATTTTTGTGTCATGATACTACAATTTCTGCAACTTTTCTTCCATTTTACTTTTTGATGCTTAAGCATATTTCTTAACACCATGTTGCCTCTTTTGACTATCACCATTTCTTTTGTTAAGTCATAGCGTCTCTGGAAAGCATGAATATTGATATCCCTTAACTAGTCCATTCATACAACCGGTAAATTTCATAATTTTACTAATTTTATGCTTCTGCGTTCACTGTTTATATATTCTATTGCTTTTATCTTATATATTGTGTATAGTTATCTGTATTAATTTATATTTGATCCCGTCCTTTATAATTCCTTATCTGCGTCAGGCCATCTGCGTAATTTATGTAATAATAATTACAATATGCAGACAGAATCGCAGCTCTAATTAATATTTCCGAGCCAGGAATGGCCCATGACAACGTCAGTGTTGAAGGAAATACTCGCTTTGGATTTCTCACTTCTCATTTTCTCACTTTCATTTTTAAGTGTATTTCTGTCTTAAGTTTCCACATTTTATTTAGGTAGTGATAAAGACTTTACACCACTAATTACTCTTTCAACTAGTTGTTATTCTACTATTTGCATTATATTGCCAAATCACACTGTGCGATCTGCCAGATAAAGGAGCTTTTGACATGTATTTTGTAGATTAAAAACTTTTTCTATTACGCATCACTGAGTTACACCTTCTTTTTGTATCATGTTTACTATTTTGGTCTGAAATGCCAGGACAGAGCATTAAAATATGTGACCACCATATGACCATTTGGAGTTAATGAATCAATCAGCAATTTAACCGTTTTATCAATCATAAAACTACCCTTGAATTTGATAGGGGATGAGTCGTAAGCATTTGGTAATATATCAAGCAAATAAAATTATTACAACACATATATATATATATATATAACTTCATTAATTTCATAGCATACTTATTCATATTTGATATGAATCACTTTAAACAAGGGGTTTGCTATTTGTTTTTCGAATGTTCAGAAGAAATTGTGGTGTGCATAAAATTCGCTGCAACCTAACTTAAAGCCACAAATGTGCATTGAAACTTAACTGCTGGACTATGAACTCATAAATTTGGAATGACAGAATGCACGCGATGTTATAACGGTGACGTCTGCAAAAATAAAAAAATCCCCTCATTTTAAAACACAATTTATAATTTAAATGTACTTATTTAATCATTTGAGTACTCATCTTTACGTCACTTTTATTGCATCTGTATGAAGAAACCATTTTTCTTCCAAAATGCGTCACATTTTCTAAAATATATGTTTGAAAAATATTTACTCTACTACAGGTGACAGTGATATAGCACACTCCATTTCTTTCAGAAAATGAAATTGCAAACCGGTGATTCATTTTAGGAACAATCATTAAACTCAAACAAGTTCATTTTTATCTTTCACAAAACGGAGTGAAAAGAATGTGTTCGTATAAGATTAAGTGCAGTATTAAAAACCCTGAAAAATTGTTGAGGTCCCTTCAAACATAGAAGGAAAAAACCGTCTCTGTAACTCAATGAATAGACTGTCGTCTGAGCAAACTGAAATCTATGGTTCCCGCTGAAACAGGAGGTTTTTTTTTTGTTTTTTTTTACATAATGCAATAGCTAAATAAAACTCTAATATTATTTAGATAAAAGAAAATTTCTGACAATAGTATGAAAAAAATTAATGAAAGTGTTGCTGTTAAATTATTTTTTTTTTGGTGTGAAATTCTTATAAGATTATGCATTTCTTAACAAGAAGTGTATTTCTATATTTCTATATATTTACAATTATTTTATAAGATTATGTATTTTGATTATCAGTATATTTCCTGATTGAAAGCTAATCACTATTTCTATACCACAATTATCTGAAAATTGTACAATTAAGAACGCAAAATATAAGCAGGTCTCATCTGCTTGATTGTTGAGCACTCTATGGTGATTTTGACGAGGTTTCTCGCTATTAAGAGGCAAAAGAACTGTTGAGGCAATAACCTTCGGCTATCTTTATTTTTTTATTGCTGTTGTATGTTCCCTTTTGTACTTTATTTTTGTGCCCCAGCCATTGGTAATAAAAAGAAGGAAATGAAAATATTAAATATTGTATATACCGTAAGATAGGGTAACTTTAGCCCAAATGCTCATGTTTTCCTACCTATTAAGTAAAATTTTAAAGAAAATAGTAAATTCTTACTACTATTATTTTTCACTAACTTCAGAAAAAATTTTAGGTTTCTCCGACTTTTTAAAGCCATCAAATAATTTCATTAAAATTCGGTACACCGTTACTAGAACTTGCAGTAACTTTGTCCCAGTGTAAAATGTGATATTCCATTACTTAGACCATTTTAAAATCACATAATATAACTATTAAAGAAGGTTTTATCTTCTGAAACACAAGATGATACATCAGAATAAACCAGGAACGTCTTGCAGTGAAATAGCAAATGACCCACTTTATTAGAACAGTCAATCAACGAAATCTCGCCTTTCAAATTACGGTTTTCAATATGGAGCTGATCCCTGAAAATTGCACATATCGAAATATTGAATATCTCCTGGCAGAAAGATAGGAATTGCGCGAAAATTTATATTTGGACTGATGTGGGTGTCTAGAATTTGTTTATGACGTCAAAATCGAGCGTTGTCATTGAAAATTTCTATATTTGTGCGCATTTAAATGTGAATACGGTCCCTTATGCAAATTTTACGCACATGAATTTATAGAGGACGTTATTACCAATCGAATGGTATCATTTAATTTGCTTTACGATGACCGATGCTTCAATGACATGGGGTGGGGTTTTATTTTTCCTCAGCTTTATATACGTCAGCTGTACATACAGTCTCCGTCAGCAACAATACACATTTGAATTCCAGAAAAAATATGATCACGGATACTTGGATAAACATTGCAGGTGTCATCGCGCTACAAGTACCGACGATATGACTTTTTGACAGGTGATTTATCTTCCATATTTGTGCATTCCTGATGTTGATTCCTACTAATTATATCATCCCCTACAACTTTGCAATTGAAATTTTTCTTCTATCTCGTTTCGTTTCCGAGTTCGTGATCCAAACTTTTTAAAGTCTCCGCTAGAGGAGCTACAATCAATTTTATTCGGGCATAGTCACTTTACTACAGACAGACCTAACGTGAACACTCATAAACCTATCCTTTCAAAATTCTTGGGGTATTTAAAGACTTTCCTTGGAACCATGTAAAAGTTCATGTACTATCAAATTAACTCATACTAAAGGTGTAACTATCATTAAAGGAAATGGGATATTTTCGATGTATCAGACAAAAGCGATAACATAAAAGAACATAGAATAAACGATAACAAGATAAAGTTTACCTCCAATCGAAACTCATTTTATTGATATCCGACCACAATTATGTTGATTCTCGTTGTTCGTGATGGATTCATCTTACTTCCTTTTGTATTCTTTAATAATAGTAGCTTACATCCTTCTATAGAACTATATTATTGAGAAAAAAAGAATAAAACTTGAAGCTATTCTTACTTAGTTTCCTCAGCTTTTAATTAATGAAATATTTACTGTGATAATAATTTGGGGAACTGCTATATAATTTCTGGTTATTGTGCCACTCAAACATTTAATTACCTCCTCTTTCAAACCCTCACTAGACAACTGATAAATCATTAATTGGTGGCAAAAATGCTGCCTTGATATTATTTCTACGAAACCGTTTTCCTTGAAACCTCCATTTCTCAGGGTCTAAAATAGAGAGAGTTCAGATGATTACTGATATGGATTCAGAATCGAATTCCGGAGGAAAATGGAGAGTTCATTAAGAAATTCCACTTTCGGTTCATTTTAATTTCCGGTTCAAAAATGTTCATTTAACTTGAACTATCTTTCAAGATCGGCTATAAATAGAGCTTAGATAATAACCGATATAAATTTAGCGTCAAATTCTGGAGAAGATAAGGTAGTCCACTATTAATTTTTACTTCCAGTTCAAAACTTTTCCTTAAAACATCTATTTATTAAGATTGGCTATAGATAGAGTCTAGATGTTGACTGATAGGAATGATTCAGCATTGCATTTTAGAAGGAATAGGGAGCTCACTAAGGGTTGCCGTTTCTGGTTTTGGAAATACCACTTCAAGTTTTTTCAAAAATTCGTATGACTGTATGAAATAGTCAAAAGCGAATAAAATGTTTAACAGTTCCTTTAAAATATGAAGTATTGTTACCGAGCCGGTGCTACTCAGAGATAAACTTTCCCTAATAAACTAGAATTGGGTGGCCGTTGAACTTCCGGCTCGTTGCTCGGTCGACTTAGTTGTCGGCAGAGCTTGTAACAGAGTCACACAGTAATCAGAAACATTACACATTTTAAAATAAAAAAAACTCACTGGTTACAACAATAACAATTTATTAAGTCATAAGAACAGGCATTCTGTCCGCTAGGTTCCCTAAGCATCTTAACTCATGGGCGGCTAAACGCCTTTACCTTCCTTAATCAAGAGAGAGTGCGTGAGATCCCTACTATGTGCCCTTCAGCACCACTTAAATTTCAAATAGGGAGATAAATAAATGCAATTAAAATCATCTTACCGATTTTTGAAGTTCTCGGGGTATTGACCACTCAGTTGTCTCTACTTCGGGCTTTTGCTTCGTTCTCACCTCACTAGCACTACCATTTCTAACTACTCACACGACCAAAATCTGCAATAATGATCATCCCGTTTTTGAGCGCTCCTACCTATATAGCCTCAAAAAGCGCGCGAAAAACGTGTCGCTATCCCCCTTTGATCCCGTTACAGCATCAAAGGCGGGATTCCCTGCGTTTTCACTGAATGTAAGAAACACGCCTTGCTTTCCAAAACATCGCGGCCCGTCCACAATAAACTCCTTTCAATATTTCGCTCCGCAGTGTCCGCTTTATCAATGGGGGCTGGCCTCTTACCTCATGTGGTCAGTCGGCCTTCTCCGACACCTGACTGGGCAGCATTTTATGACCTTTTCCTTGATTCAGAAATACACGCCTGCATCTCTTATCAAAGGGTTTTAAGTTCTCCTTTTCACATACATTGAATGCAAAGATAAAGCCCCCCGATTTTCAAAAGCGTCCCTGGCGATATTACCGACACGTAATTCAATCTAACTTTCGCGCCAAAATTCCAAGGTACTCCCTCGGAATTGTTACCTTACAATTTCGAAGTACGCACCTGATATTCCTAAAAACCGAAATCAGGTGGGTAGCTCTTGTTCATTGTAATCCCAGCGAAGCCCATGTTTTCAAGTCGGCATGGAAAACCGGCTGATAAAAGTATACACAACATTTGTCATTATATAAAGTCTCCTTCTTAAATGTCTTATAAATGCTGCAAATTACATCTCATCTAATAATATTTAGAATAAATCCTATTCATATTATCACCCGAATCACTTCTTCTAAAGATTCAGATACATTTGGCGTATCAGGCTCGCATTTTCTTCTGCAATATTTGATGTCATCATTTGTTATGGCAGGTATGTGCAAACTTTTTGAGGCAGTGTTCAGATAACATAATTTTGAACCTGACCTGTGGCGAACCATATTTTATGTCTATTTTAATCACAATTTATGCACACTGCTATTTATTTATAAGCATATATGTATATATCACATATTTTTTAAAACTCACCATTTTTATGAAATATATAAATAAAAATTTTCATTCAATGACTGTCATACTCTACTAACTTTTTGACTGGTGACAAAATTAAAAATCTGATGTGGGCAACACATGACTTTCCTTATATAATGCAATGAATTTACTACTTTTACAGTAAAAAAATAGGTTTTTCTTCTAGTAGTTACTTATATTCTTTCCAAGATATTGAAACTTCGTCAATCAGTTCTCATTTTCATTGATTTAGCGTCATTTTTAACCATTTGGCGATATTTTCGTTAATTTGGCAACATTTTTCAAAGGCGCCAAGTGGCGACATTCCGCCAAATCCGTCGCCAAAATCTCGCCAAGCGTTATGGACGGAGAAATAAGTTATTCTTATAGCATATAAATGATTATTAGCTTTCAAATGCAAAAGTATTACTCAAAGTACCTTTTCTCATGAATGGAACGAGCTAGATCCACGAGAATGATGTCACTCAATATATCACATGATATTACATATGAAAAGTGAACATGTTTCTCAACAGTTAATAAATTTTATTTAATTTATGGGATTTTATTTTTAAAATGTGCAATATCTCGAGAATGGTTCATGCTAGCGATCTAAAGTTTATGTCAATCGTTTTCTAAGGAAAAATTACATAAGAAATGTCTATTTGCGTAACTTTATTAAAGGTATTGATTTTTTGATGAGTTTTTCAAAATTTCACTCAAAATTTAAGGGGGGTTCTGAACATTCGATTACGTATAAAAACAATAGGCTTCCAGTATTCACGGATTGTGATTTTTGTACCAAATTTCATTCGAATCGCTCCATTCTTTCGTGAGATATCGTCTCCACAGACTCACTGACACGCCCACCCACCCACACACACACAGACATCACCTCAAAAATGTTTGATTCGTGATCAGAGATGCTTGAAACGTGCTCTCCTGTCGAAAACTCGAATTCGAATTTTCGACCCCGTCACACTACTTTCCTTATACAGTATGTATATAAGGAAAGTAATAAAGACACGTGCATGTCATTGTGATATGATATAACTTTGACTTATGTATAGAAAGCCAAGAAATAAATAAAATGAGTCGTGTGTTGCGAAAAGAAAGGGTTGTGTATCGAAGATATGTAACATTTGAATTGTTGTTCGTCTGAGTAAAAGGTTAATATTTAACAACTGTGTATTTAATAGTAACAGTTCGTGACATACGCGGGAAAATACCCAAATAAATTTCCAAAAAAGGATTATAAAGATTTCCAATCCATTCTGAGACTTCTAGCTTCTCGCTGAATGTTTCACGACAGACAGCCTCTATCCTCTGGAAACAACTTCAAGACCCTGGAACTATTGTTAAGCCTGGAAAAGACCTTAGAAGAAGAATAACTGCTTCTCAAGATCAGTATCTGTTTGTAACTGCCCGTTGCAACAAGGAGTCGACTGCTGGGCAGCTGAGTTTAGAGCTTGCAGCCGCCACTTGAACTTTAGTAACTCAACAAACTGTATTCAGAAGGCTCAATAAGAAAGGCATTTATGCCAAAACGCTAATGGTATGCATTTCACTGACTTCACAACATAAGAGGGCCAGCCTGAATTGGCGCATAGAACATCAGAACAGGAATCAACAACAATCGACCTGTGTTCTCTTCAGTGACGAATTGAAGTTCAGTCTAACTCTGATTCTAAGAGCGTTTACTTCTGAAGGGGCCTGGAACTCGAAATCTTCTCAACAACATTAGGGGATATGACCGTTATGACCGCTCAGATCAGATTTAATCGTATGTGAAGTACTGTGTCTGTCCAGAGATATCGACACAAACTATTAGAACCCTACTGAAGCCTTTTTAGAGGTGCATGTGGATCTGACTTTCTTTTTATGGATGATAACGCGTCTCCACACCGAGCAAACCTTGTTGATGAATTTCTTGAAAGCAAAGACATTGAGTGAACAAACTGGCCAGCCAGATCTCTAGATTTGAACTTGATTCAGATATAGGATGTCTTTGAAAGAGCTGTTGCTAGGCGAAATCCTCCTCTTAGAGATCGCAATGCCTTGAAGACCGCATTGTTGGAGCAGTGGAACTTACTGCCTCAAACTCTAATTAACCACCTTATGGATAGCATGAAATAGCATTATGATATGTGTATACTCTCAGATCAGATTCAATCGTATGTGAAGTACTGTGTCTGTCCAGAGATATCGACACAAACTATTAGAACCCTACTGAAGCCTTTTTAGAGGTGCATGTGGATCTGACTTTCTTTTTATGGATGATAACGCGTCTCCACACCGAGCAAACCTTGTCGATGAATTTCTTGAAAGCGAAGACATTGAGTGAACAAACTGGCCAGCCAGATCTCTAGATTTGAACTTGATTCAGATATAGGATGTCTTTGAAAGAGCTGTTGCTAGGCGAAATCCTCCTCTTAGAGATCGCAATGCCTTGAAGACCGCATTGTTGGAGCAGTGGAACTTACTGCCTCAAACTCTAATTAACCACCTTATGGATAGCATGAAATAGCATTATGATATGTGTATACATGTTAGGAGAGATCAAATTCCCTATTAATGTCAAAAGTCTTCGTTTTTTTCGATGTTATTCAACTTTATCTAAAATCTCCTTGTCACACATTCTTTCAATTTTAATTGTTTCATAATTACTTCTGCATCGTATGCACTCATATTCTATTCATGTGATATGATGCTATATATCACCCCCCAAAAAATGCATTCAATTGTATGGAACAGCTGTTAAGAAATCAGTGCTTTTGTGCATGTAAAGATAATGTTGGACACCAGTATAGTATTTGCGAAATGAAAAGGTCCAGCTAAAATTGTTCATAAATAAAGTTCGCGCACATATTTAGTTTGTTTTGGAGATAAAACGATAAAATTAGTACATGTAAATAAATTACAGCTATATAATGTAAATTTAAATATAGTGGCCATTCTATTTGGATCCGATCTTGAATTTGGTGAGATAGAATATGTTTCAATAAAAAGAAGAAGATTTTAGTTAAGATGAGAAATAAACGGGAAATATGAACGCTTATAAAAAATTTTAAAACATCATTAGTAAGATAACATAAGTTAAGTAAGTAAGACAACATATATCAGGAAAATTCAAAACATCATTAGTAAGATAACATAAGAGCCAATTAAAAGAAGGCATGAATTACCAGAGACCACATATTTACAGAATACCTGGAGCTATGAAAAGCAATGTTGAGGTTCAAATACTTTCATCGAACTATGTATCAATGAATATCCTCATCCTACGTAGCAAAGAAAAATGAAGATATGAATTTGTGTATAGACTATCGCGCTTGAATGTTATTTCTGAAGTTAAAGCATTTCCTATGGAGAACATAAAAGATGTGATCGATTATATAAGCTTATTAAATTTAAGTAAATGATACTGGCAAATTTTCCTTTAGCTCAAAGTAGCAAAATAAAACATGCTTTAGTTACTCATCAAGAATAATATTCTTGAAATATAATGCCGTCTAGTTTAAATGGAGTACTATCAACATTTCACCGTGCTATAAATGAAGCATTACATCCTCATAGGAATTACTCAAGAACATGCATACATTGACGCCATAGCTGTATTTTCAAATTCATGGGATGGGCATTTACAACATCTTTAAAGTGTTTTATTAACATTACAAACTTTATATTTATCAGTAACTTAGAATATTGGGAATTTGGAATATCAGAAATAAGGTTTTTAGGACATATTGTTAGTTAAGGATGCCATCAACCAGATCTTAATAAACTTGTAATAAGTAATTGAATCTTTGACGAAACCAAATACGGAATTGAGAGGAAATTGAGGCTGTTTAACTATTGCCGTGATTACATACCTAATTATTCATATCTAGCATTTACTTTAGTTAAAGAAACAAAGAAGAATAGTCTAGACAAGAACTTACACAACTTCCTTGTATAAAGCAGTCATATGTCGGTTAGGTGACTGTTACGCAGGCATCCCCACACGCCCCGTCCAGGGCAGTATAAATTCCGGCAATAACCCATTATCCCAATTGAAATTGTTTGTTGGCCGCCATCGATACTTTCAACATAAATCAAATACTTAGAAAATGAGGACACAAAATTTATAATAAACAAAACACAAATTTATTGTTTTAACAATCCTACAAAAGAATATACACCGCCTGGCCAAAACAAAAGTCGAGCAAGTTAATATCTCGTTGGACCACTTTTAGCACAAATTACGGCATGCATTCGTCGTGGCATTGTGTCTATGAGTTCATGTAATGTCTCAAAGCTTATTTGTGGCCAGATTTGCTATAACATTTTGCCAAGTTCCTTGGTTGATGAAGGAAGAGTAAAATTACTCCTTAGCTGTTTCTTCAGGATATCCCGCATGTCTGCAATGGGGTTGAGGTCAGATCTCTGTAGTGGCCAATTCAAGTATGCGAATAAAGGCCTCGTGCTCCTCAAAACAATCTTTAACGATTTTAGCTCGATGAATCGGGGCGTTGTTATCCTGGAATATGCCATTGCTCTCAGGGAAGAAAAAAAGTTATTGATAGAATAAGATGGTAATTCAGTCTGATCAGATATTCAAACTTCTTTTTACTGCTGCATAGTGCTGCTGCAACTAGACCAGCGAAACATAAGCAACTCCAAATCATAACACTTCCTTCTGAGGCCTGTACAGTGGGTACAGTACAGGAAGGGTCCAATGCTTCATGCAGTTCCTTTCTAATCCTGATGCATCCACCATGTTGGAAGAGAGCAAAGCTGGACTCATCGGACTACATGATTTCCCCCATTGCTCAGTAGTCCATTCTTTATTCCTTGGCGAATTGAGGGTTTTTTTTTCGATTACACTCAGTAACCAGTGGTTTCCTTTTTGGAGCACAAATGTTTAATCCTAGTCCTTTGAGTTCTCGTCTCATCGAGTGGAAAAGTGGAAATGGTCTTCCTTCCACTATTAAACATGGTTATGAGTTCTAGGGTCGATTTTTTGCGATTCGATTTCACTAAGCGTTTTAATGATCTTCTGTCACGATTATTCAAGACTGTTTTTCGACCACACATTTTTAGCAAAGTTGATAGTCCACCGCCATCTTTCCAAGATTTAATAATGCGCTGAACAGTTCGTAATCCAGTGCCAGTGATTTCAGCAATCTCCTTGCACGCTTTCTGGAATTGACACAGGTCAAGAATTTGGCCTTTTTTTAACTCTGTGACATCCTTTCCGCAACTGTGTATAACGTATTCAGCCATAATCGCTGTGGACTAATCAACTGCACGCTGATACTGTTACATTTAAAGGTTGTATTGTCCGTAGAATTATGTAAAATTTCGAAATGCATCACCAATTCGTCCTTCCTCAATATTTGCATGTTTCAACTCACAGCGAGACTTTTTTTATTTTGGCCAGGCAGTGTATATGTGCATTCCTGAAATAATCCCTTCCTATTAATATTCTCGTTCTAAACTTCCAGATAAACTACACCAATTCTATTAAACATCATCATTTTCCCTACTCTGACAATTACCTCGCGACATACAATATCAATATTTAATTTCTCTTAAAGCAAAATTATAAAATACAACTCACAAAATTACTAAATTATAAAAAGGAAACACAATTCACTCTCAAGGTGTCTTCAATATTTGGGATCTTAACGAAACTTATTTGGCAATAGCTAAAGAGAGTCCAGAGGAAATCTAAAGTGTATATAGGTCATGCAAGACCTACTTCAGCCACGTTGAAAAGATTGACGTCGGAGTGCTGACCCATTCTTTGGAAACGCCGTCTACTCGTCGACAGAAAAATCACAACCTCTCTCTCTCTCTCTTAAACTTATTTCGGGGTAGCCTGTATTTTGGCTTCCCGGCGAGATAGCATTTGGTTAGGATAGGGTTATAGGTACACCCTAAAGTGTCCCTATTGGTTCGGATATTATCCTTAATATTGGCAAGAACCTCAAAATTTATGTTTGTGAAACCGCCTTCATGTTTTCAAAGTATATATGATTTGGGGGTGGCCACAGAGGTCAGCTTCATTAGGGCCAAAGAAGCATCGGCTCCCTGTTGTTGTTGTTGAGACCCAGACCGTCCGACCTACCAGAAAGGTGTAAGATAACTGTTTGGACAGCCAGGCATCAGCTCCCTGTGACATTTAAAAATCTCTGCGACAGAAAAGGAGAGCGCGGCACATGTCTATGAAGGGAACCGCATGCAAATTGTGTATATTTTTCCCGGGATCCATCTCTTAAGAATGTTACATTTGCGTGAAATTTTAATGTAATAGTTATTACAATTATTTCGAGGCCTTCGAAACAAATGTAGTCACCTAATTGACATATGCCTGCTTTATATAAGTAAGTTGTTGTTGTTGAGACCCAGACCGTCCGACCTACCAGAAAGGTAAGAATTTAATGTTTCACTGGTCAGGAGCTGGATTCGAACTTGGGCCCAGCTGATTACAAGCCGAGCGTCTTACCGCCGTGCCACAGCACCAGTTTATATAAGTAAGTTGTGTAAGTTCTTGCCTTACAAGTAGCAGTTTGTTTTAGTGTTAAGAATAGTTTGTAGTCCTAATAGTTTGGAGCACTGATGAAGTCATTCTGTAAAATGTTTTGCTCTCAAGATGTCTTCTTAATTTGTTGTCTATGCCGATGCGTCTCAAATCGGAATAGAAATAAAAAGCTAATTATAAAGGTACAGAGCAGTGTCAATTAGATTGAATCGACAATGAAACTGTTATAGAAGGCATTTAATCTACACAATATTGCTGCCTATTCAGGAATGCTAAAATGTACGTCAGCAGGAATCTAACCTGTTCAAAATCTTTTCCGTCAGCAATATTGCACATTTGAATTCGAGAAAGAATATGACCGCTTACACAAGCAATGCATATGTCACAGTGTTATAGACCCTGATAATACGACTGTTTAACAGATATTTATTGTCTTTCATGTACGCATTTCATTCGTTTCTGGTGTCGATTCCTACTGATTAGGCAATTCTCTACAACTTTATAGTTGACTTTTTCATCTATCTCGCTTTGTTGCGAGATAGATGAGAAAGAGATGATGTTCTTTAGCCTAACATTTTAAATTCTCCGCTGGGGACGCTGAAATCACTTTTATTAAAACGGGCATGATCACTTTACAATATATACATATCCAACGTGTACACTCACGAACCTTTCCTTACAAACTTATTGAGATACTTAAAAACTTTCCTATGGGCACCGAACATAAAACTTTAAAGTCAAAATAAAATCCCAAGCATAGTGGAGGGAATTTAGTTGAAATTAAATGAAAAACGCTTTCGAACCATGAACATGACTCAGAGAAATATGGAAAGAATTCAAAAATATAAGCTGTGAAAATATATTGCCGTTCTTTCAGATCTCCGAGATTTTTAGATTATTTGATTTTCGCTTTCATCTCACAGCTCTTATAGTCTGCTCGCGACCTCCCCTAGGTGTCGACGCTGTCATAACGCGTAGAAAGAAACAAAATATGCCCTCTCACCCCTCGGCTCTATCTCGTTTCCCTAAGCAGTCAACCATACATTTGATTCCCTTCTTCTGAATGAACACAGACTACACATCATCCTGAGCCATTTTATTATCAGTCAGGAAAGCATTTTTTCCTTTTTACTTCCCCTATAATAAATATATAGTATATATAAGGGGAAAATATTGCGGTAGGGTTAAACATACGACTCTCGGATTTTGATAACTTTACACATCTCTGCATCTCTGAATGCGAATCAATAATTTTTATTTTCCCTACCATATGTAGAGGAAAGTATTGTAGTGGGGTTAAACATACGACTTTTAGATTTTAACAATTTTACACAGTTTAAGCATCTCTGAATACGAAACAATAATTTCTACTTTCCCTGCCATACATAGAGGAAAGTATTGTAGTGGGGTTAAACATACAACTTTTAGATTTTAATAACTTTACACAGTAAACATCTCTGAATACGAATCAATAATTTTTACTTTCCCTGCCATACATAGAGGAAAGTATTGCACTGTGGTTAAACATACGACTTTTGGATTTTAATAACTTTACACAGTTTGAGCATCTCTAAATCCGAATAGAACATATTTGCTTTCCCTGAAATGCATAGTAAAGGGAAAGCATTTCAAAGGGATGTAAAATACGATTCTCGGATTCTGATGGATTTACACGTTCTGGATATCTCTTAATACAAATCGAATTTAAAATTATGTCTGCGTGTTTGCCTATCTGTGAGTCGTAATATCCCTAAAACAAATTAAACAAACCTAATTAAATTTGTATCGATGATTTTAAACCATGAACTTAAGAGGTCTATTGATTTTCTGGATGAAAAGTAAAATAAGAAAACTATCAATTTCTGGAATATTGTATGTGTGTATGTATATATGCGTGTGTGTGTGTGTGTGTGAAAATCGAGAAAACATTATAAAAAATATATTTATGTTTTATAACGTTTCAAAAATATTTAATTAATATCTGGTTTTATTTGTTTTCTGAAGCAAATACTATCATTTATAAGATGGTAGCTTGCACCGTTCTTTTTACGTCTTTGGTCTAAAATGGGGAAATAATAAGCAATTAAATATGCTCAAATTATTAAATATACTTTAGTTTTCAAAAATCGAAAATCCGTCATGAAAAAATAACTGTGTTACAAAATGCTATGCATAGATAGTTTATATATTATTATTTGATTAAAGCAAAAGGCATCATTGAAAGAAAACTAACATTCGCCGTTTCTGTTCTTGAGATATTGCACTTATTTATCTAAAATGGGGAAAATATCATAAAAATTTAATATCCATACCCGTATCAAATGAATGAATGCTTTGAATGCAATATATATATATATATATACCGGGTGGTCATAAAAAAACTTCCCCGATATATGAACCCCTAGCGGCCTATCCGCTCAACCAATCGAAAGGAAATTTCAGATATTGTTATTTGAAAGTATGCGCTCGAGATTGTGATGATTTCAAACAATAGAGCTCTCACGGTTACGGTTACAGTGAAAAATTTCGAAATTTTCGAATGGCAACACCCACCTTTTTCCTGCGCAAATTGATCAGCGCATTGAAAAACCATAAATGGCGTTGGAACGATACACGTATGATGAAAATTGGCGGTGTAATACATTTGCAAAGAAGAGCATTGTAAAGGACCAATGACAACACAGAAAGGAGGTGCATTGACGCACTTTGGATAATTCACATTGATAGCCAGTAGAAGCACCAATCACAGATCACCATGTGCAAAGCATTGCTTGTGGAAAACCTTTAATAGGCAGTGTGGGGAGATTG
Organism: Amaurobius ferox; assembly: GCA_951213105.1. Taxonomy (NCBI): domain Eukaryota; kingdom Metazoa; phylum Arthropoda; class Arachnida; order Araneae; family Amaurobiidae; genus Amaurobius; species Amaurobius ferox. The sequence goes on from OX578142.1 coordinate 127,129,695, forward strand.
TTTCTTCAATCAGGTATTCAAACGTGCCAACAAGATGACACTTACAGGAAAACAACGAGGTGAATTTATAAAGCTGAACGGGGAAAATGCTGCCGAAGCAGTGCGAGTTTATCGGCGAAATCATAAGCTAAGACGAGGCCCATGTTCCGTACGAACTGTACTTGATTTGGTAAAAAAATTTGAAGAAACTGGATGCGCATGTGATAGCCCGCGATCCGAACGACCATCTGTTCCTGTTGAAGTTGTTGCGGAAGTGCATAATACCATTACCGCAGGTCCATTGCATACAGCAAGAAGTGTTGCCCGCAATTTGGATATACCGAAAACCACAATCCTCAAGCTTCTGCGCTCTGTTCTGCGGATGTTTCCTTATCGATTCCAGCGCGTCCAGATGTTGCAATCAGGAGTCGAGCAACAGCGTGTCGACTTTGCGAATTTTTTCCTCATCAGATATGATGAAGATAGCAGGTGGCCGCTGCGGATATTATAGATGGATGAGGCACATTTCTCCTTAACTGGGAACGTAAACACCAAGAACTGCGTTCACTGGGCAGACGAAAATCCTCACGATGGGGCACCAGTGCCTTTACACGAAGCTAAAGTGACTGTGACGTGCAGCATCGCAAGCACATTCGTTCTCGGTCCGTACTTCCAATGTCACTTCCAATGGTATGCAAACGTGCTCCACCACAGGTCCTCTGTATAAAACAATGTTGCAGAATTACGTAATTCCAGAATTGCAACAGCGAAATGTCGTTAATGGCATTGTATGGATGCAAAATGGTACTCCTCCACACATAGCTACATATGTGTTCGACAAGTGCTGCAAAAGAACTTTGGCGATAGAGTCATCTCCCGTGACTTTGCAGTTTCGTGTCCACCGCGATCCCCCGACCTCACTCCGATGAATTTCTGGTTCTGAGGTTATCTGAAATCTAAGGTGTACACATCAAATCCATGAGATTTGTCACAATTGAAAGATGCCATAAAACGTGAAGTTATACAGTTTCCTCCTGCGATGTTACGTTCGTCATTGTTGTCAATAATCTCCCGCATGCAATGCGGTATCATCTGCGAAGGTGGGCACGTTGAAAACTTGTAATTCCAATAAAAGTTTTTTCCCTCTCCTCTCTTGTGTTGTCATTGGTCCTTTACAATGCTCTTCTTTGCAAATGTTTTACGCCGCCAATTTTCGTCATACGTGTATCGTTCCAACTCCATTTATGATTTTTCAATGCGCTGATCAATTAGCGTAGGAAAAAAGTGGGTGTTGCCATTCGAAAATTTTTCACTGTAACTGTAACCGTGAGAGCTCTATTGCTTGAAATCATCACAATCTCGAACGCATACCTTCAAATAACAATATCTGAAATTTCCTTTAGATTGGTTGAGCGGATAGGCCGCTAGGGGTTCATATATCGGTGAAGTTTTTTTATGACCAGCCTGTGTATACATATATATATATATATATATATATATATATATATATATATATAATTATATATATATATATATATACATATAAATATATATATATAAATATATATATATATATATATATATATATATATATATATATATATATATATATATATATATATATATATATATATAACAATTAAATATAGACTAACATAATTTTGGGGATACACAGTTATGGTGCAGAATATTATTTTACCGACCTTTACATAAATTTAATTTACCTAGCAAGAAATAAGTGCCAATCAAGTTATTTAAACAAGTTAGGGGAAATATTGCAGTACAAGTATAAATTTATTAATTTTATTATTTGCTCTATCTGCTTCAAAAGTTCGTTTATATGTTCATAAATTAATCTTGCATAAAGGACTTGATTTGAAATTACTGTAAACAATCAAGGAATGACAAAGAACTATATAAATTTGCTAGTAATTCTCATGTTATGACTCAAATAATTTAAATGTTAAGGTTTTGACAGCATTATTTCCTATCGCAAACAATGATAATTTCATAAATATAGATGGTAGCATATATTATATGGGAGATGTCATAATTTCAACTACGCCATGAATTAATGGTATTAAAATAGTTTATCTCAACGCATATAAGACAAATTTATCAGCGTCACTAAATTGTAATCTTGAAAACGGAATTTTTTTAAAATACTTCAATAAAATAGCTTATCTGGGAAAGGTACAATCTTATCTGAAAATATATGTTTTTTATTTTCATTCCGATAGTACTTTTTTTTACATTTCGAATCCAGATCTCAGAATATTCGTATTAGTGTCCAATAAGAAATGCCATTCAGTTTTAAGTACCATATGACATATAAAATAACTATTTTCGTATCCATTTTTAACATGATTATCCTTTCATACTGCTTTTTGAAAAATAAAGTCTATATAAAGTTAAGGTTTATACTTGGTATGTGCACTTCAAAAATCAATGGACGTCTAGCGTGCATCGGCTAGAATGATCATACCGAGTTCCATTCTATTTGCTCGAATTCAAACGAAATATTTCTAATATTTTGATAATGGCTTGCGATAACTCCTAACGTCCAATATCCTTTGAATACAATTCGCACAGTCCATTAATTTTTGGTTAAAACGGCTTACAAATAATTCACTCATTTGATAATATCGAGTAAATATACTTTTTTAATTTTTTTAGATCAATGAAGTGTAATATCTCAATAACGGCACGTGTCAATGTTTTATGTAGGATATCATTCCCTTTTAAATTGATTTTTGTAACATTTTTAAACATAACTCTCTTTTTATAATATTTTTGCTACTTTTGAAAACAATGGTAGAAAAATTGAGAGTCTTCCCAAAAATCAATACGCATTCGTCGATTTTAAAAATCGTACCAAATTCAATTCGATTTCATTATTTTTATATACACTATGTGATAGTGAAAATGAGACACCAAGAAGGAGTGGGCTGAAAGATATGCAAATTGCAGCGTAGACGCAGCTCACCGAGTTATGTAAATAATACGAAATGCGCAGCTATCCCGCGCACGTTGCATGAGATATAAGGGAAGGAACCTGCAGAATCGGCAACAGTTGAGCCGCTCTATCTGCCAGGGAAATCATTTTGCATTTTTTTTGTCTCAGAGGAAATGTGTAGTAGCAGAAAATGTCAAGCTGCCGCCAATCGAGGCAATTCCACCATTTCACGAGGGGTATTGTGATCGGACTCAGAAGGACCGTTTGGTCCATACGTCAAATCTCAGCGGACAGCCACCTACCTACACGTGTCCACGGTGCACCGGCTGTTGTTGTTGTTGAAACCCAGACCGTCCGACCTACCAGAAAGGTGTAAGGTAACTTCTTGGACGGTCGGGAAGTGCCACCCAATTTAGACCGGAACCCAGTGGGGGAGGCATCCACAGGGACCTACCCTCCTTCCCCTACCACCAACCTCTCGGAAGGACTTTCGGACCCACATGTTTAACGTGATCGTACTCCGCATGAACACGGCGGCAGTTTTGGCAGTGGCTGGAATCGAACCCGGGCCTACCGAGTGCAACTCCAGCGCGCTAACCAATGGGCTACCGCGCCCTGGTGCACCGGCTGTGGCAAAGATGGTTGGAATAAGGCACTTTGAGGGGTGGCGGTAAGGCCAGAGCGCCGTCAGCACGCGTGAACCGACGCATCCGCCGGCAAGCGCTGGCTGTCCCGAAGACCACTTCCGTCGCCTTTTTGCAGCATGTGCATGGCACAGAATACTATATTCAGAAGGTTCACTCCCATAGGAACCTATGGCAACATCGTTAACATAGGATTTCGCATAGACACTAGCGTTCGATGAGCCAACCATCCTCGACTGCTAGATTTGGCGACTATCGCTCAATTGGCGATTTTATGTTAATGCGGCCAAAAAAAATAAAATAAACTGTACTTTTATAATTTTTTAAACTATAAACATGATCAACATTTAAAAATACTTTTATCTGTAATATGTTTAACTTTAAATAAATAAACACAGATATATATTTAATTCATGCAATCATAAACTAAATAAAAAAATTGACGCATTGCATCACTGTAAATCATTATACACCAAAAATTACAAGCTAACATACCCAAAAGACTAAAATATTATATAATATTTTCAGCCTAAAAAGTATACTAGCGTGTAGATAGTTAAATTGCCACATTACGTCAGTTAGTAAAAAGCATGTAAAATATATACACATCCAATATTATATTCAACTTTCTCTAGAAAAAGCTACCCAAATATCAATTTTTATACATTTTATATAAATGCGGAAAAGGTTTTTTAACTAATAATGCCATTGCTTCTTAGAATTTATAATCTAGGCGGCAGTGATAATACTGCACCAATTTCTTATGATGAACACGTGCATAAGATAAAATGTGGGATAGATAACACATAATTTTTATTTAAATAAAAATAAATTACTTACCTTTTAAACGTAAATCCTTTTCTTTTAGTAATCCATAAAATAGCAGCGAAAGTATGTTTACCATGTGTAAACAACATGCGATGTGCATGCGATGATAGAACAAAGCAACAAAGTTCTAAGTTCCAAGTGTTTCGTTCAGTGCCAAATAGGGTTATATTAGCAGAACGTCTTGGCGAAAACCGTCACAGACCATCGCCAAGCCTGCCAACCTTGATATTTTGGTTGGCGGTTGAGGGCTCTGAGGTCGAGTGAAATATCTGTATATGTTAATCTGTGGTGCAGGGCACCCTTCCAGGACCATTATCCGCCGATTGGTCGCTGGCGACCTGCACTCATGGCGCCCGTTAAGAAGACTGCCATTGACCCAACCGCACAGACGCCTCCGTTTGCAATGTTGTCAGATAGAGCCACGTGGGCGGCGGAATGGCACAGGGCCATGTTCTCAGACGAGTCACGCTTCTGTTTTAGCAATTACAGTCGCCATGTACGAGTAAGGCGCCGAAGTGGTGACAGGTCCAATCCAGCTACATCTGTGGAACGCCCCACCGCGCGACAACGCGGCATCATGGTTTGGGGCGCCATCGCCTACGATAGCAGGTCACTGCTGGGCCGTATTGAAGGCACTGTGACGGCCCAACTATACGTGGATGACGTGCTACGGTCGGTGACACTACCCTTCATCCAGGGGGTGCCCAATGCCATTTACCAGCAAGATAACGCCAGACTACACACGGTACGCATCAGCCAACAAGCCCTGCAAGGTACCCAGGTGCTTCCCTGGCCACTTGTCTCCCCTGACCTCTCACCAATTGAACACGTCTGGGACGTAATTGGACGTCGATTGCGTGCGCTGCCACCGCTGCGTTTAGATGAATGGTTGACAGGGAATGGGCAGCCATCCCTCAGGACACCATCCGCTTGATTTTTAACTCTGTATCTTGACGTGTTGCTGCATGTATCGCCGCCCGCAGTGGTCCTATAACCTACTGATCAGACGGTGTTATCGCTCAGTGTAGGTATATCATGTTGCAATAAACATCCCTTATTGTTCATTGCTGTCTCTGTTTGCCGATTTTCCTCACTTTCAGCCCACTCCTTCTTGGTGTCTCATTTTCACTGTCACGTAGTATATATATATATATATATACGTAGTATATATATATATATACTACGAATAAAAATGTAATAATAATAAAAATTCAAGTAATATTAACATCACCATAGAAGCAAAACCACGGCCATATTGCCGATAAGAAAAAAGAACAGCACCGGCCCAAATTCGATGATTAATCAGAATAAAATTCATCTTCAGGTCTGAGTAATTTTAATTCTAATTAACCCAAACAAATGCCTGTTTCAGATTGAGCAATAGTACATTACTACAAATGCTAAAACTCAGACTACAGACATCAAAAGATGAAAAAATGAAGAAATATTAAGGAAATTTGTATTATCATGTGGCATGAACCCTTCTTCTTTCACCACGTGTATACGCGATCAACCTCAGCAGAATGAGTTATCTAGAAGCACCCGAATGAGCATGTTAAAATACAACCAGGGAGGCAGTACAAACGTTCACAGCAAAACTCCTAAACCCGTCCAGTGAGTCAGAGCAGGAGACAGGACAATTATCCGTATAAGCAATTCAGAATATGAACATGAAGCAAAGATGAAAATTCTTACTAAATAAGTGATTCATAGAAGAAATGGATAAACTAGAACGCCATTATAAGGGCTCTCAAATCGTAATTTCAAACTGGCTAAAGTTATAATTTTTTAGTGAAAATAAAATTCAAAACATTAATATTAATATATCTTATTTTCCGATTTTTGGACTTTTCTAATTTTTCTTGAGCTTATTTTATTATTTTTCATTTTTATTTATTTATATAATTAATAAACAATTATTATTATTATTTTTTTTTAGGCCACTATAATTGTGAAAGTTGTCTTGGATGTTATCGAGTGGATGTTGATACACTGAGTTGATAATATTAATAACAAATTTGGGAGGATATGCATTGTTAGTCGCTGTAATCAATATTTCCATAAAATGTGCTAATTTATAATTTTCATCACAAATTTTATTGATTCTAAGAACCTGGTTTATTATAATATTTTCTAAAAATTGATATATGCAAACAAGAGTCAAAATGTTGGAATTTTAGATGTATTAAATTTAAAATCCTGTCTTTTATCATGCAAGTTTATAACCATATTACAATTTTGTAAATTTAAATTTAAATCCAAAAAGTTTGCGACATTAGAGTCATTATTACTTGCATTTAATTGTAAATTATTAGGATAAAAGTTAAATACTATAGGGATATTATTAAGGGATACACATAATATGTCATCTAAATATCTAAACATGTGCATATTATGCAAGCTTGGATTAATGTTCTTTTCATGGAAGAATAAATACAGATTAGCTAACAATGATGAGGCACACGCCCTTGTGGGATACCAAACTGTTGTTTAAAAAAGTACCACCATGTTGAATATAATTCTCATAAAGAGTGAAATTAAGTAATTTTTTAAAGAGAAAATTTGAATATTTGAAATTGATATTATATTTTTCAAAAATTCCTAAAATAATTCTATACAGATCATCTATATCAATATTATTAAACAAATCTTTGAAATCATAAGTATAAATACTATGAATGTTACTAAGAGTTTTTAATTTCTCAACTAATTCAAAACTGTTTTTCACAATATGACAATTATTAGAGATCTCATCTGACAAGGATACTTCATTTAATATTTTTAATAATAATTTGCCAGCATTAGTAATGTAAGAATTATGCCCACTAGTAATAGTTCGAAAAGCCATATATATATATATATATATATATATATATATATATATATATATATATATATATATATATATATAATCCATATATATATATATATATATATATATATAATCCATATATATATATATATATAATCCATATATATATATATATATATAGGGGAGACCGGGGTAAGATGACGAGCTGGGCAAGATGACGAATAACAGTTTTAAAGACTTTATTCTTCGGCGGTAGCACTTGACGAGCATAGGTATAATCCCCTGTATCATAACAACTAATCGCATGCGGAAGGCCCCATTCTTGCTACACGTACAATTTATATTCTTAGTCAAACTTTATTAAGGGCCGTGAAACTATTTTCGACTTGTAGTAAATAAGCTTGAGCTACTTAAAGGTAAGACATAAAATTCTGATATAATTTATGGTTACACTTTATATTATTAAATACTCAGCTAAACTATCATAGTTTTAATCTGATGCATAGTTTACTGTACACCAGCCATGTTGTTTCTTTTAGTCATTCGGGGCAAGATGACGAAGTTCGTCATCTTCCACAAAAGAAAGCACGCCTATTTCTTTAGGTACTAATGATAGCGACACTGAAAGTGTAGATAATTCCAACTGTAAACAAATTCCGGGATCAAGATGCTCCCCTCTTCCATCAATATTTAACTGTAAATCTTTACCACAAGTTAAAAAATCAACAAAAAAGAGAGGGAAAATGTCAACCAGTGTTTTAACAAGTTCACTAATAAGAAATTTGCTGCTTGAGAAGCAAAATTCAAAGGATGAAATGGAAAAGAAGAAAACACAGAGAAATAAGAAGAAAATTGCTGAACAAATGCGTTTCGAGGTAAGCGCAGATCAAAAGAGCAAGGATATTAACTGCCCAGCTTGTGATGAACTTTATATTGATCCACCCGACGAAGACTGGATACTGTGCTTGCTCTCAATGCGTAGCTTGGTGGCATGAAAACTGTACTGGATACGAAGGAAGGAAATTCATCTGTGACTTTTGTAAATAACATAATTCCTTAATGATTGTACACCTCTAAACTCCATTAGTGTTTTGCACGTTCTTTAAATACCTCAAAAGTCTTGCTAGGTCAAAATTTGCGAGTTGTCATCTTGTCCCATATTGAAAGTCATCTTGCCCCAGCACTGGAGCAAGATGATTTTTTTTTGACAATATGTTAAAACATGTTTTTGTATGGTTTAATTTGATAGATTACCCGATATATTTTTTTTCATTAATAATGGAACGTATGAGTAATTTATATATGTTGCAAAAAATATGTATTATAAGTTTTACGAATTAAAAAAAATCAAATTCGTTAACATCGTCTCGTCTTACCCCGGTCTCCCATACATATATATATATATATATATATATAAATATATATATATATATATATATATATATATATATATATATATATGTATATATATATATATATATATATGTATATATATATATATATATATATATATATATATATATATATATATATACAGGGTGATTCAAAAGTTCGGAGCAAAAGTAAAACACGATAAAAAAAAGTATCTGTAGGTTGGAGCGACATGTGGTTTGCAGATTAATATTCACCGTGGTGGGGGATTTTTGTAGAGCATGAAAAACATTTAGTTCAAAATCTCGACACTAGGGGGCGCTGCTGCAGATAAAGCCATGGAGGTGACGTATGCATTTCGCTCACGCAACGCAAAATTAGAATCAGACAAAAACATTATTGAATACCACCCCACACGGCACGTCAAGTGATGGAGTTGCTATGGTCAACATTTGGCGCCGATCGTCTACTGAGCAAGCATAGTACACATGAATGGCCTGCAGGATCCCCCAGATCTCACACCCTGAGATATCCGGTTGTGTGGATACCTAAAATCACGGATCTATAGAGGAAATTCCCAGTCCTTACCAGCATTGAAAGACGCCTTACGGCAGGAGGTAGCAGCCATTCTCAGTGATATGCTGTTTCATGCTGTATCAGCCGTAATACCGCGACTGCACTCAGTACTGGAATGCGGTGGTGGACACATTGAGCACTTGCAGTTGTAAATCATGCTGAAATAAAATATCTCATTTCACAATTATTACCTCGCATTATTTCTTTGCAGCAGCGCCCTCTAGTGTCGAGATTTTGAACTATTTTTTTCTTGCCATACAAAATCCCCCACCACTGTGAATATTAATCTGCAAACCGCATGTCTCTCCGACCCATAGGTATTTTTATAGCGTTTTACTTTTGCTCCGAACTTTTGAATCACCCTGTATATATATATGTATAAATATATAATATATATATATACTATATATATATAATATAATATATATATATATATATATATATATACTATATATATATAATATAATATATATATATAAATATATATGATGGATTTACAAGTTCTGGGTATCTCTGAATACAAATCAGAATTTTAAACGATGTCTGCGTGCCTGGCTGTGAGCCATATCCCTAGAACAAATTAAACAAATCCAATTAAATTTGTATCAATGATTTTAAACCATGAACTTAAGAGGCTATTGATTTTCTGGTGAAAAATAATAAGAGAAAACTTTCAATTTCTCTTAACATTGTGTGTGTGTGTGTGTGAAAATAGAAAAAACGTTATAAGAAATATAATTATATTTTAAAACGTTGCAAAATTATTTAATTATTATCAGGTTTTATTTGTTTTCTGAAGCAAATACTATCATAATTACCTTATTCTAAATAATAGTAAAGAATTAAAAAATAAATTAATATCGCTAGGTAAACTAATAGGATTTCAAACTTTTGACTTAAAAGATCTTTTCAATAATATTAAGATCGCTGATATATATGTTGTAATTTTAGCTCTCTCTCTCTCTCTCTCTCTCTCTCTGGAAAAATTCCGAAAACGATAGTTTCTGCTTTAATCCCTTCATGTTTCCTTTTCGAATAAAATATATGTTTCACAATATATGATTTTATTTTCAGTATACATTAATTACACACATAATCAATAAAAGGTATTCTTATTTTAACATTTCATGGTCTGAAAAAGAATTCTCCAATTTTTTTCAAAAGCACATCAGTTAATAGTTAAAGTTATGACATATAACTCATTACAATAATGCAACTTGCAGAGTCTACGTCAACGATAAGAGCTTGCAATTCCGCCCCAGAAGTCCATGGTTCGAGTCCTCGCTGGGACAATAAGTTACTTTATAATGGCATCCGAACGAATTAACCCTGCAGGTAGTGCAGTGGTGCTGGGTTGTCCTTCGACCCAGAACGTTCAACCTACCTGAAAGTGTAAGGTATCTATTTAGACGGCCGGGGCAGGTGCTGTGGGGTCTAAAAGTGACCCTATTACAACTACTACGGATTCAGTGGCCTCTGGCATATTGGGCGCCGATTTCAAATCTGAAGGCTAACCACCACGCAGAATACTAACCTGGATAAAAGTAGTATCAGGAGGCTAACTCGAGGTAAAAATAGCAGGAGAGGATCCGTCAGATTGTCAAGTTGCACGTTAGTCTGACATTAGAGGGAGTGGAATGCATCAAAATACAAATCAACGACAAGAGTTTGCAATTCCATCCCAGTAGCTCAATTGGGAAATCTTCGGTTGACCAGTATGAAAATTTGTGGTTCGAGTCCTGGCTGGGACAGCAAAGTTCTTTAAAAAATTTTGATAAACTAAATAATTTTATACGCCTGTATGGTTTATACGTAAGCCCATGTGGCTTAGACAATAGAGCGCTATTTCGAGATCCAGGGGACAGTATTTAAGCCCTTCCCTAGGCAAGACTTCATCCTGGATATCATTAACTTTATTAAGTGGCATAAAATTGTGTAAATAGAAATGTGACATAATGCAGGTTTTTTTTTTAAAGTGCAGTAGCGTACAATTTGTGCAGTACGAAACCGATATTTTTGCAGTATGAAAAACGGCTATTTATTATTTTTTTCAGAATTGCTGAGTTGGAATTTATCTGATACTAGCAGCATACCCGTTCTTCGTACGGAGTATATAATATAAAGAAACTTATAATTCGCAACCATGTGCAAATTCTGTTAAAATATTAAATTTATTGCTCCTAAAGAGAAGTTTAGGAATATATGTTCTCACTATGCAAAATTATCTTCACGGGCAGATCTGAAGAATAAAACATCCTGGCCCCTTTTGTAAGCAAATTTACAAAAAAGAGAAAGGAATTCAATCAATATATATTCAACCCCGTACTACTTATATTGTCGCAGATTAGAAAATATGCCAGTGTGTTAGTAGAAGATTACCCGTATTACAATATAAGTCTCAAAAGTATTTGCCAAAATAAAAGAGATGACGTAATAAATTGAAAATATCAATAATCCCCGTACTCTTTATACCGGAAGGTCGTAATTGATTCCAATATATACCAATATATATCAAAACATATGCCAATATACCTGTACTACTTATATTCTCGTAGATTAAAAGATATACCCGTGTATTTGTAGAAGATTACTCGTACAACGTACAATATATGAGTTTAAACGATTTTTGTCATAATAAAACAATTGCATAATAACTTGAAAATATCAATAATCCCTAAATCAATAATCCCCGAAAATATCAATAATAATAATGTTTAAACCTGAAGACCGTAATTGATATTATCCAGTCAAATGCTATAAGAAAAATCCAATCGCTCTTTTCTAAAATATATTTTTATATCCATTTATTTATTATTCAAATCGAAGAAATAATTATTAAAATTAACAGACAGATTTAATTTAATTGCGTTTCTGAGTAACATGATATAAGAGAGAATCTTCCTTATAAACTGCGAAATTAATAACCATTTTGATTTCTTTATACTTTTCATTGTACAATAAAAGCTTGTTTAAAATAAACCATGGAATTAGATTTCCCATTTGAATCATTTTTCAAACAATTCACGTTTACAGAAAGTGATTAATTAACGCAAAAAATCTCACATCAAACTCAGAGATTAAATTTTAATTCACTTTCAAACGATTTTCAAGCTTTTCGTTTGGATAAACCACGGAGTTAAAGAGTAGAACTCCTAGGAAAAAATTTCGTTTTCCATTAATATCTCGACAACCCCTGGTCTTAGATACTCGAAACTTGGGCTAAATTTATGGGAGACTATTTCAAGGCTATCCACAAATTTCATCAAATTCGGTTCAGCCGTTCTCACGTAATGATGAGACAAACGAAAATATCGTTTTTTACTAATATCTCGAGAACCACTGATCGTTGAAACTCCAAACATGGACTACATTTTAAGTGGGACTATTTCCAGGCTACCCACAACATTTCAACAAATTCGGTTCAGCTGTTCTCCCGTGATGACGGGACAAACAGACAGACAGACAGACAGATTTTCAATTTTATATATATAGACTAGCAGCATACCCGTTCTTCGTACGGAGTATATAATATAAAGAAACTTAAAATTCACAATCATGTACAAATTCCTATAGTATACTAAATGGCAATTTTAATCAAAATATTCTGCTAAGATATTTAACATAATGCTCCTAAAATGAAGTTAAGGAATGTCTGTTCTCGCTATTCAAAATTATCTTCACGGGCAGATCTGAAGAATAAAACATCCTGGCCTCTTTTGTAAGCAAATTTACCAGAAATATGGAATTGAATCAATATAAACAAAATAAGAGCGTTAAAATTGTATGGGACCCGTACTACTTATTTACGCGAATATTAGAAAATATAACCTGTATTAGTAGATTACATGTATAAATTGAAAATATCAATAAATCTGTAATCTTTAAACCAGAAGGCAGTAATTGATTCCAATATGTGCCGAAATGAAAGTGCTACAATTATATGGGAAGATATACCCGTACTACTTATAATGTCGCAGAATAGAAGATATGTCCTAATGCTAGTAAAAGATTACCCGTATTATAATATGAGTTTTAAAAATCTTTGGCAAAATAAAACAAATTAATTAATAAATTAAAAATATCAATAATCCCCGTAATCTTCATACCAGAAGGCCGTACTTGATTCTAATATATGCCTATATATGTCAAAATATATGCCAATATATCTGTACTATCTATATTCTCAGAGATTAGAAGATATAGCCGTGCATTTGTAGAAGATTACTCGTACAACGTACAATATATGAGTTTCAACCATTTTTGCCGCAATAAAACAATGGCATAAGAAATTGAAAATATCAATAATTTCTGAATGAATAATCCCCGAAAACATCAATAATAATAATTTTTAAATCTGAAGATCGTAATTGATATTATCCAGTCAAAAAAATGATGGCAATGAAATTTATTTTATATACATATCTTCATTATTAAAATCGGAAAATATTTAATAAAAATCTTCTTCCTCATAAACATACTGGATTTAAATCCGTTGCTAAGCGACATGTTATGATTTGCTTCAAATAAATTGGTGGTCAAAATATCGTCTGAATAATCCGATCTCTAATGAAGGTTTGACGGCATTTTAAAAAATCGCCAAATTTATCGCCAAGTGGGACTGTAGAACTGACAGTCCCACTTGGCGATAAATTGGCGAACCATCATCAAAATATTATTCCCTAAAAAAACACAATTTCATTTATTTAGCGCAATTTTATCAATTTCAAGATATGTTTATGGATTTACAAGCATTTTTATCAATTTGGTGATATTTTAAAAATTCGCTAAATGTGTTACTAAGTAAGACGGTTGGACTGACAGAAAAATACTAACGAAATACCAGTTCAGTACTTTCTTCTAGCAAAACAAAATAAATGTCATTTATTTACATTGTTTTTATCAATTTAGAGACATTCCAATCAATTTGGCAACGTTTTAGAAATTTGCCAAGTTAACGATATCCAGCCAAATTCGTAGCTCTAAATTTGAAGATCTGAATAAAATATCGTGTTCCAGTTTGTATATAATAAATGAAAACACTAAAATATTATTAGAAGATATACCCGTTCTACTCTTTTTCTGTTTCAACAATCGGATAAATGAATTTATTGGGTAGACAGAATATATGAGTTTATTAGCTAAAAACAATATATAAGCTTGAAACCTCTTTGCCAAAATAAATGAAAGTGATGTACGCAGTTCGCAATTAATGTAATTAAAAGAAAAATCAAACCGTTTTAATTTCTAAAATATATTTTTATATCCATCTACTTATTATTCAAATCGAAAAAATAATAATAATCCTTAGCAAACACGTTTAATTTTATTGAGTTGCCGAGCAACATGATATAAGATAGAATCTTCCTGATAAAATGCGAAATTAAATAACCATTTTGATTTCTTTATACTTTTCATCGTTGAGTAAAAGCTTGTGAAAAATATAAGCCATGGAGGTAGATTTTTCCATTTAAATTCATGTTTCAAACAATTCATGCTTTCAGATAGTGAGTAATTAGCGCAAAAAATCTCCACCAAACTCAGAAATAAAGTTTTATTTCTCTTTGACGTTTTAAACAAACGATTTTCATCCTTTCCGTTTGGATAAACCTCGGAGTTAGAGAGTAGAACTCCTAGGAAATAGTTCCGTTTTTCATTAATATCTCGACAACCCCTGATCTTAGAAACCCAAAACTTGGACAAAATTTATGGGGGGTATTTCAAAACTACCCACAAAATTTCATTCAATTTGGTTCAGCCGTTCTCTCGTGATGATGAGACCAACGAAAGTTTCGTTTTTTACTAATATCTCGAGAACCACTGGTCGTAAAAACTCCAAACATAGACTAAATTTTAAGTGGGGCTATTTCCAGGTTACCCACGAAATTTCATCAAATTCGGTTCAGCCGCTCTCTCGTGATGATAGGACAAACAGACAGATTTTCAATTTCATATATATAGACTAGCAGCATACCCGTTCTTCGTACGGAATCTATATAAATAAAAATGAAAATCTGTCTGTCTGTCTGTCTGTCTGTCTGTCTGTCTGTCTGTCTGTCTGTCTGTTTGTCCCATCATCACGGGAGAACGGCTGAACCGAATTTGATGAAATTTTGTGGGTAGACTGAAAATAGTCCCACTTAAAATTTAGTCCATATATGGAGTTTCTACAATCATTGGTTCTCGAGATATTAGTAAAAAACGATATTTTCGTTTGTCTCATCATCACGGGAGAACGGCTGAATCGAATTTGATGAAATTTTGTGGATAGCCTTTAAATAGCCCCCCATAAATTTAGCCCAATTTTCGAGTATCTAAGACCAGGGGTTGTCGAGATTTTAATGAAAAACGAAACTTTTTCTTAGGAGTTCTCCTCTCTAACTCCGTGGTTTATCCAAACGAAAACCTTGAAAATCGTTTGAAAGGGAATTAAAACTGTATCTCAGAGTTTGGGGGGAGATTTTTTGCACTAATTAGTCACTTTCTGAAAACATCAATTGTTTGAAACATGATTTAATATAATTTAATTATAAGTTTCTTTATATTATATATTCCGTACGAAGAACGGGTATGCTGCTAGTATATAATATAAAAAAACTTATAATTCGCAATCATGTGCAAATTCCGTTAAGATATTAAATTTATTACTCCTAAAGAGAAGTTTAAGAATATCTGTTCTCACTATGCAAAATTATCTTCATGGGCAGATCTGAAGAATAAAACATCCTGGCCCCTTTTGTAAGCAAATTTACAAAAAAAAAGGAATTGTATCAATATATGCAACCCCGTACTACTTATATTGTCGCAGATTAGAAAATATGCCAGTGTGCTAGTAGAAGAATTCCCGTATTACAATATGAGTCTCAAAAATATTTGCCAAAATAAAAGAGATGACGTAATAAATTGGAAATATCAATAATCCCCGTAATTTTTATACCAGAAGGCGTAATTGATTCCAATATATGCCAATATATAACAAAATATATGCCAATATACCTGTACTACTTATATTCTCATAGATTAGAAGATATAATGCATTTGTAGAAGATAACTCGTACAAAGTACTATATATGAGTTTCAACAATTTTCGGCGTAATAAAACAATGGCATAATAACTTGAAAATATCAATAATCCCTGGCTCAATAATCCCCGAAAATATCAATAATAATAATGTTTAAACCTGGGGACCGTAATTGATATTATCCAGTCAAAAGTGCAATGCCAATGAAATTTATTTTATATACATATCTTTATTATTCAAATCGGAAAAGATTTAATATAAAATCGTATGCGGCATAACACATTGGATCCGTTGCTAAGCGGCATGATACATTTGCTTCAAATAAATTGATGGAAATCATATCGTCTGAATAATGCGATCTCCATGGAAGGTTTGGCGACGCTTTAGTCAATTTAGCGATAACTTAAAAAATCGCCAAATTTATCGCCAAGTGGGACTGTAGAACAGATAAGACACATTTTGCGACAAATTGACGAAACATCATCACAATACTATCCCCTAGCAAAATACAATTATTTTCATTTATTAAGCGCGATTTTATCAATTCCAGGATATTTTTATAGACTCACAAATACTTTTATCAATTTCGTGATATTAAAAAAATTCGCTAAATGTGTTTCTAAGTAGGATGGATGGATTGATCGACAAATGCTACCGAAACATCATTTCAGTACTCTATTCTAAAAAGCAAATCATTGATTTGCGCCAATTTTATAAATTTGGAAACATTTCCGCTAATTTGGTAAAAATTAAGAGAAGTTACCAAGTTATTTAGAGATATTCCGCTAAATTCGTAGCTCTGAATTTGCAGATCTGAAGAATAAAATATCCTGATCCCGTTTGTATATACTAAATGAAAACACTAAAATTGTATTATAAGATACACCCGTTCTAATCTTTTTCTGCTTCAACAATCGGCTAAATGAATTTATTGGGTAAACACAATATATGAGTTTATTAGCTAAACACAATATATGAGCTGGAAACCACTTTGCTAAAATAAATGAAAGTCATGTACGCGGTCGGCAATTTATATAAATAAAAGAACAATCAAACCGTTCATTTAAAAATATATTTTTACATCCATTTATTTATTATTCAAATAGAAAAAATAATAATAAATATTAACAACACATTTAATTTCATTCCGTTGCCGAGCAACATGATATAAGATAGAATCTTCCTCATAAAATGCAAAATTTAATAGCCATTTTTATTTCTTTAAACTTTTAATTTTTCAGTAAAAGCTTGTATAATATAAACCAAGGAGATAGATTTCCCATTTAAATCATGTTTCAAACAATTGATGTTTTCAGAAAGTGACTAATTAGTGCAAAAAATCTCCCCCCAAACTCTGAGATACAGTTTTAATTCACTTTCAAACGATTTTCAAGCTTTCGTTTGGATAAACCACGGAGTTAGAGAGGAGAACTCCTAAGAAAAAGTTTCGTTTCTCATTAAAATCTCGACAACCCCTGGTCTTAGATACTCAAAACTTGGGCTAAATTTATGAGGGGCTATTTAAAGGCTATCCACAAAATTTCCTCAAATTCGATTCAGCCGTTCTTCCGTGATGATGAGACAAACGAAAATATCGTTGTTTACTAATATCTCGAGAACCACTGATTGTAGAAATTCCATATATAGACTAAATTTTAAGTGGGACTATTTCCAGGCTACCCACAAAATTTCATCAAATTCGGTTCAGCCGTTCTCCCGTGATGAAGGGACAAACAGACAGACAGACAGACAGACAGACAGATTTTCATTTTTATTTATATAGATATATATTTTTCATTATAATTAGATGTGTTTATTTTAATAGCCGTAAATCTTAATATTAAAGCGTTAAAACCCATGCAGTAATGTCTGTAATAATGTATGCATGTCCTATATACTGAATCCTCTATTTGGTCCAGAAACTCGCAGTTTTATTTTTTACTAGCAGCATACCCGTTCTTCGTACGGAGTATATAATATAAAGAAACTTGAAATTCATAATCATGCCCAAATTCTTATAGTATACTAAATGACATGTTTAATCAAAATATTCTGTTAAAATATTTAATATAATGCTCCTAAAAAGAAGTTTAAGAATCTCTGTTCTCGCTATATAAAATTATCTTCATGGACATATCTGAGGAATAAAACATCTTGGACCCCTTATGTAAGCAAATATAAAAAAAATATGGAATTGAATCAATATATGCAAAATAAAAGCGTTAAAATTGTATGTGACCCGTACTAATTATATACGCGAATATTAGAAAATATAACCTGTATTAGTAGATTACATGTATAAATTGAAAATACCAATAAACCCGTAATCTTTAAATCTGAAGACAGTCATTTATTCCAATATATGTCAAAATTAAAGTGCTAAAATTATATGGGATATACACGTACTACTTATAATGTCCGATTATTAGTAGAAGATTACCCGTTTTGCAATATGAGTCACAAATGTTTTTTGGTAAAATACAACAGACGACGTAATAAATTGAATATATAATTAATCCCCTTAATCTTCATACCAGAAGACTGTACTTGATTCCAATATATATGCCAATATATGTCAAAATATATGCCAATATATCTGTACTACTTATATTCTCGTAGGTTAGAAGATATACCCGTGCATTCCTAGAAGATTACTCGTACAACGTACAATATGCGTGTGTCAGCAATTTTTGCCGCAATAAAACAATGGCGTAATAACTTAAAAATATCAATAATCCCTGAATCAATAATTCCGGAAAATATCAATAATAATAATGTTTAAACCTGAAGAGTATAATTGATATTATCCAGTCCAAAATGAAATGGCAATGAAATTTATTTTATATACATATCTTCATTATTCAAATCGGAAAGGATTTAATAAAAATCGTCTGCCGCATAAACACATTGGATATAAATCCGTTGCTAAGCGACATGATATCATTTGCTTCAAATAAATTGGTAGAAAAAATATCGTCTAAATAGTTATATTTCTATGGAACATTTGGCGACAGTTTCGTCAAATTAGCGACATTTTAAAAAATCGCCAAATTTATCGCCAAGTGGGACTGTAGAACTGACAGTTCCACTTTGCGACAAATTGACGAAATATCATCACAATACTATCCCCTAACAAAAAACAATTAATATCATTTATGTAGCGCAATTTTATCAATTTCAAGATATTTTTATAGATTTGAAAACATTTTTATCAATTTGGTGACATTTTAAAAATTCGCTAAATGTATTACTAAGTAGGATGGTTGGTCTGACAGAGAAATGCTAACCAAACATCATTTCAGTACTCTCTTCTAACAAAACAAAAAAAAAATTTCATTGATATGTAGAAGACCCTGCTCCTAAGAGATTGCTCCTAAAGAGAAGTTTAAGAATATATGTTCTCACTATGCAAAATTATCTTCACGATCAGATCTGAAGAATAAAACATCCTGCCCCCTTTTGTAAGCAAATTTACAGAAGAAAAAATAGGAATTGAATGAATATATGCAACCCCGTACTAATTATATTGTCGCAGATCAGAAAATATGCCAATGTGTTAGTAGAAGATTACCCGTATTACAATATGCGTCTCAAAAATATTTGCCAAAATAAAAGAGATGACGTAATAAATTGAAAACATCAATAATATCCGTACTCTTGATTCCAATATATGCCAATGTATATCAAAACATATGTCAATATACCTGTACTACTTATATTCTCGTAGATTAAAAGATATACACGTGTATTTGTAGAAGATTCGTACAACATACAATATATGAGTTTAAACAATTTTTGTCATAATAAAATAATTGCATAATAACTTGAAAATATCAATAATCCTTGAATCAATAATCCCCGAAAATATAAATAATAATAATTTTTAAACCTGAAGACCGTAATTGATATTATCCAGTCAAAAATGCTATAAGAAAAATCAAATCGTTCTTTTCTAAAATATATTTTTATATCCATTTATTTATTATTCAAATCGAAAAAATAATTATTAAAATTAACAGACAGATTTAATTTAATTGCGTTTCTGAGTAACATGATATAAGATAGAATCTTATAACATGTTAAATATGTCATGTCTTATAACATAAACTGCGAAATTAAATAACGATTTTGATTTCTCTATACTTCTCATTGTTCCGTAAAAGCGTGTTTTAAATAAACCATGAACCATGGAGATAGATTTCCCCTTTAAATCATGTTTCAAACAATTCATGTTTTCAGAAAGTGACTAATTAACGCAAAAAATCTCCCATCAAACTCAGAGATTAAATTTTAATTCACTTTCAAACGATTTTCAAGCTTTTCGTTTGGATAAACCACGGAGTTAGGGAGTAGAACTCCTAGGAAAAAGTTCCGTTTTTCATTAATATCTCGACAACCCCAGGTCTTAGAAACTCGAAACTTGGACAAAATTTATGGGGGGATATTTCAAGGCTATTCACTAAATTTCATTAAATTCGGTTCAGCCGTTTTTCCGTGATGATGAGACAAACGAAAATTTCGTTTTTTACTAATATCTCGAGAACCACTGGTCGTAGAAACTCAAAACATGGATATAATTTTAAGTGGGGCTATTTCTGGGCTACCCACAAAATTTCATCAAATTCGGTTCAGCCGTTCTCCCGTGATGGTGTGACAAACAGACAGACAGACAGACAGACAGACAGATTTTCATTTTTATTTATATAGATTTGAATTGATCGGAAGAGTAGGCTGAAAATTTGAAAAATTTAATGCATTCAGTCGTGCCCCGTAGCTGCTGATTCAGTATCCACGGTTTCAGTTATCCGCGGTTTACCATAGCTCGGTTAAAGAAAAATGAAAAATTAAAGAAATAAACTGTTCATTAGTTTCGAACCTTGAGTAGAGTGACGGGCACAATTTTTACGAATACATTTTTTATTACAAATTATGTGCAGGTACTACATAGGATATCTATTATAAAATGTGTAATAATAACACTTTTTTCATTGCTCAAGTAGCGCTTTGCTGGAAGTGAATAGTATTTATTTGTCTATCATTCCTTGAAACTGCATATGACACTGTACACTATAAGTGTACTGTATGTTTTTATTGCTCTATCACTTCTTGAGGATTAAGCTAAAACATTAGAATTCCTTGCTTTTATACCTACGAGAAGAGAGAGAGAGAGAAAAAATAAATATATTGCAAATGTACAATGTACTGTACAGAATTTACACTTTATTATTACTTTATTTAATGTTGATAATATTGTACTGTGCGTAATTTATCAATTAAGCCTTATCGTATTTATATATGTTGCACGAATATCACATTATACAATCGGTATTAGCTGGCAGTTTCACGTAAACGTGGTACGTCTTTGAAAGTAATACCCGCAAATACTGTATTTGTAGAAACCTCATATCGGACGGGAGGGGGTAGCTAAAAATGTATCTTTTAATGTAGCTTTTCAACTTAAGTTCTTGATTTTTAACACTTTACAACAAAGTTGAAAAGTGTTTATGACTTTGTTCATTCTGTCTGTCTGTCTGTCTGTCTGTCTGTCTGTCTGTCTGTCCGTTAGCACGATAACTGCCGTAAAAATGACTTAATCAAAATGAAATTTTAGTATGTTGTTCAGACGGTCTGTAGAACCTATGGGAATATAAATGAATAATATTACCCAATTAGTTTTGGATTGAACCCGGGTCGAAAAAATGAAATACATTGAGCCCTATGGGACCTAAGTTTTCAAACATTTTTTAGGCGGATTTAAAATTCACAAATTGCTTCGAAAATTTTAGGTAATATTCAAATTGTTACATAAAATATATAAAAAAAAATTCAGCGAAATATATCGAGTAGTTTTTTAAATAAAAATTAAAATAATAATTACACCTCTTATGTGAAACGATCACGTGACCATGATATGAAACGATCACATGACCCACTTCAAAATGATATATGGCATCCATCTTGTTTCAAAATCGTGATTTTTTTAAGTTCTTTTTAATTCATATTGAGTGTTGTATCCGTCCTAAAACTACTTTATTTTTGCTTAAATTCTGTGCATCTACATACTGAAACAACGCAATGACAATATATTTGAGTTTAAATGCTCATCTAAATTTGATTATTTCTACAACTAAGCCTATTTTTCACCTATGTAAAATGTAAACAGCAAAATATATAGAATGAGTTGTATTAGAATTCCTGTATTTTTTTAACACAAAATAATTTAGTCCATGGAGTCTGCATGGCTGATATGAATGAAATATTAATTGATTTCATAAAGAGAAGGACGATTTTTTTCGATGAAGTTTCAAGCATAGAGTTTAATTTTTTGTAGCTTCATGGTCTTAAACAAAATGTTTAAATAAAATAAATTATTATAGTATTGTGATGAATGAAATGAATGGGAGAAAGTTATGAATGAAATCCTGTTTTTATAGAGAGATCCAGACGTGTTATTTTTTCTATGACGTCATTTGAATTAATTTCAGTTGTCTTCGATGAAGTTTTCAAATATAATAAATTATCGTAGTATTATGATAATTCTAAAACTATTACCGAGGAATGTATAACATTTTAGAGATGTTTAAACCAGGCAATTTATATTTCAATGCCGTCATTTGAATGAAGTTCATTTTTTTCGATGAAGGTTTAAGTTTTCAAATATAATAAATTAATGCAGTATTGTGATAAGTTTCAAAATATTACCGAGGAATGTATTGCATTTTAGACTTGTTTAAATAAAATTGCATTGAAGTTGGAAAGTGTTTCATAATCAATACTTTAAGCATGATTGATCTTTCTTGTTTTTCTTCTTTTTGAAATGAAGTTAAATATATTGCGGGTCCACTTACAAAAAGTCTTCTCCAAAAACTCAATATTTTTTTCTATAGATTTAAAAAAAATCAAAATGGATTATTTTGAATTATCCGAGAATTATCCGTGTTGTTTATTTTCAATTTATCGCCATCCCCCCAAAGTTCTCGAGATACTCTCTTCAAAATGTGTCACCTTCAACGTACAATCCTTATCGTTCCAAAAAAAGCCAAAGAAACAAAATTTTGGCTTTATTTGCTCAATTTTTACAACAGTTTTAACTTTTCTCGTCCTTGGGCCAGAGGAAAATGAACAATATCATTTTGTACGTTCTGGAGAGAAGGGGGATTAAAGCGCAGAGAGGAACATCGAGCAAAAGGAAATCCTTTTCTACTAGCACCGAAACCCGTGTTAAATGCTTCTGGGGTGGGGCAGGGCGATCTATTTTTTTAGGGAAGAGGTGTTATTACCCTCACCGGTTTTTGTAGGAATAATAGCTCGAAACCCACATAAAAATACCGAACCATACCTTTAAACGTGATATATCGGATACCAACACATTTTACTGCTATGGGTATTACCGTTGTTGCTCGCCCAGGTCTAGGTATCCAAGCACTTTTATTAAAAATCACTTCTCTACGAACAAAACACCTTGGGATGCGCCTCAGAAACAGAACTGATCTAAACATTGATCGTAACCCAATATAGAATCCACAACTTGCCTGCCTAGACTCCTGATTGTCCGTCAAAACCAGAAGTTGTAATAGACTGTTAGTCAACAGAAAAATCATACTATAAATGCAAATTAAGTAAATGATAACAGAATGGTTACCGTGACCTCACACTCGCTCCAGCCAGACAAAACTTTTGAAAGCCTTTCAACGGGACTGATCGTACAAAATTACCTCAAAACACCCCAATTCGTCGACAGTCAAAAGACAAACTCCTACTTCTCCAATCTTCCATCCAGATTAGACTATATTGGAGTCAGATATTGACTGCCGGAAAACCCCGATATTGCCATAATGCATTTACAAAACCGAGTGGCAAAACCTGCTATGGATATAACATTCTTCCATAGTCGCTCTGTACATATGACCTTTCATATCATCATTTTGAGACCCCTTGCGATCACCTCAAATTTTGATCCGAAGATCACGAGTAAAAAAAACTTCAGGCAGAAAATCGTTCCACTGTATTTACATCGGGTCCAAGACAAAAATGCACCTGAAGTGATCGCGAGCATTTTTACACATAAATCTACAATATTTACGAATTGCATTATTGGACATTATACTTTATCTTAATCTTTTTCACTTATTCCATCCACTAGTAGAAGAAAGATATATATGTACTTTTTACACATTTCATGTACTTTAAACAAAGACTCGGCTGCTGCCTAAATCCACGACGTCCAGCCTTCACGAAATTTAATTCTATATTTAAAAACATTTTTGGATTATATCTTAAACTAGCAACATACACGTTTTTCGTAAGGAGTATATAATATAAAGAAACTTATAATTCGCAATCATGTGCAAATTCTGTTAAAATATTAAATTTATTGCTCTTAAAGAGAAGTTTAAGAATATCTGTTCTCACTATGCAAAATTATCTTCACCGGCAGATTTGAAGAATAAAGCATCCTGGCCCCTTTTGTAAACAAATTTATAAAAAAAAGGAATTAAATCAATATATGCAACCCCGTACTATTTATATTGTCACAGATTAGAAAATATGCCAGTGTGTTAGTAGAAGATTACCGGTATTGCAATATGAGTCTTAAAAATCTTTGCCAAAATAAAAGAGATGACGTAATAAATTGAAAATATCAATAATCCCCGTACTCTTTATACCAGAAGGTCGTAATTGATTCCAATATATGCCAATACATATCAAAACATATGTCAATATACCTGTACTACTTATATTCTCGTAGATTAGAAGACATACCCGTATATATATGTAGAAGATTACTCGTACAACGTACAATATATGAGTTTAAACAATTTTTGACATAATAAAACAATTGCATAACAACATGAAAATATCAATAATCCCTGAATCAATAATCCTCGAAAATATCAATAATAATAATGTTTAAACATGAAGACCGTAATTGATAATATTCAGTCAAAAATGCTATAAGAAAAATCAAATCGTTCTTTTCTAAAATATATTTTTATATCCATTTATTTATTATTCAAAACGAAAAAATAATAATTAAAATTAACAGACAGATTTAATTTAATTGCGTTTCTGAGCAACATGATATAAGATAGAATCTTCCTCATAAACTGCGAAATTACATAGCCATTTTGATTTCTTTATACTTTTCATTGTTCAGTAAAAGCTTGTGAAAATAAACCATGAAGATAGATTTCCCATTTAAATCATGTTTCAAACAATTCATGTTTTCAGAAAGTGACTAATTCGCGCAAAAAATCTCCCGTCAAACGCAGAGATAAGGTTTTAATTCACTTCCAAACGATTTTCAAGCTTTTCGTTTGGATAAACCACTGAGTTAGAGAGTAGAACTCCTAGGAAAATGTCTTTTTTTTTCATTAATATCTCGACAACCCCTGATCTTAAGTACTCGAAACTTGGGCTAAATTTATGGGAGGTTATTTCAAGGCTATCCACAAAATTTCATCAAATGTGGTTCAGTCGATCTCCCGTGATGATGAGATAAACGATAATGTCGTTTTTTACTAATATCTCGAGAACCACTGATCGCAGAAATTCCAAACAAAGACTAAATTTTAAGTGGGACTATTTCCAGGCTACCCACAAAATTTCATCAAATTCGGTTCAGCCGTTCTCTAGTGATGACGGGACAAACAGACAAACAGACAGACAGATAGAGAGACAGACAGACAGACAGATTTTCAATTTTATTTATATAGACTAGCAGCATACCCGTTCTTCGTACGGAGTATATAATATAAAGAAACTTGAAATTCACAATCATGCGCAAATCCTTATAGTATACTAAATGACATTTTTAATCAAAATATTCTGTTAAAATATTTAATACATTGCTCCTAAAAAGAAGTTTAAGAATCTCTGTACTCGCTATATAAAATTATCTTTATAGACATATCTGAAGAATAAAACATCCTGGATCCTTATGTAAGCAAATATAAAAAAAATATGGAATTGAATCAATATATGCAAAATAAAAGCGTTAAAATTGTATGGGACCCGTACTAATTATATACGCGTATATTAGAAAATATAACCTCTATTAGTAGATTACATGTATAAATTGAAAATAAAAATAAACCCGTAATCTTTTAATCTGAAGACAGTCATTTATTCCAATATATGTCAAAATGAAAGTGCTAAAATATATGGGAATATATAAACGTACTACTTATAATGTCCGATTATTATTAGAAGATTACCCGTATTGCAATATGAGTCTCAAATGCTTTTGGCAAAATACAACAGCCGACGTAATAAATTGAAAATATCATTAATCCCCTTAATCTTCATACCAGAAGACTGTAATTGATTCCAATATATACGCCAATATATGTCAAAATATGCCAATATACATGTACTACTTATATTCTCGTATGTTAGAAGATATACCCGTACATTCCTAGAAGATTACTCGTACAACGTACAATATGCGTGTGTCAGCAGTTTTTGCCGCAATAAAACAATGGCGTAATAACTTAAAAATATCAATAATCACTGAATCAATAATTCCGGAATATATCAATAATAATAATGTTTAAACCTGAAGAGTGTAATTGATACTATTCAGTCCAAATTGAAATGGCAATAAAATGTATTTTATATACATATCTTCATTATTCAAATCGGAAAGGATTTAATAAAAATCGTCTGCCGCATAAACACATTGGATTTAAATCCGTTGCTAAGCGACGTATCATTTGCTTCAAATAAATTGGTAGAAAAAATATCGTCTAAATAATTATATTTCTATGGAACTTTTGGCGACATTTTCGTCAAATAAGCGACATTTTAAAAAATCGCCAAATTTATCGCCAAGTGGGACTGTAGAACTGACAGTCCCACTTGGCAACAAATTTACGAAATATCATCACAATACTATCCCCTAACAAAACACAATTAATTTCATTTATTTAGCTCATTTTTATCAATTTCAAGATATTTTTATAGATTTGAAAATATTTTTATCAATTTAGTGACCTTTTAAAAATTCGCTAAATATATTACAAAGTAGGATGGTTGGTCTGACAGATAAATGCTAACCAAACATCATTTCAGTACTCTCTTCTAACAAAACAAAATAAATTTCATTGATATGCGTCGTTTTTATCAATTTGGCGACATTTCCGTCAAATTGGCAAAGTTTAAGAAAAGTTGTCAAATTAGCGATATCCTGCCAAATTCGTTGCTCTGAATTTGCAGATCTGAATGAAACATCCTTATCCCGTTTCAATATACTAAATGAAAACACTACAATTGTATTAGAAGATATACACGCTCTACTCTTTTTCTGTTTCAACAATCGGCTAAATGAATTTATTGGCTAAACACAATATATGATTTTAGTAGCTAAATACGATATAAGCTTGAAAACTCTTTGCCAAAATAAATGAAATTGATGTACGCAGTCAGCAATTAATATAATTAAAAGAAAAATCAAACCGTTCATACATAAGATATACTTTTATATCCATTTATCCATTTATTTATTATTCAAATCGAAAAAAAATAATAAAAACATTAACAAACTCATTTAATTTAATTGCGATGCCGAACAACAGGATTTGTCCTCATAAAATGTTATAATTTATTAACCACTAACAGCACACCAGTTCGTCGTACGGAGTATATAATATAAAGAAACTTATAGTTCGCAATCATGTCCAAATTCTGTTAAAATATTAAATTTATTGCTCCTAAAGAGAAGTTTAAGAATATATGTTCTCACTATGCAAAATTATCTTAACGGGCAGATCAAAACATCCTGGACCATTTTGTAAGCAAATTTTCAGAAGAAAAAAAAAGGAATTGAATCAATATATGCAACCCAGTACTAATCATATTGTCGCAGATTAGAAAATATGCCAATGTGTTAGTAGAAGATTACCCGTATTACAATATAAGTCTCAAAAATATTTGCCAAAATAAAAGAGATGACGTAATAAATTGAAAATATCAATAATATCCGTACTCTTTATACCAGAAGGTCGTAATTGATTCCAATATATGCCAATATATATCAAAACATATGTCAATATACCTGTACTACTTATATTCTCGTAGATTAAAGGATATACACGTGTGTTTGTAGAAGAATATTCGTACAACATACAATATGTGAGTTTAAACAATTTTTGTCATAATAAAATAATTCCATAATAACTTGAAAATATCAATAATCCCTGAATCAATAATCCCCGAAAATATCAATAATAATAATTTCTAAACCTGAAGACGGTAATTGATATTATCCAGTCAAAAATGCTATAAGAAAAATCAAATCGTTCTTTTCTAAAATATATTTTTATATCCATTTATTTATTATTCAAATCCAAAAAATAATTATTAAAATTAACAGACAGATTTAATTTAATTGCGTTTCTGAGTAACATGATATAAGATAGAATCTTATAACATGTTAAATATGTCATGTCTTATAACATAAACTGCGAAATTAAATAACGATTTTGATTTCTCTATACTTCTCATTGTTCCGTAAAAGCTTGTTTTAAATAAACCATGAACCATGGAGATAGATTTCCTCTTTAAATCATGTTTCAAACAATACATGTTTTCAGAAAGTGACTAATTAACGCAAAAAATCTCCCATCAAACTCAGAAATTAAATTTTAATTCACTTTCAAACGATTTTCAAGCTTTTCGTTTGGATAAACCACGGAGTTAGGGAGTAGAACTCCTAGGAAAAAGTTCCGTTTTTCATTAATATCTCGACAACCCCAGGTCTTAGAAACTCGAAACTTGGAAAAAATTTATGAGGGGATATTTCAAGGCTATTCACCAAATTTCATTAAATTCGGTTCAGCCGTTTTTCCGTGATGATGAGAAAAACGAAAATTTTGTTTTTTACTAATATCTCGAGAACCACTGGTCGTAGAAACTCAAAACACGGATATAATTTTAAGTGGGGCTATTTCTGGACGACCCACAAAATTTCATCAAATTCGGTTCAGCCGTTCTCCCGTGATGATGGGACAAACAGACAGACAGACAGACAGACAGACAGACAGATTTTCATTTTTATTTATATAGACTAGCAGCATACCCGTCCTTCGTACGGAGTATATAATATAAAAAAACTTATAATTCGCAATCATGTGCAAATTCTGATAAAATATTAAATTTATTGCTCATAAAGAGAAGTTTAAGAATATCTGTTCTCACTATGCAAAATTATCTTCACGGGCAAATCTGAAGAATAAAATATCCTGGCCCCTTTTGTAAACAAATTCACACACAAAAAAAAGAATTGAATCAATATATGCAACCACGTACTACTTATATTGTCGCAAATTAGAAAATATGCCAGTGTGTTAGTAGAAGCTTAAACATATTGTAATATGAGTCTTAAAAATATTTACCAAAATAAAAAAGATGACGTAATAAATTGAAAGTATCAAAAATCCCCGTAATCTTAATACCAGAAGGTCGTAATTGATTCCAATATATGCCAATATATATAAAAATTTTGCCAATATACCTGAACTACTTATATTCTCGTAGATTAGAAGATAAACCCGTGCATTTGTAGAAGATTACTTGTACAACGTACTATATATGACTTTCAACAATTTTCGTCATAATGAAACAATGGCATAATAATTTGAAAATATCAATAATTCCTGAATCAACTGTCCCCGAAATATCAATAATAATGATGTTTAAACCTGAAGACCGTAATTGATATTATCCAGTTAAAAATGCAATGTCAATGAAATTTATTTTATATACATATTTTTATTAGATTTAATAAAAATCGTATGACACATAACACATTGGATCCGTTGCTAAGCGACATGACATCATCTGCTTCAAATAAATTGATGGAAATCATGTCTGAATAATGTGATCTCCATGGAAGGTTTGGCGACATTTTCGTCTCCATGATATTTTTATGGATTTACAAATATTTTTATCAATTTAGTGATATTAAAAAAATTAGTTAAATGCGTTACTAAGTAGGATGGATGGACTGACCGACAAATGCTACAGAAACATCATTTCAGTACTCTATTCTAAAAAAACAAATTTAATTTCATTGATTTGGGTCATTTTTATTAATTTGGAGATATTTCCTCTAATTTGGTAAAGTTTAAGAAAAGTTACCAAGTTATTTAGAGATATTCCGCTAAATTCGTAGCTCTAAATTTGCAGATCTGAAGAATAAAATATCCATATCCCGTCTGTATATATACTAAATGAAAACACTAAAATTGTATTAGAAGATACATACATCCGTTCTACTCTTTTTCTGCTTCAACAATCGGCTAAATGAATTTATTGGGTAAACACAATATAGGAGTTTATTAGCTAAACACAATATATGAGCTTTGAAACCTCTTTGCTAAAATAAATAAAAGTGTGATGTACGCAGTTCGCAATATATATAATTAAAAGAACAATCAAACCGTTCATTCATTATGAGTTTATTAGCTAAACACAATATATGAGCTTGAAACCTCTTTGCTAAAATAAATAAAAGTAATGTACGCAGTCCGCAATATATATAATTAAAAGAACAATCGAACCGTTCATTTATAAAATATATTTTTACATCCATTTATTTATTATACAAATAGAAAAAATAATAATAATCATTAACAAACACATTTAATTCCATTCCTTTGCCGAGCAACATGATATAAGATAGAATCTTCCTCATAAAATGCGAAATTAAATAACCATTTTAATCTATATAAATAAAAATGAAAATCTGTCTGTCTGTCTGTCTGTCTGTCTGTCTGTCTGTCTGTCTGTCTGTTTGTCACACCATCACGGGAGAACGGCTGAACCGAATTTGATGAAATTTTGTGGGTAGCCCAGAAATAGCCCCACTTAAAATTATATCTGTGTTTTGAGTTTCTACGACCAGTGGTTCTCGAGATATTAGTAAAAAACGAAATTTTCGTTTGTCTCATCATCACGGAAAAACGGCTGAACCGAATTTAATGAAATTTGGTGAATAGCCTTGAAATATGCCCCCATAAATTTTGTCCAAGTTTCGAGTTTTTAAGACCTGGGGTTGTCGAGATATTAATGAAAAACGGAACTTTTTCCTAGGAGTTCTACTCCCTAACTCCGTGGTTTATCCAAACGAAAAGCTTGAAAATCGTTTGAAAGTGAATTAAAATTTAATCTCTGAGTTTGATGGGAGATTTTTTGCGTTAATTAGTCACTTTCTGAAAACATGAATTGTTTGAAACATGATTTAAAGGGGAAATCTATCTCCATGGTTCATGGTTTATTTAAAACAAGCTTTTACGGAACAATGAGAAGTATAGAGAAATCAAAATCGTTATTTAATTTCGCAGTTTATGTTATAAGACATGACATATTTAACATGTTATAAGATTCTATCTTATATCATGTTACTCAGAAACGCAATTAAATTAAATCTGTCTGTTATTTTAATAATTATTTTTTCGATTTGAATAATAAATAAATGGATATAAAAATATATTTTAGAAAAGAACGATTTGATTTTTCTTATAGCATTTTTGACTGGATAATATCAATTACGGTCTTCAGGTTTAAAACATATTATTATTTATATTTTCGGGGATTATTGATTCAAGGATTATTGATATTTTCAAGTTATTATGCAATTATTTTATTATGACAAAAATTGTTTAAACTCATATATTGTATGTTGTACGAATCTTCTACAAATACACGTGTATATCTTTTAATCTACGAGAATATAAGTAGTATAGGTATATTGACATGTGTTTTGATATATATTGGCATATATTGGAATCAATTACGACTTTCTGGTATAAAGAGTACGGATATTATTGATGTTTTCAATTTATTACGTCATCTATTTTATTTTGGCAAATATTTTTGAGACGCATATTGTAATACGGGTAATCTTCTACTAACACATTGGCATATTTTCTGATCTGCGACAATATAATTAGTACGGGGTTGCATATATTCATTCAATTCCTATTTTTTCTTCTGTAAATTTGCTTACAAAAGGGGGCAGGATATTTTATTCTTCAGGTCTGATCGTGAAGATAATTTTGCATAGTGAGAACATATATTCTTAAACTTCTCTTTAGGAGCAATAAATTTAATATTTTAACAGAATTTGCACATGATTGCGAACTTTAAGTTTCTTTAAATTATACACTCCGTACGAATAACGGGTGTGCTGTTAGTGGTTAATAAATTTTAACATTTTAGGAGGATATATCATGTTGCTCGGCATCGCAATTAAATTAAATGTGTTTGTTAATGTTTTTATTATTTTTTTTCGATTTAAATAATAAATAAATGGATAAATGGATATAAAAGTATATCTTATGAATGGACGGTTTGATTTTTCTTTTAATTATATTAATTGCTGACTGCGTACATCAATTTCATTTATTTTGGCAAAGAGTTTTCAAGCTTATATCGTATTTAGCTACTAAACTCATATATTGTGTTTAGCCAATAAATTCATATAGCCGATTGTTTAAACAGAAAAAGAGTAGAGCGGGTATATCTTCTAATACAATTGTAGTGTTTTCATTTAGTATATTGAAACGGGATAAGAATGTTTCATTCAGATCTGCAAATTCAAAGCTACGAATTTGGAGGGATATCGCTAATTTGACAACTTTTCTTAAACTTTGCCAAATTGACGGAAATGTCGCCAAATTGATATAAACGACACACAAACAGCTGCCATAAACCTTCGGGTTGGTCGTGTGGCTTGGGTCTTCTACATATCAATGGAATTTTTTTTTTGTTAGAAGAGAGTACTGAAATGATGTTTGGTTAGCATTCATCTGTCAGACCAACCATCCTACTTAGTAATACATTTAGCAAATTTTTAAAATGTCACCAAATTGATAAAAATGTTTTCAAATCTATAAAAATATCTTGAAATTGATAAAATTGCGCTACATAAATGATATTAATTGTTTTTTGTTAGGGGATAGTATTGTGATGATATTTCGTCAATTTGTCGCAAAGTGGAACTGTCAGTTCTACAGTCCCAC
The DNA here is from genome assembly GCA_951213105.1 of Amaurobius ferox. Taxonomy (NCBI): domain Eukaryota; kingdom Metazoa; phylum Arthropoda; class Arachnida; order Araneae; family Amaurobiidae; genus Amaurobius; species Amaurobius ferox. The sequence continues at coordinate 127,162,904 of OX578142.1, forward strand.
TTGGCGATAAATTTGACGATTATTTAAAATGTCGCTAATTTGACGAAACTGTCGACGAATGTTCCATAGAAATATAACTATTTAGACGATATTTTTTCTACCAATTTATTTGAAGCAAATGATATCATGTCGCTTAGCAACGGATTTAAATCCAATGTGTTTATGCGGCAGACGATTTTTATTAAATCCTTTCCGATTTGAATAATGAAGATATGTATATAAAATAAATTTCATTGCCATTTCATTTTGGACTGGATAATATCATTTATACTCCTCAGGTTTAAACATTATTATTATTGATATTTTCCGGAATTATTGATTCAGGGATTATTGATATTTTTAAGTTATTACGCCATTGTTTTATTGCGGCAAAAATTGCTGACACACGCATATTGTACGTTGTACGAGTAATCTTCTAGGAATGCACGGGTATATCTTCTAACCTACGAGAATATAAGTAGTACAGGTATATTGGCATATATTTTAACATATATTGGCATATATATTGAAATCAAGTACAGTCTTCTGGTATGAAGATTAAGGGGATTAATTATATATTCAATTTATTACGTCGTCTGTTGTATTTTACCAAAAAACATTTGTGACTCATATTGCAAAACGGGTAATCTTCTACTAATAATCGGACATTATAAGTATTACGTGTATATCTTCCCATATAATTTTAGCACTTTAATTTTGACATATATTGGAATAAATGACTGTCTTCAGATTTAAAGATTACGGGTTTATTGGTATTTTCAATTTATACATGTAATCTACTAATACAGGTTATATTTTCTAATATTCGCGTATATAATTAGTACGGGTCCCATACAATTTTAACGCTTTTATTTTGCATATATTGATTCAATTCCATATTTTTTTTTATATTTGCTTACATAAGGGGTTCAAGATGTTTTATTCTTCAGATATGTCCATGAAGATAATTTTATATAGCGAGAACAGAGATTCTTAAACTTCTTTTTAGGAGCATTATAAATATTTTAACAGAATATTTTGATTAAACATGTCATTTAGTATACTATAAGAATTTGGGCATGATTATGAATTTCAAGTTTCTTTATATTATATAATCCGTACGAAGAACGGGTATGCTGCTAGTCTATATAAATAAAAATGAAAATCTGTCTGTCTGTCTGTCTGTCTGTCTGTCTGTCTGTTTGTCACACCATCACGGGAGAACGGCTGAACCGAATTTGATGAAATTTTGTGGGTAGCCCAGAAATAGCCCCACTTAAAATTATATCCGTGTTTTGAGTTTTTACAATCAGTGGTTCTCGAGATATTAGTAAAAAACGAAATTTTCGTTTGTCTCATCATCACGGAAAAACGGCTGAACTGAATTTAATGAAATTTGGTGAATAGCCTTGAAATATACCCCCATAAATTTTGTCCAAGTTTCGAGTTTCTAAGACCTGGCGTTGTCGAGATATTAATGAAAAACGGAACTTTTTCCTAGGAGTTCTACTCCCTAACTCCGTGGTTTATCCAAACGAAAAGCTTGAAAATCGTTTGAAAGTGAATTAAAATTTAATCTCTGAGTTTGATGGGAGATTTTTTGCGTTAATTAGTCACTTTCTGAAAAAATGAATTGTTTGAAACATGATTTAAAGGGGAAATCTATCTCCATGGTTCATGGTTTATTTAAAACAAGCTTTTACGGAACAATGAGAAGTATAGAGAAATCAAAATCGTTATTTAATTTCGCAGTTTATGTTATAAGACATGACATATTTAACATGTTATAAGATTCTATCTTATATCATGTTACTCAGAAACGCAATTAAATTAAATCTGTCTGTTAATTTTAATAATTATTTTTTCGATTTGAATAATAAATAAATGGAAATAAAAATATATTTTAGAAAAGAACGATTTGATTTTTCTTATAGCATTTTTGACTGGATAATATCAATTACGGTCTTCAGGTTTAAAAATTATTATTATTTATATTTTCGGGGATTATTGATTCAAGGATTATTGATATTTTCAAGTTATTATGCAATTATTTTATTATGACAAAAATTGTTTAAACTCATATATTGTATGTTGTACGAATCTTCTACAAATACACGTGTATATCTTTTAATCTACGAGAATATAAGTAGTATAGGTATATTGACATGTGTTTTGATATATATTGGCATACATTGGAATCAATTACGGCCTTCTGGTATAAAGAGTACGGATATTATTGATGTTTTCAATTTATTACGTCATCACTTTTATTTTGGCAAATATTTTTGAGACGCATATTGTAATACGGGTAACCTTCTACTAACACATTGGCATATTTTCTGATCTGCGACAATATAATTAGTACGGGGTTGCACATATTCATTCAATTCCTATTTTTTCTTCTGTAAATTTGCTTACAAAAGGGGGCAGGATGTTTTATTCTTCAGATCTGATCGTGAAGATAATTTTGCATAGTGAGAACATATATTCTTAAACTTCTCTTTAGGAGCAATAAATTTAATATTTTAACAGAATTTGCACATGATTGCGAACTATAAGTTTCTTTAAATTATACATTCCGTACGAATAACGGGTGTGCTGTTAGTGGTTAATAAATTTTAACATTTTAGGAGGATATATCATGTTGCTCGGCATCGCAATTAAATTAAATGTGTTTGTTAATGTTTTTATTTTTTTTTTTCGATTTAAATAATAAATAAATGGATAAATGGATATAAAAGTATATCTTATGAATGGACGGTTTGATTTTTCTTTTAATTATATTAATTGCTGACTGCGTACATCAATTTCATTTATTTTGGCAAAGAGTTTTCAAGCTTATATCGTATTTAGCTACTAAACTCATATATTGTGTTTAGCCAATAAATTCATATAGCCGATTGTTGAAACAGAAAAAGAGTAGAGCGGGTATATCTTCTAATACAATTGTAGTGTTTTCATTTAGTATATTGAAACGGGATAAGAATGTTTCATTCAGATCTGCAAATTCAAAGCTACGAATTTGGAGGGATATCGCTAATTTGACAACTTTTCTTAAACTTTGCCAAATTGACGGAAATGTCGCCAAATTGATATAAACGACACACAAACAAAACTGCCGCCGTGTTCATGCGGAGTACGATCACGTTAAACATGTGGGTCCGAAAGTCCTTCCGAGAGGTTGGTGGTAGGGGAAGGAGGGTACGGTCCCTGTGGATGCCTCCCCCCCTGGGTTCCGGTCTAAATTGGGTGGCACTTCCCGACCGTCCAATCAGTTACCTTACACCTTTCTGGTAGGTCGGACGGTCTGGGTTTCAACAACAACAACACAAACAGCTGCCATAAACCTTCGGGTTGGTCGTGTGGCTTGGGTCTTCTACATATCAATGAAATTTTTTTTTGTTTTGTTAGAAGAGAGTACTGAAATGATGTTTGGTTAGCATTTATCTGTCAGACCAACCATCCTACTTAGTAATACATTTAGCGAATTTTTAAAATGTCACCAAATTGATAAAAATGTTTTCAAATCTATAAAAATATCTTGAAATTGATGAAATTGCGCTACATAAATGATATTAATTGTTTTTTGTTAGGGGATAGTATTGTGATGATATTTCGTCAATTTGTCGCAAAGTGGAACTGTCAGTTCTACAGTCCCACTTGGCGATAAATTTGGCGATTTTTTAAAATGGCGCTAATTTGACGAAACTGTCGCCAAATGTTCCATTGAAATATAACTATTTAGACGATATTTTTTCTACCAATTTATTTGAAGCAAATGATATCATGTCGCTTAGCAACGGATTTAAATCCAATGTGTTTATGCGGCAGACGATTTTTATTAAATCCTTTCCGATTTGAATAATGAAGATATGTATATAAAATAAATTTCATTGCCATTTCATTTTGGACTGGATAATATCAATTATACTCTTCAGGTTTAAACATTATTATTATTGATATTTTCCGGAATTATTGATTCAGTGATTATTGATATTTTTAAGTTATTACGCCATTGTTTTATTGCGGCAAAAATTGCTGACACACGCATATTGTACGTTGTACGAGTAATCTTCTAGGAATGCACGGGTATATCTTCTAACCAACGAGAATATAAGTAGTACAGGTATATTGGCATATATTTTGACATATATTGGCATATATATTGGAATCAAGTACAGTCTTCTGGTATGAAGATTACGTGGATTAATTATATATTCAATTTATTACGTCGTCTGTTGTATTTTACCAAAAAACATTTGTGACTCATATTGCAAAACGGGTAATCTTCTACTAATAATCGGACATTATAAGTAGTACGTGTATATCTTCCCATATAATTTTAGCACTTTAATTTTGACATATATTGGAATAAATGACTGTCTTCAGATTTAAAGATTACGGGTTTATTGGTATTTTCAATTTATACATGTAATCTACTAATACAGGTTATATTTTCTAATATTCGCGTATATAATTAGTACGGGTCCCATACAATTTTAACGCTTTTATTTTGCATATATTGATTCAATTCCATATTTCTTTTTTATATTTGCTTACATAAGGGGTCCAAGATGTTTCATTCTTCAGATATGTCCATGAAGATAATTTTATATAGCGAGAACAGAGATTCTTAAACTTCTTTTTAGGAGCATTATATTAAATATTTTAACAGAATATTTTGAGTAAACATGTCATTTAGTATACTATAAGAATTTGGGCATGATTATGAATTTCAAGTTTCTTTATATTATATACTCCGTACGAAGAACGGGTATGCTGCTAGTTTCTTTATACTTTTAATCGTTGAGTAAAAGCTTGTGAAATACATGGAGGTTAATACATGTAAAAACATGGAGGTAGATTTTTCCATTTAAATTCATGTTTCAAACAATTCATGCTTTCAGATAGTGACTATTTAATGCAAAAATCCTGCATCAAACTCAAAAATAAAGTTTTAATTCCCTTTGACGCTTTAAACAAACGATTTTTATCCTTTCCGTTTGGATAAACCACGGAGTTGGAGAGTAGAACTCCTATAAAAAAAGTTCCGTTTTTCATTAATATCTCGACAACCCCTGGCCTTAGAAACTTGAAACTTGGGCAAAATTTATGGGGGGCTATTTCAAGGCCACCCACTAAATTTCATTAAATTCGGTTCAGCCGTTCTCTCGTGATGATGAGACAAACGAAAGTTTCGGTTTTTACTAATATCTCGAGAACCACTGGTCGTAGAAATTCCAACCATAGACTAAATTTTAAGTGGGGCTATTTCTAGGCTACCCACAAAATTTCATCAAATTCGGTTCAGCCGTTCTCCCGTGATGATGGGACAAACAGACAGACAGACAGATTTTCAATTTTATTTATATAGATTTGTTTGTGTATGATGTCTGTTTACATCTTACAATTTGATACATTCGTATTCTATTTTGCAATATACCGGCTCTCTGGGAGTGTGTCGCGACGCAAAGCATGCTTAACCGGGGTGAGGGGGTCACAACTACCCCCGGCCATCTTTTGGTATATTGTTTCCATCCATACCTCTTTTCTTTTTGACAATATTTTTAATCCTCTTTTTAGTGCAGCTTTGCGCCTTTTAAGTGTGATTTCTGATGATTTTATAATATTATATTTCACGGTATTTTCATATTATATATATATATATATATATATATATATATATATATATATATATATATATATATATATATATACAGGGTGATTCAAAACTTCGGAGCTAAAGTAAAACGCTATAAAAAAATATCTATGGGTCGGAGAGACATGCGGTTTGCATATTAATATTCACCGTGGTGGGGTATTTTGTATGGCATGAAAAAAAAATAGTTCAAAGGCTCGACATCAGGGGAGCGCTTCTGCAAAGAAAACAATGCGAAGTAATAATTGTGAAATGAGATATTTTATTTCAGCATGATTTACAGCTGCAAGTGCTCTCAATGTGTCTACCACCACATTCCAATTCTGAGTGCAGTCGCGGTATTACGGCTGATACAGCATAAAACAGCTTATTAACGGGAATGGCTGCTACCTACTGCCGTAAGGCTTCTTTCAGTGCTGGTAAGGACTGGGGCTTTCTTCTATAGACCCATGATTTTAGGTATCCCCACAACGAGAAATCACAGCGTGTGAGATCTGGGGATCTCGCAGGCCAGTCATGTGTGCTATCACCTCCATGCATAAGTCACTTCCATGTCTTAATCTGCCGCAGCGCCCCGAGTGTCGAGAATTTGAACTAATTTTTTTCATGACACACAAAATCCCCCACCACGGTGAATATTAATCTGCAAACCGCATGTCTCTTCGACCCATAGATATTTTTTTATAATGTTTTACTTTTACTCCGAACTTTTGAATCACCCTGTATATATATATATATGCATGCACTAATTTTAATACACATAATTTTTACATCAACTTGTAGGAATATGAACATGTCCAATTTACAAATGAACTAATTTTTCAAATTCTACAAAATCATACAAAACAAAAAAAAAAAAACAATCAATGTAGACAAAAGTGTTTTATGAGCTTTTGTGATACACAGATCTAAAAATTCCACATCATATGATTTAAAATTTTATATACACTCTACTAATTTGTACTTATCTTTTTACTCGATGTTTGAAGAAATCCTTCCAGGCTGGCCATTTTGGATCCACTTCCTTCGGCACTTTTTTTTTTGTCCTAGGGGGCTTATCTTTCAATTCCAGTTCATTAGTTGGCCTGCGCCAGTATGGCCTTTACATTTTCCTCCTCTTGGATCTTGCTTGCAATGAACAATTAATCAAGAACTTACGATAGTTGATTCTTCTTTTGTTCCACTGATATTCTTTTCCTTGCAGTGATCTCTTTTGCGGTGGGCCTACTGCCGAATCCGCACTCTCGTAGCCTTTTTAACTCATGCGCCTTTTCAATTTGTTTTTCTGGCGTTGCGCTGGTGGCGTAATACTTTCCATGACCTTCATTTTTCTACCTACATATATTTGAGGTCACCTTTTTTATGTCCCGTTTTAGGTATGGGCTTTTTGTTTTACCACTCATTTTCTTTTGCATTGATTTTGTTTGATCCCTTTCTTGGATATTGCCACGATCCCTTATCTTTTACACATAATTCCTGAACTTCGTAATAACTTTCCACCTGCGAATCCATCTGAATATAATTTTCAACCTCCGAATTTACCTGAAGATAATTTTGAATATCTGATTCCACCTGACTATCAGACAGCTCGCAGACTACGGTATTCACCTGATTACCACAGAACTCGAGAACTACGGCATCCCCTTTAAAATCTGTCACAAATTTCTTTTCGTCTACTTCGATACAATATTTTATTCACCCATCCACCTTCTTAGCACTTACCTCGCGCATTTCGGGACCCTTTTCTGAATCTGAATCTGTTTCACTCAACTCAACTTCGCGTACTTCAAAATCCCTTGCAAACCTGACAGAATTCCATTACACTCATTTTCATATTCTAACTTTAACCCTTTATCACTTTCAAATAACTGGATTAAACCAAATCCATTATGAAATTCTGAATCCAGTTCCTTAAACTCAGTTTCACATACTTCGATACAACTTTTTGCATCTAAATCCGCCTTACTATCACATACTTCGGGTCCACTTTTGAAATCTGAATCCATTTTCTCAAGCTCAACACCTACTTTGGTATCACATTTCATTTCTAAATCTACTTTATTAAAATCTACTTTCGCGTATTTCCAAAAAAGTTTAGAACTCTGAATCACAATCATTAACCAATACCTTACCTAATTTGTAAAATGTTTGCGAATCTGAGTTCATTTCTTTACTCTTTACTTCGCATTGACTTGGAAACCACACGCAAAGAATATTGTCCGCCAAGTCACGCATAGGTTTACCATTTTCAAACGCCTGGTAGGTTTCAGGTGAGACTGTCCCAAGTCAACCTTAAAAAAGACATAAAAATTTTATTTTGTCAATAATTACCAAATGCTGTGAACCCTTGGTGGCCTCCTCACAACAATGGTGCCCCTTCTCGCTCCAACGTAAATCAGATGATATAGCAGTGGTCTTGATCCAGAGTTCAGAATTTCACGCGTTTCCCTGGGCAAGGCTTCGTAACTCTAAAATCATGGGCACCCATAGTGGAGAACAAGGGGTGCTCTTGCTCCTGGACGTTCAAGATCTCAAAGATGGACATCAGTCTAATCGATGTTGTGCGTCTTATTCTTCGGTCCCTCCCCCTTGGAAAAAATTCTATAGACACTCCTCACTAAAATTACTTTTAACGTAGCACTTGATATTAGCTTCAAAATAACAACATTCTCAAATAAAAACTGAATTTATTTATTCATTTAGTTTTAAATATTAAAATTAAAATGATCTATCAGTATGTCTTTATTATTGTCAATACTCTACTCTCAATTAATATTTGAGCCTTTATACCACTTAAAAACAGCTTAAGAGACACAACTCTCTCTGAGAATTATAACAAGACAATAAAGTTTATTCTTATTGAACCGCAACTGATGTCTTATAGAATGTTAGATCTCCCTCTATTACAGTTAATTCATTACAGGTATCCAAACTGTTAAGAGCACAGTTCGACAGATAACTAAGCAGATTTTGGCAAAGCAAAACTAACTTTGCCTGAATTTTATCTGATCTCTCCTGGGGGATCAGTAAGGATTATGGTATGAGACTCTCCTTACCTCTGAATCTTATTCCCTCCTAAGCTTATTCCAGACTCGTACGTGCTATCAGAAAGTCACAAATTAATATAGTGGATACGCGGAATTGATTTTACAGAGAAAGTGCGGTGCGTTTCTAAGATGGTATTATAAATAAGTCATTATCACTTTATGTATGATTATTAATGAGACGCGCGTGTCTGTGTATGTGTGCACGCGCGTGCGTGCGTGTGAGGCATAATTTTTTGATAAATAGTTAATTTATAAATTCATAAAAAATTTTTAGTGTTCGTTGTTTCAATTTACATTTTTGTATGAATTTATGAAACTATTCAATAAAAATCTCAGTTATTACATGAAAATATTTAAGTAAATCTTAATTCAGGGGTTCTGAACCTTTTTTTAGTCACGACCCAAAACCAACTTCTGGACTTCACTACGAGAATATATTATGCAGTAAAACAAAAATAATATTGTAACAAGCAACAAAAAAATGTCATAAATTTGACAGATATTGTAATACTTTCTACCAAGGTTTATTATTAGATGTTTTTTAATTTGCATCATAAAAAATTATTCTTCAATACAATATTATCATGCTTAATAAAGGAAGGTGTCTGTATGTGTAGCGGGAAATCTAAGCGTCGTACGACCAGGAAATTTGGTACGCAGGTACTTTTCGACGTACACAGGTTGACCTCGGCGTTTTTTTTTTTTTTTTAATTTCGAATTAGTTTTTAGTTATTTTATTTTTACGCCGATTTAGGCTAATATTTAAACAAATCCATTCCTTAACGACCTAAAATATTATCACAGAGCTTCCATATTGACACCATCAAAAAGATTGAAAAATTCTCTTTAAGACAAAATTTAAACGGAGTCCGTACGATGAATAGAGAAATTTTAATGAATTTCTAAAAATATATATACTTTTGCACGTTTTAAGCCTCTCCGATTTTTATATTACAATATACTAAAATTGACGTGCCATCCAACTTTCATTTTTTTTCAGCAGCTCCTAAATATATCACAGACTACCCAGAAAAAATGATTTCATAAATCCATTCATTGATTAATTATAAATTTTATCCGAAGCATTTCTGATTTTTTTTAAAGAACCTAGCAGGCAGCGGACCCCTCCGGAACCGTTGCAATCCCAAGTACGGGGGAGGAACGTTTCTACCACAAGTCCTTAGTATGGGGTACAGAGTTGACTTCTTTAAGCTTAGATCTCACACGCTATAGGAAGGCAAGTCGAAACTGACGTCATTTGATTAGGGATTTATTTGGACTGCGAGCTGTAACTAGAAACGAAGTTATTGATGTGTCCAGAGCCGAGACAAAGGCGTATTATGTATCCAAGCAGCAGTCTAAGATGTAATCAGATGCTTATTTAGGGCGACTTAAATTATAAAGCACATTTGCGTGTTTCTGGTAATTTAAGAATGTGCTTACGCAGACAACAAAGTCTTTCGAAAAATTTAATGAATTTTATTAATCTCTGCTTTAAATCTCAGGCAACGGCGGGTACAGTTTCTAGTTTTATAATAAAAAAAAGAAATGTTAGGATTATCATAAAATGAAAACACATTTAAAAAATGATTTCTTGTATTTAATTGCAACAAATAACATTTAATAATTATAAAGACTTAATAACGAAGACAAACAGAATATTGAAATAATTGTGAAGAGATCCCATAGTGAAGAGACACTTGGCCTTGCACGAGTGCTAACACCTCTTCCAATCCGTGGTTTGAAAGGCTGCATCTCAAGTCATGTTCTGGTTGTAGTCGGCTTTAAATCTTAGTTTTCATGACAGAAAGCGCAGAAAAGCCGGCTTCATATAAATACGCAGTTGAAAAGGGTAGATATTTTTTATAGCTTCACTTTCTTGTATAGTTCCCTTTTTACAATTTTATCCAAAACGAACATAGAGACTCTGTTGAAAAACCATGGCTCAAAATTTGTTTTAGACTTCAATAAATCTAGAGGTGGTGGGGAAAAGTACATAAGTCGAAAATTCTAATTTTTTTTTTTATATAACATATTTGATTTAAAAAACTTACGATCTTTGTTGTGAGAAAAGCACACAAGTCAGTTAGACTTCTAAGATGTTAAAAAAAGAAAAACTTTAAACACTTGTTAAATTTTGTACGGATAGCAGTGGGGTAAAAAATATAAATTAAGAAAAGTTATTATTTATTTAGCTTATAAATGTTTAACAAACTCCATAAAAATTAAATATGTATTTTGAAAACATAAAAAAAAAAATTTAAAAGTTCTCTCGAAAGCATCAAAATTTTCTTTCCTCGATATTTCAAAATCCTTGTTTTAGACTTATGTGCTTTTTTCCACCAGCTCTAGAAATTATTCCTGGAAACCAGCAGTGTTTGAAAGATCATGGATGCTTTAATTTTTCTGTGACAACTATGGTGCGGCGACACATTCCAAAAGTCGGGACAACCCACTTTTAAGTCGCGACCCATAGATTAAGAATCTACGCCTTAGTTATTACAGTGGTTTGAAACATTTTATTCACGTTTTCTTTTCAATAGTAGGATTATGTTTAACTACCATACGTCGATTTTTAACTGTTTTGATATACAGTGGCATCACCTCATAGTTATAAAATAGATGACGCAATGTTCACTTTCACTTGGATCATTTTTCGCCACATATAAGCTGCAATTCCCACAGCTAGTTGGTGATTATTAAAAAATAGTTGATATAAAAAATACCTGATGCCTACTCACTACACTAGTAGATCACGCCAGACGATAGATACCAAGATTGTTCAAATCAAACTAATAGAACCGAAAATACAAAGACGTAATTAACAGATTAAATAACTGACAAATTAACTTCCTTTTTGGCAGATTATTACGACTGTTATGGCATATAAATAGTCAAAACATAACCTCTAAATTTCTGAAAATCCCAGTCAGAGTAGTAACTTATAATGCAACTCAGTATTCCTAACATTCAAACGCTAAAAACATTTTAATCATCATTTCACATTGCGTGCTTTTCATTAATTTCCAAACAAACAGTACTTTCAAAATTACTGCAGTCATAATCAACCACACTTCCTAAAATTTCTTTCGCATCCGAAAATCAAAATCGATAAGACCTTGTTTCGCTTTCCATTGAAGACGATAACGCTTTGTCACAGGAATTAGCCTTCAACATCAGAACAAAATTAACAAAACTTGACGACATAATAGGGTAGAGAGAGGCTAATTATCTCCATCTTTACATTTCCATTTTTCACAATTTTATTATAAGCATAAATCAAACTTCCTCCTCACCATTCATTTTTTGGCTAGATAATAGAAAAATTGCGGATGATTTGTAAGAGTGACAAATAGTTAATTTTAATTTTTAAAGACAGCAAAATAAGCGGCATCTGTACCGCAATCTACAACGTTGAACTACATCAACTTTCACTATTTGATGGCAATATCACAAAATTTGGATCGATGACATCAATATCCATTTGTTCTTGCTGTTCAGGCTCAATGTGTGTAGCTGAAGTAGAGGATTGTGGCTTTAGAGTCAAACTTGGGTGAAGCGCTTCCTGGCATGCGAACTTTTGATGTTCCCTAGATTTACGTGGCATTTCGTTTGATGACATCGGTTGATATATTACTGTCTATAACTCCTCAATTTCTATTTCCGTCATTCTCGTTCGCGATGTTAAACTCGACTACATATAATCAACAGCAGGATAAACAAGTAAATTTGCATATCAGCAAAATGAAACATTTAAATACCATACCCTTACCCTTACATTGGGGATACCCTTACACTCGCCCATACATTGGACCCATATTGTTGGGGTGATAACCAAATATTGCGTTTCCCATTTCTTCAAATATCATTTCTACGAACTTCAGAGCGTGCCTATGGGTTCCTGAGAAAGTTATGTTGCTCCCCCTGGGTGACGCCACTACCCTATAGGGCTTCCTCCGTTTGCCTTCTAATAATGGATGGATGTATAATGCTCGAAAGCGCTAAATGTAAAAATATAAGATAAGGTATCTGATATGTTAGTCGCTAATTCTTTTAAAATTTGTTTTTAATTCTCTTGAGATTTCTCACACGTATAGCCAAAACCTACTTTATTCGTAAATTGTTACTTCTAATTTTCTATGAACTGTTGTCAGATCCAAAGTTATGTAAAAATACTACACAAGTGACCCTTTAACTTATTCTACGTTGTCTGATAATAGAGTTCCATGATGGTTATTTCTCCTGAGGTGGAAAAAATTGATGAATTTCGAAGACATTTATGCGCTACTATCTGGAATGTAGCGCTGATTAAACTACTCTTAATCATCATCTTACCAGTAGAGGAAACACGAAAGGATCAAAACAGAAGGTTCCCAATTGAGCAATTATCATGGCGGACTTGAGCATCAATTTCTTTTCTAAACTTACTGCCTCTCTTTACCCAAAATAGGGACACAATTGCTTGATGGCTTGGAACGTCCAGACTCGATCTGAAGAGTAGGAGAGGAAATCTCTGACAGGGTAATGTTACTCAGAGACGTCGAGTGTGGATATTACAGCAAAAAGGGGTGAAGATGTTAAGTCTTACTTAGCTGTGTGCTTCTTTAATTCAAACTTTGGCCCATTTATGGTCTTCTGTACCACAGAGGTATCCATCTGAGGCCGCGTAGGGTGTTTAATTTGTCGTCGGAGTTTACATCATTGATGGCCAATTTGAAATTTTCTACGTGTTTCGGCATGTAACTCCAATATCCCCATCTATCTGACAATGCCTTGTAAACGTAGCTCTTCTCTTTCGCAAGCTGGTCTCTCGGCAACTTCTCAATCTCTATTCTCTTTCGTTCTTGCACTCAGTACCAAACTCGACTACTTATAGTCAGGTCAGAGATATCTCAGTGGTTAAGGCAAGAAAATCGCACTTGGAGATCCCGAGTTCGATCCTAGGAGACGCTCAAAATTGTCCCAGTGTCTACACGGATTGTCACTAGGTTTCGTTCTAAAGTGAGTGACATCAAGTCAAGTCAGATTTCTAGCATGATGCGCTTGGGGTCTTTGGACCAACAGAAGCTGCAATTCCTCTTCCTTTACTTTTGTCAATTGTCTTGGGCTTGTTCTGGTATTTTCCTGACAAGAGGGATCAGCAACAACAATAACAACTTATAGCCAATAAATTTACATAATAACAAAATGAAACATTTGAATACCTTACTCCTAAACTCTTCATATGAAATTTCGAATTCAAACTTATCCATCGCTTCCCTACCCCTTTGAAGCCAAATTAAAATTTGTATATAATTTCTTAAAGGGTACTTATATCCACAATACTTTTTAAATTAAACTTATAATTTGATGTAAATTCGTCAGCTTGTCCACGTCAAGTAACGTGACTTTTATCTTTCTGATATTTTTTTTAATCCTTGTAAACTGAAGAAGGGGAAATTTATCATTTAATCGTTAATTGAGGGTGAAAAGTTAAATCCAGACAAATCATTGTCAGGTTTTGAAATGTCAGTTCTGACGATTTCCTTGTCAGTCATTTTCAGGCACGAATTTTCTTTGTAAGAACATCAATTAATTTTTACTTTCCCTGCAATACATGGTAATGTATAGGGAAAGTATTGGAATCATGTCGAAAATCGCAACTCGAGTTTTCGACGGATCTACTGGTTTCAAGACCTCTAGAATACGAAAAAACCATTTTTAGCGTGACGTATATGTGTGTGTCTGTGTATCTGTCTGTGTGTCTGTCTGTGCAGATTTTGTATCCACTCTAACTAAAAAACAAATGGTCCGAATTTGACAAAATTTGGTAGGTAAGTCACTTGTGAGCGAGTCTGGTGCTGATTAGTTTTGGGTATGATTCGGGATAAAAGAACCCGCCTTTTTTTGCGAAATGGCCTGCAAAAGCTTTTATCCACTCTAGCTGAAAAACTAATGGACCGAATTTCACAAAATTCGGTAGATGAGTCACTTTTGGGTCATCCTGGTGCTGATTAGATTTTGGTGCGATTCGGAAAAGAACAACCTGCCTTTTCTTAGGAAATGGCCCGCAAACATTTCATGTATCCACACTAGCTAAAATACTATTTGACAAAATTTCACAAAATTTTGTAGATAAGTTACTTGTGGGATACTCTGGTGCTGATTAGATTTTGGTACAATTCGGAGAAGAACAACCTGCCTTTTTTTACGAAATGGCCCGCAAAAATCGCCAAAATTGAAAATAAAAAGACTATGTATGTTCAAATATATCAATTAAATTCTTGTTTATACGCAATTTTTGACGAGGAAAAGAATATAACACACTCCATTATGCTTTAGGACTAACCGTTCTCAAGATATTTAAGATTTCTTGCATTTTTGTTACGCCAATTTCGGAAAAATATCCAATTACCAAATAAAAACGAAAATTGAATTAAAAATGCATATTTAGTGTTATTTGGTGCAATTAAACTCAATCTAACGAATTATGAAAGAAATAAAGAAAATATAAATTTGAGTCTGCAGGGAAAGTCATGTGCTGCCCACATCAGATTTTTTTTAAATATATTATCATACAGTAAGTTAAAATTCTATAAAACTCTCAAAAAACTATAGTCTTAATAAATTTAGGAAGTGACGACAGATTGGGATGTGAGATTCAAATGCATATTCAGTTCTCTTAACGAAGAATCGAAGATTTTGTGGGTATTTGTTAATCACAGAGTTATTAAAACTTCTAATGAATTATTAAAAGAACTTATATGCATGAAAACCTAACCTCTAACCCATAATCAAGGAAGTGAGTTACTACATCCTGTAAAGTATACGTATGTTAAAAAAATACGTTGCATTCTGTGTGTGGGGGGAGGGGGGATATGTGTCTCGCGTAACTCTCATTGCACTAATTATAAATAATTGATTATTCGTAAACTACAGTTATTTAAAAACGTGTAATTAAACACCGATGTTATACACCCAAATAAAGTTTCCTTTTAAAGCAATTATCATTTATTATTATTAATTTCCATATTAATTCTACAATTGTATATGATAGAAATAGAATTTGTTCGTTTTAAAAACTTGTTTAATTACGAAACGGTAATTATGCAAGTTTTTACGTGAAAAAAAAACACAAGCTGTTTTCTTGAACTAATCTGTACTTTCTTCATAAACGCAACAATTATTCATTTTTCTCTGACAAGATAATTCTTTTCCTTTTCTAATTCAGTGAGCAGGAAGGACCCTATCCCTAATTTAGTAGGCAGTTATTAATCAGGAAATATATTGTTGTGTTATTTGTGCTCGTAAGAGAAAGAATTTCCATGCTTAATAAATCATTTTTGCAGGAATTAGAAATTTATCAGAAGTTTTCAGCAACTCCGAATATAAATAGGATTCCAAAATTAAACGTATGGAATTTTATCCCGCTAATGATGTGCGTCACGAAATCCTTTTCCCCAGGTGAAGATGGGTCTTCCAGGCAGAACGTTCGCTCGCTTCTGATTTACATTTGATTTCATTTTATTTTTGCTTTTTTGATAATGTAGTTTTAGCAGAAAACTGCAGTATGCTCCTCAAGACGAAGCTCATATTAGATTATAGAATATAATCCATTTTATTAAGAAGTTCTTATATTTTAATCTCAGTTTTCCTTGGATGGTTGTCCCTCCTTTGTGGTTTCTATTCAAACGCTGAGGACGGAATTCAGTAGAACATAAACTTTTAATAGCAGTGAAAGATTCAGTGTCAAAACAAAAGTTAAACAGATATGCGAAGCATTCTACATTTTAATCCTTTGAAAAGCAGAAATTTATTGAAAAGCGTACATTTATGCTTATGTTAATAAATTTAAATGACAAATTTACAAAAGAGATTATTTGAGTATATAGACTTTAATAGATAGACACCTGGAATGAATGAAACATATAGACTTGTTCTATTATGTTATGTTTTTAACTTAAATTAATTTTGGGAAGAAGTAAAAAACAGTTTTTTCATTTCGACTTTAAATAATACAGCTAACTCTTAAACGGAACTGTAAGGAGAGCGAAAAACGAAGCAGGAATAATGTACATTTGAATACAATAAAGAATATTTAAGCATTGCAGGTGTCACAGTGTTGCAGTCCCTGATAGCATGACATTTTGACAGGTATTTGTTGCCTTCCATACACTCGTTCCGTGCGTTCAATACGTTCCTGGTGTCGATTCTCACTAATTAAATCAAGCTTCAAAACTATATAACTAGCGCTTTCCGTCTATCTCACTTTGTTACCGTATTCGTTAACCTAACTTTTTTAATTCACAACTAGGGGGCGCTGCAATTACTTTCATTTGATCAGCCATTGTCCTTTATCTGTATATAGACTGTCATTCTGTAGTTATTGCCCAGGATAAGAATTTTTCCTTGGACCTTATACACTGACTTCTAAAAGTTAAACACACAATGCAAATTTTCATCTTTCGAAAGCGTATTTGAATATGAGTGGCTAAAAATCGCTGCGGATGTAGATGGTAGTATGCAAATATCGTATGTTACAGCCAATCATGATTGACGGTCAGGATATATGCTAATTAGAGAGTCTTTAAAGACGCCAGCATTCTGAAGAGTTTGAGGCGGTGCATTTAAATGCTGATACGAAGTGTTAACTTTTGTAGGTCTATTTTTGATGATATTCGTGTTTTTATGGCTGAAAGAAGACGAATGACAGATAGTGAGCGCTGGCGTGCTCTCGGACGCATTGAAGCAAGACAGTCAATCAAAGATGTCTCCATTTTCTTTGGCTTTGATCATTCGGAAATTTCCTCGATTATGGAAACAATTCAAAACAAGTCAAACAGTTGTCCGGAGACCTGTGCCAGGTCATCCAAGGGTTACCACCCCTCTGATGATCGGTATATTGCTATAGTATCCAAGCGGAATCGACGAGCAACCTCCAAAACTGTTACATGCATGGTTGCAGAGGCACTTGGTAAAATGATATCTGCTAGTACTGTGCTCCGAACGCTCCACGTGAAGGGATTGTACGCCCGAGTACCACGTTTTTGTGTTCCACTAACCGTCCAAGCCAGAGGGGCAAAATTAAAGTGGTGTCGTCAGCATGTCAATTGGACTATCTTACATTGGTGCAACATCCTTTTCACGGAAGAGTCCAGATTTGCCCTGGAATCAGATGATAAACGTGTAAGGATCTGGAGAGAACGAGGAACACGAAATCAGGCCAAGAACATCATCGAACATCACGCATTCAGAGGTGGCAGCGTCATGGTGTTGGCTGGAATTTCAATGGGATATCGCCAGAGCTGCATATCTTTAAAAGAGGTTCTGTGACGGCTGCACGGTATCGGGATGAAATCTTAGACCACATTGTAAAAATCTAAGCTGCAACAGTTGGTTCTGATTTCCTCCTTATGGACGATGATGTCCGTCCCCATCGAGCTAACATCGTTGACGAATACCTGGAAAGTGAGGGAATTTCTCGTATGGGGTGGCCAGCGTATTCCCCCGACCTTAATCCCATTGAAAACCTTTGGGATGCCCTCTAGTGTTCTGTCTCTGCACGTTTACCTCCTCCAGTCAGTCTCAGAGAGTTGGAAACTGCTCTATTGGAGGAATGGCCATTGCTCGCTTTTGCAATGGTTGATCACCTCATTGAAAGCATGGAAAATCGTTGTAAAGTTTGTGTGATGGTCCGAGATGGTCATATACCATATTAATGTAAGTTTTATTAGGTTTGTTTGCCTTTAAACATCATTTTGTTAATGACCCAAATGTGATGTCATCATATAACTTACGAAAAGTAAATATTTTTTCATCTTTGTACATAATACTTGTTTTCTTTAATGTATAAATGCATTTGCTACCTTCATGTACAATTCTGAGTTAATCAAAGCTTTACTTGTCCATTTTTGTTGATTTTAGAGTCCGTGCTTAACTTTTCGAAGCCAGTGTATATTAGCCAATTAACCAGCCAAATGGAGATTTTTCACCCAGCCCGGTTTTGTCATTAAATTTTTTTTATTGGGGATATTTTGTGTTTAGGGTATATGCATTCATGAACTTTTGGGTACCACTTGATTACCTTTGGGCACCTCTCAAAATTCAAAATGGCAACCACCACCTCATTTAAATAATAAGTTCCATAACCGATTACCCTTAATTTCTAATAAATGTGTGTTGTTGTGTATTATCTAATATTAGTCACAATTATCTCAAAATATTCAAATATTTCATGTGTGTAACAATTATTACATAACAATTGATTTTAAATGGCTGAGGCAGCAATCTTGGATTTATGGTTTTTAAAATAAGTAACAAAAATTATCGCCTTCTATCGCTTTTATTCTTATATTATTTTACAACTTTTCATTTTCATCAATTTCAAACAAGAAATTAACAACTTCTTAACTGAAAGAAAGTCCTTCACCATGCTTTTTAATTTTTTGTCACAGTGAAAAGTAAAATATTATTTTTCTTCTCGTACTTTAAATTTAAATTGCGGAAATAAAAGTATGCCTGAAATCTAAATAACTTCTACTCGTTCATCATCATATTCTTACTGCGCTTGGTTGTTTATATTTAAACAACCATTTTTATGCAGTTGGAAAAGATTATACAGGGCAAGACTATGTTAATACAACCACACTTTTTTGTGCCACCTGGGAACACCGCGTGCTGTTGGCACATTTCGGGCGCGGTAGCCCGGTGGTTTGCGGACTGGATTTGCACGCTGCCACAACTGCCGCCGTGTTCATGCGGAGTACGATCACGTTAAACATGTGGGTCCGTAAGTCCTTCCGAGAGGTTGGTGGTAGGGGAAGGAGGGTACGGTCTCTGTGGATGTCTCCCCCACTGGGTTCAGGTCTAAATTGGGTGGCACTTCCCGGCCGTCCAAACAGTTACCTTACACCTTTCTGGTAGGTCGGACGGTCTGGGTCTCAACAACAACAACCACACTTTTTTGTGCGACATAGCGTTTCACTTTCGTAGGAACATTTAACTCCACGACCTTGATAGGAACCAGAACGACATTTCTTGGCATAGCAACTGGAATAAAAAATTTAGAAACACTCTCTCTAAAATGCCCAAACTGTTCAAGATTTAAGGCAGATGGGGTAGATAAAGCGTTCCTTTAGATCCAGGTTTGAAGGTGTGTTGAAGGTTTTAATTCTACAAAAATACTCCATTAGTTGGTAGAAGTGAGCTGAGTTTTGCAGGCTGTGAATATCGATTTCTTCCAATTTTTGTGGACCAGGATCTAACTCTTACTTCTGAAGTTGTCAAACATCATGGAAAACCAAAGCAGATGTTGATGAAAGTTGATACTTATTTGCTGACATCATCAACGCTTGTTATCTCCTCTCCAATCGATAAGTGAAATTGCCATTTTGTAATACATAAACTATTTTTCTTTTACCTATGCCAAAACTGCAAGCTGTGGTGTCATATCGACTTACAGTATGTCTAGCTAAGATGTCTAATATTATGTTGCTATCGTTTTTGACAGAGGTTTTAATATAAATCACAGATCTTCCTTAAATAGGTGATTCCGTGTACATTAGGATCATAATCTTTTGCTTCAGAAGGTAGGAGAAAAGCACCAAAAATACATCGGTGTCATCGGAAACTACAGTCATCTGTCTGCTTCTTCTGTTCCCAGTTTAAATCCTTGTTGAGCAATTATAGCATCTGCCGAATTATGACGTTTTAAAACATTTAAACTAGAAATTTCATTCATCTAACCCTGTAACTGCAAGACTGCTGATTTTGATGAAGGGTCAATAAATTTCTATTTTGTACGATGTCGCTGTGGATCAGATATATAAGTTGTTTTCAGTTTTCTGTGACTGTAAGTATGACCTTCTGTGATAGAAACGGGATAACGTTGAAAGTTCTTAGAAACTTCTAACTCCAGACACTAGCTTATGTCTTGTAACATTTTTGACTCAGAACATTATATATCCAACAAAAATCATATATGCATCACCTACTTGCAGCTTTGGTATAAATTCAGATTTGAAGCGAGAGATGTAGTTACTAACACTACCATAAACAGACCAGGGAATCCCTCACTGTGACGCTGAACCATCAATCACAAAATTCGATGTTACTGCTCGGGAGACTAAATCTTCCTTCAGTCATGTCTTTGATCTTGACTTTGTTTTAAAGATCCACATTTCTCCAGAATCATCGAAAAAACTGTTGGAATAGGAGATAGCTCTTAAGATACAACTTGTTTCATATTAAAATCACGAGAGTTTACTTTCAGGCCATTTATACGACGGATATCACGCACATTTGAAGTATCAACTTCAATGTGCCTCATTGTCGTGACTTATTCAGGTATTTAATCATAAAAATTTTGGGGCCATCCTTTCCCAAAGTCTTGCATGTGTTCCGTGCCTATTTCAACTGCATCATTTACATTGTCTGGATACAACCTACCTGTAGCAATATTCAGAAGATTTTCGGGATGTGAGTCAGGTTTCATTGGATCTATATACACTTCTAGTTTCTGACGAAGTCCTTCTTGATCTTTGGCATCTGCTTCAATTCGTGTTTACATTTCTTCTTTCTGCTTGTCATGCTTAGACTTCTGCTGGTGCTCCTTCTGGCTGATGCTCACAACATCCTCTTCTATCTGAACTTTTATCTATGTAAGCTAAATGCCCATGTCTTTACAATGTTTGACTTCAAAGTCAACTCGATTATACCCTTGAAATTGTCACCAAAACGCACAAATGTGATTTCGATCCACATATCGTTCCAAATCTCATTCCAGAAGTCAGAATATGCCGCATAATAAGATCTCCATTCAGAAAGAATTTCATCATACTAAGAAGCATTTTCTTATACAGCTCTTATTTAATACAAACTATACAGGGCTTAATTATGATGACCTCCTGCAAAGAAATATGGCAATATTTGGTAAACAACTTCAATGTGTAGTAACCAAATTCTTTCTACTTCTCTCACGCACTGTATCATGAGAAAGAAAGACTTTGCAAGACAATCATCCCATAGTTTTATTTCTTTTGTTCCTCCATACTTCATTTTCAAGTATAGGCATAAGATCATTACTGCTTGCTGGTTGGCAAACATCAAATACACTCCTCAAGACCTCATTTGTAACTAGCCTTAGAGCTCTTATACTTTGAGGAAACTTTTTCCCTTTCAGCATTTTTGGAACTCCTGAAAACACATCACACATGAATTCTGATAAACCACTATCAGCCATTAATGAACCGGCAATAACAATGAAGATCATCAATAAGTGCATGCCTCCAAGACGTAAGATAATGTCAGCGAACTTGTTGAGAAATGTCCATGTTATTTATAGTGCAACCTTATACAATTGCAGGTCACAAGTAAATACTGTAAATTCCTTGCCTGCTACTTTCATAAGCTGATAAGCTTCTACCAATACTGTCATTATTTTACATGTATGAAAAGGTCTGGCCTTTCCTTCAAAACTGGATATCAGATTCTACAATTTGACAATAAAAAGGACACGAAATATATAAAATAAAAAAAAATAATAATTCGATCATTAGATCAAGAAATATGAATGGATTAATATTTTCAATATAACGGTCAACGTCATCTTGAATAGAGTGAGTTGCAAAAAGTACTAAAGTGATTGATACCCGGTGTTTCTTGACTCTTTATACAAGCAATATCAACAATAAAAACTTTATAAATCAAAACCAGATTCAGCTGCCGGATTATATTGTTACATTATAAGTTGGTCTCTGGAATCGCTAAAAAAGTTTGTGTTACACAAAAATTTCTTATTAAGTTAAACTAAATAATTGACTTTATTGATATCCCCTGTAACTAAATTATTCACAAATAGATTATGCTTATGTTAAATATCATTTTGATTTTGAAGTACAGCAGTGGATTTAAGTGGATTAAGACAACAGCTTCTCTAAGTTTTTATCCCATGGCTATGTAGCCAATGACAGTTGATTTGTAAACCATGCACATTTAGAATGGGCATTAAAAATATTGACATAAGGAAAGAGGGATTTTTTTTAGGCAAATGTAACTTTGTACCATTCAAAGATGTTACTCCCTGCATTTCAAATTTGGCAATACTGCTAAGTGGTAAGTGGGATACTAATCGCCTTTGTAGGTTGGGAAAATTGGGACTTTCTAAAATAGCCAAAATCCTACTTTGCATTTACGTTACATGCTAGTAAAAGCACGAATACCAAGCAAGAGTAATCTGTCTTAATTGAATATTGAACAAACAACGCTTGATTTGATAATGGTAGCCGTTGCTGTGGGTCGCAATATTTGGCATGAAAGTTTTTATACATTTATCTAATTTTCACGCATGTATCTTTATTAAGCAATTTAAATCGGTACTTGGCAAGGCATTGATAAAAATCCTCCGAGTCCTAAATATACGCTCGCTACTTAAATAATGCAAATACAGATAACACCACTCAATTTCCAAATCGCTTACTTTGAAATAAAATCATCTCACCCTTCGTTTTAATTCATATTCTTTAATTTCAACCCAAGTATAGTCGCCCGCAACTATTTGCCAGGCATGCGTACAAACATTCATTCCTTCCCATAGCAACGCCCAGCAAACCGGAGAAAACACAAAATAGAAAATTTCAATGTTTACGCCTTTGGTTGATAATTATCAGCAAATCAGAAAATATACTAATAAAAAAAAAGTTGCTTTTGTTAGAATGCGAAGATATACACTAATTTTTGTCAAACTATAGAATTGTGCTAATCTTCCTTTCTCGATGCGGCGAAACAAGAAAATAAAAAATAAAAATGCATATTTCAATGTATTTAAAAACAAATAGATAGATATGAAGGAATTGTCCTATTGGTTCGGTTCATATATTGTTATAAAGAACATTCTTCGTTCTTTCCAATGATGTATGTCAAGATAGAAATTACCTGTGAGAATATTTTAGATCGCTCAGGAACCGATTTGTTCGAATATCGTCCAAATTCGTGCCTTAACATAAAATAACTAAAACTCTAATTCGAATTGGAAAAAAAAAACCCGACAAGGTCTGTTGTACCGGCAGTTCAGCTAGCTCAGTACAGAATTTCGCGGCTGTCCAAAGCTCAAATTTTCCGCTACAGAATGCACAGATTCTTTTATTATATACGATGAGCCTCAATGGCATACAAGTTCTTACAGAAGTAATTCGCTGATAACAAATTTATCATTCGGAAATAAGAAACACGTAAAAGACTGAAGCACGATTTACTCTGCGCCTTTTAGATTAGAGGGGATGAAATAAAAACGTGTTTTCCAATTTATGGCACTGCGGTCTACCGTCTGTGACAGACGTACGGCGTGTTAAAATAAACTGCGAGTGTACTTTTATGATGGGTGTGTCCCGTTTTACTCGTCTTTTACTGTCTCAGAGACGGAAATACAATGCTACAGAATATGACTGATAAAACAGTTTTTGATTCCTCTTAATTCCTTCTATTATGCAGAACACGAGAACACAGCAGTTTACGTTGGTGAGTGAGCGCATATCTACTTTAATATGAATGATTTACATTTATACAGTCATCCGAATGTTAAATATCCATGATGCTCAGAGCTCACAACTTTAAACTGACAACTTTAAACTGCATCTTCAGGTAAATTTAGTCATTGAGCACAAGGGAATAACCGTGGAGCGACAGAACAACCCAGACAGATGTAGCAGCATTTGCTTCCGAATAACAATCAACGACTTTGTTTCAGATCGACTGTTAAAAATGCTATAACTCTAAACATCTCTTGATAAAACCGGGAATAAGAATAGCAAAGCTATTTAATAATAAACTGTTTGAGCTACCAAACTATTTGATTGAACTCTAATAATTAGTTCAATGTACGAACAGAAAACAAATATATTTGTGCAACTTTTAAAATTTAATTTGGTCGGTGCAAGAAGTCGGTTAACGGTTTTTTGCGACATTTTGACATGATCACCTAAATCGGCCAATGTTTTGCAAATGCATTTTTGCATAATGCTTTTCCGTTCAAATTTTATTCATATTTGACTATGTTTTATGCATTTTTCTCTAGTAAAAATATGCATAAAAACTAGCACCATTTATATAGAATCCGAATGCAAATGATGCCATATTCTAAACGTTATTTATGAAGAAAAAAAATCATAAAAAATACATGTAAAATTATTTAACACATTTTAATATAAACAAGAAAGATCAATCATGCTTAAAGCATTGATTATGAAACACTTTCCAACTTCAATGCAAGTTTATTTAAACATGTCTAAAATGCAATACATTCCTCGGTAATATTTTAAAACTTATCACAATACTACATTAATTTATTATATTTGAAACCTTAAACCTTCATCGAAAAAAATTAATTTCATTCAAATAACGGCATTAAAATATAAATTGCCTGGTTTAAACATTTATAAAATGTGATACATTCCTCGGTAATAATTTTAGAATTATCATAATACTACGATAATTTATTATATTTGAAAACTTCATCGAAAACAACTGAAATCCATTCAAATGACGTCATAGAAAAAATAACACGCCTGGCTCTCTCTATAAAAGCAACATTTCATTCATAAATAATTCCCCCATTCATGTCATTCATCACAATAATATAATAATTTATATTATTTAAAAATTAAGACCATGGAGCTACAAGTAAGTAAAACTCTATACGTAAAACTTCATCTAAAATTATCGTCCTTCTCTTTCTAAAATCAATGAATATTTCATTCATATCAGCCATGCAGACTCCATGGACTAAATGATTTTGTGATAAAGAATTACAGCGATTCTAATACAACTCATTCTACATATTTTGCTGTTTACATTTTACATAGGTGAAAAATAGGCTTAATAGTAGAAATAATCAAATTTGTATGAGCATTTAAACTGAAATATATTGTCATTGCGTTGTTAAAATATGTAGATGCACAGAATTTAGGCCAAAATAAAGTAGTTTTAGGATGGATACAACACTCAATATGAATTAGAAAGAACTTTAAAAATCACGATTTTGAGACAAGATGGATGCCATATATCATTTTGAAGTGGGTCATGTGATCGTTTCATATCATGGACACGTGATCGCTTCATATATGAGGTGTTATTAATATTTTAATTTTTATTTAAAAAACTACTGAATATATTTCGCTGAATTTTTTTTTATATATTTTATGGAACAATTTGAATATTGCCTAAAATTTTCGAAGCAATTTGTGAATTTTAAATCCGCTTAAAAAATGCTTGAAAAATTAGGTCCCATAGGGCTCAATGTATTCCATTTTTTCAACCCGGGTTCAATCCAAAACTAATTGGGTGATATTATTCATTTATATTCCCATAGGTCCTATAGACCGTCTGAACAACATACTAAAATTTCATTTTGATTAAGTCATTTTTACGGCAGTTATCGTGCTAACGGACAGACAGACAGACAGACAGAATGAACAAAGTCATAAACACTTTTCAACTTTGTTGTAAAGTGTTAAAAAGATTAACTCAAGCGATGAACTTCTCCCAATGATGAAGCAATATTTTTTCATAAATATGTAAGGTAAATAATAGACATTGAACCCGACATTCCCCCTTAAATACATCCCTAGGAAATGTGGAAAATACTTGATATACTACTCGGTATATAAACCGCTTTTATACCACTCTAAAATATTTTACTGAAAGCAATTTGAGGTCATTTAAAAATTCTTGTATGTAGAAAACATTTTTTAAACATACTCAAAGAGCCGCAAAAATCATGTGCCCGACAGAGCGTAGGAAAGCACTGATCTAAATGAGATCTGGATGATGATTCTAGTTCATCTCGAATTTTTATTTCAACGGTGCTTTCTATGTATATTACGCTAAATACAAAGAAACTGCTTTGTTTTATTTAGTGACATTGAATTAAACTATTTTCAAAGATGGACAATAAAGAGAGAAATTAGAGGGAATTGACAGAGCATAAACTGAGGCACCAACCCTGGAAAAGGGACACTTTTATGTCAAAATTAAGACAAGTGCAGGGCTGTGATGCCTGAACAACTCGTGTGCCTCAACGTACAGAGGAGACGCCAGCACGAACCAATAAGAAAAATTGTGTTTCAAACTAGTCAATGACGTGGAAGTTATCTGACCAATCACAGGACAAGGGTCATAGTATTAAAAACTCCGCCCCCAACCACGGACTTGCTAAGTCTCCATTCCATTACCATTCCTTGTTGAGATTTTGATGTGTGCACGATGTTCAAGTGAAAGTTATGGATAATAGTGATGCCCGATCAAGTGATACAACGGCTGTTTAGTACTGCACTGATGCTGTTAGCACCAATATCGATCAGATTGCACTTAGAATCTCCAAAGTTCACTATGGTGAGCTACAAATATTTTACCTCACCCTCACCCTTTAAAATATAATGTCTTTCTCTCGAGATGGACAAAATATTAAATTTATTTTGACACATATTGAATTTTGGAATATGATTAACTACAGTAAAATAATGGTATGACTGTAAATAATATTTCTTGTAAAATTTGTAAATAAAGATTATTTATTCTGTATATAATAACTGGGTTCTATTATGTTGACCTCCATGCCTGCTCTTTAAAAATACATGTATATTATTTCCTAGCACCAGCCATTAGGTAGGTAGAGATTTAATGGAACAAAAGGAAAAAGATCTTTCATTGCCAAATTCATAGAGCTTTTAATTATGGGTCACATTACATTAAAATCGTCGACGATAGAAGTCGTATTTAAAGATGTATAAAGACATTTGTAAGTTGTTAAAGACCAGGTTCTATTCGTCATACTTTTCTGAAAGGAAAATAACGTCCTACATCTGGACTTAAAATTTAGTTGCAATAAATTATCGAAATTGCATATGTAATAAAATTAAATTAAATTATGACGGAATCAGAATTTCAATTAATGTCCGATTCACGTTGATTTATCTCTTCTTACATAATAAAGGAAGATGTGTGTGTGTGTGCGGTCTCTAGCGGAAAACCTAAACATCGTAAGTATGACTCTGAAATTTGGTACACATGTACTTCAAAACCAGAGAGATTGCACACTCAACCCCCCCCCCCCCCCTTCCCTTCGGCTTTATTTTTTTTTTTAATTTCGAGTTAGTTCTTTAGTTGTGTTATGTTTTAACATTTTCACACAAATCGGTTCCGTAGTGACCGAAAATATTAGTTTTCTTCTTGATACGATCTGAAAGATCAAAGACCGTTCTTTCCAACAATGTTTGAACCGAATCCGGGTGACAGTCCCTTCGTATTTATTTACTTTTTTAATGTACATCGAAATTCGCATTTTTCACGTTATCCAATATATTGTCGCATCTGAAAATCTAAAATTAGCACAATTCTGTAATTTGGCTAAAAATTCAACACATATCTTAGCATTCTAACAGTTTTTTCTTTCCCAATTTCGCAAGTTATTTTAATTTTTCTTCTTTCTTCGACCCAGACCGTCTGACCTACACGAAGGTGTAAGGTATAATTTTAATTTTTGCAATTTTTTGAGTGGTGGCATTCAGCCTTCAATACGTAGATTTTAGCCTTTCCTTCCCTTTTTCTTTTTTCGAGAACTGCCGCTGATTCGAAGACGATCGAATAATTTGGCCGACATTTAGTCTGGAGAAAAAGTAACGGACCCCACCAAATGCATTTTGTTTTGGGATTTTCTAAATTTGCGAAATAAAAGTATGTCATCCTATTTTTCTTTCATTTGGTACTATATTATAATTAGGAGTATTGTGATAAAATTTGACTGAAATTGGATAAAAATTCTCTAAGATAACTGTCATTTTCTATTTTAAAGGAACATTTTTGCGATTTTAAGTATTTTCATTTAGTGTCGCGAGAATGATGTTGGTTCGAAACAGGCGATTTGGAAATTGGGTGCCCTTTTCTGTATCAGTATTATTTAAGTACCGGGTGCCTATTTTTGGGAAATAAAAATTACGCTGGTTACCAAAGATATGGCCAATATATAAATGGGTCTGATTTTGCTGAGATTGTTGAAATTTAGATTTAAATTGTGTCTGTTGGTAGATGTTAACGTAGAACGTAGAATCTCCACAAGTGACGGGTTTCGGTTTTGCGATTGTGTGGGAGATCTGTATCATGGCTGTTGCTCCGATGTACACGGATTGCATACAATTTTCATTGTTATTTATATGAATTACTTATACGAATAATTATTTTGTTATTTTATATAACAACCTTGCTTTAACTTTCGGGCAACGCAGAGTACATGTTATAGTTAAAAATAAAATAATGCTAATATTAAGTTTTGTATTTTTTTTTTCGTTCTAAGTATAATCGGTAGTACACAGAATTTCAGATGTCTACCTTAAGAAGATTTTCAATAGATTGTAAGTTACTATATTTTAGGAAGAAAAGTGATATCTTCGAAATTTTAACCTTAAATTTTAGTTTTTAAAAGCTGGAATTTCGTAGTTTATTTTAATAGTATCTACAAGACACTCGAATTCCAAAATCTTAAGCGTCTAGAAATATCAAAAGGATTTCGTGCTTTTTAGCTAGAAAAATTTAGTCGAAAGCTAAAATCTACGATCTTGGACACATAAATGAATATCTTTATATGCGATTTCCTTGGCTGTAAAAGTCGTTTCACGGCTTTAAGGGTTTGTTAGATGTAAAAGTCATATCTGTGTGCAAAGAATTTGACAGCAACAAGAAAATAACAACCAAGGACAACATTGCAAGGGAATAACAATCAAGGAAAACATTGCAAGGAAATAACAATCTCTTTATATCCAAATCAATCTAGTACTTTAAAAATTCCCATTGTCTTTCAATAACTTGGATTTTTCCCTTGTCTGTATTTTAAGAACGTTGAAAAAAAAGAGAGAGGAGTGGAAACGAATATACGTATCCTTAAAATATTTATTGTCAGATTAAAAGAATTTTAAAGGAGTTTGGAGTGCACAATTAAAGACGTAAAAACACAGATAATGGTCTAAGCACTTTTCAAGTATATCACTAAACATTGGAAATTTATAGACAGCGAAACACGAACTCAATATACTTATTATAGTTAGCCAAGGGGCAAAATCAGATTCAATATGAATTGTATAAATGCGTACATAAAAGTATAAAGTGCAAAAGAAAAATACGAAACTTAAATAATACAAAAGAAAACACGCGGAGTTAGAATTTTTTTAAATAGTTAGGTACGTGGACAGTGGTTATACTTTTTGGAGTGAAATATTAGACGCGAAATAAAAGTAAGATTTTGAACAGGGTCGTTATTGCAAATAGAATAGTGATAGAGATATATAAACATAGATTCGAAAAACAGAATGTTCCGGGCATAAATCCTGGATTAATATCTGCCTATACAATATCAATCCGGTAGTCGGAGAATAACACACAGTGAAATAAGCTTTCACAAGTTAATGGACGAGTATATTCAAAAAGTGAATAGTTATGGTTGGAAATAGAAACGGTTGGAAAATTTTATTAATAATGAATTAATGAAAATCAGTGAAAAGATATATCTGCCTGAAAGACCTTCAGGAGCACATTTAACAGATTAACTAAATTCCGTTTTTTCTATGATTGCATATACCACATGGTTAAACATTTATGCATTCTGAGTCCCATAACGGAAAGAAACCAGATCCAAAAGTAAAACAAGAATGGGAGATAATTATCAAAAATATCAAAAATAAAATATCAAAAATAAACATATAAATACACATATCTGCATATAAATATACAACATAATAAATAATATATACATATCCAGCTGGTTTTTTATCCCATCACAATCTTTCACTTTACATATGCTCTGTATTGCAAGGAAATACAAACAACGGTTGGATCACTCCAAAGAGAGAAAGTACAAAGAAATTCCCTGACACAAGAATAAAAGTTCACCATAGAAAAAGCGAAACATTTCCACTCGTATATCGGATAAAAACATACGTTCGTGATCTAGCAAACTACTTTCAAAAATGTTTTACAAATCCTTTAACAAATACAAGGATGGTCGAATATATTTCATACAAGTAAAAAATCATATGATTTTCCTTACATTCATAAATCTATATTAATAAAGAAATCTGACAAATATCATTTTCAAACTCATTACATCCGTATGGGAAATGTATAAAATGATATGAACCGTATTACACCATTGGAACACGTTTATTTGTCTTTAAAACAGGCTCTTCCTCTTCGAAGCATCGAAAAACAACACATGTTTTTTTAACTCGGGTACTAACTAGAAGCCGCTTTACATTTTCTTATATAATGAAAATGTAGTATGAAATATATTATTTTCAAATATCATTTTCAAACTCATTACATCCGTATGGGAAATGTATAAAATGATATGAACCGTATTACACCATTGGAACACGTTTATTTGTCTTTAAAACAGGCTCTTCCTCTTCGAAGCATCGAAAAACAACACATGTTTTTTTAACTCGGGTACTAACTAGAAGCCGCTTTACATTTTCTTATATAATGAAAATGTAGTATGAAATATATTATTTTCAAATATCATTTTCAAACTCATTACATCCGTATGGGAAATGTATAAAATGATATGAACCGTATTACACCATTGGAACACGTTTATTTGTCTTTAAAACAGGCTCTTCCTCTTCGAAGCATCGAAAAACAACACATGTTTTTTTAACTCGGGTACTAACTAGAAGCCGCTTTACATTTTCTTATATAATGAAAATGTAGTATGAAATATATTATTTTCAAATATCATTTTCAAACTCATTACATCCGTATGGGAAATGTATAAAATGATATGAACCGTATTACACCATTGGAACACGTTTATTTGTCTTTAAAACAGGCTCTTCCTCTTCGAAGCATCGAAAAACAACACATGTTTTTTTAACTCGGGTACTAACTAGAAGCCGCTTTACATTTTCTTATATAATGAAAATGTAGTATGAAATATATTATTTTCAAATATCATTTTCAAACTCATTACATCCGTATGGGAAATGTATAAAATGATATGAACCGTATTACACCATTGGAACACGTTTATTTGTCTTTAAAACAGGCTCTTCCTCTTCGAAGCATCGAAAAACAACACATGTTTTTTTAACTCGGGTACTAACTAGAAGCCGCTTTACATTTTCTTATATAATGAAAATGTAGTATGAAATATATTATTTTCAAATATCATTTTCAAACTCATTACATCCGTATGGGAAATGTATAAAATGATATGAACCGTATTACACCATTGGAACACGTTTATTTGTCTTTAAAACAGGCTCTTCCTCTTCGAAGCATCGAAAAACAACACATGTTTTTTTAACTCGGGTACTAACTAGAAGCCGCTTTACATTTTCTTATATAATGAAAATGTAGTATGAAATATATTATTTTCAAATATCATTTTCAAACTCATTACATCCGTATGGGAAATGTATAAAATGATATGAACCGTATTACACCATTGGAACACGTTTATTTGTCTTTAAAACAGGCTCTTCCTCTTCGAAGCATCGAAAAACAACACATGTTTTTTTAACTCGGGTACTAACTAGAAGCCGCTTTACATTTTCTTATATAATGAAAATGTAGTATGAAATATATTATTTTCAAATATCATTTTCAAACTCATTACATCCGTATGGGAAATGTATAAAATGATATGAACCGTATTACACCATTGGAACACGTTTATTTGTCTTTAAAACAGGCTCTTCCTCTTCGAAGCATCGAAAAACAACACATGTTTTTTTAACTCGGGTACTAACTAGAAGCCGCTTTACATTTTCTTATATAATGAAAATGTAGTATGAAATATATTATTTTCAAATATCATTTTCAAACTCATTACATCCGTATGGGAAATGTATAAAATGATATGAACCGTATTACACCATTGGAACACGTTTATTTGTCTTTAAAACAGGCTCTTCCTCTTCGAAGCATCGAAAAACAACACATGTTTTTTTAACTCGGGTACTAACTAGAAGCCGCTTTACATTTTCTTATATAATCAAAATGTAGTATGAAATATATTATTTATTATTTGAATATATTATGTATACTATAAGACCTAAAGCATACTTTGGGATTTATATTTCCGTTAAAAGTGACAAGAAAGATCAATCATGCATAAACATTGATTATGAAACACTTTCCGACTGAAATGCGATTTCATTTAAAAATCTCTAAAATGTGATACATTCAGTGGTGATATCTTTTACATTATCACAGTACTGCAGTAATTTATTGCACTTAAATATTTAAAACTGTATCGAAATATAAATCATCTGATTCTCTATGCAAAATCAATGAATATTTCATTCATATGACTTGTATTCCAGACTTCAGAGCTAAATAATTTTGTGTGAAAAAAATTCAGCAATTCTTATGTAACTCACCTTACAATCGCTTGAGATATTTGCATTCTGCATAAGTTAAAATTAGGCTTCGTTGAAGAAATAATAAAAGTTTAGGGATCATTTAAAATCACAACTATTGTAATTGCATAGGCACGGAATTTAGATACACAGATAATGCACAGATACACAGATAATACACAGATACACAGATAATATATATGTGTGTGTGTGTGTATTCAAAATATTGGAATCGTGCCGAAGATCGGAACTCGAATTTTCGAAGGATCTACACGTTTTGGGACTTCTAGAACACGAAAAAACTATTTTCAGGAAGACGTCTGTGTGTGTAAGGGTGTATCTGTGTATGTTTCTGTGTGTCTGTGAAGATATTACATCCACTCTAATTGAAAAACTAATGGACCGAATTTCAAAAAATTTGGTAGGTATGTTTTTTGTGGGAAATCCTGATGTTCATTAGATTATAGTACGATTCGTAATAAAAGAATCTGCCTTCTTTGCAAAATGGCCGGCAGAAATTGCCTTTATCCACTTTAGCTAAAAACTAATGGAACAAATTTAACAAAATTTAGTGTATAATATTTCAATAACCTACAAGTGTATATAATATTTCAATAACCTACAATATACCAAATTTAACAAAATTTGGTATATAAATCATTTGTAGGTAATTCTAGTACGATTCGGGAAAAAGAAAAGGACTATTTTTGCGAAATGGCCCGTAAAAATCGTTAAATATAAAAACAAGAAAGATCAATCATGCTTAAAGCATTGATTATGAAACACTTTCCAACTAAATGCAATTTTATTTAAACAAGTCTAAAATGCAATACATTCCTCGGTAATATTTTGAAACTTATCACAATACTGCATTAATTTATTATATATGAAAACTTAAACCTTCATCGAATAAAATGAACTTCATTCAAATGACGGCATTGAAATATAAATTGCCTGGTTTAAACATCTCTAAAATGTTATTCATTCCTCGGTAATAGTTTTAGAATTATCATAATACTACGATAATTCATTATATTTGAAAACTTCATCGAAAACAACTGAAATTAATTCAAATGACGTCATAGAAAAAATAACACGCCTGAATCTCTCTATAAAAACAGGATTTCATTCATAACTTTCTCCCATTCATTTCATTCATCAGAATACTATAATAATTTATTTTACTTAAACATTTTATTTAAGACCATGGAGCTACAAATAATTTAACTCTATGCTTAAAACTTCATCGAAAAAAATCGTCCTTCTCTTTACAAAATCAATTAATATTTCATTCATATCAGCCATGCAGATTCCATGGACTAAATTATTTTGTGTTAAAAAATACAGGAATTCTAATACAACTCATTCTATATATTTTGCTGTTTACATTTTACATAGGTGAAAAATAGGCTTAGTTGTAGAAACAATCAAATTTAGATGAGCATTTAAACTCAAATATATTGTCATTGCGTTGTTTCAGTATGTAGATGCACAGAATTTAAGCAAAAATACAGTAGTTTTAGGAAGGATACAACACTCAATATGAATTAAAAAGAACTTAAAAAAATCACGATTTTGAAACAAGATGGATGCCATATATCATTTTGAAGTGGGTCATGTGATCGTTTCATATCATGGTCACGTGATCGTTTCATATAAGATGTGTAATTATTATTTTAATTTTTATTTAAAAAACTACTGAATATAGTTCGCTGAATTTTTTTTTTATATATTTTATGGAACAATTTAAATATTACCTAAAATTTTCGAAGCAATTTGTGAATTTTAAACCCGCTTAAAAAATGTTTGAAAAATTAGGTCCCATAGGGCTCAATGTATTTCATTTTTTCAACCCGGGTTCAATCCAAAACTAATTGGGTGATATTGTTCATTTATATTCCCATAGGTCCTACAGACCGTCTGAACAACATACTAAAATTTCATTTTGATTAAGTCATTTTTACGGCAGTTATCGTGCTAAAGGACAGACAGACAGACAGACAGACAGAATGAACAAAGTCATAAACACTTTTCAACTTTGTTGTAAAGTGTTAATAAAAGACTACGTGTGCTCAATTATATCAATTAAATTCCTATTTTATACGTGATTTTTGACAACAAGAAGAATAAGACTAACCCCATTACTCTAGGACTAGCCGTTCTTGAGATATTCTAGTTTTTTTCGCGTTTTCGCTGCGCCACCTTTGACAATAAGTCCAGCTATCAAATGAGAACCAAATTTAAGTTTAACGTGCAAATTCAATGTCATTTAAAATACTTATGGTTGTTATTTTGTGCAGATAAACTCACATTATTATTGAAGAAATAAAGAGAACGTGAATATGAGTCTGCAGGGAAAGACATGTGATGCCCACATCAGAATTTTTAACAATATTACAACAATGATTTATAGAAGTGAACGGGGATTATTTGCAGGCCATTTCGAAAAAAATGTAGGATCTATATTTAAAGATCCACCAAATTTTTGTAGAATAAAATGTTCAACAAATTTAAGCTGTGTACCAAATTTTAACTCTCTAGGACGTAGGAAAGTGCATTAAAAATGCCATCAAATAAGTATATCATGAAGAGTTATATAAAATTAAAAAAAAAATTGAAAAATTGTTATCTACCAAATTTATTTTAAAATGTGAAGCCTCTCTCATATACAAAATGATTAAACTCTTGGAAAGATATTTATTATATAATATATCTCTTTTTAACACTTTACAACAAAGTTGAAAAGTGTTTATGACTTTGTTCATTCTGTCTGTCTGTCTGTCTGTCTGTCTGTCTGTCTGTCTGTCTGTCTGTCCGTTAGCACGATAACTGCCGTAAAAATGACTTAATCAAAATGAAATTTTAGTATGTTGTTCAGACGGTCTATAGGACCTATGGGAATATAAATGAATAATATCACCCAATTAGTTTTGGATTGAACCCGGGTTGAAAAAATGGAATACATTGAGCCCTATGGGACCTAATTTTTCAAGTATTTTTTAAGCGGATTTAAAATTCACAAATTGCTTCGAAAATTTTAAGCAATATTCAAATGGTTCCGTAAAATATATAAAAAAAAATTCAGCGAAATATATTCAGTAGTTTTTAAATAAAAATTAAAATATTAATAACACCTCTTATATGAAGCGATCACGTGTCCATGATATGAAACGATCACATGACCCACTTCAAAATGATATATGGCATCCATCTTGTGTCAAAATCGTGATTTTTAAAGTTCTTTTTAATTCATATTGAGTGTTGTATCCGTCCTAAAACTACTTTATTTTTGGCTAAATTCTGTGCATCTACATACGGAAACAACGCAATGACAATATATTCCAGTTTAAATGCTCATCTAAATTTGATTATTTCTACTATTAAGCCTATTTTTCACCTATGTAAAATGTAAACAACAAAATATGTAGAATGAGTTGTATTAGAATCGCTGTAATTCTTTAACACAAAATCAAATAGTCCATGGAGTCTGCTTAGCTGATATGAATGAAATATTCATTGATTTTAGAAAGAGAAGGACGATATTTTTCGATGAAGTTTAACGAATAGAGCTTACTTACTTGTAGCTCAATGGTCTTAATTTTTAAATAAAATAAATTATTATAGTATTGTGATGAAAGACATGAATGGGGGAATTATTTATGAATGAAATGTTGCTTTTATAGAGAGAGCCAGGCGTGTTATTTTTTTATGACGTCATTTGAATGAATTTCAGTTGTTTTCGATGAAGTTTTCAAATATAATAAATTATCGTAGTATTATGATAATTCTAAAATTATTACCAAGGAATGTATTACATTTTAGAGATGTTTAAACCAGGCAATTTATACTTTAATGCCGTCATTTGAATGAAGTTAATTTTTTTCGATGAAGGTTTTAGGTTTCAAATATAATAAATCAATGTAGTATTGTAATAAGTTTTAAAATATTACCGAGGAATATATTGCATTTTCGACTTTTTTAAATAAAATTGCATTGAAGTTGGAAAGTGTTTCATAATCAATGCTTTAAGCATGATTGATCTTTCTTGTTTCTTTCTGGAGGATATCCCAAAAGTCAGAATTTAATTGCATTTGTTTTTTTTCCCTATATTAAATAATTTTTAATTAAAAAACTACTTAATATATTTTACTGAATTTTTTTTTATAT
This sequence comes from Amaurobius ferox, assembly GCA_951213105.1. NCBI lineage: Eukaryota > Metazoa > Arthropoda > Arachnida > Araneae > Amaurobiidae > Amaurobius > Amaurobius ferox. Next base: position 127,200,136 of record OX578142.1, read on the forward strand.
ATTTTATGGGATAATATGAATATTTCCTAAAAATTTCGAAGCAATTTGTGAATTTTAAATTTGCTTAAAAAATATTTGAAAAATTAGGTCCCATAGAGTTCAATGTAATTCATTTTTTCAATCCGGGTTCAATAAAAAACTAATCGGGTGATATTATTTATTTATATTCCCATAGGTCCCACAGACCGTCTGAGAAACATACTAAAATTTCATTTTGATAAAGTCATTTTTACGGCAGTTATCGTGCTAACGGACAGACAGACAGACAGACAGACAGAATGAACAAAGTCATAAACACTTTTCAACTATGTTGTAAAGTGTTAAAAATGAAAAGAGATTGGAACATTCAATTATTGCCTTGGAATTCGCAAAAGCTATGAGATATATTTAAATAATTTTGATTCTTTTAGATTTAATATAAGACCCTATTATAAGCTGCAAATTTGTGTTAAACTTTTCATTCTAAGTTCATAAAAAAATATCTAGCTAAGCATTTTTGCTGAAATATTAAGGAATAAGAAATTTAGTGAGTAAGAAATCTAAAACGAAAATTCCATTATACACTTCCAACTTGAATAGCTGCTGATAGTGTCTCTTTCAAGCGTACCTCCGAAGGGGCGAAGCCTTCCCCCCACCTCCCACCCCCCATCCCACCCGGAGACATTTTATGTTAACCGAGTTTCTATTTATGTGACACAACTTTTAGATATATTTATATAGGGCAAATTGAAAACTTGCCCCCCTAAAATTTCATTCGCCCCCCCCCCCCCCCAACGGCCAAAAAGTCCTGAAAGAAACACGATCTTCTGAACCACGCGATAGATTTTGATAAATTTATTTTTCAAGCAAAAGGCTGAGTCCTGGAAATATTCAAATATAATTTTTATCAACCCATCCTAACAACGAAGGACGTAATAATTATAATTGAAAACATATTTATATTTATCTGGCGCGCTTATTACTCGAGAATGGCTGAACGTAATTACATAATTTTCCCTGGTTCATTAAGTTTTTAATAAAGATCAAGTTTATGGCTAAAAATATTTCAGATTTTGTACCGAGTTCATATATAAACAGGAAAATCGACTGTAGCAGATTCTGCCAGATCTTTTGTAATTGTTGGACGAGGTCGTTCATATTTCGTGACAGCTACAACTGATTTCTCAACATATGCCTAGAATTAATGAGAAGTCTGGAAACCTGGATGACCATGGGAACCTCACGAAGATATTGTTAATAGAGTCTGGTAGTGTGAGGTATGGCATTATCATGCTAGTAAATAACCCCCTGAAAAGCGGGACAGCATAGGCAATACAAATAGCTACAAATAGCTACTGAATGCTGTCAACGTATAGGCACGCTGTCAAAGTACTGTGTAAAAAACTAGGGGAGATTGGTTATCGTAAATGTGGCTCCCCAGACTGTAGCCATGTACCAGTTGAACTCAGCAGCCAGATTGGAATGCTAACCAAGCTTCTTTTATACACAGTGATCATCTTAGCCAAAAGTGAAACGGAACTCGTCACTTTATAACTCCAATTGAACACTATACGATTCCGATTAGACGGCGTCCAGGATTGCCGGATTCGACACCACTTCAAACGCTGCTACGTATGTTGGGTGGGTTTTCTTTATTAAAAAAAATAAAACTAACGGAAATCGTTAAAATACCTTCTATGGTTCACTTTGACTGTTGAAGAAAAAGTCAATGGATTCAGTAGCTAAATGTATAGCAAGTCTGTATACAAAGATCAATACAAAGATGTATACAAAGTCTGTATACAAAGTCCGTTTACAAATGTATACAAAGATCTGTGAATAAAATCTTAGTCGGACCATGCGTTCTTTACAATAGCACCCGAATAACTTAATACAGCAGATTAGATGCGGTGGATCGCTAAGGTCTAAAAAATATTGAGTTTCGATTTTTCCAAAGATTTTACTCTTTATATAACCGATTTTTAATTCCTGAGTGTCGCGACGAGTAGGATGTTAGTTTATATTACAAATCATGGGAATAAGCTAGCTCTTCGGCTCTAAAGTTTCCCTTCCATCTGGTGAGATTGCAAGGTTCGTTAAAAAGTAAAGATAGTGCCGTCAACTACGACTATATAAAAGAAATATTATCAACTCAATACCTAAATTAATATGGAATAGATAGACGGATATGCATGGTTCCATCCTAAATCGTCGGTCCCTTACAAGTTGCAGTAAATGGGATATTTAATACGTATTATATTCAGGTTTTAAAAGATGATTTTTACCTTCTTTCATTATGAAAAGTTTTCAACTTGCCAATATATTGATAGAACGTTCTAAAGTAAATGGGCGATTGAAAGCATACGTGTTTGTTCTTGGATGAAAAATTGTAACTAACAAGATTCAAAAAGAAGTTCAAAATAGCGAGAGACAAGTATCGCTAGAAATGTAATTAACAGATTCTCAATATCTATTAAAAGTAGACCGGATATGCTGTCAGAGGAACGGAGTCTTGCCTGAGGCTCTGTGCTTTAATAAAACAAGTGATCTATGTTCCATTTCAAGGGGGAAAATGCGTTAATGTCAATTAGGAAGATTTTCTAGTAAGCTGAAGGAGGAAATTTGAAAAATCGCCTGCTGCAGTATTACATCTTTAAAATTGAAAAGATAGTTGTTAAAAAGAAGTAATTGAAAAGATAGTTGTTAAAAAGTAGTCTTGTGGAACAATGTGAAGGAAGCATCCGATTGTTTGTATTTCTCTGTGCTCTGCTAAAACAGCTGCGTTAGAAAAAGTATCTTAAAATTGTGAAGCTAATAGAGAGCACTAAAAATGCATCACTTTAATTATATTTAAAAGGACCAATTTATAGGCAGTTATACTATCGAAAAGAGATAGGTGCTCAAATATATAAAATCTTCGTAAATACAGCATAAACATAAAATATATCAACATAATACAGTCATATCAACATAATACAATCATATCAACATAATACAACATAATATATCAACATATACACAAACATATCAACGTAAATACAGCATTATAACAAATATACTGGTCAACTAGTTTCAAAGGCAGAATAGGCCGTGTTAGAATGTTTTTAGTAGCGCATGGGCCGCGTAGCGGGCGCATGTTCTTAGTTTATTTGTTTACAAAAAGTGATAGCTAAAGATGTGATCGCGATAAAATAGTAACACAAAAAAATAAAAGCCTTCTTAGTGTATTATGCCGTTCCATATTTAGCGAATAACATTGTTAATATAATTTAAATTTTTAGGAGGAATTAAAAAGCAAAATATTATTTAACAAAAGTTTTAACTCTAGGATTTCATGATTTTATTTGTTTTATTATTTTTTTAATTTTTCAGTCCTTCAGTTATGACTTCATTCCCAGGGAAGGACTCGAGTCTCTGCCTTGAGGCAGATTTCTAATGACCGAGTTTTGGGAATCAGAAGAGGACCTTATATTCTCCTTCCTATAATCTGTGACAGAGGCACATTTGCCTTAACGGATTATCTTCTTTTATACCTCACTTCTTTATTATTCAAGCAGTATTTATTTCATTAGCATCCATAAAGTGACAACAGTGGCATGTATACAGGAGAATGTATGATATGGGGATCATAGTTCCCCCCCCCCCCCCAAACCTATAAATGCATTATAAAGAACGCTATGGACCCCACAATCTTGCTTTTGCCACTGAACTGCCTTAACGCTGCACCCTCTCATATTTTTATGGACGCTAGTGGGTATTAGTGGAAGTCTGGTTCAGGGAAGGTCTTGAACCCCAACCATTTAGATCTTAGACCAGCGAGGGAAGCTCACACGGTATTCTAAACCATTTTTAAAATTATTTTTAACTTTTAAAAAATAGTTTTATTTACCGCCTTTTTCTAATATTTACAAAAATTTCATTTTCTTCTTCATTTGGATTTTCAATGAATATTTAGAAGACTGATTGCCTGCCAATGATTAAAAAAGTTTCTAAATTTAAAGTTTTGTGACATCCAAGCTAGGGAAATGTAATTTTTCTTTCCATGCATGAATTTAGTCATTATCGAATATAAAACTATTAACTCAAAAAGCGTACAGAATATACAAAAAATACTTTATGCTTAAAAAAAGTTTCAGTAATCGCTGAGATACAAACGGAATCACTCTAAATAGCTTCATCTTTTCAGCCTGCTATATCTCTAATGATCGCATAGATTTTTTTTAATGGCACTTATCCGCTATATTACGGTTTTGACTAAGAACACCTCATTAAATTTTAATTGTCTAAAGTAAATATTATATTAGTAAACATATATTATACTAATAACTACATGATTATTAAATGATACACAGTGGAGAATTTTAATATTTTTTTTAATATGTTCAGAATTTTCATCAACAATTAAAATTTTAATTTTTAATAAATGATTACCATATTCTTCTTGTAATTCTATTCAAATATTTCGAGAAATCATTATTTATCAGTTATTTAAAATCTATAGATTATCTAATAAAAAATATCATGATATACATATTAATAACCTTATAAAAGCTAGCAAATTATATTATTACCCATTATATTTGGTGGATAGTATTGTGAAAACGTTTTAATTAACAAAGCATTTTTAAATGCATCCTCTATTTCGTAATTGTCATTCTCTAACATTTGCTTTATCCTAATTTTTATCACAGTGGCATCAGTATCCAATACCTATTACTCTGAGTATATATATATATATATATATATATACCAAAACGGAACACTTAAAATTTTTTACAATTCAAGTATGAAAGAAAGCAAAAGGAGAAAAAGGAATGCTAATGAAGGATCATTAATGTCTAGGGGGATTGTGACCCCCTATTCCTGATTAAAGCGTGCTTTTATTCCTAGGAAACACTCCCAGTAACAGTGATCGCACGACGCAGTTACAGAACCATGGGTATGGGAAAAACAGAATCCCAAAGAAAATACAATCCCGGATGCAAAAACCATAAAAGCCAAATACGGCTCGAATGGGAATCAACCAACATAGAACGAGAGTTTGAGAACGATGTTCCAGAAATCCAAATGAAGTTTCTTTCTATACACACATAACAGCCATGATACAGTTACAGTTAATACAAAGTTGCTGCTTTAACTAATGGCAACAGATCGTTAAAATCTGCATAAAATACGTTGTCTTTGTCAAGAGCTTTACAGAAGTTTGTGTAACACGTTTTGAGGAATCCAACAGGATAACCGTTTTCCAATGCCACTTTAATTAATGTTTTAGATACTTTGATTGTCCTTTATTGATAAATATATACATATATGCGTATATATATATACATATATATATATATGCATATATATATATATATATATATATATACATATATATATATATATATATATATATATGTATGTATATATATATACGCATATATATATATATATATATATGTATATATATATATGCATATATATATATATATATATATATATATATGCGTATATATATATACATATATATGTGCATATATATATATATATATATATATATATATATAATACAAAAGTAATCAGATGAAGAAAACGTAAGCATACATAAGTATGAAAAAAGGCTTAACGTAGATGGCGCAATGCTGCACAAGTACGTAAAGCAGTTATATAGCAAATAAAAGCATGAAGGAAAAAATGGGAATCAAGCCAACGGGAAAGCATAAATGCCCGAGGGGGATTGTGACCGGGAACGAGGGGTCACAATCCCCCTCGGCCATTTATGCTTTCCCGTTGGCTTGATTCCCATTTTTTCCTTCATACTTTTATTTGCTATATATATATATATATATATATATTCAAAACGAAATCTCAAATTATGTATACAATTCTACATCAAATTACCAGGATACTACCTAGGATAAGGCGCATTGCAGCTCTATAATCCGAAGCAGGAAATAACTAAGAAAAAGTAAAAATATGTAAAGGGGGGATGCCAGATAAATTGCCTATAAATGGCTGAGAGGGATGGCGACCTCTCATTCCCGTTTAAAGTACTTTTTCTTAGTTATTTTCTGCTTCGGATTATAGAGCTGCAATGCGCCTTATCCTAGGTAGTATCCTGGTAATTTGATGTAGAATTGTATACATAATTTGAGATTTCGTTTTGAATATATAGGATATAACGGTTTCTTGCTGCATAGCGGAGAATTGTTTATATCGATAGGATTCTTAAAGGCTACTTCTCGGACCACCCTTGGAATGCATAGGTCTTCCGTGTGTTGCTTTAGGTCGTTGGTATGGATAGAGACAGTTCTGTTAATTTATCTCTCGATATTCCCTTTCTGTCTTCGTTCTAGTGCCTTCGATTTTGCACATATATCGGGGACCTGTCATTATATTGCATTGGTTTCCGTGAGCGTTGTCTAGACATAAAAGTACTTTAAACGGGAATGAGAGGTCGCCATCCCTCTCAGCCATTTATATGCAATTTATCTGGCATCCCCCCTTTACATATTTTTACTTTTTCTTAGTTATATATATATATATATATATATATATAATAAAATTATAAAATTACAATATGAAATTCCAATTATAGAATAGACAGAAGTTGTAACTCATAAAACCTTAACTTAAAAAATGCTACAAACATAAAAAGATGTAAAAGAATAGAGAATCATCAATCAAGAGGAGAATAAAATGCATATATCTAGTCATCAAGCTAAATATTATCAACATATATCAATGGTGAGAATTCAAAAATTGAAAAACAAAAAATAACCAAGCATTAAAGACATACACGTGGATAAGCACTAGGTTTAAAAAGTTACACACACACACATATATATATATATATATATATATATATATATATATATATATATATATATAATTATATATATATATATATATATATATATATATATATATATATATATATATATATACTAAGGAGCTCTGCCATCTACTCGCTCAGCTCGCAAAGCCCCCTTCGGGAGGCTTCGCCTCCTACTCACTGCGCTCGCTTCATACCTATCTTTCCTAAAAATTCTACTTTCAAAAATCTCTTTTCTATCCCTGCCTATTTTCCGCAGGAGGGAAAAGCAGGGATTTTCTTATCCCCGGGAATCCAAAAACTTAATTCCTTGATCATGAGCTCGCTTCGCGAGCTATTTCATGCCAAACTTAAGTTTAAATCGATAAACGGTTTATTTCATCGTATTACCCTGTTATTTCTCTATAAATGTACCAAATTTCATATTTTTGTATGCTATAGTTTTTACGGTACGAGACAGGGTAATTGCTAGATGTGCAGATATGAAAAAAAGTTCACTTTAGAAGTGCATAAAAAGTAAAACATCTCTAAAACTACATCGAAATTAGAAAAGGGGCTCCGTCCTGCAAAAATTCACCCATGTAGGTACCTGCCTGCAAAAATTGCATATATACATATATATACATATATATATATATATATATATATATATATATATATACAGACACACATATATATACACAACTAAATAAGTAGGGCTAAACTCATATGATAGCCTCTGAAATAAATACATTATCTTCCTTAATAATTTTCATGAGTTAATGAGAATGCACACAGGATATATATGTGTGTGTGTATGTATGTGTATGTGTGTGTGTGTGTGTGCGCGCACGCGCGTGTCTGTGCGTGTGTGTGTGTGAGCGGGTGTTTATTTCAGGCACTATCATTTAAGTTTAGCCCACAGTTATTTAGTTGAACCATGCATTCATTATATTTCAATGGATACAGCTGCTTTAGGTATATCTTTAATCACTTTTTACAACTTTCCTTTATTTCTCCCCTTGAAGGTTTACAAAATTCATTGCACAATGCAAAACAAATACAGCTTCTTGTAATATATGCACATGTATTTTGGCACACGAGAGCCATTAGAACCAGAAAGGGGGACTAATAAGAATTAAAAAATGCAAAGCTGTAGTTTTCTTTTGAAAAAAGTGGTGCGTGTAATGTTTTAATTAATATTTTGAAATAAACAGGTTCCTTTTCTCAAACTTATTACACCAACTGAGAGATTGGAATATCCGGAACTAAATGTCAAGGATGCAGGGACCACCAATAATTCCAGCATCGACTCAGCGCCTGACGTCACGAATGACGTAGTTGCTGACGTCATGTTATACCTCGCGCATCGAAGGATAATGTGGAGGAACGGACGGATTTATGAAGGATTTCGGAGGCAGAGGACAGACACTCCGAGCGATCCTTTAAAACGAAAACAGAGTCTGCAATTTTTTTTAAAATGAAAAATAGTTATGATTCAAATACTGAAATTTTTCACGTCCATCGCAAATATTAAATTTAAGAATCTGAATGCAATTTATGAAACATTTCGATATATATTCTTTATCTTCTACCAGATTAGCATTTATTACGTGGCAACATAATTCTCTATGGATTTTATGCTGTAAAAAAATGCATCTTTATTTTAAGTTTATATGCTAGATGAACATCATAATTTAAAACATTTCATGCAAGAAAAAAAAAAGATTTTTTATCTTTCAAACATTTTCAATTGTAAGTTTTAAAAAAAATTCTTCAAGTGCAAACTAATTTTTTAACCAACTGCGTTTAACTGGCATTATTTTTGTCTCAAAGGATCAAAGAAACAGAGATTGTAATCAGCAGAAACTATTGACTAAGCTAATCTTGTCAATTATTATTATTTTTAAAGCGCAAACTGAATACCATACACATTTGAGAAATTTATGGTATAAAAAGTTTTGAGATTAGATAGCTTATAGATTTGACGTATGTATCTCGTAACGTATACATTCACTTATCTAAAGTAAAAACTGAAAAAAAAAAATTGGCATTTATTCTTATGACGTTAGTACATCTTCAAAACATTTTCAATCATTTCTTTTCACTTCTACAAATTCTGAACATCTCTGAATGCAAACGAGCCATTTTTTCACTGATGTATGCCTATTTGTGAGATTGTGGAGACGATATCTTTTGAAAAATTAACACAGTGAAGAAAAAATTGACATACTAAAATAAAATTCGACGCTAACACTTTCATCAGTAAACGTCCGAGAATTATTGATTTTAAGGATTGCCGGACCCAGGGGAGGAAAGGCCCTCAAAATTTCGAACATTGTTTTCTTTCGAAAAACTGCAAAAAATTAAAAATAAATAAATTTGTTAAAATTTCATACAAAAATAGTCATTTTGTGAGATTTTTTTAATATTTATTTATTTATTTAAAAAGCTAATGACATCATTTACAAAACTTTAAAATTTGCCGCTCTCGAGATATTGAACATTGTACAGGGTGTTTCACTGACTCTCAGCCCCTGATTTTCCTTTATAACTTTCAAACTAATAGATGCAAGTCAATCAAATTCCATTACATACATTGGCAAGTAAAAAGCGTAGTTACGGAAGAACATGTGTGGCGGCACTACTCTCTAGCCCAAAAGTGAAAAACAGACTGCTGACCTTTCCACAGAAGTCCTTATGTAAACTGTCGCAAGAGATGGGGGGATTTCCACAAGCACATGCCAATGAGCTACAAAAAAAGCAAAGCTGCTTCTCATACACTAAGTGTGTCCGTGTCAAATTTCACTGAATGACGTCCACTAGTTTGAAAGTTATAAGAGAAAATCGGGAGCCAAGAGCGGGTGAAACACCCTGTATATTCACTACAAAAAAATGTGTAAACGTTTTGTAAGTGTTTATAATCAGATATAGACACCATGGTTTAGGTGTTGTCACGAGCTGTACTCGAGATATTGGAAATTTTACTCATAGAGCGCTATCTCTCAAGTACATTGAGCAAATTGGATGAAATTTGAGACGAGTATTTCGATAAATACATTTCAGAGACTTATTGATCTTAAGAAAGTTCGGACATGGAAAAAGTTTTCCATTTTATTAAACTTTTATGTTTTTTTGTTTTTTTTAATATTAAAAAATATTTCAAAAATATTAAAAAAAATGATAAAAAATGTTTATGCTAAAACTTTAAGGAATAGTCATTTTATTTATAACTATCCATGTAAATCCATTAAAATGCAATACTTTAACTTTTGACCTATAAATATTACTGTGCATTGTAGTAAAAGTATAAAACTATTTGTTTTGAAAAGGTGACATAAGCTATTAAATATTCAGATTGATCTTTATTATTTTATTCCGAATAAAATATAAAATTATTGTATTACATTCTTATGTAATACCAGCCGTTCCCACCCGTACTTCGCACGTTTGAAGTGACTACTGGTCATTATATGTGACATCACACACTTAATAAAAGTTGTCGATAACTTTTCTGAATATTAAAAACCCTTTCAGATTGAAGCATAAAAATGGCGCAAATTTTATAATTCATTTAACATGTTAAATGAGAAAATATAATGAATCTTATTTCCACCCTCGACAAAATAATTTAATTGCTTCGTTTTTCGAGTGGCAGCGAAAGGATATAAAATTGTGCTTTTATAAATTCTGGCTCGTGAATATCTTGAATATCATTTCCACGCGACAAAATTATTTAACTATTGGAAACGATTTTTAACCATTAGAAGAATTATATCCCGTTACATTTATATAGTCATTTTTGTTTTCTAGTTTTAATTGTTGGCAACGAAAGGATATCAAATTGTGTATTTATTACTTTTAAGAGGCAAAGTGGTGTAAGTGTTTTGAAAAAACCCCTTTATATCATCACCCCTAATTCGAGTTTTAAAAATTTTAGAATTTTCCCTTGGTCTTACCGCTGAGACGCGTCGGGTGACACCAAAACGAAGATTCTACCTATATTGGAAGTGTTGAATCATTTTGATAAATGAGAAATATCCGTTCAGGCCATATTATATACAGAGTGATTCTTATTAATTTCCTATTAAACTAATATTTCATTATAAGTGGGTATACTTCAAAATAGCTCTATTAGATGTATGAAATCACTGTTGAAATGCATTGGATCTTTACCACTATTAAATGTACGGAAAAATTAAACATCTACAGGGTGATTCAAAACGATGGGACAAAACTTTAAGGGGTGATAGAACACACCTAAACAAGCACTTTTCGTCATACAATGCATGGTCGTAAAGTCGTACAATGCATGGTCGTACAATGCATGGTCGTACAATGCATGGTCGTACAATGCATTCGTCGTACAATGCATGGTCGTCATACAATGCAAGCTCTTAATGCGTTCGCTGGACAGCGCCCTCTAGCGCTTAACCGCGTGCATTACGATCATGCATTGCATGACGAAAAGTGCTTGTTTAGATATATTCCATCACCCCTTAAATTTTTGCCCCATCGTTTTGAATCACCCTGTAGATGTTTAATTTTTCCGTACATTTAATAGTGGTAAAGATTCAATGTATTTGAACAGTGATTTCATACATCTAATAGAGATATTTTGGAGTATACCCACTTATAATGAAATATTAGCTTAATAGGAAACTTTTTATCCCCCCTACACATGAGGTTAGTTTTCTTTAAAATACTGGTTGCCTAATTTTGCAAAATAGCGTTCTAAATTATAAAATATCGAGTATCACTTGTCATAAAAAGTCATCATCTTTACTATAAAGTAAGTTATGTCTACAAATTACGACGAGGGAGAAGGAATTTTCGTAAAAAGTTTTTGTAATATATTAAGCAACAATATGCGCCAAGCCGTCTCATCATCACATTGTGAGGATTAAGTTCAAAACCAAGTTTTTGATGGCGAAAAATCCAGTGTTTTTCAAAACAAATATTCTACTGAAAATATACGTTTATCACAAGCCTAAGGAAAAGATTAGAAAACGATTTAAGTTATTTATAAACAGTTAGTTCTTCTTTTTAAAACAATAACTGTTCAGAAATATGTGCTCATAAAATTTATAAATCAGAATGCATTATTAAGGTCATTCAAAGGAATCCTTACGCAGGGATATAGTGGTATAGCTGCGATAGTACGTTTGAGGGTAAGCCAAGAAATTCCAGTTCGATCAATGTGATATTAACTGTCCACTTACCTTTTGGCTGCTGTAAGGTAACATATATGGTAACATATATTAAAACATTATTCTTTTTAAAACAATAACTGTTCAGGAATATGTACTCATAAAATTTATAAATCAGAATGCATTATTAAGGTCATTCAAAGGAATCCTTACGCAGGGATATAGTGGTATAGCTGCGGTAGTACGTTTGAGGGTAAGCCAAGAAATTCCAGTTCGATCAATGTGATATTAACTGTCCACTTACCTTTTGGCTGCTGTAAGGTAACATATATGGTAACATATATTAAAACATTATTCTTTTTAAAACAATAACTGTTCAGGAATATGTACTCATAAAATTTATAAATCAGAATGCATTATTAAGGTCATTCAAAGGAATCCTTACGCAGGGATATAGTGGTATAGCTGCGATAGTACGTTTGAGGGTAAGCCAAGAAATTCCAGTTCGATCAATGTGATATTAACTGTCCACTTACCTTTTGGCTGCTGTAAGGTAACATATATGGTAACATATATTAAAACATTATTCTTTTTAAAACAATAACTGTTCAGGAATATGTACTCATAAAATTTATAAATCAGAATGCATTATTAAGGTCATTCAAAGGAATCCTTACGCAGGGATATAGTGGTATAGCTGCGATAGTACGTTTGAGGGTAAGCCAAGAAATTCCAGTTCGATCAATGTGATATTAACTGTCCACTTACCTTTTGGCTGCTGTAAGGTAACATATATGGTAACATATATTAAAACATTATTCTTTTTAAAACAATAACTGTTCAGGAATATGTACTCATAAAATTTATAAATCAGAATGCATTATTAAGGTCATTCAAAGGAATCCTTACGCAGGGATATAGTGGTATAGCTGCGATAGTACGTTTGAGGGTAAGCCAAGAAATTCCAGTTCGATCAATGTGATATTAACTGTCCACTTACCTTTTGGCTGCTGTAAGGTAACATATATGGTAACATATATTAAAACATTATTCTTTTTAAAACAATAACTGTTCAGGAATATGTACTCATAAAATTTATAAATCAGAATGCATTATTAAGGTCATTCAAAGGAATCCTTACGCAGGGATATAGTGGTATAGCTGCGGTAGTACGTTTGAGGGTAAGCCAAGAAATTCCAGTTCGATCAATGTGATATTAACTGTCCACTTACCTTTTGGATGCTGTAAGGTAACATATATGGTAACATATATTAAAACATTATTCTTTTTAAAACAATAACTGTTCAGGAATATGTACTCATAAAATTTATAAATCAGAATGCATTATTAAGGTCATTCAAAGGAATCCTTACGCAGGGATATAGTGGTATAGCTGCGATAGTACGTTTGAGGGTAAGCCAAGAAATTCCAGTTCGATCAATGTGATATTAACTGTCCACTTACCTTTTGGCTGCTGTAAGGTAACATATATGGTAACATATATTAAAACATTATTCTTTTTAAAACAATAACTGTTCAGGAATATGTACTCATAAAATTTATAAATCAGAATGCATTATTAAGGTCATTCAAAGGAATCCTTACGCAGGGATATAGTGGTATAGCTGCGATAGTACGTTTGAGGGTAAGCCAAGAAATTCCAGTTCGATCAATGTGATATTAACTGTCCACTTACCTTTTGGCTGCTGTAAGGTAACATATATGGTAACATATATTAAAACATTATTCTTTTTAAAACAATAACTGTTCAGGAATATGTACTCATAAAATTTATAAATCAGAATGCATTATTAAGGTCATTCAAAGGAATCCTTACGCAGGGATATAGTGGTATAGCTGCGGTAGTACGTTTGAGGGTAAGCCAAGAAATTCCAGTTCGATCAATGTGATATTAACTGTCCACTTACCTTTTGGCTGCTGTAAAGTAACATATATGGTGACATATATTAAATGCGTGGAGACCAATACACACATGATTCAATTATTTTTCTGGGATAAATACATTATTTATATACTGGTTAAATATTTACACTCTGAATTATCCGAAACAAGAGGCATTATTTTGCCTTTGTAATTATGCTTTTCCCAGACTCCATCAAAGACAATTGAGATTTTTAACGTTCTTAAATTCGCCAGGAAGGCAGGACAAGGAGCATATGCAAAAAATCACAGGGAGATGAATTGTTTTCATGCCTTGGCTAGCGTTGCAAGCATGACATCATTTTACCATCACTTTACTGCCTGGCCGTAGATGAAATTGTTGAATCGCATATCATCCATTTCTTTGTCAACGGAGCACTGTTTCATGCTTCACATTTTAAAATTCAGCAAGCGAATGAAGTCTTTTGAAACAAAGTTCTCTGACTCTGGCCTATGTTGGAAGAGAGCGATTTCACATCTGGTCCCTAGCCTCTGTTGGTGTCCATTTGATTTGCCCGCTTGGTGCACATTTAGTTTGCCCCAAGCACGAATTTCTGATAGATTCCTTTTGTCTCCCTCTCAGACACTCGGGACAAAGCCAGTAGTCCGGGGTCTAATTCCCTGTACTTGTCATAAATAAGATAATAAAATTGTTTTGTCGAAAAGGTCTTGAAATGTCTCTCAGCCAAATGTAAGCAAATCCATCTAAAAAATTATTGTTATAACATTCCATATATTGTCTTAGTACCTAAGTTTCCTAAATCTCCTGTATCTTTATGAAAAATTACTAATGAACATAATTCTTATGTTACTATTGCTGGTAAAATATTACTAAAAATTTTAAATAAAATATCTCTGTTACCTGACATTTCAAATGATATTCATATTGTAAAAAACAGTTTTGAATTAGTTAAAAAATTAAAAGTTAATATCCATAATACTATGATTTTAAAGACTTGTTTATAGTAATATAGATATAGACGATCTTTATAAAATTATTTTAGAAATTTTTTAACTATATAATATTACCCTGAAATATTCATTATTCCTTTTTTAAAAATTACTTAATTTCACTCTTTATGAAAACTATATTCAGCATGGTAGTTCTTTTTTTAAACAACAGTTTGATATCCCACAAAGGATGTGTGTCTCACCATTATTGGCTAATCTGTATTTATACTTCTATTAAAAAAACTATAATTACAGTTTGCATAATATTGCTTATGTATAGATATTTAGATGATATATTATGTGTATCCCATAAAAATAATCCTATTATATTTAACTCTTATTCTAATAATTTACAATTAAATGCTTGTAATAATGATTCTAATGTTGCAAACTTTTTAGATTTAAATTCAGATATACAAAATTATAATCTGGCTATAAATTTATATGATGAAAGACTAGATTTTAATTTTAATACTTCTAAAATTCAACATTTTAAATCTTGTTTGCATATCGTGTTTAGAAATATTATATTAAATCAGGTTCTTAGAATAAATAAAATGCGTAATGACAATTATAAATTAACGCATTTTATAGAATTATTAAATACTGCACCAAATAATGCATATCCTCCCAAATTCGTCATTAATATTGTTACGAACGTATCATCTAGAATCGTGGGTGTATACGCAGGATATAAGAACGAGTCCAAGTTTCTGGATAACTTATGTTTATTTACAAGCACAAAGTAAATAGGAACAATATACAATCAAACAGCACTTAAATGCTCCACTAATTTCACAAATAACTTATATTATTCCCAGAATGTTGAAGAAAGTAATTTCACAAAACAGCAGCTACTATTCTCAAAACATTGACAAAAGTCACAATCCAATGTAGCTCGTATCGCGTCGACTCGTCAATCCCCTGCAACGAAGGGATGAGTCCTATTTATAGTCTCTCCATAGGAACTTCTGGAAATCTCTATATCTCAAAGAATAATCGTTCTACCAAGAAGTTTCTGCAACATTTCGGAAGGCGTCAAATGTCGCCAAATGACGATAAATCGCCAAATCTGTAAACCCTTCTTCTATCAAACAGCAGTGCGGACCCTACCTGCCTCTCGGCAACACGGGTTTTGGTTTCCGCACTCCTGGAGGTCGCCCGCAGACGACAAAGCTGAGTCCTGGGATGAAAACAGGAGTTTCTGGACCAGTCCGTAGGACCAAGAATTGACTAGCTTCAGATAAAGGAATATTTGGACCCTTGAATCACACACATCACACCCCTCGGCTCAACGAAGAAGCTGGTGCCCAGAGCCACACGGCCCCAGGAGGACAAGGGAGACTTCAGGGAGCTTTCCCCAAATGAAGAGTCCCAAACAGCAGAGAGCACCGGCTCTGGGATGAGAGCCGGGGAGAACATGAAGGACAGGAAGCGATGAATGTCGACTGCAGTGACTGCCTAATTGAAAACCAGACAAGACCTCCATTGGGGAACCAATATTTGAATTTGAACAGGGGTTTCCGACTTTCTACCCTTCGGTAGTTATGCAGAGGCAGTATACAACTTAGAGAGGCGCTGTCGTAACCCGGTCTTATACCTGCACTGCCAGGTTAGCTTAATCCTAGAAAAGAGAACTAAATAAAAGAAGGAAAGATTACAGCTAATTAGACGAGGAAGGAGAAAAGAATAAGTACAAGGGCCGGACAAAGTAGAAGAACAGGGAGTAGCTTAGAAGAAGTTTGCATGTGCAAAAGGCAAGACAGGAAGGGAGTGCTCTGTAACTATAAATTTTGTTCAAACAGCATGCTGGAGACAAGGGATACCCAGGATAATCTAAACCGGCTAGTCTGAGTACGTAGACAGAAAACTGCAGACCTTAAACCAAAAAGGAAAAGCCTATGCTAAAGAAGTGGTAGTGTAACTAGAAGAACTTAACCCACTCGCTGACTTCTCAGAAGAGTATCCCATGTTAACTGAACCTAAGTGCATACGCAGGAAGCTGCAAACCAGTTGCCTAATGCGAAGATCTATGCTAGGGAAGTAGCTGGCGATACAACAGAAGTTTAACCCACTTGCAGGCTACTCAGAGGGCTATTCCAAGGCATTATGCTAGTCAGACTTGATTATAAAAGCTAGAACTAAATACCAACCAACCAAACTAGGAACTAACTACTAAAACTAAATACAAGCTAGCAGAGAAAAAAAAAGACAGAAATACTAGCTATATAAGAAAACCGATATAAACTAGGGTAACAGTAGAGCGCTCGCGCCGGGACGCACTTACCCAAGCTCCACACCATGCACAGAGGACGAAATCTGAAAAGAGACTAAGACCATCCTACCCATTCCGCTATTGCTAAGGATTGCCTGCCTGGGCAAAGTCTTCTTCCGGAAAGGAGTTAATGTGGTAAAAAGAGCCTGAGTAGCGTCCTGAAACTGTGATCTGAAAGAGAAAAATATTAAGACCTGAAAGGGAATAAAAGGGTTAGGTAGAACCGCGCCGCTGAGCACCGCTCAGACCCCGGATAGAACCCAATAAAGAGACACCGCTGGAGTGGAGACACTAAATGCCACAGTGGCCGGGACAGTACCCCAGCAACGCAACTGCAACACAGAGAACACGACATCCCTTTCTTCGGGGGGAGACACCTAGAGGTTGAGGAACCGGGACAGTCCCCCGGCAGCACGGAGGAACAGTCCTCGACAAGGCCACCTCCACATCTGTGGAGAGGACGGAGAGTCTGAGGCGGACTCTGACAATGTCCTGGCAAACGCCTTTACGCTAAGCCTCTGGCCACAACTTTGATGGACGGACACCAAAACACAACACGGGGCAAATTCTTAAGAACCTGGAAAAGAGAAGAGGGAGGAGAAGCCCCTCGCAGGAGGGAAGCGGAAAGAGGCCTGAGGGGGGAGAGAGGAAAGCAAAGAAGGGAGGAAAGAGAGAAAGGAGAAACCCTACAGATGTAGGAACCACTGGGGAGGAAAGGTTCTCCAGTGACGGAGTACCTGCCAGAAGTAGAAGTCCTCTCCGAATCATGGTGGGAACTGCCTTCCACCGATTCCCATCCTCATCCTCCCAGCCTCATCAACCCTTCTTCTAACTGGGAGATCCTGGCAACCCTGGTCTCACGTCAGGCTGACTTCATGGAATGTGTCTTCTTCGCCTGGTCTTCGAAACAGACGAAAGAGGAGGCGCCAAAGGGATATTGCGCGTTCACAACAATATCATCAACTCAATGTATCAACTACCACTCGATATCATCCATGACAAAATTCCCAATTATGGCGGCTAATAATCATTTAATATATAAAAAAACACTAATTATTATTAATTATGTGTATATATATAAAAATGAAAAATAATAAAATAACAATAAAAATTGTAAAATAAAAAATAGGAAATACAGTTCATAAATATTTAATATTTTGAATTATATATATATATATACATATATATATATATATATATATATATATATATATATATATATATATATATATATATATATATATATATTATCGTACCTCTCTAATATCGTGTTGGGCCTCCCTTAACTCAGCGATCGCAGCAACTCAACGTGGCATGAACTCAACTAGTCGGCGGAAGTCTCCAGGAGAAATGTTCAGCCATGTTGTCTCTATAGCAACCCATAATTGCGTGCTTATGGTAGGTGCTGGAATTTGGGCACAAATGGCTCTTTCGGCAGATATACTCCAAGGGGTTCATGTTTGGCAATCTAGGTGGCCAAATCATGTGTTGGAATTGTCCAGAATGCTCTTCAAACCAATCACGAGCAATATGGTCCCGGTGACTCGGAGCATTATCATCCTGGAACATTCCATCGTTGGAGTACGTAAAGTCCATAAACGACTGCAAATGGTCACCAAGCAGCTGAACATAGTAAACACTCCCCACACCATTATGGAAGCACCACCAACTTGCAAAGTGCGTTTCTGACAAGTTGGATCCATAGCCTCATGGGGTTTGCTCCACACTCGAAGGCGACCATCAACTCCTAACAACTGAAAACGTGACGCATCGGATCACGCTACCTTCTTCCAGTCATCTAGGGCCCATTGCATGTATTCGCGAGATCAGACGATGGGCTGATGCCTATGATGAGCTGTGAGTAAAGGCACTCGAGTCGGCCTTCTGCTGCCAAATCCCATCAACGCCAAATTTCGCTACACAGACCTCACAGATACGCTCCTAGTGCATTCCTCATTGAATGTGGTAATTAGTTGACGCAGTGTTGTTCGTCTGTTAGCACGAACGCTTCTGCTCAGACGTCGCAGATCTCGATCATTCAGCAGACATGGCCGCCCACTGCGGTGTCTTCCATGCCTTCCATGAGGTACTCTCGATACACCCTTGACACTGTCGAGCGAGAAATCTTCAAGGTCTCAACAACTTCCGAAATGCTATGCCCCATGCGTCGAGCTCCAACTATCATTCCACTTTCAAACTCGGTTAATTCCCGTCGGGTAGCCATTATCACTCTATTTAACATTTCAGAAGACATTCAAGAGTCCAACAGAAACACTGACAACCATCTGACTCTTTATACCCTTTTAATGCGATGCGAGCGCAACTTGTAAACTTGCATACTACTACCCCATGAATTTTGGCATATATATATATATAAATTGAAAGATTTTAATCGAAAATTATGCATAAACTACCGTATGTACAAAAAAAACCATCTCTAGCATATCTGTTACAAATGAGTAACTATAGACCAAGACTAAGGATAAAGATAGAAGGTAACTTATCACTACAATGGAAAGGGGGATGAGAAGAATAATAGGATACAAAATTCACAATAAAAGTATAAATATAAATAAAAATAAAAATAAAATACGGCAAAAATGAGAAAAGGCAATAAAAATTAGCTCAAGATAAAAGATTAAGACATAGAGAACAATCAATTGAAACTACACAAAAAATGGCGGTTAGTTCGAAATTGCATTCTCATCAGGACAGCCATACAATTCGAATTAAAACCGATAGAATAGCCAGTTTCTGACAATGGCGATAGTATTTAACTATAGACACCATTAGAACTGTCTACTGGCTAGTGGAAGGAGAAAAATAAATCAATTGAATTACAAATCAGAAAAATTATACCTCCTCGAACAGAAATATGAACTCACAAGCATTGTTACCACGTCTAAGTTGAACAAGCGACTGAGCATTTCACCTCACTTCGTCAATGCGAGTGGGCACCGGAATGAATACATTTGAACGATATATAATATGTATGGAGACTTTCTAAAATAGTAATCAGTATAGGACTCAGGACAAGTGGAAAATAGTCATTCGAAAATAAAAAACAGTATTAGACTCAGGCCAAGTGGTAAGTTAGGTGATAAGAATGGGTGAATTCTCAAAAATGAGTTATCCAATCAACAATAAATAATGCATGTGTAAAATTATTACTTGGTATATTTGAAATTATTAATAATATTATTTACAAATACTTCTGGATATTGGTAATTTTGACAAATGCGTTTAAGATTATTGATGTGGAGAAAGTGAAACCGAGGATCAGAAAGTCGATGTATTCGAAATAGCTGGTTTAAAATGATGTTTCTAAACAATTGAATAGAATTACAAGATTGATATGATAGCAGCTTTATGATAGTGAAGTTGTAAGAATCTTTTTTATCATATAGATTGGTGATTACATGATTATTGAGGGTATCTAAATTTAGGTCTAAATAATTTACAGTTTGACTAACGCTAGGCTCATTAGGAATTAATTCTAGGTTAGATGGGTAAAAATCAATATTAATGGGATAGGAATCATCAATGATAATACAAATTAAGTCGTCAACATATCTATATATAATATATGAATTAGAGTTAAAATGACATTCATAATAATAAAGATATAAGTTAGCGAGTATACTACTACTACAGCCACCTTGTGGTACACCAGATGTTTGTAAATAAATGTTATCACCTTGGATAATATAATTGTTGTATAACACAAAGTGCAAGAGCATAGGAAAGTTTTTGACATTAAATGCAACATTATTGGAAGATAGATAGTCATGATGAAGAGAGATAATAACTTTATATAAATCTTGAATGACAATATTATTAAATAGGTCTTTAAAATCAAAGGTATGGAAACCAAGAATTTGTGGACGCTTGCTAAGGTGATTTACTAAATCAAAACTATTGTTCAAAATGAAATATCCTGTATTCCTAAATTTAAGAGATTCATTAATTCTATTTAAACAGTTAAGCAAGTACTTACTAGCTGTAGTGGTAAAGGTATTATGTCGACAAGTGACTGCTCTAAAACTGAGAGGTGATTTATGGAATTTAGGAACCAAAGTAACATAAGGAAATTTAAAAAACTTACAATTAATATTTAATTGTGCATATAATTTTAGCATTTTAGTTTTGATTTTGATAGACTGATTATTAATGGGTTTAAAAATTTGATTATTTTTTAAGTAATTCTGTAACAGAGAAACATAATATTTTTTACAAATAATGGCATAATTATAAGAAGCTTTATCTACATAAGTAATGACAAAATGTTGTTGTAGTTCTTTAATAGCAGATAGGAGTTGTTTATAAGGATACCTAAGCTTCGTTAATTTAATATTTATAATATATATATATAACATTTTTAAGTAGATGTAAGGTAGTATACTTCCATAGATGGAATGCTTCAATAGGAATGGAATGTGAACAAGCAAGCTGATATATGAATTTATCGAAATCAAATGATATAGACTGAAGAAGTTGTTTAGAGTGATGGCAGAATGGAATGCGAAATTTAGACCCTTTATTCATAATATCCCTAAGTATATCATCCTGAACTATACTGAGATCCCCAGTAATAATGTGTCCATGAGAGGAGTTGACATAAGGGGCATGATTTTTATTGTTGCATACACATGATGTAAGGTCATCGGAGTTTAATGTCCTGGAAACTTCATTGTAATTGTAAATAGTTCTACCAATTGGTAAATTATATTTGAAGGATTTTTGTATTTTAATTTCTTTTACGGGTAACAAGTGCTGATGTTTTGCAAATAAATTATTGAAGTTAAGAGAATTAAGAATAGGGTGTTTAAAAGAAATTACACAGTAAGCTATTTTAGTACGTGGATTTGGTGAATGGAGAAGGTGGTAATTTAAGAAATTTGTACGTGAAAGAAGCAAATCATAAAATAAATGTTTAAAATGCCCATGAGTTAATTTTAATTTTAAAAAATTAGTATAAACAATACTTAATTCGCATTTTCTGACTTTATATAACCAAGTTCTAACAGGTAGAAAATTGAAAGTTTGAGAATAATTATATTGTAATTTCAAAATGTCTATATATATATATATATATATATATATATATATATATATATGTATATTATCATGTATTTACATCCCCTTATAATCTAGTCTCTATGTTTTCAGTTATCATCTGCCCCATTATTTTGTAGCTCTTACTGTTGAATATCACCATATATCGTCTTTTCGCATTACTGTCATTTATTTCTCACGATTGGCAACAGATGTTCTCAACTTTTTATTTTTTGCGATTGGCAACATTGGTCTCTTTATTCAAAGCTCCAACGGATTAGACATATGCAGTGGTTTTTTTTTTTTCAGGTATTCTTGTTTCTTATAATTTTTCAATCTTTATGCATGTTGTCCAAGTTATAAGTGTTTATCGATATAATCTATCACTGATATCAGAAACATGCATTTTGGGTTCATTTTGATGAAATACTTGAACTTGACGAAGAATTTTATCTAAGTGAACATTTGTTTAGGCCTAGGGCTTGTTCACGTGTAAAGCTTTAATGTTTGGATTTTATTTGATTTTCTATTATCGATTCCTTTCCATTGATGTTTGTTGTTCGTCTTCAGCTTGATGACTAGTGGTTTGCATTTTATTTTCCACTTATTGATGATTCTCTGTTTGAAACTTTTTTTATTTGTTAGGCATTTTTTAATGTTGGGGTTGTTTGAGTTGTAACTTTTCTCTATTCTATCATTGGATTTTCAAACTATTATTATTATTATATATATATATATATATATATATCCCGACATAGAAAATGCAACACCATGAAGATGCAAATGATCTGAAGTGCAAGTAGGTCAATAAATTACAGCGCGGGATAAAAGGGATGGAAACGGCAGATAAGCCAACAGTTATTACTATCTGTCGCCTGTGGAAACGCGTTTTCCGAGCGTTTCTCATTTCAGAAGACACGTGTTGTTAAAGAGATGCCAAACCAACGACGTCGAAGTCAGTTTTAGCATTTAGATGATCGTGCGAGAGGATTCATTTTAGGCCTACGTACAGGCTGGGTACCGGCGTGTCGCCGCTGAAACACGCATAGATGCGTCCACTGTGCAAAGAATTTGGATACAACGGATTGAAGAAGGGTATGTGAATCTTCGCAGTGGTGCAGGTCCATCCAGACGTACGTCAGCACGCGTTGATCGACGCATTCTAAGTCATGCGATGGCGGCCCCACAAACGACAGCTGTCGACATTCTGCGGAATTTGCCGGATACATTATATGTTCTAATATCAGCGAGAACAGTTTCTCGACGATTGGTCGAAAGCGGCTTGCACTCAAACCGTCCTTTACGAAGACTGCCATTGACGACAAGACGTGAGAGTTTGCAATGGTGTCGGGTGCAAGCCTTTTGGACGACTGAATGGGACAGGGTAGTGTTCAGCGACGAGTCTCGATTTTGTTTGTCGAATGACAGTCGCAGTGTGAGAGTCTGGAGACGATGTGGAAAAATATCCAATCCTTCTGCGACTTTTGAACGCCATACTACTCGAAAACGCGGCATCATGGTTCGAGGTGCCATCAGCTTCGATAGCGTTTACCTCTAGTTCCTATCAGAGGCACAATGACGGCATGAAGATATGTGGATGAAGTGCTGCGGCAGATTGCACTGTCCTAACTTCAGCGGTTGCAAAATGCTGTTTTTCAGCATGATAACGCGCAACCGTACACGGCAACCATCAGCAGACAAGCCTTGCAAGGTATCCAGGTGCTTCCTTGACCTCCGCTGTCTCCAGATCTCTGACCCATCGAGCATGTATGGGACGTGACTGACCGTCGTTTGACTGCCCTGCCCCCGCCTCAAACAGAGAACGACCTGTAGAGAATGGTTAAAGGCATATGGTCATCCATCCCTCAGGA
Source organism: Amaurobius ferox (assembly GCA_951213105.1). Taxonomy (NCBI): domain Eukaryota; kingdom Metazoa; phylum Arthropoda; class Arachnida; order Araneae; family Amaurobiidae; genus Amaurobius; species Amaurobius ferox. The sequence goes on from OX578142.1 coordinate 127,224,154, forward strand.
AATTATCCGCATGCTCATTGCATCTGTTCCTCGAAGGGTTACTACTGATCACACTGTCTAAGCCATTACTGCATTGCATTATCCTTCTCAAATTAACATCACTTATTTATATATGCCAACTCTGTCTGTGTATCCTTTATCATCACACTCTATTTACTCTTTCATGGTGTTGCATTTTTTGTGTCGGGTAATGTATATATATATATATATATATATATATATATATATTAAAATGTATATTACAGAAAAGAGCCCAATGATCAATTCATAAATCTGAAATATGCATGCAACCCCAATTTTATTACTAATATTGAACTAATATAAGATATTTGAAAATGGGAATTTAATAATATAAATTAACATATATCGTTAAACAAACATTAAGCAATAAAAGATGGATAGTATATATGTTACCGGCAATGTATGAAATGCCGGCATTCTATAGAATACCTAGGCATTTTATAGAATACCTAGGCATTTTATAGAATACCGGCCGTTTTTAGGCAAAGTATGAAATATGAGAATTATTATATACTTTCCCTAGGCATTGTATATAATACCTAGGCATTCTATAGAATGACAAATGCTATTTAGCCAAAGTATGAAAAAAGGAATGAATTGAAGATGTATTTCATACTTTGCCGGTTTGTCATTTGGCATTCTATAGAATGCCTAGGAAATCTGTGGAATTTTAACCGTTTCATAAATTGCCGACCTGTTTTCGGCATTCTATATAATGCCTAGGTATTCTATAGAATACCAGCTTTCATACATTGCCGGTAACATATATAATAAATAAGTAATATTTCTTATTTTATAATATTAGAAAAATTTTAGCATGAATGAAGGATAAGTAAATTAATAGAAATTTAAATATTTTTACCTTGGAAAATAATACGTATATATGACTATCGGCAAAATCAGCAATAAAGATATAACGCAAACTGAGAATGTATTACATATAGTAAAATGTATTCCTTTTCTATACTAAGCTCGTACATCTATATAAACGATTATATTCAAGATGCGCATATAATAAAAGGGAAGACATTCTCGGCGCCAATGATGTTATAGAACTCATGCAACGTGCATGAGAACATGGCATCGTGCACCATTTAAAACGACCAGTGTTCTCACTCTCGGGCAATAAAAGCTAAATTTTCTGCTTTGATACTGCAAGTTCTGTACAACGATGCCTTTAAGACGTACTCAACGGTGTTACGAACAATTGTCGGATTTAGAGAGAGGTCGTATCATAGGCCAAAGGGAAGCTGGTTTGTTCAATCAATCGCTATCGTACCAATCGCTATCTTAGTCAGAGCGATATGGATAGTTGCTGGGTGTTGGGAACAGTGGATCATAGAAAGCACGTGTAACCCTCGCAGAGGCTCAGGACGCCCCAAACAAACAACTGCTCGAGAGGATCGTGCAGTCAGCCATGTCCACACCAATGACATCGCTATCGATCATTCGAAGACATTTGCCATCCTCCATGCATCCTGTATCAAGGCTATTATTCAGAAACGATTGGCAGAAGATGTGATTAGGTGTCGAAGTCCATTAAGATGCCTACCACTGACAGCTTAACATAGGCAGAGCCAATAGGTGCCAACCTCGGTCAGCCTTGAAAGATGGGAGGCATGTTGTCCGATGGGAGGCATGTTGTCTTTAGCGACGAATCCCGCTTCTCTCTCAGTGCTGATGACCGCCGCATACGTGTATGGAGGATTTCTGACCAGCGTTACGATACCGAATTCGTTGTCGAACGGCACACAGTCATCACCTGTGGTGTAACAATCTGGAGAGCCATCTCGTGGGATAGCCTATCTCCTCTAGTTGTGCTGCAAGCCAATCTGACGACTCGCTTTTACGTCGACGATATTCTGCAGCCGATTGTTCTGCCTATGCTGTCAATCCGCTCAGGTTCCACTTACCAGCAAGACAACGCTCGACTCTATACTGCATGACTTTCTCAATAATGTTTTCGGGGATTTAATAGCCTCCCATGGCCATCCAATTCCCCAGACCTATCACCAACAGAACACGTCTGGGACATACTAGGACGACAATTGTAGCCTTCTCAGAATACCACTGAATTAGCTGACCAGTTGCAACATTTGCTGCAGAATCTTCGCAGATGAACATAAGCAACTTCATTGACTATATGCGGCACCGAGTATCGGCTTGTAGAGTTACTAGTGTAGGATTTACCACTTACTAAAATGTCACATTCTTGTTGATACCATTCCTTAATAAAACTTGTTTTTTCCTCAAATTGTAATCATTTGCATATCTCGTCAAACGATACATACAGTCCGAGTTTCGCGGTTGTAACTCAATTTCTTATGGGTGCATATATTTTTTACAACAGAGGGTATATAATATAAGTTAACTAAAAGATGTAAAGTAGAACTAGAAGAGACATAATATAGCATCCAAAACCAAACAAAAAAATTCAATTTATTACTAGATAAAAGTCGAGGAAATGCATGTCCGCAAAATGAAAACAGAAAAACAATCTATATGAATTAAATCTAATTAAAAAAGAGAATAAATAACAATGGATAGAAGTTAATGAAATTGTAAAATCACCGGGAGGTAGATATAAAACATTTACCTTCAGTACTTTTCATTGAATAACCTTGGTACTTAGAACGAAAAGGCTATTCTACACCTCTAATTTCTATAAAAAAGTTTTTACAATTAAATTGTTAAACTAACTTCTGATACATTCTTAATATATAATATTTAAATTATTTTAACATTTTAATTATTTTAAAACTTATAAATATATATATATATATATAGTATATATAATAAAAATAAATATAATAAGACTAAATTTAAAACATGAACAGTGGCATACCCTGGTTCATTAACATTACGGAGGAAAATAAAGTAAAGAGGATATATATAACTGAAGGAAACCATTGCTATCATATAATGCAAAATGATCTTAATTTTAAATTAATATTTTAAATATATATATATTACTTAGCTCGTTGGTGTCTTGCAGTTTTTTCAGTTTCTGTATAAAGCTCGTGATTAATTTTAGCTCTAGAATAGTGAAAAGGGCAGAAAATGGGTGCATCTTGATGGCAATTAAAATTGTCATCCAAGAAACATGCTGTCGTATTTTAGCGATTTATGAACCCTCTCAATAATCGAATTACTAGTAAGATGATAATGCGAACATCTGCCATACTTTATATCCAGCACTTGATACATTTGTTTAAATTCCTTTAATGCGAAATTCGATCCATTATCTGTTAAAATCCTGTTTGGAATTCCGAAAGCGAAATGCATTTTAATAACCTGTCAATTAGAATATCCGTTTTAATATCAAGAGAATTGCTTCCAGAAATCTGGAGTAATGGTCTATCATCTTAAGCATTTGTCAAACAGGTTTTTGTCACCCTCTATTTTTGGTGACGAAATAATGTAATTATCAATTGTGCGGACCAAATCAACATATATTTCTCGATGATATACTGTGTGCAGCTATTTGGATCGTGATTATCGTAGCTAATGTGCTTGTTCGTTTCTTCCATAAATACGTAAATAACTGGATATCTATTTATCCGCACCAGCATTCTCACTTTACCGTGATCGTACATTGTACGTAATAAATATGCTTCTCTCTTCACGTAAATAATCCTCTTTGGTCACCCAGATTCACCCCTTCGTCCGGGAGTAAAACTCTAAGATGACTTGCCCCGAACACAAAATATTCAACAAATAATGAACTTAAAATTCTTACCTTGTACGTCATCAATACACATAAATATACAAACACATAATTAATACACAAATGTAATTTAATTAAGTTTCTTTATTATTGAGACGTTAAGATTCAAGGAGTTACACTACTAATCATTATCAGCAATTACCCACTGGACTCAGGCAGGACTTAATTAATCAAATGTCACGCAGTAATAGTAGTAATAATAATAATAACACAATGAAAATAAGAAGTTGTTATGTGGCAAAACAATTATATAATAATACTCATATTTTAAACTATTGTATGGTCAAGATATGGAACAATTAGATTATGAACGGGAGCACTCAGAGAGTTTAATTATTTAAATATTAAAAGAGCAATTTGAGATAATACGAATTTAAGGTGTTGAAGTAATGTTCTGTTTAAAATTGGTGAATTAAAGTTCTTGAGTCATCTGTCAGAAGTTAGATAATCGCAGGGGAAATAACATGGCTCCTCAACAGGTACGTGGAAGACCCAGACCGTCCGACTCGTCCAGAGGACTTAGAGTAACTAGTTGGACGGCCGGGAAGGCCTCAACAGGTACGTAAAGGAGCTTACCTCTAATCTTCCGAATTAACGACGATAAGTAGTTCTGGTCCGGAAGGGACAAACGGCAGGATTCTACAGTCAGGCTCAGATTCGGATCGAGACAAAAATCCGGCGAGATCCTCAGGTCATTTCCACAGATCGCATCGTTGGCTTACAAGGTCCAGCGAGTTCTCGTAACATCAGGTTAGGTATTGGACTTGTCATTTTTGATCCGGAATGGGACCTCGGATCAAACTTCTGCAGCAATGGCAACATTCCCCGAGCTCACGAGTTCAGGAATCGGCCTGGGAGCCGTATTCCCGAAACCCGAAGTGAGCAACGAAAATAACAATCGATCTACCACATCACCGTATGGCAATCGAACAGGGAATGCGCGCCCAAAATTCGCGCCGAGTTTTTACGTGTTTTCTAACCCAAATTCACGGACCTGCACGAGAGCTACCAAACAGCCAAACAATTAAAAAATTTCCCGCCGAAGAAATAATTCTCACGGGCAAGCGCCAGCTTGTCCCGACAGGAAGACTCGTACTAGCCACCTGCTAGCACCGAGCAGAACACTTTTCTTAATCAAAGATATACAAATGGATACGAACGTTACATTACTTCCGTTTTCGTCTGCAGTATTCTATATTAAAAGTTACCTGGCCATTGCGTCAGCCAAACTATGACCTCGAAATAAAACGGAAAAATAACTCTCTCTCTCTCTGAGTGCGCGTTTACTGAATTCATATATTATAAAATGGCTAAAGATTCTTTTAAAGGAGATAGATAATTGTAGAATATAAATCACGCATTTACCTGACGAGAGGGAGTCCAGGATATATTAAATATGTAATAAACTGCATATAAATATGCGGAACAGAAATATATTATGGAATTATGCATTTTATGTAAAAGTGATACGAGACCACAAATCTCGTCATCACACGTGTGATGTCTTTTGTTTGACGTAGGCAACGGTTCCACGACATCCAGTGGTAATGCTTCTCCCTCTTTGATTTTACTCTTCTCCACCTATTTTGTTTCAGACGGTCTAATAGTTTTTGTTTTTTATTCTATGCATTCAATGCAAGTTTCACAGTAGTTCCTACAATCTAGTACATGCCTGTCCAATAAGTAGTATTTTATGATGTTATAGTTTTTCTATTCCGAAATGTGCTAAATATGCTGTTTTCAGACATGTTGGAATTAAGGTTTGAAAATGCACATTTGGAGATCAATTTCGTTGTTTTTTATTTAATTTGCAGCATGAGTAACTCTATTTCTCCTCTATTTTCACATTTTGCGTTTTTTATTGACTTTTACTTCTATCACTTTAATCATTTCTGCCAGTTTGACATCTTCCCTTTGCTTTGCTATTATGGATTTTAGTTTCTCTTCTACTTTAAATAGGGTATTGATTTTGACCTCTTGGGGGTTTGAATGTCTTCTTCAAGTACTCTGGGCATAAAATCAGTTGGATTGAACATACCCTCTATGTGTCTCGTTTTAAATGAATACCCCTGTAGATTGAGCACCCAGCGTTCTACCATATTATTTTGATTTTCTAAATTTAAATATAATGTTAATTCTTTAAAATCTGGAAGGATGGTAAACTCTAGACCACATAAATATTCTATGTAGTGTTTCATGTCTTCATATATGGCCAGAAACTTGCTTAATAACAGGATATCCTTGTTCACTGGGTTTTAATTGGGTATAGTTCCCCATTAAATTCCTGTAAAAGGATTCCACAAATCCCCAGAGGGTTGCATCTGTTGCTAGTACAAATTCAGTCAACTAGTTTGAGTACTAGTTTTGATAGTACTCAAACTAGTTGACTGAAGTTTTGGTAGCCTTCTGTAGATTCTCACATCTTTGCAGGATTCCGTCCCACTAAATTTTCTCCCATTTTTGTAAGTTCAACTAAAGGATTTACTGTCTGTGCATAGTTACAAATGAGATTCCTTAAGTATCCTGTCATGCTTAGGAAAATTGTAACTCATTTGACGTTTATCGGCATGGTGAAAGGTTATTTAATTTACTTTCTGATGCTGAAAATCCATTTTGATTTATCTTGAATCCTAAATAGGTAATTTCATCTTTGCATATTTGTTTCATCCTTACATATTTGTTTCATCCTTATATATTTGTTTCATCCTTACATATTTGTTTCATCCTTACAAATTTGTAAAAAATTTGTGGGCCCAGCGTGAAACCGAAGTTTGCGAGCATGTTACATGCTAATTGTATTGTGTACCCTGCTAAAATTATGTCATCGATGTATTTTGTGATTCTAAGTTACAGGTTTGTAAGAGCAGGTAAAAATATGGAGTGGAATTCTTAGCTCCAAATGGCAACCGCGAAATATAAAATTCCCAAAGTCTATTATTATCGCTAATTTGTCTTGATCCTGTTCTTTCAGCTGTATATGAAAGAATGTGCTTTTAAAGTCTAGCACGTAATAATATTTGTAACCCGCAATGACATGTAAAATGTTGTTCATATTTGGCAGTGTAAATTTCAGTAGCTCCGTCTGTTGATATAGTAGTCAGTAGTCACACGCCATCCTATATTTTGTTTGCTCTAAATTGTTAGTTTTTGCGCGCACGAACAGTACCAGAAAGCAGTAAGAACTTGTAGAATTTTTTAATATCCCACTCTTTAGAAATTCCATTATTTCCTTCTATGCTTATTGCCTAGCCTTGTATGGAAGGTTATATGTCTTCATTTGGGGAATAAGATAATTATGAATTAATTTAAATTCTGGTACAATTTCCTCTCTTACTTGTTTTATAAGATATTAAAAATACTTTGTAATTGCTCATTAACATATCTGTCATTATTTTCGTTTATTGGGTTGGTAAATGATCTAGGTCAAAATCAGTCGGTTTTAATTCTTATCTCCTTAATTGTAGAATTTATTTATCCATAATTTTATATCTGTCCATTCTATAATTCTGGCAATTTGAAATTTCGTCTCTATAGCTCCTAATTTCATACCTTTCTCGGTTATCATTTTGTTTTACGAATTGTTATTTATAATTGTGATAATTTTATTTTTCTTATCCATTGTATTTATAACTTCAGTATCTGTGATTTCAGATTTGTTATTTATTGATACTACTTCAGTTTATATAAAAATTCCTCTTACATTTTACATTAATTTTACATTAAAAATAAAGTTATATAAAAATGCATAATTCACTGAGGAAAGCTGAATATTTTCTTTAATTTATGTTATTTTCATTTATAGTTATTTATTATTTTGCTCGGAGTGAAAATTTGAAATTTTGAAAATAAGAAACATCACAGAATAATACTTTCCATTATGTAACTATTAAATTTTATTTTATTTTCATTTTTACCTTTATTACATGTATTCATCCTAGTTACGCTGAAAATTGAAAGCATGTGTTTTGAAAATCTGATTTATAACAAAAAAAAATTATCATTTTTCAGCCATCTTAGACTTGTTAAAGGTGGCCCCCTATCACCTTAAAAAACGAGTGCAAATCCATTAGAATGTTCAGAACATTATCTTTATATAATTTTACATAAGTAAAATTATTCACTTCACAATAATGGACTCAATCAATAATGATCACAATTATTCTTCCCGTAGGTGTCGTTCACTGAGGTACTCAGTACTTGTGTAAAAATATATCAATCCAAAGAAATATATATCGAATCCATATGCACTTAATCTTTAAAACAATAGTATGAATCAACAAGAAAGATCAATCATGCTTAAAGCATTGATTATGAAACACTTTCCAACTTCAATGCAATTTTATTTAAACAAGTCTAAAATGCAATACATTCCTCGGTAATATTTTGAAACTTATCACAATACTGCATTAATTTATTATATTTGAAAACTTAATCCTTCATCGAAAAAAATGAACTTCATTCAAATGACGACATTGAAATATAAATTGCCTGGTTTAAACATCTCTAAAATCTTATACATTCCTCGGTAATAGTTTTAGAATTATCATAATACTAGGATAATTTATTATATTTGAAAACTTCATCGAAAACAACTGAAATTAATTCAAATAACGTCATAGAAAAAATAACACGCCTGGATCTCTCTATAAAAACAGCATTTCATTCATAACATTTTCCCATTCATGTCATTCATCACAATACTATAATAATTTATTTTATTTAAACATTTTGTTTAAGACCATGGAGCTACAAAAAATTAAAGTCTATGCTTGAAACTTCATCGAAAAAAATCGTCCTTCTCTTTATGAAATCAATTAATATTTCATTCATATCAGCCATGCAGACTCCATGAACTAAATTATTTTGTGTTAAAAAAATACAGGAATTCTAATACAACTCATTCTATATATTTTGCTGTTTACATTTTACATAGGTGAAAAATAGGCTTAGTTGCAGAAATAATCAAATTTAGATGAGCATTTAAACTCAAATATATTGTCATTGCGTTGTTTCAGTATGTAGATGCACAGAATTTAAGCAAAAATAAAGTAGTTTTAGGACGGATACAGCACTCAATATGAATTAAAAAGAACTTAAAAAAATCACGACTTTGAAGCAAGATGGATGCCATATATCATTTTGAAGTGGGTCATGTGATCGTTTCATATCATGGTCACGTGATCGTTTCATATAAGTGGTGTAATTATTATTTTAATTTTTATTTAAAAAACTACTGAATATATTTCGCTGAATTTTTTTTTATATATTTTATGGAACAATTTGAATATTACCTAAAATTTTCAAAGCAATTTGTGAATTTTAAATCCGCTTAAAAAATGTTTGAAAAATTAGGTCCCATAGGGCTCAATGTATTTCATTTTTTCGACCCGGTTCAATCCAAAACTAATTGGGTAATATTATTCATTTATATTCCCATAGGTTCTACAGACCGTCTGAACAACATACTAAAATTTCATTTTGATTAAGTCATTTTTACGGCAGTTATCGTGCTAACGGACAGACAGACAGACAGAATGAACAAAGTCATAAACACTTTTCAACTTTGTTGTAAAGTGTTAAAAAAGAGTTTAAAAATCCTTATTAAAAACAACTACGTAGTTTTATAAAAGAATAAATAAGTATAATGCAATAACGAAAGTTTACAGAAAAACTCACAGTAACGTTTTTAAATAAAGAATATAATAATAACTGTTTAACACTCAAGATTTTTACACATTTGCTTCAAACTTAACTTACTGAATAAATCTTCAGAGGTATCCATTAATAGTGATTTCGTTGTCGAACGTCTTTAAAGTGAAATTTCAATTCGCAATCCCACCAAAATTCAAAGCAAATGCAAACTTCAATCCTGCAAACAAAATACCTGGTTGGTACTGGCGTCTTGATTAAGAAGTGATTTGGTGAACCGAACATGCTCAAGGAGGCATGCGCGTAGTGGTCCAATTGAATGTTTGCATAACTCTGATATCGGGTATATATAGGGCGGGTTTGAAAAGTCAGCTGACTGTCATCCTTGTTATAACCAAATACGTCACAGTTGGTTATTTGTTCTCTGGTTACTCAGCAGAAAAAAAAAGCAGCACGGTTATCTCCAGTTATTCTGCGGAGTTCTAGACAGCATTTCAGCAAAACAAGTCTTCTGCGCATCCCGTGACCGCGATGACGGGGTAAAATCCTTGGTAATTCTGGTTATAACTGGACCGTAACCCACACCAGTTTTCGAACGACAGCGGTTATAACCAAGCAGCTATGAACTAGATTTTAAACGCTCTGACCATGGCGGGCAATCACCGATCATAGCCGGACTTTTTTAACGCGCCCATAGAATCCATATTCTAATATAATATAAGATGAATGATACATATCACTCAGATTGACATGTTGGATCTGTTATATTTTAAGCAGGTTTTAGATATTTCCGATTGGTATCGATTTGGTATATTACGGGTAAAAGCAAAAGACGTAGTTTTTTAAGTAGGGAAGACCAGGACGGAATAAGATACTGATGTACAACGGGGTAAGGGCCTATTTCCTACAAGGTGCGTGAGAGTCGACTGGTAGTCTCTCAAACTTTTTATTTGCAAACTGTGAGTCGTTCAATAAGGACGTGCTGCTTACTGCTCGTCGTTGACATAATGTTTCGAAAAATGGAGCCAAATGGTATAAAAATTTGAAATTTTTTAACGAAGGTTTCACGCTTCACATTTCTTTCTCATTTGCGTTTAACCCACTGAATAGTATAGCATGTTTTTAAGTCTATTTTTGCATGACGCAATCTATAAAAAATGAGGGCCGTAATCGTGTCGCATTTGCTCAAACAATGTTTTGGGGACAAAACGGATTTATAATTCTTTGGACGGAACGAGTTATACCACCTTCCGCGCAAACACTATAAATCAATGGAAAGACTCTGCCGATCAATCAGTATGTTTTACTATTGATATTTCCATTGATTCCTTATCAAAACCGCATCCAGAACCTAAACTTCAATGTTCGTAGATGCCTGATATCCATGTTAATAACTTATAGTGTGTCGAGTTTACCAGCCTTTTTTCCGGAAAATGTCATGAAAGTTCTCAAAGGTAGGCAGGAACAGAAACGAACAGCAAAGAAGAAAGGCAAAATTACAATTTTTTTATCATCTCCTTACAAGGTCGAGTTAAGCGAAAGGCCGAAAGAAGCAAGCAAAAAAAGTGGAGCAAGAAGAAAATTGTTAGATAAAAAAAAGAAGAAATTACGGAAAAGGGACGTAAACCAAGAAAGCAGGAAATAAAAGTAGAAATGAGGAGGAAATCGGGGAAAATGAAGACGCAGTATGTTTGTATTGTAATGAACTGCATTCAACATGAAATGAAAGTTGAGTTTCATGTATTGAGTGTAAAAAGGTGGCCTATAATCTGAAGAAAAAGTTGCAAAGATAGAAAGTAACGATAATGAGTGCATACTTATTTGCAAACTTCATCAAACATAAAGTAAAAATGTGGGTACCCTATTCACCCCGCATACGGAGCAAAATGGGGCACAGTACGATTTTTTACATTTTTCATTTTAAAATATTAGCTTTTGGAATTTTTCATATTTGTACACCTTACGCAAGTTTAAAAATGTTTGAACAAATTACTTTCCGTTTTCTGATTTTTTTCCCTTATCATTTAAACTTTCAAAATTTGCCCCAAACGTTGGGTACTTCATTTCGCTTCGGTCTCCCCTACTCCCTTATATGATTTTTATGTAACTTAATTATATTAAAATTGTGGTGTTGTTGAAGCTTACATCGGGCAGTGCGTGCAGTTTCTCCATTTTGAGAAATAAAAATTTTGTTATAAATGTTACCGGCTGATAATTTTCCACAATCAAGTTCTTCAAGTCAAAGTCCATATAGTGACCGGATTCAACTTAACGCAACATAAAAGCATGGCCTTTGGTGGTCAAATTAAAAACGGCACCTTTGACTGTGGTTCCCTGTATATTTTGAACAAATGATGACCAGCACAAAATGAGTGAGGAGTATGCAAAGTTCAACTGTTCCATTTGAAAATTTTGCTAGAAATTGTAGAGCCATTGGTTCGATCCGATACGTGCCAACGTCACCGAAATCAATCATCATAGACGAATTTCTTTTGCATGTACTTTAGCTCTGTGATAATGTGGCCACACAATTTCTGTTATTTCTCTCATCGCTCCATTCACTAAACTTTTGCTTGAGTCCACATTGTAGCACATCATGATTTTGGCATCCGTAGGCCGCGAATAGAGAAAGTTCCTTCGGAAATTCCCCAGTCTTGTCCATATCTGATGTAATATGTTTATTTACATCGGGATCCTCCATATTTTGGGTGGAATATATAAAGTTTTGCAAGCTGTGATTGCGAACCTAACAATATTTTATTGTTTTATACTTGAGAACGAACTTTATTTGACTCTCAGCGTGAAATATCATTGGATGAATGCGAAAATAATTTTAAATTGAGAAATCGCTTGGTTCGTTGCCACAAAATATTTCTAAGAGCAGCCCAAGATGGTGTGATTTGATATTTCCATTACGCAAGTCATTGAATAGCTAGCTACTCAGTGACTTGCATAATGGTCTAGGTCAAAAAAAGTGATGTCGCCCTGCACATATTTTAAGTGAATTTGCAGAATAAAAATTCCCACCATAAGTTCTTTGCTAATTGCATTCACTCTAGTTGTTCATAAACAGAGTGACCTAGAATGGGCAGAAGTTGAATTACATCACTGGAAAGTAGCACATTCAATTCACCAAGCAGATATTCACTGTGTTTCATCTACTTCCGTTTCTGGTCGATCATACAAAGAATGTTATAAGGCACCATTGAAATATTGTTAACAATCAGAAATTGCACATCTTTCCATTGAAGTCACATAGAACGCAAGAAATCACCAGTCAGCAAAGGCATGTTTAAAATTTTGCCATCTTCCTGTACTGGCAACTTAAAAAATGAAGTGTTGCCATATTAATCATTAATCAATCGTACCCCAGCTCCAGTTAGTGCACATACTTTCAGTGATACACTTCTGAAGTATCATTTGATTTGTTCTTTAAGAGGATTCAACGTTAATCTTTTTCCAGTTTCAGCACCCCTGTAATAAGAAGCTAGATGAGATCTTCAAATTCATTAATTTGATTTCTGATGTTTTTAACACTTTACAACAAAGTTGAAAAGTGTTTATGACTTTGCTCATTCTGTCTGTCTGTCTGTCTGTCTTTCTGTCCGTTAGCACGATAACTGCCGTAAAAATGACTTAATCAAAATAAAATTTTAGTATGTTGTTCAGACGATCTGTAGAACCTATGGGAATATAAATGAATAATATCACCCAATTAGTTTTGGATTGAACCCGGGTCAAAAAAATGAAATACATTGAGCCCTATGGGACCTAATTTTTCAAACATTTTTAAGCGGATTTAAAATTCACAAATTGCTTCGAAAATTTTAGGTAATATTCAAATTGTTCTATAAAATATATAAAAAAAAATTCAGCGGAATATATTCAGTAGTTTTTAAATAAAAATTAAAATAATAATTACACCTCTTATATGAAACGATCACGTGACCATGATATGAAACGATCACATGACCCACTTCAAAATGATATATGGCATCCATCTTGTTTCAAAATCGTGATTTTTTTTAAGTTCTTTTTAATTCATATTGAGTGTTGTATCCGTCCTAAAACTACTTTATTTTTGCTTAAATTCTGTGCATCAACATACTGAAACAACGCAATGACAATATATTTGAGTTTAAATGCTCATCTAAATTTGATTCTTTCTACAACTAAGCCTATTTTTCACATATGTAAAATGTAAACAGCAAAATATATAGAATGAGTTGTATTAGAATTCCTGTATTTTTTTAACACAAAATCATTTAGTCCATGGAATCTGCATGGCTGATATGAATGAAATATTAATTGATTTCATAAAGAGAAGGACGATTTTTTTTCGATGAAGTTTCAAGCATAGAGTTTAATTTTTTGTAGCTCCATGGTCTTATACAAAATGTTTAAATAAAATAAATTATTATAGTATTGTGATGAATGAAATGAATGGGAGAAAGTTATGAATGAAATCCTCTTCTTATAGAGAGATCCAGGAGTGTTATTTTTTCTATGACGTCATTTGAATTAATTTCAGATGTCTTCGATGAAGTTTTCAAACATAATAAATTATCGTAGTATTATGATAATTCTAAAACTATTACCGAGCAATGTATAACATTTTAGAGATGTTTAAACCAGGCAATTTATATTTCAATGCCGTCATTTGAATGAAGTTCATTTTTCTCGATGAAGGTTTAAGTTTTCAAATATAATAAATTAATGCAGTATTGTGATAAGTTTCAAAATATTACCGAGGCATTTTAGACTTGTTTAAATAAAATTGCATTGAAGTTGGAAAGTGTTTCATAATCAATGCTTTAAGCATGATTGATCTTTCTTGTTTGTTATGAAACTGAAAATATTGCAATTTCCAACATTCACAGCGTTCAGGGCTATCGCAAATTCGGCGTTATAGATGTTTTTCTTTTTCAATTCCATCTTCAGAATCATCCTGCTGCAAAATTTTATCCATATTTAATTTATCTTACTATTATTAATTTATCTTACAATGACAGGACATTCGAGAATCCGTCAAGGTATAATAGATTACAATGTAGGGCCTTACAAAAGAGGGCCTTATACAAAATTTCAGCTCTCAAAGATGTAGAGAAGTTGGTTAAAAACTGGCCCAAACATTTGGATTACGGTGACAAACATTGGCATATGCAAATTTAGCATACCGAAAGGCAACAATATACCAAATTAAATTTGGAATTCTAGCTGCCAGTTATTCACCAAAAACGAGTACAATCCTATAACAGGTCAAGGACGGGATGAGCGAATAAGATTTAAAATCCAAAGAATTAAAATATACCATGACAGGTAATAAAATCTCAAATTTAATCTTCGCTCCATTTCTGGAGTTATTCGCGAAAAATGTGTACATTCATATGACGAGCCCAGGACGAGCCAGGCCGATAAGGTTCAATATCCAAAAATTTTATATCGCGACAAAGAACTATATTCCAATTTAGAGCTTCACAGCTGCTTCGGATCTCGAGTTACTCCCAAAAATGGGTACATTCCTATGGGGGACCCAGAACGGGGTGGGCCGATAAGGTTCAAAATCCTCAAAATTAAAATATACTCAAAAGACAACAATATGCCAAATTTGAATTTTCTAGCTACTTCGGGTCTCAAATTATTTCCGAAAAAAATAGTACATTCCCATGACAGGCCCAAAACGGGCTAGTCCGATAAGATTCAAACTTCAAAAATTCAACCAAAAAGATGACATATCAATCACATTTGAACTTTCTAGCTGCTTTGGTTCTCGAGTTATACCCCAAAACCGAATACTTTCCTACGGCGGACCCAAAAATGACTAGCCCGATAAGGTTTAAAATTTAAAGAATTTAAATGTGCCAGAAAAGACAATGACATACCAAATTTCTTGTTACTATGATTAATGGAACCTAATTATGTAGGAACTCAAAGATTTGAATCACACTGACAAAGAACAAACAACAAATCAAGTTAAATAAAAGGGTGTGATAAAAAAATGATTTACCCGGCGGTTATTATACGACCGGCACCAGACCGTAAAGAATATGATAGGCTTGTGTTTGCTGATCAATAACTGAACGCTTTTCGGTTGATGAAAATATTATTCGTCTTTTTAATCACTGCAAAAGCAAATCGTTTGCGTTCATTTTACTTTTCGCACCCAAAATGAAAAAATACGTTTCAAACTTAAGTGAATTAATGTCCGACGATGGTTTTACATTATTTGATGCAAATATTAGCTCAGTGTTGACAAAAAAAATGCTCTCAAATAGTGTGTGTTTGAACGCTTGAGCTTTATGAATTTAAAATGTGCGTGTTATTGCATCATGATACACAAAAAACATATGTGACGTGTTTGTTATAGATTCAATTGCAAGATCACCATGCGTACAGGGATTCATAAGCATTTGCTCAGGGGAGGTTTGAACAGTGTTATAAGCTTCATTCCAGGCGACCATAAGTAATAAGCAAGAAAGATCAATCATGCATAAAGCAATGATTATGAAACACTTTCCAACTGCAGTGCAATTTTATTTAAACATCTCTAAAGTGCGATACATTCAGAAGTGATATTTTTTAAATTATCACAATACTACAATAATTTATTATATTTGAAAACTTAAACTTCATTGAAGAAAATTAACTTTATTCAAATAATGTCATCAAAATATAAATCACCTGGCTCTCTATATAAAAGCAGTGAATATTTCATTTATAAACTTTTTTTCCATTCCTTTCATTCAGCAGCGATATTTTTAAAATTATCACAATACTACAATAATTTATTTTACTTAACTTAAAACCATGGAGGTAAAAGTACTTTCTAACTTCATGTTTAAAACTTCCTCGAAAACAATACTATATAGAATCGTCTGCTTCTCTATGTAAAATCAATGAATGTTTCATTCATATCAGCTATATTGCAGACTCCAGAGCTAAATTTTGCGTTAAAGAAATTTAGCAATTCTTATACAACTCATCTTACAGCTTGATGTGTTTACATTCTCCATACGTGAAAATTAGGCTTCGTTGTAGAAATAAAGTTTAATGATCATTTAAACGCAAAAATATTATAATTGCGTTGGCGCAATATATAGATGCACAGAAAAAAAAATCAAAAATAAAGCTGTTTTAGGATAGATTTTTTTACGGATGCAACACTAAATATATATTAAAAAGAACTTTAAAAATCACGATTTGACACAAGAAGAATGCCATATTTTATTTCGAAGTCGATCCCGTGATCTCTTCATATAATATGGATGCAATTATTATTTTAATTTTTATTTAAAAAACTACCAAACATATTTTGCTGAAATTTCTTCTATATATTTTATGGGATAATCTGAATATTTTCTAAAATTTTCGAAGCAATTTGCGAATTATAAATTTGCTTAAAAAATGTTTGAAAAATTAAGTCCCATAGGGTTCAATGTATTTCATTTTTTCAACCCGGGTTCAATCCAAAACTAATTGGGTGATATTATTAATTTACATTCCCATATGTCCCACAGATCGTCTCAACAACATGCTAAAATTTCATTTTGGTAAAGTCATTTTTTACGGCAGTTATCGTGCGAACGAACAGACAGACAGACAGACAGAATGAACAAAGTCATGAACACTTTCAACTATGTTGCAAAGTGTTAAAAATGATGATTTAAAACAAACAATTCTTAAAAAATCCTTGGCGAGGATACTAACTTCTTATATATAATCCCTGATGATAATTACAATCACCTGCGTTTGCTTTTAAATTATTGTGAAACACTCCTATTATCAAACTAACAAATTGAACGAAAAGCTAAAAACTGTATGTCCCTCTTTTATGAAAAAGATTAAGGGGATTTATCAAATGAATGTGCCGAACGCGAAGTATAAACATGCAGGAGAATTTGGCAGGGAATTTCCGATTTATAGACACTATTATGCATAACTGAGCATCTTCTTATTTAATTAATTTTTCTTCTTTTGCAAAACTACCTAGCGGTTAAATAAAGAATGAATTTAATAATATCAAAATATGCATCCAAAATTTCCTTCACACAATAAGGACAAACTTTAAAAAATATATATTTATAGCTACTTAGAACAAATACATTCTGCAAAAAAAAAAAAAGAAATGTTAATATAATGTCATAAAAAATTGATAAAAAGTATCAACTAGTTTCAGAGGTAAAAAAGATCCTTCTTCGTCAGGATTTAGAGACAGAACAGCTGCATCAACTAATAGTCTAGTCGAAATAAACAAAAAAAGTAGTTTTGAAGAAATTAATTGAAATAAAAATGAAATTTAGATTTTCTAGAAGTTCATTTTCCCTAGATAAACATATTAAAAATCGACAGCTGTAACCTCTGCCATATTTTTTATGGGGAAAACAAAAAATAAAGAGGTATTTTTTTTAAACACCATTTAATTTTTCGGTTCGAATTTTATAAACTTAGTATCAAATTGAAGATGATAAACTGGAGAATAAATTTTATTTAAATAGCTAGCGATAATTTCGATATTTTATGTAATAATGTAAATAGCCAAGTTTATCCTTTTTACACAGCCTTTGTATATATTTTTATTTTATTACAAAATACCTGCAATTTATGTTACAATAAATTTGAAACCCATATTTTCAGCTTTAATTTGGTCCAAGAAAAATTAAAATCGGTGTCGTATAAAGAAATGTATCAATAAAGAACCTTACTTTCTATTATCGTAACCGATAGATGTAGGCCCAGATTAAGGGGGATCTAAGGGGGAACAATGCGTCCCGAGGACCCCTCTCTCAAGGGACATACCACTATCCTCTTATTTATTTTTTTCTGAGGAGGTGGGGGGACCCCTCTTAGAATTTTTGTGTTGACATATTCCCTATGATGAAAATATTTATTTTTCTGCCACATAATGTTCCTTCTATATATTTTTTTTATTATTATTCTTTTCAAGTCATTTATCATACAGCGCATTTTACAGCGCCATCTATCATAAATGACTCACTGTATTTAATCCAGAATCTGAAAATGACAGTGAAAACTTCAAATATGAGCTCTGCATTCATGTTTGATCCTCAAAAAAGTGTTTGAGGACAACAGAATACTTTTGGCAACGCACACTTAGACAATTTAGTTTCGTCATTAAATGACATACTCATTGCAGTCATACTTATTATTATCTTGACCATGGGGTTCTCATTCAAAAATTGTGACCCAAAACAGGAGCATTTCATGATATAAAGACAGACTTTGCCAGACATTATACATAGGTGTCAGTTTTTCTATGGTTACATGTCTTTCAGCATAAAAGATATGGAGCACAATCATTTTCAAAACAGTCGTCAGTAACCATATGTTTCAACAAAAACACGCCTATTTTCACAAACAAATGCATTCCTTGGAAGAAGGGAGAATAAACAAGATTTTATACATATGTTTGGAAGCCAATTGGAAAAAAGGCCATATTGTCAAATACACTGATTTCCAAAAGTTAAACACTCAATGCAAATTTTCATTTTTTGAAAGCGTATTTGAATTTGAGTGGCTGAAAATCTCTGCGGATGTAGATGGCAGTATGCAAATATCGTATGTCACAGCCAATCACGATTGACTGCCTTGATATATGCTAATTAGGCAGTCGTTGAAGAGGCCAGTATTCTGAAGGGTTTGAGGAGATGCATTTAAATGATGAAACGAAGTGTTTATTACTTTTGTAGGATTATTGTTGATGATATTCGTGTTTCTAAGGCTGAAAGAAGACGTATGACAGATAGTGAGCGCTGGCACGCTGTCGGACGCATTGAAGCAGGGCAGTCAATCAAAGATGTCGCTATTTTCTTTGGCGTTGATCATTCAGTAATTTCTCGATTATGGAAGCAATTCCAAACAAGTCAAACAGTTGTCCGGAGACCTGTGCTCGGTCATCCAAGGGTTACCACCCCCTCTGATGATCGGTATATTGCTAACGTGGGTGGTATTGTGAACGTGGTGCATGGGCGCTCCTTCACCACGGGGGAATTAGTAACGAACGAACGAAAAGTAAATATTTTTTTCATCTTTGTACGTAATTCTTGTTTTCTTTAATGCATAAACACACTTGCTACCTTCATGTACAATTTTGAGTTAATCAAAGCTTTACTTTTCCATTTTTGTTGATTTTACCGTCCGTGCTTAACTTTTGGAAGCCAGTGTATATCGTCAGTGATGCAGATACACAAATTGCCATAGAAATCTTAGAACACAGACCTGTGACAGTAGTAGCAGATGACAGATACATTTTGCCAATATTGCTTTATCATGCCCGACAAAACATTGCGATGTAGTCATCAAAACTTACCAATGAGAAAATGCATAATATAATTCACATGAAAAAATCTCTTGACCATGAGGCGTAAATATTACTTTTTCTCCTGCATTGACAAGCAGTGATACAAGTTTACAGTTTGGAAAAAGTAAAATCGCAAATTTTCGAAAATCATCTACATCAAAAGAGTTATATTATTTGTTTGTGTAGATTGGAGGATGTCACAACAGGCAATGTGATAAATGCAGGATCAAGAATACTAGTATCTGTGTATGAAGGGGACCCTGTTAAGGAATCAATAAATTCTCTCCTATACAAACTGTAGAGTAGAAATATCTGCTTGCAAAGAATGAATTTAATATTGCGCATCACCCACCAACTGTAAATACAGCAAGATACCATCTTCAACGAGTGCATTTACTGTGCGTAATCTGGAAGACACTAAAAAGCAATGCTCCAGACGCAACTTCCTTTGGCTGAAAGAACGTAGACGGAAAATTGTATTCCGTAACAACAAATATAGGTCCTGCATCAGAAATCTTGATTAGTATGATAAGGTGCGCATGCAAGCGTTCTGAGGCAAAACCATGTTCCGGGAATTGCAAGTATAGAAGATATGGAATGCCATGCAGTAACATGTGTAACAATTGTTGCGGAAAGAATTTTACGTATCACAGACAGTGATGATGAATTTTTTTTTTTTTTTTTTTTTTTTTGGGGGGGGGGGGCTCCTTTTTCACAATTTAAAAACCAGTAAATATATTTATCCAGTGGCGTAGCAAAAAAGAAGTGGACGCAGGTGACCAGTTTTAACGATAAATTTAAGCACAACCCATTATATGATACGTCAATGCAGGGTGAGGGGAAAGAGTATGCAGGGAAGTAACTTATATATAACTGGAACGAATTACCCAGCGTTGCCTTGGTACTAAATAAGCGGTCACTACTTATAAATAATTAAAAAGCACTCGCTACTTAAATGGGTGGTCACTACTTATAAGAAATTAAATAAGCGCCTTCTATTTAAATAATATATTCACACTTCAAATAGCACAATGTTAAATATGTTTGCTAATAGATGGCGGTAGCGGTTTAGACGTGAAAGAAGAACAGTCGAAAACCAAATGTTCTGCTTTAAAATCTACCAATAAACACAATTTAAATCTTAATTTCAACAATTTTAGTACAATTAGACTAATTTATATAGTGACCATATCTTCAAACAACATAATTTTTATATTTCAATCAATAAGTAGCCGTTACTTAAATAATACAGATACGCTACATGTTTTAAGCATCCCGCTTACACAGTAAAGCAGAAATGATCACCCCCTCCCAAATTAGCCACTTCCCTCAACCTTTAAACTAAGTCCGATCCTGAGTAAGAGAAAAGGGTCTGGTTTTCAAAGACGAATGCTCACCTGATTAAATAATTCGAAGAGTTCGCTCAGTTAAAAAATTTATTATTAATTAACGGATGAGTTTAAGAAATTACTTTTAATTCTAGAGCAGTGTTTGATATTTTAAGGAGCTGCTGTTAAATTTTTAACGTCGGATGGTACGTCAATTTTTTCATATCTTAATATAAAAATCGGGGAGGTTTAAAACACATGAAAAGTACATATTTGTTTTAAATTCACCAAACTTTGTCTATTAATAGTATGGATTCCATCAAAGTTTGCTTGAAAGAGAATTTTTTTATGTCTCCGATGGTGTCAAGATAGAAACTCTTCGATAATATTTTAGGTTACTAAAGAATCGATATATGTGAATATAGTTATAAATCGGGATAAAACATAATATAATTAAAAAACTTATTCGAAATTAAAAAAAAAAAATCGGGTCCTGATGTACCTGTGTACCAAATTCCATGGTCGCACGACGCTTAGATTTCCCGCTACAAACTGCCCAGACAAGCAGATAGACATCTTCCTTTATTATATAAAATAAGCTCCTGTATTTCGCATGTTATATACATTTTGCTCCAAAATAAATCTAAATATATGGATTTCAGTTTTAATACAGCATCAATTATAATCATTTTGTGTTCAAATAAATATTTAATTGAAAGACAGTGAAAAAATGACAAAATCAGGTATTGTTGAAATTATTGCATAAAATAAAACAAAAAATGGCCTAGACTTCTGAACAAAAGTTGTTCTTTGCCGAACGAAAATTTAAAAAAAAATGAAAAACGAAATTTAGAAGGAAGAAAAAATAACAGCAGAAAGGTTCAAAACACTTTCTCGGTGAATAAAACTACGAACAAAATTGTTGTATGATGAAAAATTGTTATATGAAAAAAAAAAAAAAATCCGATTTCAGGAACAGCATCATCAATTTACTTAAAAATGGGTAAAAATTATTGTAAAGATACTTGTGAATAGTAGACTACAAAAATTTGTAATAGAAATCAAAATGAATGAAAGAAGTTGTTTCGGAAATTAAATGGGGTAACTTCATCAGAAATTTCAAAAAGTATTTGTTCTTCACATTTGATTAAAAAAATTTCAGCCCAGACCACGAAAACTAAGAAAATAATAATAATTTATAGAAGTAATCGGTTTCGAAAAGCTACATTAGCTGCTTCATTAACTAAATCCAAATAGCATTCAAACGTTCAAACTACATTAAAAATGCTAATAAATAAGACTACAGAATTATTCAAAATAAAAAAGAAAACAAAAACAGTCTGTTTGGAAAGCTATATGATCTAATTTCATTAACTAAATTCAAAACTATTCAATCAAACTACCTTAAAAATACCAATAAATAAAAGACTTCAGAATAAAGATAAATACAAGAAAAATTGAAGGAAACGGTTTCGGAAGCTAGATTAGCTACTTCATCATAAGAATAAAACCACTGAAAAAATTACTTGCAAATAAAAGACTGCAGAATTAAAAATACTACAAAAGTTGATGAAAAACAGTGTAATGTAATATTGGCATTAAATATGATGTTTTTAAGCATATTGTTATTAACATTAAAAATACTGGAAAACGTACAATTGACTAAATATATAAAAATATATATCGTTAATGTAAAAAAAGCGCAATTACTTTTCTATCAAGACAATATTTAGTCGAGATTGGATTAACTGCATTAACTTTAAATATATTTTCTAATTTAAAGCAATGGTAAGTATATGATAATTCATTTAGTCCTTCAATAGGTCAGTGGTGGTTTTTCTTGATATGTAATCAGAAGCATTCATTGAAATGTCTGAACAATTGTGCTGTTCAATTAATTTCTGTTTCCAATATTACTTTACGTATACATACATTACAGTTATTACACAAAAAACATAACAAAGATATTTCACGACTCTATTTCATGAGAACTCAATAAAATGCAGCATGCTATCATTTAATACATTCATTAAAAAAAAATTAAATCAGTGTAACGGTTTGAGAAACCATTGGTCATAATGCACAAAATGCCACCAAAGAAAACAAGAATGAAGCAATGAAAAAGTTTTATTATCAAATTTAATAAACAGCTATTTTTTTTTTTACATTATAAAATAAAATAATAAATGGATCCCAAATATTCATTGTTTCTCAGATATAAATATTTATTGCTCAACTTTTCATTTTAAACTAATAATTTCTTTCATAAAGCAATATTTTAATCCACTGATCAATTTGTTTACATTCTATATACATTAAATTTTTTTATATGCATTAAAGAATGAAAATTATAATTCTTTGAAAACGTATAGCATTCAATTTTGAACTGAACTCTGATTCATAAGCGTTTTAATTCTTATTTATTCTGCTCCTTAAACTTTATATGGAATTTACATCTAAACTTTAAGATACGTAGATAGAGTTACTATTTAACTACACCGTTTAAAATTTTGATAGCTTTGAAGCAAAACCCAGTAGCTCTGCAATACTTACATAGCCTTTATTTTAGCTCAGAATAGTAAATGATAGATTTTATCTTGTCAGTATTTCTAACTGATATTCATAATTTTATCGCTTATCAATATTACTACAAATACTTGAAATATATTTATTGCTCTAAGCGTGTCCCTGCTGTAAAGCTACATATACAGTTATCGTCATTGTAGAAAGGCTCATATTGCTTGATCTTAGCGACAAATCAGGAGGTCTTGGTACAAATTTAGCGAAATGCCACCTACTTAACGAAGTTACCGAATTTGGGGAAACTTCAAGAGAAGATATGATTGGATTAGGGCTTTCTGAGTAACGTGATACGTGTAAAAGTAAATTAGGTATACGTCAATGTTTAGAGAATACGTTCTTTCTGTTTATTGTTTAATTAGATGTTTAATTGCAAGTTTAGTATATATGACGATTGTTTTGTGACTTTTCCACATAACTAGGGAATAAATAAATATATTTCATTCCTGTTTACACTTTCTGCTATTTTGAATTAAGAGTAAATTATCCCAAAAATTCGGATTCCTTCTTGTATCTTAAGAACACATTCACGAATCCAGACATCGTAACTATATTTAGATAAAAGCTACAACGAGCAAACCGAGTTCTGGTTATATCCTCTTAACCACTTTTTAATTCGATGCTTATACAGGGTGTCCCAAAAAGATTGAAACGCGCTTTAATTCTTTACCTGTTGGAGATAAGTGGGCAATGTAAATTGCAAAAATGTTGAAAGTAAGGTAGGAAATAACACTATGTTAATGAAATAGTCCTACCATTAATTTTCAAAAAGTTACACTTTTTAAATTTTTATACGACCCCCTTAGACAAATTTGGTCAATCAGAATTTGTTTATTTTTAATGCAACAAGATCATTAAAAAAACCGCATATCTGTATCTTTAAAATTGAGCGAGTTATATTTAATTGAAAATTGTGAATGGGGACCATATATCAAATTAGAAATGTAATTTGTGACATATCACAAAAAATATAAAACTGGATGATAATACATAGGATACCCAACCGCCTAGTGAGTACCACTGCTTTATATGATCTCTGTCTGTGTAATGCTTTATTTAGATGCATTTTTGATAAAAAAAATTTGACACATATTAACGTATTTTTGATCTCAAGAATTTCCATCGTCAATTTGTTTATGATCCCTATGTTCACTGATGAAACAGCCTTTCACATGATACGGAAAAGTGGCATAAGTCAGATTTTTTCCTTTATCATAATTCAGTTGATTTTAAAGATACAAATATGCGGGTTTCTTTTAATGATCTTGTTGCATTAAAAATAAAAAATTTTTGATTGACCAAATTTGTCTAAGGTGGCCGTATAAAAATTTAAAAAGTGTAACTTTTTGAAAATTGATGGGAGGACTATTTCATTAACGTAGTCCTAGCTTACTTTCAACATTTTTGCAGTTTACATTGCCCACTTATCTCCAACAGGTAAAGGATTAAAGCGCGCTTCAATCTTTTTGGGACACTCAGTATACACCTCTTAATAAAAATTTAATTTAGATGTGCTAGTGCACTTTACCATATATAGCATTAAATTTATATGAAAAGAATGTTGCCTATACCGATGAAACTCACAACTACACAGTAGCGTCGTCAGAAAAAAATGTTGGGTGCGGTTTTAGTAACCAGATATCTTGTTTCCTATTTCTCCAAATATCATTTCTACGAACGTTAATAGGTTCCGATGGGTTATGACTCCCAAACCCCCACCTTCTGCGACGCCAATGCAACAACATAAACATATCTTTGCATACTAAAACAAGAAAGATCAATCATGCATAAGCATTGATTATGAAACACTTTCCAACTGAAATGTAATTTCATTTAAAAATTTCTAAAATGTGATTCATTCAGTGGTAATATCTTTTATATTATCACAGTACTACAGTAATTTATTATACTTAAATATTTAAAACTGTATCGAAATATAAATCATCTGATTCTTTATGCAAAATCAATGAATATTTCATTCATATAACTTGTATTCCAGAATCCAGAGCTAAATAATTTTGTGTGAAAAAAATTCAGCAATTCTTATGTAATTCATCTTACAATCGCTTGAGATATTTGCATTCTGCATATGTTAAAATTAGACTTCCTTGAAGAAATAATAAAAGTTTAGGGATCATTTAAAATCACAACTATTGTAATTGCATAGGCACAGAATTTAGATACACAGATAATATATATGTGTATGTGTATATACTCAAAGTATTGGAATCGTGCCGAAGATCGGAACTCGAATTTTCAAAGGATCTACACGTTTTGGGACTTCTAGAACACGAAAAAACTACTTTTAGGAAGACGTCTGTGTGTCTAAGGGTGTATCTGTGTATGTTTCTGTGTGTCTGTGTGGATATTACATCCACTCTAATTGAAAAACTAATGAACCGAATTTCATACAATTTGGTAGGTATGTTTTTTATGGGAAATCCTGATGTTCATTAGATTATAGTACGATTCGTAATAAAAGAATCTGCCTTCTTTGCGAAATGGCCGCAGAAATTGCCTTTATCCACTCTAGCTAAAAACTAATGAACCAAATTTAACAAAATTTGGAGTATAATATTTCAATAACCTACAAGTGATTTATATACCAAATTTAACAAAATTTTGTATATAAATCATTTGTAGGTTATTCTACTACGATTCGGGAAAAAGGAACGGGCTATTTTTGCGAAATGGCCAGCAAAAATCGTTATATATAAAAATAAAAGACTACGTGTGCTCAATTACATCAATTAAATTCCTATTTTATATGTGATTTTTGACAACAAAAAGAATAAGACTAACCCCATTACTCTAGGACTAGCCGTTCTTGAGATATTCTAGTTTTTTCGCGTTTTCGCTACGCCACCTTTGACAATAAGTCCAGCTATCAAATGAGAACCAAATTTAAGTTTAACGTGTAAATTCAATGTCATTTAAAATACTTATGTTGTGCAGATAAACTCAAATTATCATTAAATAAATAAAGAGAACGAATATGAGTCTGCAGAGAAAGACATGTGCTGTCCACATCAGATTTTTTAACAATATTACACCAATGATTTATAGAAGTGAACGGGGATTATTTTCAGGCCATTTCGAAAAAAATGTATGATCTATATTTAAAGATCCATCAAATTTTTGTCGAATAAAATGTTCAACAAATTTAAGCTGTGTACCAAATTTTAACTCTCTAGGACGTAGGAAAGTGCATTTAAAATGCCATCAATTAAATTTATCAAGAAGAGTTATATAAAATTTTAAAAAAATGAAAAATTGTTATCTACCAAATTTATTTTAAAATATGAAGCCACTCCCATATGCAAAACGTTTAAAAAAAGGGAGAGATATTTATTATATAATATCTCTCTCTTTTCTTTCTGGAAGATATCCCAAAGTCAGAATTTAATTGAATTTGTTTTTTTCCCTATATTAAATAATTTTTTTAATTAAAAAACTACTTAACATATTTTACTGAATTTTTTTTTATATATTCTATGGGATAATGTGAATATTTCCTAAAAATTTCGAAGCAATTCGTGAATTTTAAATTTACTTAAAAAATGTTTGAAAAATTAGGTCCCATAGGGTTCAATGTATTTCATTTTTTCAACCCGCGTTCAATAAAAAACTAATTGGGTGATATTATTTATTTATATTCCCATAGGTCCTACAGACCGTCTGAACAACATACTAAAATTTCATTTTGATAAACTCATTTTTACGGCAGTTATCGTGCTAACGGACAGACAGACAGACAGACAGAATGAACAAAGTCATAAACACTTTTCAACTTTGTTGTAAAGTGTTAAAAATGAAAAATTGTTATCTACCAAATTTATTTTAAAATGTGAAGCCACTCCCATATGCAAAACGTTTAAACAAATGGGGAGATATTTATTATATAATATATCTCTCTTTTCTTTCTGGAAGATATCCCAAAGTCAGAATTTAATTGAATTTGTTTTTTTTTCTATATTAAATAATTTTTAATTAAAAAACTACTTAACATATTTTACTGAATTTTTTTTTATATATTCTATAGGATAATGTGAATATTTTCTAAAAATTTCGAAGCAATTCGTGAATTTTAAATTTACTTAAAAAATGTTTGAAAAATTAGGTCCCATAGGGTTCAATGTATTTCATTTTTTCAACCCGGGTTCAATAAAAAACTAATTGGGTGATATTATTTATTTATATTCCCATAGGTCCTACAGACCGTCTGAACAACATACTAAAATTTCATTTTGATAAAGTCATTTTTACGGCAGTTATCGTGCTAACGGACAGACAGACAGACAGACAGACAGACAGACAGACAGAATGAACAAAGTCATAACAACTTTGTTGTAAAGTGTTAAAAAGTCATAAACACTTTTTAACTTTGTTGTAAAGTGTTAAAAATGAAGTAATAGCACTAGACATAAGATCTGCTTCTTCCCCACAGCGGCTAACCAGAAAAGTAGGTTTATATTGCTGGATGTTTCAAGATGGATAGGTAACTGTGAGATATGAAAATAATGCAGGGAAAATACAAATGTAGTCTGTAAGCCACGCCCTTTGAAATATCCTGACGTGGGTATAAAATGAGGCGCAAAGTGCACTGAAGGAATTCCACCTTCGCGTTATCCCTAGTGACTTAGCATGCCCCGTCGTAGAACAGGAGAACAGTATGCACAGCTGACGGAATTCGAATGAGGAAGGATTGATGGACTGAAAGACTTCAGATTCTCTCAGCGTGAAATTACATTTGATGTGGGACGAAATGCAAACATATAAATGCAGATATTGCGCCAGTGTTAATCTTTTGCTTACGGGTGGGACAGCGTCAATCCCATACGAAAAACCTCTCAAAAAAGACATGTATTTGACATACCCTATCCCAAACAGTTCGATCCCCCTTTTCAGGCATTGGCGTCCTCGATTGGAATTGACGCTGTCTCACCCGTAAGCAGAAGGTTAAGAAAAGGGTCGAACGTATTCCAACGTGTTGTACTCCAACGCGAAAGACAGGAGTGCGACAATGCATGACTAAATGGGACGTCTGGCACCTGAACACGGAACAATATGCCATTGGCAGACAGCGCGGCTACATCCACAACATTAATACAACCGTAGAAAACCTTCAGACATGTGGAGTTGTAGCCAAGTACTATAACGCCTAGTTTTCACCAAACGCGACAACGCTGAACGACAAGCTCAAAAAATCAATTGCGCAATGTAAAGGCATAGTACTCTCGACAGTTCTCTTGGAGTTGAAAATTTTTAACTTTTCAGTAGCTCTCTTATTTCCTATTGGCCGGTCGATCTTGCGCTCGTTGCTTCGGCGCTTGTCGAGTTTGATGAAAATTAGGCGTTATATGTTATTTGCTGGAAAAAGGACTAGCTGTTACTTTTCAGTTTCTACAACTCACGTTAATTGCAGATCATAAACGCCACAAACTGCAACTTGAAATGGTGCAAATAATACAGATACTGTTAGCGTGCTGACTGGTAGAGGATCGCGTTATCCAACAAGTTGTGAACCTCACGCGCAATGATCGACATCACTGACATTACGACATAATCTGTATTTTGACCTACGCCAAGTGCCATGGTGTTCAATGTTGTTGAGTTCAAGTAAAACAAGAAAGATCAATCATGCATAAGCATTGATTATGAAACACTTTCCAACTGAAATGTAATTTCATTTAAAAATTTCTAATTCATTCAGTGGTAATATCTTTTACATTATCACAGTACTACAGTAATTTATTATACTTAAATATTTAAAACTGTATCGAAATATAAATCATCTGATTCTTTATGCAAAATCAATGAATATTTCATTCATATAACTTGTATTCCAGACTCCAGAGCTAAATAATTTTGTGTGAAAAAAATTCAGCAATTCTTATGTAATTCATCTTACAATCGCTTTAGATATTTGCATTCTGCATATGTTAAAATTAGGCTTCCTTGAAGAAATAATAAAAGTTTAGGGATCATTTAAAATCACAACTATTGTAATTGCATAGGCACGGAATTTAGATACACAGATAATATATATGTGTATGTGTATGTACTCAAAGTATTGGAATCGTGCCGAAGATCGGAACTCGAATTTTCAAAGTATCTACACGTTTTGGGACTTCTAGAACACGAAAAAACTACTTTTAGGAAGAGGTCTGTGTGTGTAAGGGTGTATCTGTGTATGTTTCTGTGTGTCTGTGTGGATATTACATCCACTCTAATTGAAAAACTAATGGACCGAATTTCATACAATTTGGTAGGTATGTTTTTTGTGGGAAATCCTGATGTTCATTAGATTATAGCACGATTCGTAATAAAAGAATCTGCCTTCTTTGCGAAATGGCCGGCAGAAATTGCCTTTATCCACTCTAGCTAAAAACTAATGAACCAAATTTAACAAAATTTGGAGTATAATATTTCAATAACCTACAAGTGATTTATATACCAAATTTAACAAAATTTTGTATATAAATCATTTGTAGGTTATTCTACTACGATTCGGGAAAAAGGAACGGGCTATTTTTGCGAAATGGCCAGCAAAAATCGTTATATATAAAAATAAAAGACTACGTGTGCTCAATTATATCAATTAAATTCCTATTTTATATGTGATTTTTGACAACAAAAAGAATAAGACTAACCCCATTACTCTAGGACTAGCCGTTCTTGAGATATTCTAGTTTTTTCGCGTTTTCGCTACGCCACCTTTGACAATAAGTCCAGCTATCAAATGAGAACCAAATTTAAGTTTAACGTGTAAATTCAATGTCATTTAAAATACTTATGTTGTGCAGATAAACTCAAATTATCATTGAATAAATAAAGAGAACGAATATGAGTCTGCAGGGAAAGACATGTGCTGTCCACATCAGAATTTTTAACAATATTACACCAATGATTTATAGAAGTGAACGGGGATTATTTTCAGGCCATTTCGAAAAAAATGTATGATCTATATTTAAAGATCCATCAAATTTTTGTCGAATAAAATGTTCAACAAATTTAAGCTGTGTACCAAATTTTAACTCTCTAGGACGTAGGAAAGTGCATTTAAAATGCCATCAATTAAATTTATCATGAAGAGTTATATAAAATTTTAAAAAAATGAAAAATTGTTATCTACCAAATTTATTTTAAAATATGAAGCCACTCCCATATGCAAAACGTTTTAACAAATGGAGAGATATTTATTATATAATATCTCTCTCTTTTCTTTCTGGAAGATATCCCAAAGTCAGAATTTATTTGAATTTGTTTTTTTCCCTATATTAAATAATTTTTTTAATTAAAAAACTACTTAACATATTTTACTGAATTTTTTTTTATATATTCTATGGGATAATGTGAATATTTCCTAAAAATTTCGAAGCAATTCGTGAATTTTAAATTTACTTAAAAAATGTTTGAAAAATTAGGTCCCATAGGGTTCAATGTATTTCATTTTTTCAACCCGTGTTCAATAAAAAACTAATTGGGTGATATTATTTATTTATATTCCCATAGGTCCTACAGACCGTCTGAACAACATACTAAAATTTCATTTTGATAAACTCATTTTTACGGCAGTTATCGTGCTAACGGACAGACAGACAGACAGACAGACAGACAGACAGACAGACAGACAGACAGACAGAATGAACAAAGTCATAAACACTTTTCAACTTTGTTGTAAAGTGTTAAAAAAGGAAGGAACTGGACTTGGAATGAAAACATGCGAGGTCTAAATAACCTTTCGATTATTATTTCCCTCAGTTTATATTATAATTTATTTTTACTTAAACTAACCATTCTAACTGGTTCGGTTGATAGACCAATCACTGAGCTAATTAGCATTTCTACGTTCTTAAGAGGAAATAGGAATATGTTCCGGATCGTGAGAGATTCAGTAGGTAAGAGGAAGGATTCTAGTAAGAGTTTGGACGGGAGTGAGCTGGAGTGAAGCAAAAGGCAAGGTGATAGATTTGGAGGAGTTAGAAAGTTAGCCGGCAGCCTAGTGGAAGGAAACCCCATTCGATACAACGATGACAAGGAAGAGTCTAGTATTCGGGGTGTGGCTGCAATACGGGTCCAGATAACAGAAAGCCAGTGGTAAGCATTAGAACTCGTCTCCATTTGAGAATTATCACCAGTATATTGTAGTAACTCGTATATATGTATATATGTAATTTATTCTGGGCGTGTGTAATAACAATTAATATATCTGTTGTCCGTTGCTTTAAACAGCAAGCTGCTGTAATTTCTGTGAAGTCCCCAATAAACTGAGTTTGATATAAAACAGTGCCATCCTATGTTATTGCCCTTGGATAGAAAAGTCGATATATCAAGTACTCTAAGTTTAAGTTAAGTCACTTTTGACAGATTAAGTAAAAATCCTGCACAAAGGCATCTAAAGAGGATAAAGAGACATTTGGTCTTTACAAACATACTGTGTAAACCAGTAAAAAATTAAAATATGACAAAAACCTTCCTCCGAAAAGTAATTTAGTATTTTAAATCTTTTTCATTAGTGATTCCCAACGAAAATGAAGGCTAATTAACATAATTCAAAGATAATGCTATTTTTTGAAGAATATTAAATAAAATAAAATAAATTATTATAAAAGAACCTTCAAAAATTTTATTCTGAATAAATTTCTCTTTCGTTTGCTGAATTACTTTCTGCCAAAAATAGCAGGGGTATCGCCAAGGAGAGGCTTTTGGGATTGCTAGTCATCATAACGCCATGCTAGTCATCATAACGCCACCCAGGAGCCCATTTTTTCCTAGCGAAGCTACTGAAAAATAGTACTCGTTGTCTTCGCTTAGTGTTACTTTTCATTTCTTTTAGGGAATCATATTTGTTTAACAGCCGAATTTCATACAATGTATCTCCCTATTTCGATAATTAATTTTACAATATCCGATTTGGCACAAAGCTTTTGTCTGCTCTAAATTGTCAGCCACAACGGATTTTCTGGATTATATAAAAGCGCCACACACAAAGATATCCCAGTTTTCCGTACAGAAACTTCGACAAAATTGCAAATCTCTCGTTCTCTCTTTACTTGATATAATGCGAAGATAAATAAATATGACATGCTGCAATCACATCATTCATAAAAGAGAAAGATGGGCTATAAATACTGAACGCAGCTTTATAAAAATCCACTAAAACATAAACACGGGGATATAGGGCATAAAAATGGAATAACAAATTACTTAAATAAATAACTTTAATTTTATGAAGTTAATAAATTTTTTAAGAAAATATATTTTCATTTATTACCTGTTACCAGTATAAATAAATTTGCAAAGAACTATAAAGCAGAATTAAAGGATATATTTAACTGTTCTATTATGGCATTTTTGCTTGATTAATTTAATATGCATACCTTCTAAAATTATACTGCATAAACGATTACGATACATTATATTTATTACTTATTACACCATACTCAATTCAATGACAATCAAGCTGTTAATTAACACCTTCCAAGTTACCTCATTTTTATAGCAATAAATACGTTTTATTAAAGATAAACTTAATTATGTGGAGTGATGTTACAGTTTTATATAGCAAGTTAATTACTAATTTTCGGGAAAAACTTTATTCTTTCAGTAAAAGTATTGGGATGATAAAATTCAATATCATCGCTCGCAACTGAACGTATTAACGCTTGCACTGTGTATCTATACCTGATATTTCATATATTTTTAGCATTTTTAGCCCATTTGATTAGAAATTAAGACTTGAAAGCTTAACAAATTTGCTACATTCAATTGGGCCTTTTTATACAATCTAAAATATTTATAATTGTTTTCTCTGCCTCCGCCGACAAGATTCGATTAGGGTAATGTAGATAAGAGCGGCACCAAATTTTTGTTTCAATAAAACTTTAAACTAATTATAGGCAGGGCCCTCACTAAGACTTATCATTGGGGGGGGGGGGGGGAGCCGATAAAATTGCCAAGTCAAGTAATGATTTTTACCGACTTAAGTAAAGTCTAGGGAGTTTTTTTTTTTTCTTGCACCGATAACACATTTTATATCGATATTTCATTCATCGATATATCGATATGATTAGTGTATCCAAGAAGATGCAACAAATATAATTCTTCCTTCAAGTGAAGATTCAACTCCGTCGTGAACAAAAATCATGGGTCAGGTCAAGTTTTTAATAGATAAATGTTCAAATGGAAATGAAATGTTCCAAAAATACACAAGAAATTATTAACGAAAAGCTATCTATCATTGAATTAGTAAACTGTATCCTGCCCATAAGAAAAACCTGTGAACAAATTTTGGAAGATGAGCGAAATATTTTTATAAAACAAAGATGTTGGAAATATTGTTGTTGAAGAGAGATCAGGTTTCAGTGATCCTTTAGTCAGCCGTGATCCTGGTCTTAAACCCTCAAACTTGACAGATAATCAGAAAAACTATTTGATCAAATTAGGGCCTCATCAACCAATTTTGGCATTCTTTCCAAGTGATGGTAAAGACAGATTCAATCCCCATTGATATAAAGAAGTACTTAGAATACAGTACAATTAAAGATTGTGCATACTGCTTTGTGTGCTTTCTGTTTCCTCATGGAGTAGGTCAAGAGAAGAGTGAAGATGCATGGTCGAAGATTGGAATAAGAAATTGGGGGGAAATGAGGAGTGCCGGAAAGCACAAGCTGGGAAGTTACAAACTCACTTTTCATCTATTGCACACAGATCAGCACTCCACAACTATTGTGACTTTTTAATAATGGAGCGGCACATTGATGTTCTTCTTGATCAAACTAAGAGATTAGCTCTGATAGAAAATGAAAGAGTACAGTTTCAGAACAGAGAAGTAGTGAGAATCTTACTCTGCACATGCAGGACCCTAGGACGTCAAGGAATAGCATATACAATCAATGTATACTATCAATGGAAATATTGATGGAAATGTGGAATGAAAATATCAAACGCATATACTATCAATGGAAATATTGAAGAGCGTCATGGTTCAATCCAAAAATACATTAAAGCTGGCTTTCAAAATGTGCCAATTGACTATAACAGCTGGTTATGGAGTCAGCACAAATAAAAGAGTCTTCAGTCAGCTAAAGATTGTGAAAGGTTCCTTGAGAACAACAATGACAGACATGAAACTTAACAGCTTGATGCTTTTGAAGTGCGAATTGGGAAACGAAATCAACTTGGAAGATGCTGTGGAAAGGTGGTCTTGCCTGAAGCAAAGACGAATACGTGTCCATGTAAACACAGTAAAACATTTTTTATCCATATTCCATTTATATCGATCTCTGGAGTGTATATCATGATATAATATCATCCATCATAATATCATGGTTTAAAAGATAATGTGTTAGTGAGGAGGAAGAGAAAGTACAACAGTAATACCTTGAAGCCAGCCAGGGATGATACTAATTTTTAAATAAATTTTATCTAAAATGTACCAAGTCTGCCAACTTGTAACTTGAATTTGCCAACTGTACAGGGATTTCTCGACATTCGGGGGGGGGGAGACTCCCCCCCCCCTGCCCCCCCCCCCCCCTTAGCAAGGACCCTGATTATAGGAGCAGAAAAAAGTGAATCATGATATAGGAAAATCATTTCAAATTTGAAATTTTTTGCAAACAAAAAAAAAATGAAACATGTACTTTTAACCAAACACTTAGTCTAAGAATGCCCAGTAGCAAAGCAGAAAATCCAGTTCCAATTATTCGTGAGACCAGTCGTTTTAAATGTTGCACAATGCGTCCGTCGTTCCCATGCACGTTGCATGAGCCCTATAACATCATTGGCGCTGACAGTTTGATCATTTGCATAACTCTTAAAATGACATTTGCATAATTCTTAAAATGGCATTTGCATGCCGAGTTTCGTGTCTTTAGCTCAATTTTTTATGGGTGCATATACTTTTTTGCAACAGAGTGTATTTTTCTTCTTCATTTCACGATTTTCCGATTGTCCAAAGGGCCGTTTTTCCGGCTTTCACCGTCTATATTTCGAAGTGATCTTAATATCCTTCAACACATTTTCGCATCTTTCTAAAATTCATACTTATTTTCTTTTAGACCTCGGCCAAGGGCCTTTATCAGTGATATAATTTTCATTAAGATGAAGATAAGTGAACCCTCTTGAAAAATTAAATATAAAGCTATTTTTCTTTGGTTTAGATTCATGTGAATTCTTTGGTTTAGATTCATGTGAATTCTTTGGTTTAGATTCATGTGAATTCTTTGGTTTAGATTCATGTGATTCATTGTGATTCATGAAAATTATTCATATACAGAGTGAATTTAATAAACCGTCTTAGTAAATAAAAAGAACTAATTAATAAAAATATTTGTATTTTTATACCAAATATTAAAAGATTAATATATCAAATATTAAAGTCTTTAAAAATAAAAACTTTGTT
This sequence comes from Amaurobius ferox, assembly GCA_951213105.1. Taxonomy (NCBI): domain Eukaryota; kingdom Metazoa; phylum Arthropoda; class Arachnida; order Araneae; family Amaurobiidae; genus Amaurobius; species Amaurobius ferox. The sequence continues at coordinate 127,260,183 of OX578142.1, forward strand.
TTTCATTTTTATAATCATTATTATTACTGTTATTATTATTTATTATTATTATTACTATTGCTTTTCACTTTTTCAACTATCTCAATATCTAATTTTCATTCAAACTGAAAAAGATATTGATAAAGGCATATTATTAAAATACTTTTTTAATTTTAGACGGAATTATCTTTTATCTATTTTTATTAATTATGATATCGTTTTTCAAAATCGTTGAAATTATATCGTTGAAATTATAGGATCACTACTCTCTCTCTATTAAAAAACTTTTATTTATCTATTTACAAAGGTATGCAAATTTAAAGTTTGGAACATTATAACATCAAAGTATTGACTTAGGCCAAAAACGGAATCGTGAGCCGCAAAAGGTTTCGACTCGCAATTTGGAATAGAATTTCAGAAAACCCGGGAATTTTGGATGTATTGGAAACTTTGATAGGAGAAGCTAATTTACGCGTTTCTTATATGCTCTGACTAATGCGGCAAATTGCGCAGTTTAAATTTAATGATGGATTTCCATTTAGATAAATTTACTAAATCTTTGTATTAGTTTAAAGGTAAAGTCAATTGAAATACATTTTATGAAAATTTGAAATAACATAAATTTTCTTGAAAATGTGCAAGTTATATCAGTCACAAAATTATTAAAATCTTATTGGGACTAATATAGATTTCTTATTATCGTTCAATATTACATGAATATGAATTAATTAATCACACTTGTAATAAATATTTTATCGTTCGGATTGTTTTTACCTTCAAAATATTTACAAATGAAATTACAATTTACTTGAGAAATTAATTTTCATGTTTATATACTATAATAGAAGGTTCCATAAATTAAATATTTTTCTTGGATCCAACAAATCTCTCTCAATATTTCATGCTTCCGCTATTTACAATTCCGAATGCAAAAAAAATGTATATTAGCTTTAGGTCATACACATTTCTTTTACAATGTAACATGCAATGACTGAAAATTCCCACTTTTTTTAAACTTTCATAATTCCCCCTTTTTTTTTTTTTAAATTCCCTTCCCAAAAATTCCTGTTTATTCCCGAGAAAAATTCGGGTTTTTTCCCGTCTTTGCAACTCTACTGTAACACATGCCTTCTTTCTTCAAGGAAGTTTTGCAAGATTTTATCTTACAAACAGTAGTTTATTTTATTGTAACCATTGCTATAATTTATGTTTCATTTGCGAATTCAAATCACATGGCAAAGTATTATATACCATGAAAAAGTTTTATGTTTTCCTTTGATCACTCCAGTATAGGAAATTAGTAAAATTAAAAGAATTGACATAGAGCAGCCAGCTTGGCGATTTTCGACAGCTCGTGGTAATCATGACGCGGCTTAGGTTACCTTATTCTGGGGCATAAATGGCAGCTGTGCATGAGCAGTATACCCCCTCCTTGTCGCCACTCGCTTATACAGACACTCTATTGAAAAGTACTGAAAATTAACCTTTTGGCGCACAGCCAATTGGTTCTTTAAACTGACAAATTTAAGGGAAATCTCAAGATTTCGCTTTACAATTATACAAAAAAAATCTCAGGCAGTTCATGAGAAATGCTCAGGTTTTCATATTCCTCTCCTAGATAAAGAGGGTAAGCCGGCACTTATGTTGAATTCGATAATGCGCTGACTATTGTTTTGCCGGGTTTTCAAATTTATTGCCGTAAGTGTGAGAAACAGTTCCCATTCACTCCAAAAATGTATATGGTCGGAATCCTCCGCTCAGCAAACCCTTATGACTGCCAGCTCAAGCTCCATTTATTTCCATGAATGTTATCGACGATTCTGGAACACTTCAGAGATGTCTGATTAAAAAAAAGTATATTACAATTACAAAACTATTTTACTTGTATATTGTATTATCTAGATGCGTAGCAGCGAACCAACTAAGTTCTTCCAAGACTAAACCTTTTATGAGAAACTATTATGAAGTTGGCATTAATTAACAATGCGTTCAATAAAACGGATATCATTAAAATTCGGCGGTTTTAGCCACACAACTAGCTTCTTGATAGAGATCCTCTGGGTGCACTGCAGTGAAAAAAAAAGACTATAGGAAAAGGACTGATATTCTACCTGAAAGAATCATTATACAGACAGATTATGTTTGAAGTTTTTCAAAAAGCTTTCCACAAAAATTGATTGATATGAAAAACTCTCACAAATGTATTAAACGTTATGAATGAAAAATATAGAGAGAAAAGGTTATTTTAGATATTTAGTCACAAACTTAACAATTTTTCTAAAAACGACATAATGAGCTGCAATAAAAATACAGTTTAAGATGTATTATTATTTCAATAAAATAATTCTTTAAACTTATTTAAGTTTATTGTAGTAGGAAATTATTGTAAATAAATAAAATAAATTTCCATATTTTTGATAAATTACTTGAAATAACTTTTAACTCTGTACTTTTTACACAGAATATTTAAAAAACTTAGTGACAGTTTTCCATCTCCATAATTTTATGGGAAACGCTTTTTGTAAAATTTCAAAAAGGCCTTGTTTTCTAACACTTTCCAACATAGTTGTAATTAAAGGACCTAATTTTTCAAACATTTTTTAAGAGGAATTAAAATTCACAAATTGTTTCGAAAATTTTAGGAAATATTCAAAATATCACGTAAAGCATGTAAAAATATTTTCATAAAAATATGTTAAGTACTTCTTTAAATAAATATTGAAATAATAAGTACACCCATATTATATGAAGAGCTCGGGTGACTCATTGCAAAATAAAATATGGCATCTATTTTTTTTTTTCGCTTTGTGAAAATCGTGATTTTTAAGGAACGCTTATATTTATATTTAGTGTTGTATCCGTCCTAAAACCGCTTTGCTTTTGCATATTATCTGTGTATCTAAATTCTGTGCCTACACAATTACAATATTTTTAATTTTAAATGATCACTAAACTTTGATTATTTCTACAATGAAACCTAATTTCAACGTATGCAGAATGTAAACAGATCAAACGATTGTAAGATGAGTTGTATAAGAATTGCTGATTTTTTAACGCAAAATTATTTAGCTCTGGAGTCTGAAATATAAGTGATATGAAAGAAATATTCATTGATTTTACATACAGAAGCAGACGATTTTATAGCATTGCCTTTTTTAGGAAGTTTTAAATTTCCAAGTAAAATAAATTATGGTAGTACTGTGATAATTCAAACAAGAAAGGTCAATCATGCATAAAGCATTGATTATGAAACACTTTCCAACTGAAATGCAAAATGCGATACATTCAGTGGTGATATTTTTTTAATTATCACAGAACTACGATAATTTATTGTACTTGAAAACTTAAAACTTCATCAGAAAAAAATGAACTTTATTAAAATGACGTCATTGAAATATAAATCGTATGATTCTTTGTGTAAAAGCAGTGTGCATTTCATTCATACACTTTTATTCCAGACTCCAGGGTTAAATGACTTTACGGGAAAAAAAATTCAGTAATTCTTATACAACTCATCTTTATAATCACTTGTTTACATTCTGTATCCATTAAAATTAAGCTTCGTTGTAGAAATAATCAATGTTTGATGATCATTTAAACTCAGAAATATTCCAATTGCGTTGGCGCAGAACATAGATGTACAAAAATTACGCAAAAATAAAGCGATTTTTGGACGGATACAACACAAAATATAAATTTAAAAGAACTTTAAAAATCACGATTTTTAGTCTGGGAAAAAGATGGATGCCATATTTTATTTTGAAGTGGGCCACGTGATCGCTTCATATTATATGGGTCTAATTGTTATTTTAATTTTTATTTAAAAAAATACCAAACATATTTTGCTGAAATTTTTTTATATATTTTATGGGATAATTTGAATATTTCCTAAAACTTTCGAAACAATTTGCGAATTTTAAATTGGCTTAAAAAATGTTTGAAAAATTAGGTCCCATATAGGTTCAATGTATTTCATTTTTTTAAACCGGGTTCAGTCCAAAACTAATTGTGTGATATTATTCATTTACATTCCCATATGTCCCACAGACCGTCTCAACAACATACTATAAAATTTCATTTTGATAAATTCATTTTTAAGACAGTTATCGTGCGAACGGACAGACAGAATGAACAAAGTCCTAAAAACGTTCAACTATGTTGTAAAGTGTTAAAAACATTACCGCTGAATGTATCGCATTTTAGAGATATTTAAATAAAATTGCATTTCATTTGGAAAGTGTTTCATAATCAATGATGCTTTATTCATGATTAATCTTTCTTGTTATATACATGTTGTTTACGTGGAATAGTAGTTTTTCTGAATAACTTTTCCTTTCGAGAATTTTATTGTCAAAATGAAAAATAACTCAAATGTTTAAGAATACACAAAAATCGATTAATCAGTATTTGTAAAAGCTCTTGGAAGACTTGTTAGTAAAATCAAAGCTCGAGTTAAAATTGTACCATTTCTGCAGTGTCGAACACCCATATCACACAAGCAAATATAAAATACAAAAGAAATATCAATGAACTATTTATTTTTCTCAGACGCAGACATTTGCGGATTCTCTCTCCCTCGCCCAATTAAAATTAATTTCCGACTTTCACTCTTGCCGGATAGAAATCAAAACTTTTACTCGGCAGATATGCAATTATTTGGTAATATAGTCAGTAGTGTAAAGTCTACAAAGAATGGTTGGAATTCAATTAAAATATTCTTCATCGGCTTGAAATATTTCTTCTAAAAATGAAATCTTTATCAGTCAAATACATTAATAAGTAATATGGGTTTGAATTTATAGGATTTTATTTTAGTTTTCTGCACTGTGTTGGAAACTATCAGTTGTGCAGGGTAAATTAGCTGCTGCAGATTTACAAACTTCACATGGAATCTATAATGAAATCTGATGACTATAACGTACCGACATGTATTTTATTGCTTCCTAATGCCCTTTATATGACTAATATTTGTATCACTTGTGGTAATCAGCTCTTTAATGTCAATATCATATATAAATAAAATATAGATAGGACTCGTGCGGCCCGTTATGATTTCTTGGAGTTATTTCAGCTAAGCTTTCAAAATTGCGTCGTACCGTCTTCAGCCGAAAATTTTATTATAGAGACCACACAGTGACGTCGCTAGGGGGGAATTATATATATATATATATAAATTTACACTTGAACTATCTCTCTATATTAAAAAAAAGTAGCTGACGTCGCCGCCGTTTGACAAATTTCTCGTTTCTCGAAATTCTTTGCTTCGTACCGCAAAAACTATTGCATATAAAAATATGAAACTAGGTACTCTTGTAGAAAAAGCTTTGGTGAATACGCTGAAATAAACCGTTTTTTTATATATATTGTAGTTTAAGAAATATTTAACGTCAAAGACAAAATATTTGAGCTGCGAGTTCGCGTCCTGGATAGGCTAACTATATAGCAAGACCACGATTTTTTGCAAGCAGGTACCTACAAGGGTGAATTTTTGCAAGACGGAGCCCCTTTTTTTAATTTCGATGTGGTTTTTGAGATATTTTACTTTTTATGCACTTCTGAAGTGATTTTTTTTTTTCGTATCGGCACGTCTGGCGATTTCCGTCTCGTACCGCAAAAACTATAGCATACAAAAATATGAAATTTGGTATATTTATAGAGAAATAATAGGGTAACACGATAAAATAAACCGTTTATCGATTTAAAATTTAGTTTGGCATGAAATAGCTCGGGAAGCTCTAGCTCAGGATCAAGGAATTCAGTTTTTGGATTCCCTGGGCTAAGAAAAATCTCTGCTTTTACCTCCTGCGGAAAATAGGTAGGGATAGAAAAAGAGATTTTTGAAAGTAGAATTTTTAGGAGATATAGGTATGAAGCGAGCTCTGCGAGCGCAGCGAGTAGGAGGCGAAGCCTCCCGAAGGTGGTTGGCGAAGAGTAGCGAGTAGGGGGCAGAGCCCCCTAGTTTTGTAAAGATTTATACCATGGCATATATATATATATAAATAAGTTTATCTATAAAATTAGCTATAAATACCAAATTCCGGTAGAAGACTTCAAACCTTGGAACGTTTTAATAGATAATACTTTGATCACTATATATAAAATCTAATGTGGGCAGCACATGACTCCTTTTACAGTCAAAAAATAATGTAACCACGGTACTGTGTTTTTAACGTTCAATAACGTTTAACATTTTACGATTTTCCGGAAGACAACATGTAATGCTACTTTAAAGTACCCAATTATTTTATATTTCACACATCTCTAAATTTACAATTATCAATATTGATAACATCCTCATTAAGCAATAAAGTCCATATATTAATATATTTCTTCAATTTGGCGAATTTTTATTAATTAGGTGATATTTTTGTCAATTTGGCAACATTTAAAAAGTCACCAAGTTGGAGATATTCCGAAAAATTCGTCATCAAAATTTTATCCAAACGTTAAGGACGGAAAAATAGGTTAATTTTATAATACTCGTAGATTCTTATATTCGTTCCAGGAAATTGAATTATCGTCAATTAGTCGTCATTTTCACTGATTTAGCGTCATTTTTATCAATTTGGCGACATTTTCATTAATTTGGCAGTATTTTAAAAAGTCGCCAAATTGGCTACATTCTGCCAAATTCATCGCCAAGCGTTAAGGACGGAGAAATAAGTTATTCTTATAACAGATAAATGACTACTGGTGTCCAACTACAAAAGTATTACCCAAAGTATCTTTCCTCATGAATGGAACAAGCTAGATCCACGAGAATGATGTCGCCAAATTTATTGCATATTACATATGAAAAATGAACGTATTTCACAATAATAAATTTTTCTTTTTTATATGATTTTTTGATAAATTTGATTTAAATATCTCGCAATATCTGTTTTAAATATCTGTTGCAATAACTCGGGAACGGTTCATGATAGCGTTCTAAAGTTTTTCTAACGTTTTCTAATGAAAACTTACATAAAAAATGGCTATTTGCGTAACTTTATTAAAGGTTGATTTTTTGATGATTTTTTTCAAAATTTCACTCAAAAATTTAGTGGGGGTTCTGAACATTCGATTGCGTTTAAAAACAATATAGGCTTCCAGTATTTACGAATTGTAATTTTTGTATCAAATTTTGTTTGAATCGCTCCATTCGTTCGTCAGATATCGTTTCCACAGACTCAAACACACAGACATCACCTCAAAAACGTTTGATTCGAAACGTTTGATTCTTGAAAAGTGCTCTACCGTCGAAAACTCGAATTCGAATTTTCGACCCCTCCACAACACTTTCCCTATACTTTATACTATGTATATAGGGAAAGTAAAAATACATACAATAGTCGATGCATATTTATTTAAAATATCAAACGAATGTGAATTTGTAATTTTAAAAAAATCTGATGTGGGCAGCACATGACTTTCCTTATATAATGCAATGAATTAACTCCTTTCACAGTAACAAAATAATGTATAAAATCCACGGCAATTTTCCGGATGACAACATGCAAAACTATTTTAAAGCACCCAATTAACTTATATTTCGCGCAACTCTAAAAAACAAATATCAATATTGATAACATCCTCAATAAGCGATATAGTCCATATATTAAAATATTTTAATAATTAATTCATCAATTAAGCATTATTTTCATTAATTTAACGTCATTTTTGCAATTTTGACAATATTTTCGTCAATCTGGGGCGAAATATCGCAAAGTTCGCGATATTTTGCTGGATTATTCGTCAAGTTAGCCAAAATGCAGCACCAAGTGTTACAGACAAATGGAGAGAAGAGCATTTTTTATATACTAACAGGTATGCCAGTCATGACGGAAATCAGAATTTAAGAAACATTACTTCCCATTTGGCGTCATTTTTATCAATTTGACGATATTTTTGTTACTTTGGCAACATTTAAAATAGTCACCAAGTTGGCGACGTCCTGCTAAATGTCTCACTAAACGTTACGGACGGAGAAATGAGTTATTATAATCTACTTTTCCAAGATATTGAACTTTTCGTCAATTAGTCGTCATGTCATTGGTTTAGCGTCGGTTACATCAATTTGGCGAATTTCTATCAAATGGGTGACATTTTCGTCAATTTGGCAACTTTTAAAAAGTCAAAAAGTTGGAGATAATTCGACAAATTCGTCACCAAAATTTTGCCAAACGTAACGGACGAAAAAATGTTATTCTTATAGTAGATACTTATATTCTTTCCAAGATATTGAATTTTCGTCAATCATCATTTTCATTGATTTAGTGTCATTTTTACTAATTTGGAGACATTTTCGTTAATTTGGCAACATTTAAAAATGTCGAGGTTGGTGACATTCCGCCAAATTCGTCGCTAAAATCCCGCCAAGCGTTATGGACAGAGGAATAAGTCATTCTTAAATAAGTCATTATCTTCAGATAAATGACAATTGGAGTTCAAATACAAAAGTATTACCCAAAGTATCTTTTCACATGAATGGAACAAGCTAGATCCCCGAGACTGATATCACCAAATTTATCGCATGATATTACATATGAAAAGTAAACATATTTCACAATAGATATTTTTTATAATTTATGTGATTTGTTGATACATTTGTTTGAAAAATGTGCAATATCTCGAGAAAGGGTTATGCTAGAGTTCTAAAGTTTGTCAATCGTTTTCAAGAAAAAATTACATAAGAAATGTCTATTTGCGTAACTTTATTAAAGGTTTTGATTTTTTGATGATTTTTTCAAAATTTCACTCGAAAATTTAAGGGGGGGAGGGGGTCTGTACATTGGATTGCGTATAAAAATAATAGGCGATTGTAGTTTTTGTACCAAATTTCGTTCGAATCGCTCCATTTGCTTGTGAGAAATCGTCTCCACAGACTCACTCACGCACACACACACTTACACAGACATCTCAAAAACGTTTAATGCGTATTCAGGTATGCTTGAAATGTGCCCTCCTGTCGAAAACTCGAATTTTCGACCCCATCACAATACTTTCCTTATGCATTAAACTATGTATATAAGGAAAGCAACAAGTGTCTTAATAACATAATCAATGACATTTCTGATACAGAATTAAACCTGATACTGAATCAATCATCAAAATTAACAATATCAACTCTGAAATTTAACATGGATGCTAATAAATTAGGATGGGGGTGGGTCTCAGTGATGGCAAAAATAAAGTATTTTACTGCTCTGAAAACAGCACAAAAATGACAGCAAAACCAGAAATTTTTATTAGGACTAAAATTAATAATCAATGTCTTAAATATTGAATATTTATTAACTAGTTAAAACATATATTTGTAAATAAAATTATAAAATAACAAACAGCCTTTGAGGCAAAATTTATACATGTATTATGATGATGATATATGATATATGTATATGTAAATTGCTACAATTAAAAGCAATATGAATAGATCAAAATTTCTGTCAGTTTAAAATACTTTAATAACTTTATAAGATAATCAGATTTTTATACTTTGTTATGAGTTAAAAAAAATAAATAAGTTTGTAAAAACAGTAATATTTAAAAAGATTTATTGAGATATTCTTCACTGGGTATATCAGTAAATATATAAATATGGCTGACCATTTCATTATATCAACATGTATTTATTTCATTTCTAAATAAAATCAACTTAATTGTTTATACTTGCAAAACATTACTATTTATTTGATTTTGAGAATAAACAAACAAAACAAGTTTATCAATTTAAGACATTTCAAACATTTTTTGAAAAGTAAAACAATAAACATTATTGTAGAGAGAAAATAACTTTATTTTACAGTCAGGTTTTGATTTTACATCACAAATGAAACAATTTATCTTTATGTACATTTAAAAGTAGAGTTGCACTCTGTGGTGAATTGTTTAACGACTAACTCACTTCATAAGATAACATTCGAGTCTGAATACAAAACATTTACAACACAATGAATATAATAGGCACATGAATACAAAATTAACAAAGCTGCCAAATATATTTATACCTGCTAACTTTTCTAATAAAATTTACAATTTATTCTTTTAAAACACAGGAATGTTTCCATCAAATCCATAAGTTCCCTCCCCTTTCCTCCCAAAGCTGTTAACAAAATTGATTATTTTCATTCTTTCGCTAATATCACTTTATGTCTGCAAAATACAATCCATACTTTCCTTGCTTAAATAATAATAGTTAAGACATAAATACAAGATAACAACGCTAAAATTAAACAGAAAAAAGTTCCTTGATTACTATTTTGAATAATTTTATAATTGTTTCCCTAATTTATAACTCAGTAGTATTTTAAATGACAATTTGAATTAAATTTAAAATATGTCTAATGCTTGATTTAATATACTTATACACTGTTCCGCTAAAGTACTATGTAAATGAAAATCATGTAAATTGAGACTAACATACCTAACATACTAGGAGCTTATCAACTGAATGCTGTTTTGAGGGTATGTTTGTTCTTTCATGTAGAGATCATGTTCAATTAAAACACTAACAATTAAAAAAGCACATTTTTTTTTACTCGTATTAAACTGAAATTGTAACATGAAAAACAACAATTTGTAGCATTTTTTAAGCATGTTAAATATAAATTGTATAATTTTAGTACCATGTTAATAGAGGATTCAGTGTCATTTTCTGCAGTGAACATAAGTGTACTCATTCAATTTAAAATTTATGTTCTTTTCTCCTAGCTCAAATGATACAAACACAAGCGCTGCAATAACATATGCAAGATTGTGCAAAACATTTTTGTTGAGCTTTATCTGATTAACAAAGTGCTACTATTGTAAAAATAATAAATATCAGAAAACAGCTAAGTACTAATACATGAGACAATACAAATGATAGTAATAATGATAGTAATTTGCATGATTCTTACACATAATCTACTAATGAATATTCTTACGTTTCTCCCTAATCATGATTCATGAATACTAGATACTAGCTGGATACCCATTCTTTGAACAGGCTGAGCAGACTATTAATCATAAGGAACTATCAACTGTAGATTTTCTAACATAACTAAGCTTGTTGTTTCAAATTTTTGACTTAAAACTTTAAAATTAATAAAATTCTAATTATGTTTTGAAAAAAAATCTTATCAAACGGAACAGCACCAGCAGCTTAACAGACACCAGGACTGCCATGCTCCTAGTGTCTATGCTCCTCCATGTCACTTTAAGCAATGTTGGCTACTTTGCCTCTTAGGTACAAGTATTCCTGGACTGATTGAAATCAAAAGACACGTTCAAGGGTGGGAACTTTTTACAAACTGCAAGCCAAATCCATGAAAACCCAATAAATTTTCCAACTTTCAGAACTGCAAAATGCATATTACTGAAATTTGGTGCTTGAAAAAGACAAAAAATATGATTTATTTTAAATGTTCATAATCATATATTCTTTCTATAATTTATTTTATTAATTAACATAGTTATTTTGGGTAATTTAAAAATAATCGTTTAAAGAATGGCAAGAATTAGATCATTGGATATTTTTAAACACCCTCTTTTCCACAATTCTAGTTGAAATGAAGAATATAAACTAGATCTACATTATCCTTTTAACTTTTATCTGTAATTTGTTTTGTAAAGAATATGGTGACATAAAATTCATTTCATATCCTAATTATAGATAATTTCTGCATTTTTCAGATTATCCAGATATATCTATTTATGCACATCAACACTGTCCTATTTGATTACAATAAACAAGATTCTACTGTATTTAGTTTAGTAACAGTATGGCTGGTATTAAACTATACAGAATCTGTAATAATAGTCTTTCTCAAAAAGCAGGTTGAATATCAATCAAATTCAGAAAAGTTGGTAGGTATGATTGTCAAAACAAAACACTTGATTTATGGCACAATTATCAAGAGATATTCAGTCAGAGTTCTCGACACTTTAATATTTAGCTTGAACCCTTTACAAAATTGGCAACTTTTTGTATCAGGGGCATGATATAAATATACACACTAAGGGTGTAAATACATACACTTATAAGTAGACAAATACTCTGTACTATTGAACAATCAGTGATGGTGAGTTTTTAGGGGAAAAAATGAAAAAAAAGTCATATTTATTTAATTAGTAGTAAAACAGAACAACAAATTAAAATCAAATAAATCCAAATACAGCAGATACATTATGATACATCTTTTTCTAACAAATATTAGATACATCTATTAATTAAACATTCTTTGTAAAATATATTGCAATTTTTCATATACAGATTAGAATACTTTTTGAAGAAAAAATACCCTATCTTGAATGTTTTCCCTTTTTCCTACATAAGTATAATTTTATAGAACAGCTGTGTTTGATTTATGAATATGCATTTAAAAAAAATTAGATAACAAATTTTCATCAGGAGTTTCTCAATTTAATGTATTTTTTCTTTCATAGGGATGGGTGAGGGTAGCCCAAATTCTACAAGTAGTACAGTAGCCCTTCATTATACTGTGCCCCATTATATTGCTCATTTGGATGTATCATGGCATTTTTTTTTTTTGTCTTCAAAATAAAATTTGCCTTGGCAACACTACATTTTTTTTTATTGACTTTCTACTGACAAGGGAATATATTCTATTCCTATCATTGACCTCAAAACAACTGAAAAAATATAACGTGAAAGGTAGAGTGAGAACAGTGGTTATAGATTCTTTTCGATTGGTTAACAGGAGATGGAGGGAAAAAGTCTTTTCAAAGTTTAACAGGATTGTACTGGCATATCAAGCAATGCCTTATGGGCCGCTTTGGTTTGAGTGCATTCCATTCAACATAAAGAATATTCCAATGAATATAATCATTCAATCACAATCATGGGCTGGAAACATCTATGGGTTTCTGACTGGTTTAGTCGATGGACTAAATAAGGACTAGCACCTTATAGTACAGTAATGGAACAGTCCGGGCCATAGAACATTAAAGGTTTTCATGGCTGGGACATTTTTAAAGAGTGAGAACTTGGTCTAGCCATCTATCACTAGAAATTGTCAATGGCCACGTAGATCAATTTTTGGGCTGGGCTATCCCTCAGTCTGAACATATGCTGTACTGCATGGTACATTGCAGCCCAGTGACCAGCTGGATCCAGTCACTTTCATTGAAAGCATTAAATTTAAGTTTTTTAGAAACACAAGTTTTTAATAATGATTTTGTTTCTAAAGTGCTAAATTGAATGTTTTGTGAAGATTTTTAACTTTTTGGCGAATGGTAGAAAAGTGTGATAAAATAATTTGGAGATATGTAAACCCAGGAACTACAATTAACAAAAGAAGTGTTTTTAATTTGTTTTTTACTTTTTACTTTAATTTAAAATAAATTTTTGTATGTATCTTTAAATTTTTTGCTAGCTTGAATTTCCCCTTAAAACATGTACCTTCCTATGGCAGGCCCTAAGGGGGCTAGACCGGTAAGGTTCAAAATCCAAAGCAAATATATCATGAAAGACAATTACCAAATTTGAGCTTTCTAACTTCTTTGGTTCTTGAGTTATTCCCCAAAATATGTAACTTTATATTAAGGGCCCAGAACAGGCTGGATCAGTAAGGTTCAAAAACCAAAAAATCAAAATATACAATGGGAAGTAAGATAGGACCAATTCAACATTCTAGATGCTCCAATTCTCAAATCATTTTTAAAAGAACATACATCTTACTATTGTGAACTCAGAATGGTCTGGACCAGTTAGCTTCAAAATCCAAAGAATTAAAATATTATCATGAAAGGCAACGATATATTTAATTTAAGCTTTCTAGCCACTTCGGTTCTCAAGTTATTTTTCAAAACATGTAACTTTCTATTACAGGCCCAGAACGGGCTGGACTAGTAAGGTTCAAAATCCAAAAAATCAAAATATACAATGAAAGGCAAGATATTCTTAATTTGTGTTTACAAGCTGCTATGGTTCTCAAGTCATTCTCAAAAGACATGCACCTTACTACTGCAGGCTCTAAAGAGGATGAACAGGTAAGGTTCAGAATCCAAAGAATTAAATATACCACAAAAGAATATAACATATAATATTTAGACCTTTCAGCAGCTCCGGTTCTCAAGTTATTCCCAAAAATCGAGTACATTTTTATGGCAGGCCCAAGATTGACCTGTAGAAGGTCAAAATCCAAAGAATCAAAATGTACTACAAAAGACAAAGATATTGCAAATTTAAAGGCACAGTGGCTAGTTACGAACTCAAAAATTTGAAACTATAGGTCCTCTGTAACTAAGCTTTGGTCACTTCTATTTTTGTTTTACTGGCATGCTATAAACGATATTTTCCCCAAAAACACAAACAAAAAGTTCAATTCTGCATCCACTACACACTCATGTAGATGATTGTAAAAATATATTTCTTATTGGCATGAAATAAATTGAATCGGTGGGTGGAAAAACAGTACTAGTTCAAAATCAGCCATTTTTAGATAACTTCAAAAAATAACACTAAATACGTAGAACTACAAGTTGTGATGAAGAAAAGTACAATTTGCAGAGTAACAATTTTAAAAAGATTCTATTATTATAATGTCGACTGTATCTGTTATATTTGAAAACAAAAGTTACTTTTGCAAATATCTCAAAATGAGGTTTTTGGACTTGTACGCATATATTTTCCACTCACCAATTCAATTAATGTTTGTTTGTGAGACAGTAACTTGGTTCACAATGTACTCCTGAAAATTTGGAATGGGTACAATATTATGTTCTAAATCTCTAAGTGAACAATAATATGAAAGACTTACAGTAATTCATTTGCAAATCAGCAATAACAAGCAAATAACTAGTAGTTCTATTCAAATGGGCATATAGTGCTATACAACAAAGTAGATTGTGGCCTTATCACAATGTAACTCTGTCTTGTGGTAACTCTGATTTTCAGTTTGAGTTACAAAAGGAAATTTGTGAAATTAATTATGACACTATGCATATCCATAGTTAAATATATTCCTCAACAAACTTTCTGCAGAGATTTTAAATAAAAAAGATGCACTGCCAAAAATTCAAACTCCTTTGCCAGAAAAATAAAAAATATATATATCCTTATGCTATCAATCCATTTTACTTTATGTTTTCTGGCAAAGAACCAATTTCCTCAGTATTACAAAACAGAGAATGTCCAGCACGTCTTTTGTACTTAGACAGAGATCATATCAAGAAAACAATCACAGTATATATTCAATTTAGCTTCTAATATAGACTTATCAATTTTCGGTTTGGAGCAGATGCAAACTGTGCAGATTCAGGAGGTACCTACTATATAATTGCTCACAACTAAAATTTTGATCATTCAATTTTGCTGTGTGGAATTTCTCCTTGTATTTCTCCTTCCATGGATTAATTTAAAATGTGCAACAACAGAACTTCTTCTTGTAGACCTTGCCATTACCCCATTTTTATATGACTGAAAATCTGTTACAACCAAACCCTGCTATTTTAATCCTCTATTTAAATATTTATAATTATATGTTAGTTTTTCCTCAGGATCATGTCATTTTATTTTCCCTAGCTCAGTAAATATGTCTATCTTTCCAACTAGCTGATATTTATGAGTAATTTGACTGTTAGTGATAATTATTACAAAAAATATAAAATTTGACATCAAGCCAAAAAGCAAACACCAGGCTTATGCTGCTTTTGGACTAATGTGGATGTATTGTTTTCTTCCAATTTTATGTACGTCATAAATGTTATAGACTGAATCCAAAACTCATTAATTTTATTTTAGTATACCTTATATACACCTTTAGTTTGTGTTAATTTCAAATTTTTATCAATTACCCCACCAAAGATATTTCATTTTCAAGTACCCATGGAAAAAGAATGTTACAAGTCTAAAATTGCACACTCAATGGAAATTGAGTACTAATATATAGGTATTTGCAAAAAATTCTTAGACCTTACACTTTCCTCCTTCCTATAAAAATTATGCCTTGAAAAGCCATTTTTTAACAAATCCAAGATTGAAGTTTAGGCCGAAATTTTGGTCATAATAAAACAACCTATGCAAATTACATTTAATCATATTTTTAGTTTGTATTTTGCTAAGATAATGGATTTTGAACCATGGTCCAGGACGTAAAGAACTTAGGATATAGTAGTTTATACAAAGGTCTAAAATGGCTGGAAAAGCCATGAGTCATAACACAAATGTGGCTGCCATCTTAAAATAAAAAATCATGAAAAAATAAAATACTGGTGATTTTTAAATCTAGACATATAGGGGTGATAACACACAAAATAAAATAAATTAAACATGGTTGAGCAACCAGTACTGGACCACTTTAAATGGATATACCCTTCTCTTCTGTTTTTAAAAAAATTTAAACTACTTTTGGCATGCAGCATTTTTAAAAACATTATTTATGATAAAAGAAATATATTTTCCTTATTCTTAAAGTCTTTCAATCTGGTAGCACAGAAGAAAGAAAATGATTGCATAACAAATGCCATTACAGGAATTTTATGATGGAAACTTACTAATACTGTAATGCATGTAGATTTTGTAGAATGGCTAGAACTGAGTTAAATAAAGGTGCAATTAATGTAATATGGTGGTGCACTGGCACTTGCAAATACCACATTGCTAAACTTAGCTTTTAAAGCATCATATTTTCAATTGTGTTTTATATAAAAAATTTAATGGTCGAGCACTTGACATCACTGAATATGAAGGAATTGCAACTAATGGTTCATAAGTTTGATTCTCAGGCAGATATTCTGTGATCAACTTAGATATGCTAAAGTGAGCAAGTCTTGCATAGTATACTCTATCACAATTTTTTTAACACATATAACATAAATATGACCTAGTTTTTTTAAAAGTCACTCTAGAAAACATTGCTTTGGCATTATGGCAATTGATGACCTTTGTCCAATCAAAACTGTCTCTCACCCCCACCTGTATAAAACCTAAGTCAAACAAACTATTATAAACAGCATTACAAATACAGGGATGGAAACTTTAAACAATTATGACATCTTTAACATTACATTTTAATTGTCTGAAGATGCAAGATTATCTAAGTATTTATTTACAAAGTTTGGTAAACTTTGTAAATAAATACTTCAACGGTTAAATCTTCACATTTCAAGGCACATAGATATTTACATAAACCAGTAGTCAAAAGATAACTTATTAAGAAATAATTTCCAACATAAATTTTTGTAACCATAAATATTTCATAAAAACAGACTTTGCATATTGCTATGCATATAAAATTATATTTAAAATAATAAATATATTATTTAAAACACACTGAAACTCTTAAAATATTATAAAATTTATAACATTTCACACTACTTTCAAACATACAAGTATTGAACACATAGTACTCAGTGTAATATTGAAAATAAATTAAGAAGGATACAATTCATAAATATTCAAAGCTGAAAACAATTTTATGCATTGAATAAAAATAATAAAATTCATTATAAAATTCATATTAACATTTTAAAATAAATGAAGATGCAAGATCTTACAATTATATGCAAGAAGATCTTACAATTAAATCAATTTATTAAATATTAATTTTTGCATTGTTACTTATATTAACAAAAACATACTTTAGTATTTCAATCAAATTGACAAACTTAGAGATTGTATGTAAAATAATTTAGCTGGAATAATAAGCTTTATTTATAGTGCAGAAATCTATCCATTCACAATAAACTAGATTTTACAATATCATTGAATAGATAAAAGTACAAAAATAAAATTTTATGACTATGTAAAATAAATTATACATTGAGTTTTAATTAACCCATTCAGAACCAGCAGTTTATACTCAAAGGAGAGATTCCTCCTTCCTCCGCTCACTGTTGTGTATATGCTACGAGCACAAGGCAGTCACTATTTCTCAGTGATGAATATGAGCAACAGAAAACTGGAACGTTTTACCAAAATTTTTACATAACACTAAATGATGTTAGAATCCCATAATTTTTGCAAACCTAGTTACTTGGATTATTGAGCTTCATATTCAAGTTTCATTTTTTATCTGTCATTGAGATGATGACTAAGTTGATAGTATAAACAAATGCACATGCAAATATTTGTGATTGGCACATTGGGCACATTAAAAGGCACATTAAAAGGCACATTGATTGAGATATTTAAAAAAGCAATTTCTATCATGGTAGCTGTTCTGTGCTTATTTTAAAAGGGTTATGTGTGGTATGTTAGAAAGTGAAGAGGGAGATAGCCTGAGAATTCTTGTTCAGAGAGAGTGTGTGTATTAGGTAGTATGAATTTATTCAGATACAAGATATACAGGAAAAAAAAATGAAATATCTTTCTCAAAAAGAGATTTCACAATTGATGAATAAACCTGATAGTGATGTAAGTTAAGAAAGTGAGATAATTTATATGTGTGTTAGTGAGGTTGATTATTTGGAAGAAAATGATGTGCACTGTAATCAGCTTTCAGAAAAACAGTAAAATGATATCATTAATGGTACATTATGTACAGTAAAATGGTATCATTAATGGTACATTATGGTACAGTAAACTGGTATTTTTCAGTTTCTTAGATACGGCAATATTGCATATATTGTTTCTGAAACAAATTGGCCAAAAGTATACAATGTTAATTTAAATCTAGAGTAATTTATCAAATTATTTAAAAATACACCGAATCTAACACAGGGAAATCATTATAAAAATTTTCAGTACCTAATCTTTTATGCTTAACTGGTCAGAATTTCCCTAGCTAATATGTTGTTACAAAGAGGAAAAAATCCCAGAGAAAGTGTATAGTTTGTTTTAAAAGTTCCTTGAATAAAAGACGCAGCAAACAATCATATTACAAGTGCAGAATTTGCAACATAGGACTTTGTATTGAACTATGTTTTGAAAAATTTCATACGCTATAAAAATTTCACTTGAGATGCCCAATTACATAAAAAATTGTATGGTATTTAATAATATGCTTATAGTAATGGTATATTTCATATTTATAATAAATTATATATTTAGATTGTAGTGATATGTAGATTTTTGAGTTTATAGTTATGTAATTGCTTTATAACTATATTTTTGCTATATTTCATATTATATTTACAATTTTCATATTTCTATAAAATTAATCATAAAATCAGCATGTTGGTGTTATCTATCCAATTGTAGACATAAGTATTTTAAAGCAAAATGGATGCAATACAATTTCATTGCCATGTTAAGTTTAACTGCAAAAAGTATCCGAGCCTGGACTAGCAGACAATTCATACTATGCAAAGGCCCACAGAACCTTCCTTCACTTGCCAGTCATGAACAGGTTAAAACAAATACATTGTGCATAAAAAAGCATATTTAAATGGCAAGAACAATACAGGTCAGGCTTTATAATTGCAAAACATATCTGTATAGAAATTTGATAATTTGCTTGTTAAAAAATTTAAAAACTAAAATATTTAGAAAAAATAAGCTATTCACTAACTAGAAACAGTGCAAATTATATGTTTTAAAACAAGTATTATAAACAGAATAATAAGTTAACTAAATACAGAACAAAATATTAGAACTGAGTAAGATTACAATGTTTATGAGCAAGAAATATATTTTTAAAAATATAACGTTAATAAAGCCTAATAGATATAAGATGTAAATGTACACAGAATGAGTAAGATTTTGTTCCTTTGAGGAATTCGTCAACATATTTAAATCAACAAAACATAATTTAACAACTCTATTAACAAAATTATTTATCATTAAAAATAAATCAGTCATACTATATTTTCAGATAAACATTTGTTTCATGAATAATTTTGGTAAATAAAATATTTAAATGAAACATTTTATATGAGAGAAGCATATATCAATTGGACATTTGTCAATAATTATCTACTGAAAGTATTTTAAAATATTTTTTTTATATAACATTTTTAGCAGATTGAAATAGATCCCAGTAATCAAAATTACTAAAAAATTATCCCACCTACAAAATTATGCATTTTGAAAATATAAAGAGCGAATGATAAGGTTTTATTTTTCAGATTATAAAGTATCGAGATACATCATTCTATACTACAAGAAGAAAAGCTAATAACTTTTATATTTTTGTAATAAAAAACAAGTAAGCTGACATAAACAGCAATGTACAGATGTAATTTTGAGCAACAGCAAGAATATTAATAATCCCCCCTTCTTTAAATGAGAATCTTATCCTCTTTAAATATAGTCATATGCTAAAACATTAAAATCGTTTTTCATACATTAAATTTTAGAGAAAAAGAAACATCTTTCTACATAGTTTGGACATATATTATTAAATGTCATATTCAAACTGAAGAATGCTAAAAAAAATTACCACGCCCATATTTCATAAACATTTGCTAAATGTCAAATGTACACAATAATAACCATAATATCGAGTATCTCAGCAGGTTCAGCATTAGAAAAACATCTTTCAACTGACAAACTTTTAATAGCCAGCTATCTATAATTTTTGAAAGATTAATTCCATAAATTAATAATTAGAATGTACTTTGAACCTTAAGTCAGTTTCTTTTACATCTTTCATTATGAGCTAACAGTAAAAAATAGGCAAACATTGCACAAAGCCCTACACTGCAGGGAGATTAAAATAAAAATCACACACAATACAATTTAACATCACATAAATAAAATATTTCTCAGCTGTACTTGACCTACACACTAGCTGAATGCATAACATAAAAATTTGAATTCATTCATTTCTTTGTCAAAATAGACTTAGAAAAGTCGAATGCACATTGCATCTTTACAACAGATAATTTTTCTCTATATAAAAATAGCCTTTTGAAGTATTGTTGATATCTTTTAATAATGACCTTTATCTCCTTGAAAAGTACGATGAGAGTTATGAGCTGAAATTCAAGTATGGTTTCATTATTGATATTATATATAAATAAAAAATATATAATTTTAATTCATACTATACAATTTTAAAGTGATTTGTGCCAACTAAAACTATATAATCAAATTGAAAAAATTCCATAAGAAAAAGAAATTATTTTGAAAATATCTGTTTACTATTTTCTATTTAATACAGTATTTCAAATAGAATTCCAGTAATAATCAGAATCAGGAATTGCATTATTAACATTAATAACTTATGTCTTGAGGCAGGCACTAACTAATGCAATATGTTGAAAATAATTTTTATTCCTGACTAGATTTATATCTTTAGGAGCATTTTGCTGACTAAAGAATATGATAGGTACCTAAAACTTTAAGTAGACTGTGAATTTCTACATTCAGAATTACTTTTAACATATAAATTTTCATTTCAAAGTATAACTTGTATATCATTTTATGGCAGTAAAAAAAGCTTCAAATATTTGTATATGTTGAACTCACCCAATAGGGATATTATTAAAACACAAGTATATACATAGTTAAAAATTTTAAGAAAAATATCAAAATTAAAGGAATTTTGCAGCAATAAATTTTAATATAACCTTGTACATAGAGTGTTTATGGCACCTGCATAAGATATGAAAAATATTTAGCTGATATGTCAATAACTTTTAAATATAATTTGATTTATTATCAATTTTGTCACATTTCAAGAATAATGGGAAATGCTCCATGTGAATTACATTTATAGGTATCAGTAGCATAGCATGATATTTTGGGCTGGAGAGGCTGAGCAATTGGCATTTTAAATTGTAAAATGTTTTGATATTACAAGTGACACTCATATTGGTATTCACTCTTTCAATAAGCTTTATTTCCTTGGTGAGTAAAATAAAATAATTTAACATAAAAATATAGAGTGCATGAAATGTATGAAATTTTAAAATGTTACTTATATGTAAAATGAATACATACAAATATGACATTTTGAACAGAATAGATAATAATGATACATTTTAAATATTCTCCTATTTCTAAGTTAAATAAACTTTTACAACCATTATATTAGATAGGAAGTAGAAATATATTAGTAAATGACAGAAAACATCAGTTTTGTAAATATAAACAGAACTAACAAAATTAAACAATTCAAAAGTGTGCACTAAAAACTGGTGAGAAATAAATCTTGAATGTAACAAAATTTGTTGAAAATCACTGCACTCAAAAATGTACTTAAATTTGTATATTAATTATTTACAAATACTATAACATGAAAACTTAAAAATATCTTATATTATAATTGTAACATGCTAAAAATCTGCTAGAGAAATTATCAATCTATTTTGCCTGAGATTCTCGTGTAACATATGATTTCATTCATGAAATCAGATTTATTCATTCAAAAACTCCCAAATATGTAAGCGAATGCTTCGCTATATTGATATATGCTAGATAAGATGTCTACTTCGCAAATCACTTAAAATTAATAGTAGTCATTAGTGCATTACTTCACCCTGATCTAATTTAAAGTTAGGTGAATGTGGAGTTACTCGTGGGAAAAAGCCTCATATTCTTTAGAATTTAGAATTACTAAAAGTTATTATTTTCTGCAAAGATTAACTAATAGAATCTCGTTTGATGCAAAATGGCGGATCCATTAGCCCTTCCTAAGAAATTTTCTTTCTTACCATCCTAGTCATTAGGAAAACGTCACATTCAACTTCCAATTATTGTCTTAAGGGCAATAACCACACCTTTTTTTAAGTTAGCCTCCAGCACCACACGTTTATGAAAGAGGGGCTTATGAGGGGGGAGTTAATACCATGTTATTTGTAATATACAGCAAAAGCTGGACTCAATTAGCTTCAGTTGAGGTATTAATGGGAAAAATACTTTGAAACATGTCACTTTAAGCAAGTAAAATATAATAATTTTTTCAAAAATACATATATATTCAAATAATTATTTTAAAATAAACATGCAATTAAATATTTCTTTAAATTAGATTTTGAACAGGAGAGGCACAGCTTTTTAACCTCTATGGATGCTATGCCACTGGCAGATATTATAATATTTTTTACATAATTATTATAACATCATGATAAATAAAATTGGGTATGGATTTTGAAATTGAGTAATTAATTAAGAGACAAAAAATATATTCTGTCAAAATCCATAATTTTATACCAAATACTAATTTCTACATATTGTATTAAATGTGTATTGTCTTAAAAACTTATACCCACTTTTATTCAACATATCATTATAAAGATGTAGCAAGTTTTGTGCTAATATACCAAACATAATTTTGAATTGAGTATTTTGTATGAACAGTGAAAACACAAAATTTCATTTTGAGAAAACAAGCTTTAAAGTTAAAAGATCCTTATAAAATTACATTATAACCAAAACTTTAAAACTCTATTTACACCAATAAAATACCAGAATCAATTTTTTTTTTTTTCAGCAAACTTATAAAGCATTAAAAATTTAAAATTAGTGAATTTGGCCATATTTTAACTTTTAGTCCCCTTAAGATTTTTGCAAGTATAGTAACCCCATAATTTTCAAATGTAATTTATTTAACACTATCCCACACAACTTTAAATAAAAAATTAAATCTTATAAGAATAACATTTTTAGATCCATATACAGTTGAGTCTCTCTTAGTATAACATCACTGTCCTCCCTCTAATGAAAGTCGCACATTGAGGAACCATAAGACAGGCAGAAGACAATGGCACAAAATAGTTACAGTGTTGTTATATATTGTTCACACACTGGGGACGAGTGTTGTTTAAGGCACCACAATCAGTTTAACATCCAGATAGATGGTGTTTATCTTTACTGCTTGTGCACACTGTTCTACATCTGCCTTCTGCTTTCCCAGATTGTAACAGGTCCAAAATAACAACATTTCCACAGAATCAATGTAAGGGACTAAATTAATTACAGCAATCATTCATATCTGCCTCTGGCCGATCCCATGAGGAGTAGCCACAGGAGTTGTCAACTGTTTTTCTTCCATTTTTGGTTGAAATTACAACATAAAACATAATTTATTTTGACATTTTTGAGAAAGTTCACATTTTCCTTAAAATTTGCAATTTATTAAATTTTTAATACAATTTTTGGAAGTTCACACTGAGTTTGTTATTATCTTTCACTTTTGAACTTTTGAGAAAATTATTTCAGTTCTTGAAATTTTTCCCCAGAATTTTGAATTCTTGAACTTTTCCATTAAAGGTTTTTTACACATGTAAATTTTCTGATATTTCAAATCTTTGAACACTTTTATTATTTATGCCTTTTTTTATTACATTATATTTTTAGTCTTTTTAACGTTGTTAAATCTTTTCACAATTGACATACCACTTTTAGTATTTGGATAATTTCAGATATTTTTAAATTATCTTGTAGCCCTTTATGGTCATTTTGGGCTTTGCACATCATTTTAAGGTTAAAGTCAGTTGAAGTGTGCAACACATTTTAAGTAAATGCTTCTTCACTGGATTACATTATGGGCACTCTTTGTAACCCCAAGAACTCCCAGTTGAAATGGTAGAGAATTTTAATAGGTAACTGTGGAGTAACCGCAACCATGAGAATTGATACCTGGACTATCACCAAGCTGTGAGATTAAGACACGCTCGAGACGATGTTTAGCGAGAAGCAGGGTGCTTGTGTTTGTATATAATAAAGTGTATTTGTCTATAAACATCTCATTTTACATGGAATACAACATGATGGCAGCAGTAAAAAGGATTAGCAGTAAAAGTTTAAAGAACTGAGTATTTTGAAACATTTTATAAATAAAAACATTCTGATGACTCATCAAACCAAAACAAAACAAAACCAACATTCGAAGTGTCAAATTCTCTCATTTTACCACTGGAAACTTTTACGTTTTCAATTCCTATAAACTGGACAAAATGAAAAAATCGTTTCGAAAGGTACAGAATTGCTTCTGGTCTGAATAAAAAATCAGATGATGAGCAAATAAATTCCTTAATTTACGTGATGGGAGAAGAAGCTGAAGAAATTTTCCAATCATTTAAATTAGACGAAGATGAAGCTAAAGTGTACAAGAACGTACTGAAACACTTCGACACATATTTTATTGTGATAAAGAACACAATTTTTGAGAGAGCACAGTTCAACAGACCTTCACAACTAGAAGGTGAGTCAGTTAATGATTTCATAACTGCAATTTAAGCACTAGCTGATAACTGTGAATAAAAAACTTTAAAAGATAAGCTTATTTGTGATCCTATAGTTGTTGGTATTAGAGATAACGTATTAAGTGAGAAATTACAACTAAATCTGGAACTAACGCTAATGAAGGCTATAGAACGCGTATGATTATCGGAGTCTGTGAAGAAGCAACAATATGTTCTGAATTTAAGAAATGATTCTATACATGAGGTGACTGATTTTACTCACAAATTCAACAATTTCAAGAGTAATAAAGCATACATGAATAAGTAATCTGTTCAACAAGCTGCACATGAAAAACCAAAAATAAATGTTACACACAGTGGAGTATGCAAATGGTGTGGAAAAGCATACCATTCCAGAAATAATTGCCCAGCAAAAAATGAGAAATGTATAAAATACAAGAAAATTGGACATTATGCCTGAGTTTGTCTATATAAAAAGAAAAAACTGGAAATCGCATTTCTGGAAAGTGTGAGAAATGAATCAAACAATGAAATTTGGAACATTTTGATAGGGATACAGAAAAAAAATTCGATTTCGAAATTAATAGTGATGCAGATCATAATGATCCCAACTTCTGTTTTTAAGGAATTGCCGAGAAATGTTAAAATTTTGAAACCCGATAAAATATCATGCGGCCCTGACCATAAACATCTGAAAATACGGGAGAAAATAATTCAAGAAATTTGTTATTCCAACATGAAATTTAAAGAAGAAATATATGTTATTGATAGATTATAAACATGTCTTTTGGGGAAACCAGTGATTAAAGCTTTTGGTATCGGTCCCTAATCTGAAGCTTTCTATTTCACTAGTAAATACTAGAAATCCAATAAAACAGTAGCCTGAATTATTTAAATAACTGGGGCTGATAAAAGACACTGTCAACATTAAGTTAAGACCTGACTCTGTTCCCCTAGCAATTACATCACCAAGATGAGTTCCAATTCCACTTTTGAAGAAATAGGAACAGGAAATCAAACAGATGACAACCAAGGGTGTTATAAAGCCAGTTACTGAACTGAGTGGTGCTCCTCCAAGGTAGTAGTTTGAAATGCAGATGGAGCTATGAGCAGAAGTCATGCCCATTTTTCAAAATGAAATTCCCTGAGTTTTCCAGGTTTTTCCTGTTGTCTCCTTCAAAATTCCAAGTACTGTGTATTACTATTTTAATGCCAATGTAAAAAAATAATCTTAGATTTAACTGATATTTACCATGAATACATAACAATGAGAAAAAGAACATTCAAAATAACTCAAAATTTTCTTGATTTGTATACAATTTTATCTGCATATACTGTACAACCTCGAAAATTTGGACTTTGCCAATTTCGGATTTTAAAATTTTCCGGATTATAGAGTTTGGATAAAATTCAAACTTAATATCAACTAAATACATTATAAAATATTATTTTTAGTAAAAATAATGACAAAAAATCAAGTTAACATATTAAAAAATATTATTTAATACAAAAAAATGCAGCAAAAGAAATTTTAAGAAAAAGTATACAAGAAATAAAAAGAAAAAGAAAGTTCACATTTTATCATTTTGTTTAAACATTTGAACTAATGTTTGTTTCATTAATTTTGGTTTGTGGGAGAGCAGTTTTTATTTTATCCTGTAAGAAGATGGGCATTATTTCCTGTTTGGTTATGAAGTTTCTTTGTTCAAGACTTTTAATTGCATGATCAACTGTTTGTACATGATTATCAATAGGTGTTTTTTCTCGAGTATAAGTCGACTAGCCTACCCCCCCCCCCCCCCACACACACACACACACACACAAACACACACCTCAATTCGTGGGCGAAATGTCTCCATATTTTTACTTTCTCATACTATAGAATAGAGAAAGTATTGTTTTCATGAATATTTTCCTATTTCGAGATTTTGATGACAATGCATGTTTTAGGACCTGTTGAACACATTTCAACTATTTTAGAGTAATGTCCATCTGTCGTCCATTGCTATTTGTGGCAGCGCACATGATAGCTGCCACAAATATTGATGGATTTTCATGAAATTTTATATCCGGCTTTGTTATAGAAAAATCTAAAAGATAGAATTTTTTTGAAATTCGAGTGAAAACTTTCATATTTTTTATGGCAGCATAAGACAAAAATTGGCATAATCATGCATAAAAGGGATTATTTGACTCAATTATTATGAAACTTAACAATGTCAATCATTATAATGATGCCACTCAGCTGATGAAGATTTCAGTAGTGAAGAAAGAAAATATCAGTATTAAGATATTTTCAGTAGACAGGTTAAGAAATGAAATATATATGCTCACATAACACAAAAATTCATCTACATAAAATTATTTAAGCATATATATACTTATGCATTAATATATATTTATATTATAAGTTTTTATCCAGTTAAAAATACTTTATATTGAAAACAAACATTTCAGTTTGATAAAATACAAGTTTTCACCAATCATAATAGCAAATATTAATCTTAAATAAAAAAAATAAATATAGCAATGTATTTATAGATGTGAATATATCAATTTTAATATATTCTTGCCAAAATGGTTACTTTTTTATTTGACTAAATAATTATTTTAATACCGCTTTTTGGAAAATATCCCTTCAAAGCGTTCATACCCATTTTTCAAAATAGGAAAATGTGTATTATGCAAAAATAATTTAAAAAATTAACCAGAATATAAAAATAAGCTAGTCTAGTCAATCCAATATGAAATCTTTAGGAGATAGGTGGGAAAAGATACTCTTATGGACTCTCGGCGACTCAAGTGAATATATGCAAAAATAATTAAAACATCAACCCTTAACCATTTCGCGACGACCGGCACGCCCACGCGCCAGCTGCGAACTTGCATTCAAGGACGAACGGCACTCACTCGGGCCAGAGGAAATTTTACAAGCGGATAGTGGCACCTATAAGTGCCACCACGCGGAACGTTTTAATTTGTGTGCTAGATGGCGTTACTTGTCCAGGGAACTAACTTCAATGTATTTTGCAGAGGCATGACCTTGGCAGAAGAGGATCGAATGAATTATTTCTCCATTTGGAGCAGTGAAAATCATTTTGTAACATAAACAAACAGAGTAATTCTCGTAGCATCAACAATTTTATAATTGAGTTTCGGTTTTTATTTTTATTTCAGCGTTATGATTTCGTTGGTGAATCATAGGAATATAAGAGAGTATTTTTTTTTGTTTGGGTTTTAGAGGCAGTGAAATTATTCGCTTATTTCGGATAAAAGAATGGGAGCAACTAACGAGTATTTTGTATTCAGATTTGTATGAAAATTATACATCAAATAGAACATAAATATTTCTTTTATTCCTGAAAAAAGTAGATTTCTGTGTTGAATAGGTGATTTTTAGTGAATTCTTTTCGAGAGTTAGGCTTAGCGCAAAAAATGCGCCGTCCTTTTCAACCAGTTCGGAAGCGAAGCGCTTCGTCTTTTGGGCCACGACAGCTCCGGAATGCCGCCGTCCCGAAAGGGTTAATAATAGCCAAAATATGAAAAAAAAAGCTAGTTTAGCTAATCTAATATCCAACATTTAGAAGATGGGGATGAATGGAAAAGATACTAATGGACTCTTGGCGATTCATGGGAACATAAAGTGAATTGAGTAACTGCGCTATTTATGCGAAAATAATTAAAAAATTAACCGTAATAATTAACCAGATTATAAAAATAAGCCAGTTTAGTCAATCAAATATGCAATATTTAGAAGATGGAGATAGATGGAAAAAGATACTAATAGACTCTCGGCAATACATGAGAACATAAACTGACTTGCGCAATTGCACTGTTTATGCGCAAATAATTATAAAATTAACTGTGCGAATTTATGCGAAATATAACATACATTTATTAATTCCATAGAAAAGAAAATGATCTTCTACATTCCACGTAGCGGTAAATCATCATTGTCACGGTGATTTAATTTACCTTAACGTGTACACGGTTGTAAATCCCCATTGTCCACACGCGGCCGTAAATCCCAGTTGCCACGTTAATTTGATTAGCATTAATGCCAAACGGCCGTAAATCCGCAATGTTGCGTTGATTTGGTTGGCATTACCGTGAATTTGGCCATAAATTTATATTGGCCTTTACAGAAGACAATTTTTCATAGGAAACTAGGCAAATTCCTTAATCCATAGTATGGGAATGGTTCCCATAGACACTACGGAATCCGTAGTAATTGGCGTCTCTGTGAGCAGGTGGGCAAGTTGAAAATTTCCTGATTTTTCCAGAATTTTGAACACAAAATTGAATTTCTCTGCAATTTCCCTGACATTTTAGTCCACTTTCAAATTCCCTGTAAATTCTCATTTTTCAGGATGCACATGAACCCTGTGTGAGGATTTGTGTTGATCTTACTGAACTGAACAAATGTGTACACAGAGAATGGCACCCCAGCTGTCGAGTATACCTCAGGACTTTTAGCAGGAGCAAAAGTGTTTACAAAATTAGATGCTAATTCTGTTTTTGGCAACTTCCTCTAAATTCTCAATCGTCACACTTGACAACGTTTATAACACCATTTGGCAGGTATAGATTTCTTAGACTACCCTTTGTAATATCTTCAGCACCAGAAATATTTCAGAGAAAAATGTCACAAATACTAGAAAACATACCTGGAACTGTTTGCCATATGCATATCTTGACATGGGGTCAGAACCAAGAAGAACATGACAAATGACTAGATGAAATTTTATAAAGACTTAAAGAAACAGGCTTCACACTAAATCAAAGCAAATGTGAAATATCGGTACAATGAGTCCGATTCCTGGGATATTTCCTAGATGAAGATGGAATCCATCCAGACAAGAAGAAAGTTGCAGCTATTATAAATTTAAAACCACCTACAAATATCACAGAACTGAAACGTTTGCTTGGTATGGCAAATTACTTGGCTAGGTTTGTATCAAATTATTCTGAAATCCTTGCTCCTTTGACAGAATAAATATATGTGGGATAACATTCAGCAGAAAGCATTCCAGAAACTAAAAGAAATGTTGTCTTCCAGTTTTGAAGATTTTTAATCCTAACAAGATCTTAACAGTATCCGCAGATGCATCATCTTAGGGTCTCAGAGCAACTTTGAGACAACAACAGGAAAATGGAGAAATGGCTGTTATTGCTTATGCTTCAAGAACAATGACTTCTACTGAGCAAAGATATGCCCAGATAGAGAAAGAGACCTTAGCCTTAGAATGGGGCTGTGAAAAATTTAGAGATTATCTCATAGAAAATCCTTTTAGATTAGAAACTGATCACAAACCTTTGATTTCTATATTGACACACAAGAATCTAAATGATATGTCTCCAAGATTACAAAGGCTCAAACTTACAAAGATGCGATATTATTTTTCTATTTTTCATACTCCTGGAAAAGATCTAGCTGCAGTCGCTCTATCATACAGTCCACAAGAAAGAATGAAAAATAAAGAAGATGAACTTGGAGAAGAACTTGGAAAGAAATTAGTGCATATGTACATATGGTGATTGATAATTTACTTTCAACTCCTCAAAGACTTCATGAAATACAACTAGGACAGCAAAGCGATCCAGTATGTCAAAAGTTGTGCCAATATGCAATGAATGGATGGTCAAATAAGAAAGAAATTGATAGAAAATGCTTACCTTACTAGCAAGTCATATACGAAATCGCCCTTCAAGATGGATTACTAGAGGATGAAGAATTGTGATATCTGAATGTCAACAAAGAATGATCCTTGAGAAATTGCATGAAGATCACCTAAGAATAACAAAGTGTCATGCTCAAGCTAGAGAATCTGTCTATTGGCCAGGAATAAGCAAACAAATCGAAGTAAAAGTTTGAAACTGCAATGGATGCATAAAAGAAGCAACCAATCGCCATGAATCATTAATTCCTTCAGAGTTTCCAGAAAGACCATGGAAAAAAGTAGCTCTAGATCTGTTCAAGTTAGTAGGATCGTGGTACCTCTTGATAACGGACTATTTTTCGTGTTACTCAAAAATCACAAAATTAAAACATTTAACAGCATCAGAAGTGATCCTTCACTGTACATCCATATTTGCAAGACATAGTATATCTGACATACTTCGTTCTGATAATGGGTCGCAATTTGATCCACTAAAGACAATTGAATTCATTCAGTTTACCAAATCATATGGATTTTGCCACATTACGTCAAGTCCACATTTTCCACAAAGCTGTGGCTTTGTAGATGCTGCAGTGAAAATTATAAAACTCAGCTTGATGAAATCCAATGATCCATATACAGGGTGAGTCAGAACTCTTGGGCCAAACGTTAAGGGGTGATAAATCACATCTAAACAAGCAATTTTTGTCATACAAAGCAGGGTCGTAACGCAAGAGGTGAACCGCTAGATGTCACTGACATTGAAAGCAGTCAGAACTAGCCAGGGTTTAAACCGAGTTTAAAATTTCTTTAGCAAAAAAACTAAAACCTCTTGTTTAATTTTCACATTTTGGATAGTCTATTAGCATTTTGTAAAAAATGCGATCATAGTGGAAACATTGGAACTAGCGAATGAACCTCAACTTGCAACGCCACTGTTATTCTCTTGTAATGTAATCGAAAATAATTATTTTCCAACACGACGAAGCACCACCCCATTTCAGTGTGGATGTGCAGAACACTTTAGATGCTACATTCCCAGGAAAATGGATTGGTCGGGGTGGTCCCATAGCTTAGCCGGCACGATCGCCTGATCTCTCCTGTCTCCACTTTTTCTTATGGGGCCATATGAAAAGTCTCATCTACGATAGCCCCATTGACTCTGATGAGGACCTTGTTGCTAGGATTGCTGTTGCTGCCGGCATTGTCCAAGATATGCCGGGTGTTTTTGCTAACGTGCGCCACTCGCTAAGTCGCAGGTGTCAAGCTTGCATTACTGCTGGTGATTGCACTTTTGAGTAGTTTCTGTAACTTTGTCCATGCAGTCTGCAATTTCTGTCAGTAAAACATACTTTGTGCCTACTCTGTCATTTTTGTGTTTCCTCTTTTCACGGGAGAGTCATTATTTCCTCATTTCATGAACTACCACCTAGAGGTTCACCTATTGCATTACGCCCTGCTTTGTACGACAGAAATTGCTTATTTAGATGTGATTTATCACCCCTTAAAGTTTGGCCCAAGAGTTCTGACTCACCCTGTATAGCCCTTATGATATACCGAGCAACACCATTAGAAAATGGACATAGTCCAGCTGAGCTCCTGATGAACAAATGTATTAAAACCACATTGCCAATGTCAAACTCCCAACTACAACCTCAAGTCATAAACAGAAGAGAGGTTGAAAGGAAACAAGAAGCTAAGATTGACCGCTAGAAAAGAAATTACGACCGGCAATATGGGGTATATGATCTTAAAGAACTGAAACCAAGAGATGGCATATGGGTAACTGCCAAAAGAGAGACCAGAGTCAACAGCAAAGACGGATTTCCAGATAATATTTCGTGAAATCAGGTGATAGATCTTTCCATAGAAATTGCTTCCACTTGATACCATCTAAGAACTTTCAGCCAATTTCTGAACCTGACTTAGATGACCTAATAACTAGGGAACCTGAAACGGTGACATCAAAAGAGCACAGAGTATACACTCCTCCAGTCACTCGAAACAGGCCACCTCTAAGCAGTGCTAATTACACAACAAGAAGTGGTCAAGCTGTCCGAAAACCTGACCGTCTCAATCTATAAAGAAAGGAAGATGTGGAGGAACTGCAAGAATTGATACCTGAACTGTAACCAAGCTGTGGAACTAGGACATGCTCGAGACAAGGTTTAGCAAGAAGCACAGTGTTTGTGCTTGTACATAATATAAAGTGTGTTTGTCTATAAATGCCTTCTCATTTTACACAGAATACAAGAGTAACAGCTAGAGATAATCATGAGACGAAACAGCTATCTTGAAGGACTATTGAGCGATCAAGGTAAATTTACACATTAGATACTAGGAAAACAACTAGGCTTGGTAGTAACAAAGATATGATAAAAAATTGAATATTTCAAATTAATTTTTTTTTTATTTCTGTCAAGCTAATTTCATTAAAAAATGCATCAATACATTTTGCCACATTTTGCAGACAAAAGTTTTAGTAATAACTTAAGGATATTAAGCAAATGTTATTAAGCAATTTTGAATGCAAATGAATCTACTGTTTTGTTGCTATAATCTTTTCAAATTGATATTTATACTACTGACTGTTTAATAGCATATTTGGAATGAATAAGTGAAAAACACTTTGTGCAAAAGATAAGTAAACCATGAGCAATATATTTAATCACAAAAAAAAAAAAAAATGTAGTAGTAATTTCGTTAATGACTTGCCCAGTACTATTTTTGTCAACCGTGTGGCAGAGTGCTCTGTATAAAAAAAAATCCATTTTCTTTGTTTCCTTTCTTAACATTTGAGGCTCTTATATGTCAATTTTAACATATTTTTCATCTTGTTGGGCCTCATTTATTCTTGTTAAGCCTTGACTCGTCTTTTCGGGATATCCCTGTTGTGTTCTGGTGCATGCCAAACTTGTGTGTTACTTCTTGTTTTCAGATTGGCTGGACTATTCTTCATTCTGCTTTCTGATTGACTCTCTCAGGTGAACTGTAAATTCAGATCTTGAGTATATAAACCCATCTGTTTCTTCTATTTGCACCATTTCATCTTTTTAACTTCGGGTTTGTTGGTTCTCTTGCACTAATAAAGTGGATCCAGCATACCCTCAAAACAGCTGTATGCTACATTATTTCATTTGTGCTTAAATACACTGCTCATGTTTTTCTTATATTTGGAATGGTTAAGTGTGAGAACTCATGTGATAAATAATTATAATATTTTACTTCTACATTCTGATGGCAAAAAGGGATTTAAGAAATTATGGATGTAAGAAATATTTCTAATTTTAAAAAGTATAGCTTGAAATTTAGAAAAAAAAAAAGACCCCCCCCCCCTCCCTCCACATTTATTAGTTACTTTCATACAAAACATCATGATTGAAATATGTAAAAAGACTATTTAAAACAGCATAAATAGAGATTATATGCAAAGTTCATTGTGAAATTGAATATCAACAAAAAAAATGAGAAGGATTTGAGCAAGTTCTTGAATTACTTTGGCGCTTCCAAGAAATTAACTTTATTCGGCAAGCCAAAACTCAGTATACATCATTTTAGAAAAGCTTTACAGATAACAACATTCATGGACTGGTTTTGTACTTATCAGCATGGAATAGTTTGTATCTGCAATGATAGCAAAAAACATGCTATAATTCCACAATTTTTCAAAACTCCACAGAAACTGACAAATTCAGTCTTACTATGTAGTTGGCTTCAATATTTTCTAAAATTTAGCTCAAACAGCATGAAGCTGCAGAGAATTAAGAAGTTTCTTGCTGTCATTACAAATATCGGCTATTACATATAATAAATGCAAAACCAGTCCTTGGATACTGTTATCTGCAATAGGAATATATTCCAAATTTTTGGGAATAGCTCCTATTTGTGGGTCCTGTGACTATTATAAAGTATATGATAACTGTATTTAAAAACTAATATTTAATAAAAACAAACTGATAGTAAACTAATTATCCACTAAATCAGATATTAGCTATGCCAAGTATTATATGAAAATGAATTTATAACTAGATCAAAGAAAATATTACAAGATTAGAGCAGAGTTTCCAACAAAAATAAAAATTAAAAAAATTCAAGGCTTCCCCAAAACTTTAGTTTATAATGACTCCAATAGTATTTTATTACCCATTATTATAGATACATTCATATTAAAAATAATAGAACACTCAGTTACTTGTTTATAAAGCAAAAATTAAAAAAATAACAAACAATTAACTTCAAATTTACTACAGATGCAGTCTACAAAACAAATTAAATGAAAGAGATGTGATTGCATATCATATCAAACATAGCAAATCAATATTTGGTACAATGTTTGAAATGTTAATTAACATGGTCTGCTCCAAAGTCTCCATTAAAAGGCTTGACCTGTGCTTATTATTACGTATAATGATGAAAATGTATGTTGTTGCAAAATAAATTATGATTGCCAATGCTACTTTTGCAATTGCCGGACACTCTTGCTGTCTGTTGTGTTATACAAAATTCTGTACATCTGGTTCTCATTTAAGTTTGAGAAACATCTTTTGAAAAATCATTGTAATTCTGCAATGTTATCAAATATAACACTTTTAATTGAAGTCAAAAGTGATATTTTATTGGTGGTAAGAAGCTTATTCATGAAAGGATATTAGTTCATCCTTGATTAATGCCTTTTGTCTATGAAGAAAGCTTTTGGAAAGCTTTAAAGTTTGGCATTCAGAATTAAAATGTCGGGATCTTTTCTCTGCAGAGAAAGAATCTTTTACTTTATCAAAAAAAAAATATCTGCCAAATATGAATCAAACATATAAATATTTCATTACTAAAGTGAGAAGAAAGATGTTGTTTTTTGTCATAGATAAAATGGTGAAGTTCATTACAAAGTTCTATAATTCTTTTTCAAACATTTCTGAGAGAAAGCCATTGTACTTTGGTATAATATAATAGTGCTTCATGCACCGAAACTATCACTTTGCATAAAATCTTAAATAGTCTGCAGTTCACAGCACAACTTTATACAAAAGTAACTATACATAACTCTTTTCAAAACTTCACTAAGTTAACAACATATTTGTCAGAAAACTAAATGTTCTTTATGCATTATACAGTTTCGCATTTGAGCATATCTTTTCCACTTCTGCCTTGAATCCTGATATTCTCTCAGTCATTGTTGCTGACCCATCTGTGCATACTCCTATGATTTTATACTATTCAAGCTCATTCTCCGAGAACCTATCTAATTTTATAAAGATATCTATTCCCTTTTTTTTTCGCCAAAGGTTCCCTACAGAGAAGCAAGTTGGGAGTCAAATTGATATTTTACAAAAATTGTTGACTAAACATAATTTTTAATATCAGTAAATTCATCTAGTTGTATCTTGAAGAAATTGCTTTCCTGCAAAATATTAATTTATTCTTAGTATTGTCTCCCATGCCATCAATTCTTTTTATAGTATCATTTGAATAAAAAGTCAACCTCACATTTATTTGCTTTCTACCAACAGATCAGTGAAATCACTAATTGCAAATTGCACAACTATAAACATGGTTAGTGTGTTATTATCATGTGCAACTTTTAAAACAAAATAATTTATAAATATTAATAGTTTTTCCCAATAATGAAATATTTTGCAACTCTCTGGTAGGAGCTTTGAGATCCCCTAGGGAGCCATGGCCCCCAGCAGTGAAACCTATGTGTAAATTAATTAGTAGCAAACCTTATTAAAAAAAAAATGATATCAACATAATCATGCAATGAATCAATTTGCTAATGGATACTTAAGGGGGAAAGAAAAATATAAGTTTTTAAGAAGTTTCAATACTCTAAAGAATTGTTGAATAAGATTAGATATTCTTAATAAATTTATACAAGTCATTAATAATTAGATGCAGCAATATGAGGCATATATATTGTTCCACACAGTTTCTTCACAACATTATACAGTAGCTGCTCAAGTTTTCGGACGAGTCGGACGGTCTGGGTCTTCAACAACATTATACAGTGGAACTATGATAACTTGAAACATAGATAACTCAACTACCCCAGTAATTCAACATATATTATCTTCACAGTTGTCACAATACTAGAATAAAACTTTTAACAGAAAAGCACTTAAATTGACTATAATTTGCACTACTATTTTTTACAAATTGTCTGGCCAGTTCTAAGATTTTGATGTTGTTGTTCTTGGGTATTTCAAGAATTATTTGTTTCATTGTTCTCTATGGTGTTTGTTCAAAGTTTGTCCCCTTCTTCCTTTGAACCTATGCCCTAGGATGTCTTCTGAAGCAATATCACCCACGATCATATTCCTAGAAATCACAGGGGAAGGGGGAAAAGTGTCCCATCTGCTTGAAAATCAGAAATACCAGATATTGCTTACAGCTTTGGTAATAATCGGGTGAATATTGTCTGATGTGGAAAGGCTCTGTTATTGACAGTGCTCTGCTTTTTAGATTTCTTGAAAAAAGTAGTCAAAGGAAGAAAGTGGAGCAACTGGTGTTGGACAAGCCACTTATTTTGGTTTGTGATTACCATTTGCTGTGAATACAATGGATCCATGCAAACTAAACTTTAGCTTAAAAATTTGACTTAGCACAAAACTTAAACTTCAGAACAAAACTTGAGATTTAAAATAAAAACTGAAATGGGTAAAACTCAAACTGATCTTGCCATGGAACGTAGAATTATGAGAAACTCTGTTTTAACATTTTTCAAAAATAAGGAAAAAATCTTGTCAGCATTTGAATTATCTTATGAAACAAACAGAAAATGAATGCATAAGAAAATCAGACTTCAACACAATACAAAAAGCAAATTTGCTATGATTCAAATCAACTGGAGCTCACTCAATCCCATTATAAAGATCCAAGAGAAAGTAAAGGATTTTACGAGAAGTTTTGTTCAAAAGAGTTTTGCCATGAGCAATGGATGATTAGCATGATTCAAACAGTGCCATGATGTTAGCTTTAGAACTGTATATGGAGGAAAACATCTGCTTCTCGAGAAACTGTTGTGAATTGGAAAAAAGATGTCCTCAAAACAATATTGGAATGATATAAAGATGTGTTCAATTGTGATAAGACTGGCTTATATTTTCATCTTTTCCCTAACAAAACTCTTCAAAGGAGTAAAATGTGATGGAAGGAAATATAGCAAAGATCATTTGACAGTTCTTCTGGCCACAAACTTAAATGGCTCTGAAAAACTGAAACCATTAGTATTCAGTAAATCAAAAAACCCAACATAGTTTAATGGTCTTACCTGTGGATTATGAAAGCAACAAAAAAGCATGGATGACATCAAAGAGTTTTGAGTGATGGTTATGAAAGATAGATCGAAAGTTTTTAAGTGAGAAAAGAAAAAGTTTAACGACTTTGAACAATTGTACTGCTCATCCTCAAATAAAGGATTTTTCAACAATCAAATTATGCTGTTTACAACCAAAGTGGACATTAATTTTACAACTACTAGATCAAGGAATTATTCTCAATATAAAAATTATTTTCAGAAAATTATAAATCAAAAAATTTATTGTTAAAATTTAATATTATAAAAACTCATATTGTTAAAATTTATTATTATAAAAATTTATTATAAAAACTCTATTTTGGGTATTATTGAAATGATGGATGGATTTCAATCACAGGTCAACAATTCAGAACAGCTTCTGTCATATGTTGGGGTTTTCTTTTACACATCTATTGAAGATTCTTCCCAAGCGGTGTGCATCAAAAGCATCAAAAATGCTACAAACAATCTTATTTTGAATGAATTTATCAATAATGCCCTGATGTCACTACTTCAGGACACTTAAATATTTTGGAATTAATTAATCAAAGTGCAAGTGCTTCATCTTTTGAAGAAAAAGAATCTCAAAGAAGATTGCATACCTGTGCCCCCTCGTTAAGATACATTGAAAGCTGTTTGAGTTATATGTCACTTCCTATGTACACAGGTCAATTTGGAACATTTGATTAATAAATTAAAAAATTTTGTTCCCACATCAAAAAGAAAATCAAAAAGTCCTGAATTTTTTTTTTATGAGGTAACTTTAATTTTAATTTTTGATATATAACATGCCTCACTTAAAAATATAAATGCAAATTATGTAACTTCCTAATGTAACTCCCTAACTTAGAAATGATTTAACTATACATATTTAGTTATTTAAATAACATAGTAAATGATCTTTCAATACTGTTTGTAGGGGTGTCACAATGGTAAATCGATATCCTTGGTAAAACGACATCTACTTAAGTTGACATATTTTCTGGTGTAGCGTTATCAAGGTTTCACTGTATCTGTATTCAGCAACCATCAGTAAAACACTTTTTACAATGCAGGGGTGATTGTGAAGCTAAGTGAAAAACAGTAAAATGTGAAGCGGGGGAGGACGAGAATTTTATGAAATTTAAAGTTACTGTAATCTTGCAATGTAATTATTTCCTGTTTACTATAGTCACAAACATAAATTGCATATCTAACACAAATCCAGAATTCTTAGTCACTCTTATTTACTCATTATTTGTTAACCTCTTATAATATAACAGCATGTTTTGAAGAGATTCTTAACAAGAAAATAATGAACCTTTCTTCGAATTTAGGGAGGAAAAACCTGAATCTGCCGATGTTCACAAATAAATAATCTCCTTCCTTACATATTAGGGCGTTGTGTCTTCAGGATATTAAATGTGTAAATTCATGACTTTTTCCTGACATTTTTGTGGTCTTACCAAAAAATGCATGCTTTATTAAGATAATTTTATTTAGAGTTACGTTGTTATAGATATCCATAGTAAAATATTAGATATATCATAAAAGGTTTAAACAATTATATATCAGTATAAAGATAAAAAACACATTACAGTTATACGGGGTGTTTCACAAACGACTCCCTAACTTAGAAATGAAACAACTCGGAAACAGTGATCGACAGAAGACTGAAACAAGTGATATGTTTATTGGAAAAGCCATAAAAATCTGATACAAAAGTTTCAAAATTATTTACAAATGTTGCTGACAAATGGCGCTGTACACTGTAGTCGCAGTCCGGAGTCTGAGAAATAGACTATAAATAGTGGTGAGACTGTTCTTGGTAAAGCAATCATTGCAATCACATCAAAATCGATTCAAAATGTGCACCTTGCACAGCACAGAGATAGTGCAAACGACAAATGAAATTGACAGTCACCTTCTATAGTATATCAACAGAAATGGATGCACATGCCTGACAGATCAATTCTTCAAGCTTATCCAGTGTTGCAGGATTGTTGTGGAAAACAGTGTCCTTCAATGTGCCCTACAGGAAGTAGTCGTAGGGCATAAGATCGGGTGAATATGGAGGCCAATCCATGCCAATTCCAGTAAATGTGGAATAGTTCAAGGCAATGACTCTATTCCCAAAATATTCCTCAAGAAAGGCAAAACCGGCTCGGGTACAGTGTGGTCGAGCCCCAACTTGCATGAACCATGGAATGCCTGGATGATCCTCCAATGTAGTGTGGCAACAAATTGTTCCAAAATTGCAATGTCCCATTCAGTAGTAATCGTTTCTCACAAGAAAAATGGGCCAATGATGCTCTTGCTCAATACTGCAGCCCAAACTTTTGGAGAAAGTACTGGTCGTACTTGACACAAACGCAGGATTTCGGTATCCCAAAAATGCCAGTTTTGTCTGTTCACAACACCATCCAGGTGAAAATTCCTGGAATATAACACCTTTAACTTGATTGGTCAAGTCTAGTTTAGTGTTAAACTTTCAAGTGTGTAGCAGAGTACCAGTAGAGTGAAATAAATACAGAGTCCTTTTAGTTGAAAACAAAATCTGCATTTTATTCAAAACGACATAGTCTTGCCTTGTGGTACAGGCTAGCTGCAATACTAAGCATGTAGCTGATAACATATATACAGGCTTTGAAATTGATAAAATATGGTAAGGAATTTCAGTTTGAAAAAATACCAGTAAACTGTATGTCGTTCGAATTCCACCCATTCGAAGGTCACATACTGGAGCATGATTTCAATTTACACATTTGTAAATGACTAGAACGATAACGTACATTAATGATTAAAACTGTAAAATACCAGGTAAAAGGTCCAATCGTGATTAACATCATCACTGCCATTGAAGAGATACTAATTACCACTGTAAATGTCTTTTAACTAAGACATTCATCATTACACATCGTAATTTAACTTCTGCTGAAAGAACGCCATGAGTCACTCCCGAGAACGAGGTAAGTCAAAAATAAATTAGTGTTTTTGAACACTGCTCAGGAGAATAGTGAATCATGATCGCTTGTTTATGTTCTTCCAGCAAAAATGGGCATGGGCCTCATCTGTAAACCATATGCAGCCAACATCAAATCCATCACCATCAATCATGGCCGTGTTCATGCGGAGTACGATCACGTTAAACATGTGGGTCCGAAAGTCCTTCCGAGAGGTTGGTGGTAGGGGAAGGAGGGTACGGTCCCTGTGGATGCCTCCCCCACTGGGCTCCGGTCTAAATTGGGTGGCACTTCCCGACCGTCCAAACAGTTACCTTACACCTTTATGGTAGGTCGGTCGGTCTGGGTTTCAACAACAACAACAACAACCATCAATCATGGCGAGCATATCATTCACAAACTCTTCTCTTTGTCGCATAGCTGAAACTGTTATAGCTTGGTGACACTGGATCTTGAACGGAAACATGTCTAGAGTGTTCCTCAGGATTCTGTATGTGCTGGAAGGCATTAATCTGGATTCAGCTGCAACTCTTCAGATGGATTTCCTCGGATTAGACTAAATAACTGCAGCAACTGTCATGACATTTTCAAGTGTAACTGCAGATTACCTGGGACCAACATGTTCTACTAACTCATCAGCCACGCTGCCTGTCCACTGAAATTTGTCGAAAAGCTGGCAAATTGTTTTCACATCAGGACCTTTGGCAACTTTAAATCGGGATAGAAAACTGTGCCTTGTTGCTGTAGGATTGTGATTTAACCGGTGATACTCGAGTACCAGAAAAACATTTTGCTCCACGGAATACATGACTTTATCCACTTCCTTTAGTACACTAACCTTCTTTCATGTTTTAACAGCCGAACCGTCCAAAGATTGATCGTTCTGTGCTTTAGAGCACTCTTCATAGGGATCAGTACTGTGACTACAGCATACAGCGCCATCTATCAGCAACATTTGTAACTAATTTTGAAACTTTTGTATCAGATTTTTACAGCTTTCCCAATAAACATATCACTTGTTTCAGTCTTCTGTCGATCACTGTTTCCGAGTTGTTTTATTTCTAAGTTAGGGAGTCCTTTGTGAAACACTCAGTATTTACACTCAATTTAAGTGTAGTCCTTTATTTAGCAATTTAAATTAAGGAAAACCTGTTAAATATTTAAATGGACTAACTAAATCAACAAATCAATATTTTAAAAGAGTATAAACTATATTGTAATAGAAAAATGGATCAAGCCAAAATTCTAATTTATCCCTTTGAAATGGTTGTATTCCTAAGTACTCATATCAATATTTTAATAATGTTATTCAGAAAATAGTCCATTTCATTAATAATACATTTGAAAAATAGTTTTTCTGTATAAAATATGTAATTATCATCAACATTTTAGTCAATACAAACAGATTGCATAAATAAGGGTGGTGATTTTATATCAAATCAAAAAAAGTGACATTTTCAACA
Organism: Amaurobius ferox; assembly: GCA_951213105.1. NCBI lineage: Eukaryota > Metazoa > Arthropoda > Arachnida > Araneae > Amaurobiidae > Amaurobius > Amaurobius ferox. Next base: position 127,302,532 of record OX578142.1, read on the forward strand.
CAACCGAAACATTTTTTTTAACTTGGCTATTTTGTTATTCACTCATATAAGTGGGTGCAAAATTTTAGCCCCCAATTATCATTATTTTTTTATTTATTTTGATTTGAAGTTTGTAAAATCTGGTAATTTTTCATGATTCTTGACATATTCAAATGTCTGTATATTTTAACCTAATCTGCGGATTGTGCTGAAATAAGGCTTATTTTACAGTTTAAGGTATGACCTTTCTTGTGATACATCACATTACCCTGCAAATGATATTTTTCATTTCAAAGTCACTTGATTTGACTTTTGATCTTGAACTACAAAAAGGTGTATCTTTAACTTTTTTCAAAAAATATATTTTGTTGATATGCTATTTATCTCTATTATACAAAAATTTCAAGTTGGGAAAACCATGAGTTCATAGTAAAGAAATTTTTAAATAAATACATGTTATATGAGCAGCTATTCGAAAAATGCTGGAAACCACATAAAAGCATAATTTATTAAATAATTCTTAAATGAACATCATTATACTTTACTAACAGTTATAAACATTTACTAATGTGCGTATAGTGCTATAATTTTTTTTGTTTTGCTCAATTTAAAGATTTGAAAAAGAATGTAAATAATTCAGCTATTGAATAAATGCTGGAAACCCACACAAAAGCATTATTAACACAAAAGCATTATTAACTGAAAGTTATGAACATTTTCTAATGTGCATATGATTTTATATATTTAATTTTGCTAAATTTAAAGGTTTGAAAAATAATGTTTTTTAAATAAACTCACTAACATTGCTATTTTATGTGTATATATGGTTTCCGTCCAGAGATGTTTAAATGGACTATATATTTTACTTTAAAAATATAATTTATTGGATGGGTTCGACTAAAACAGGAACGTAACTTATTTTTGGTATGGTAAGCACACACAAAATCCACCAACAGAGAGTTCGACTCTAATGTCGGTTGATGAGCAAACAGTCTTTTATATAAAATAATGTATTTCAGTGCTATTGAACCCTAGTTTAGTGGATTAAAGAATAAAAACTAGAATAAAATCTTTAATTTTATTTTTAGAATTTTCATAGCCCCAATCTCACAAATATGGCCTTCGGTTGTGTTCTCATGTTCTGAGGTCATAAAATGTTTAGTCAAGTAAAGGTATTGTGCTTCCTTTGGATGAGTGGGTGGGCATTTAATAAGGACATATGTTTGGGGTGGGTGCAATGTACCAGTAAGTTTAGTGTATATGGTGACACCAAAGACATAACTAGATTTTTGAATTTGGCATATACAGAATGAAATTCCGGGCACCCCCTTCACATAATGTACATTCTTTGGTCTTAGTAAGTCAAAAGTATATCCAATATACTTTCTTAAGGAAAAAGGGTCCTATATTAAATTTATATGTTTGTCATCTACTTTATCAATTTTATAAAATAACTAAAATTAATTTGTAAAATAACAAATTTAATTCACATTGACTATTTTATTAAATTTTGTTTTCCAATGATGAATTTAAGGATATTTTTAATAGTGCACAAGAAATTATCCCTAATAAATTACTACTAGCTTCAGAACAGTTTGCATAGTTCAGCAGAAGGCCATATTTGTGAGATTGGGGCTATGAAAATTGCAAAAATCCTGGGAATTCCAATTTTTATAACCTTTTACTATACAATTCATAAAATGTTTTCAATCCACACAAATGGCATCCCATTTGAGATCATTATTTCAAATATTTATAAATATAGCTGTTTAAAAATATATTAAGAGAAAACTCATAATTTTGTATGAGCTGAAACTTGTCTTGCAGAAAAAATTTAAAAGTAATTATATACAGTGCCCTTTTCTCATTCCATGCCCTGAAGCATAGACACTGCCCAGCTTTATGATGGTAGGTCACTTACTGGCACCTCAGAAGGATGAAACACATTTAGTTAGTGATATCCAGACAGAGCAGATCATTCTAATAGAATTTCAATACTCCAACTATCTTTGGCAAAATTGCTAATATTTAAATTTTTTGCTTTCAGTTTTATAAAACTTTTGTTTTAGTTGTTACAATATTTCAGACTCTGCCTTTTCCCCCAGATATATCACTAGATGATTAAACAAACCAAACTTTGTTCTTTAAAGATTTTTGCATTCTTTGTAATTTTCGCTTTGTATACTTGACTTCATTTGATCATCCATTTCCATGGGGTGCCCATCTAATGGAAACACAAGACCTATATTAAACTAAACAATGCATGACCTCAGAACATGAGAACACAGCTGGATGTCATGTTTATGGAATTGATACACACTATTAGGAGACTGTGCAAATTCTAAAAATAAAATTTAAGATTTTATTCTTTATTCTACTACACTAGAGTATAATATATCACTGAAATATATTATTTTTTATATAAGGATATATTTATATTATATATACACACACAAAATAGCAATGGTTATGAATGTACTTAAAAATAATTATGATTAATAATATTTACATTATCTTTCAAATTCTAAAATTGAGCAAAAAAATTATAACATTATATGCACATTAGTAAATGTTTATAACTATTAATAAAGTATAATGATATATATTTAAGAATTATTTAATCAATTATGCTTTTAGGTGGTTTCCAGCATTTTTCAAACAGCTGTTCATATAACATATATTTATTTTTAAAAAATTTCACTATGAACCCATGGTTTTCCCAACTTAAAATTTTTGTATAATAGAGATAAATAGAATATCAATAAAATATATTCATTTGAAAATCATTAAAACATACACTTTTTTTCGCAGTTCAAGGTCAAAGATCAAGTCAAGTGACCTTGAAAAGAAAAATATTATTTACAGGATCATGTGACATATCACAAGAAAGGTCATACCTTAAGCTATAAATAAGCCTTATTTCAGCACAATCCACAGATTAGGTCAAAATATACAGATGTGTGAATATATCAAGAATCATGAAAAATTACCAGATTTTACAAATTTCAAATTTTTGTAAATAAAAAGCTAATCAAAATTAGGAACTTAAATTTTGCATAGAGTCTTATATATGAGTGACCAACAAAATAACCAAGTTTTAAAAAAATCGGTGTCGGTCGGGTTAGGGGCTGTGTTGATTTGACATGGAATGACCCATAAGTTAAAAGTAGTTCCACATATAATAATACATTTGAAAAATAGTTTCTGAGTAAAACACACAATAATTATAAACATTTTAGGTAAAAATAAAATATGCCTGTAAAATATATTTTCCTCTACCTTTATAAAACTCTATAATGAACTGTACTCCTGGTAAAAGTGCATGTACCTTGTGTCTGATAGCATCACTATTAGCTGTAGAATCGCTATTCCATACAAGTATTATGTCATCTTTTTCCCGGACTGTAATACTTATACCACATACATCATCACCTGAATGTATAATATAATTAGTAAAATTTTCTTACACACACAAGCCAAAAATACAAATACCACAAATTTTTAAACTAAAATGATGTTTCACAAAAAATTTTCTCATACAATTACAAAAACCTGTGAGGAGTCATCCGAATTTTAAGAATACTGCCTTTAAAAGTCGGTTTCTTTTAGGATTTATTATTTATTGCAATTATAGATAAGGCAAAATTATAACAATCACCTGCGAGATGCAGGCAAGACAGCAGGTTTGTGCACCAAATAAGTTATGTCCTTTTATTAGGTCATATTAAAAAACACTCAAACCTGATTGTCACTTTTCTGAGAGCCTTCCTTTATTTTGTAAAAAATTTTGAAAGACTAGTTTTCTAAAATAGTTGAAATAAGACTGGGAAAATGGTCTTTTTTATCATATAAATTAGTGGTGATCTTATTAAACAGGTTAATAAAGTCATTACTTACAGATGATTTATTAGGCAGTAGTTCTAGATTATCTGGATTAATTCAATTGTATGAAATTTGTATCTAATGTATCAGATCATCAACATATCTATAAATTAAATCAGTTGATGTAAAATGTAAGTAAAAATTGTTACAACTAAAATAACTTCATTAAGACACACAAGAAAAGTTACCAGCCACTCAAACAGCTGCTGTAAGCCCTATGACCAGTCAAGTGGTCTGGGTTTTCGACACAAGAAAAATTAAGACTACTTTGATAAGACATACTTCTTCGTCAGGACACACAAGAAGTTCAACCTTCATTCATGGGAGAAAGATTGAAAACTGATGCATTACCAGCAAGTGTAACTGATGCAGGAAAATGGTGGTGCCAATGGCGAGAGAAGAAAAATGAGGTAAAACAATGCAGGAGGAAGGAACTTGAGGTGGGACACACTGAATGAATAGTAAAGTACCAAAGAAGAAAGTAAATGTCCAACACAAGATTCAAATTACTTACTCAGTTGTTCATAAAAGTCCAATTCAAATAAAACAGCCAAACCAATGTTGGGGGAGGGGGCAATATTCTAATCAAAATACAAAAAAAAGTGGAAAATTGTTTTTTGGAAGCTAAAAGAGCTAACATCGACAAGATAAGCAATGAAAATAAAATTCAGGTAAAGGATAAAAATTACTGAAAAAGAAGAAAGAGGCAAACAATGGAATTAGGCATCAAAATGATAAGTTTCTGAAAAATTAAAAGTATGATTTGAGTTACAAAAATATTCAGCAATTGTCGACTTACTAACCTCTTGTTTAGAAACATGGATCATGTGCTCCTTAACATGAAATTTAAGAGCTCTTTTTGTTTGACCAACATAACCAAAGCCACACTCACAAGGAATGTGATAAATACCCTAACGATTCAAGTCTTTGAATAGGGTCTTTAAAAGAGGGGAAATTAATTTTGTTAAGAGGTTTAAAGACACACCTAAAATTTAAATGGGAAAGAATACATGGCAGTCTTGCAGCTAACAGAAGACTAAAAAAACAAAATGATAGAATTATGTGAACAAACCTGTTGACGAAGTTTAGAAACAAAATTCAGCTTGTTGAATTTATACAAGGCCAAGTCAAAAATAGGGGGTTTGAAAAGGATTATAGCCACTAGAAATGGACTTTCAGAAAGTCAATCTCACAGTAAAGTGTCCAGAAACAACAGCAAAATTTTCCAAAAAATAGTAAGGAAAATTAGAGTGTCAAACCCAAAAAATAAGAAACATAAGAGTGATAAACCCCTAAAATTAGGAAAAAATAGGAGTGACAAACCCCTAAAAATAGGAGAAAAGAACTACGAATCCCACAAAATAAAGAAAATTAAAATATAAAAAATTCAGAAATCCCAAGAACAATCAAGAATATAAAACTGGGTTCCTATACTTACTAACCTTAGAAAAAGAAATCCGCAATGGCGCAAGTCCAATGGAGTTGAAATGGTTTTGCATGAATAACATCTTTTTTGTCTGTGCTTTGTCTTTTTTATACATATTCAAAACAGTTCAAAATATTAAAATATTGAAAAGTAGACCCACATGTTCAAAATACTAAAATATCAAATTTACTAAAAACTTGATTCAAAATTCAATTATATATCCTTTTAGGACTTTCAAAGAGCTACAAATTACTTGCAATCTATTTACTGCTAATACTGTTATTTTTCTCTCCGATTTCAACCAAATACCTGCTTTCGGATTTCAGCTGAATACCTGCCCTCCGATTTCAGCCGTATGCCTAACCATAGATTTCACATTAAAATATCCAAATATTTTAGTAACTTTCTTCATGGCATATAAACTAAACTTTATCTGTGACAAGATTTAAAATCTATAAACTTGTCTGATGGGACATAAATACGTCCTAGAATTTCATACTGCCGATTCTTCTCATCAAACATTAAATATATTTAGAAGATTATTACTGAAGAATTATTTTATCAATTATGCTTTTATGTGGGTTTCTCAGCACTTTTCAAATTAGCTGCTCATATTTATTTGGAATTTTATATTTATTTGGAATATATGTATTTATTATTTGGAATATATATATATATTTATTATTATATATTTATTTGAATTTTTTTTTCAGTAGAAGCCTCTGGTTTACCTAAATTGAATTAATAGAGATAAATAACATATCATCCATATATATATATATATATATATATTGAAAAAATTAAAAATACACTTTTTGCAGTTTAAGGTCAAAATTCAAATTAAGTGACCTTAATGAAAAATATCAGTTACAGTGGCATGTGACATATCACAAGAAAGATCATACCTTAAACTACAAAATAAACTTTAATTTCAGCCCAATCTGTAGATTAGGTCACAATATACAGATGTTCGAACATATCAAGAATCATGAAAAATTCCCAGATTTTTCTGAACTTCACATTTTTATGAATAAAACCTAATGAAAATTGCAGACTAAAATTTTGCATTATATATGATCTTATATGAGTGGACAATAAAATAGCAAAGTTTTAAAATAATTGGTGTCAGTCAGGTTGGGGCTGTATTGATTTGACATGGAATGACATGGCAAGTAGGTAAAAGTAGCATTTTAAAGTAATACAAAATTATTAGTATCAAACCTTCTTTTACACTATCAGCAAATTGTTCACCAATGGCAGCTAGCAATAATTCAGTCCAAACTCTACGCTGTAAAGAAATAAAATAAATGAATCATCAAGAAAATAAAATGCAATTTAATTAATTTTTAAAAAATTACATGTTATCAAACTAAACTCAACAAATTACAGTGAAACCACAATAAGTCTGCATATCATAGGGCAAAATATTTATGTCAAGTTATGTGGGTATTAAGTTATTGAGGTAGAGGAAAATTTAACAAAAACTTCTAACAATTTTGTTTCCAACCTGACATGCTTTCCTGATAAACAGAAAACTTTTCACCACCAATCGAGCTAAAATCAATATTATAGCAATATTTGAAATAATCTAACCAACCTTGTTGTAAACTCATGCAGTCCAAGTTTCTGAGAAAATTTATATAACTTTTTCTTTCGATAACTACACCTGATAAAGGAATCGCACGATCACAAATGTATTTAAACCAAAACAAAGTTGCTTCCTCTACTACACTAAAATTGGATTTTCACAACCTTTTCCTTGATAGCTCTGATGTTTCAAAAGTCTTTGAAATTTTTCTTTATTTTGCACAAATGTAGCAAACAGTCGAATGAGGAATGCCATATTCCTTTGCAACATTGTGTTTGACCATTTTGAAGTATTCTTAAAATTTCAACTTTAGTTTTCACTGGAAATTTCAACTTTAGTTTTCACTGGAAAAGACTGAAGTTTACAATGTGCCATTTTCACACAAAAATCACATCAAAAACAAATAAAGGCATTTGGTTTGGTTACCTTCTGTATAAAGGAGAAAACTTATCCATTCAAGGCTGCACCCTTCACCGGTGAACTGAAAGCCACATACAGGAAAAATGAATCGCCAACTCTCATGGATGTGGCAAGACTTGTGAAATACTGTTTCAGTGGAAATGTCTTTGTTCTGATATTGCACTAAATTCTTGAAAATGTAGTGTTATTGGTGCTTGTTAAAAAGGAAATTAATTTATGTTGACTTAAGCAAGTGTCTGTTTTGTGAATTTATGTTAACTTAAGTGGGTGGAAAGAGTAACTTACTTAAGTGGGGATCAATTTTGCGATGCTTGATTAGCAAGGTTTTTCTCCATAGCACAATACTCTAGACCAAACAAAATCTGAAGAAGAGTCGAGTTATCCGAGTGTTGGGACAACAAGACTCCACTGTATATGCATAAAGTTATTGGCAATTATATAACAATCAGCCTTGTTAATTCAAAATATAGAATTAACACATAAAATTTGAGTGGGCCCGAACACAAGATGTCCCAACAAGACAATTCAAGCCCAAACAAGATTACAGAAGTCCCAACAAGATGAAAAGAAATCAAAATGATACACAAATTTCAAAAATTAAGAAATAAACAAAAATAAAACAGATAAAATGAAAAAACAATAGGACACCCAATTCAAACTGTGGAGAAAATGCAATACTCTACAAGTCATTAACCAAATTACTAGAATTTCTTTGAATATGCCAGGCTACAAAAAAGGTCAAGATCATACATCGATGTACATTTTTGTATAATCCATGCAGAAGAAAACACAAAATTATTTTAAAAATTAAAGCAATGTTGAGCAATTGAAGATTTATTACATCCCTGTTTTATAACATGGTTTTCATGTTCCTAAATATGAAATTTTAGAGTATGTATAAGTTAGCCAATAACCACCACAGGCAAGAAATATGGTAAATAACACAATAATTGGAAATTTTAATAGGATCCATAAGATTGAAAAACGTAAGCTTATTAACTGATGTAAACACAATACTGAAACTAAATTTTTAAAGAATTTTAGCAATTTGCTAACTAATTTTTTGAAAAAATGATAAAATGATAGTGTTTCCAGAAACAAGTTTCCAGGAAAAGTTTAGAAAAAATTTTAATGGCAACAATGAGAAGCCATTATTAACAGCAGCAACTTTTAAATAATTGATCACAAAATTGAGTAAATTCACAGTAGAACAAACATTTAAAGCATGATAGACAAACATATTGTAAGTGGTAATTTTGATAAGCGGATGGTAATACTTTTATGTGGAGGTAAAGAGACTGAAAAATGTTTACAAAATACTATAGTCCTTTTATTTCTATAAACTGGTTAAGTACTCTTTAATTTTATCTTTTTGTTGTTATTGTTATATCTGTTCCATTTTTGCCAATTTCTGAGCTTTTGAGGCCATTTCGACTTGTTGCCATTTTTTGGGACTTGTTTAATCTTGTTCAGACTTGACTTGTCTATTGGGACATCTTATGTGCCAATTCTATTTTTCAAATTAGCTAGGCTATTATTTATGCTTTCTAACTGGCTGTCTCAGGTAGACTCTTATTCTCCGACTTGGGTATATAAACCCCTCTGTTTCCTCTATTTGTGCCTATGTTGTCTCTTTGACTTCTTGTTGGTCTGCCTAGCACTGAAAGAGACCCACGGCATCCTCGAAACAACAATATGCTGCATAATATGCATGTTCAAGTTGAACTTACCTTTAAAGAGGTGTACAACAAATTATCCTAAATAATTATCAAATCAGCTAATATATATATATACTATAAATAATAACAGAAACAACTACAAAATTTCCAATTTTTTCTTTCTGTCAACATTTTCAAAATTCAGGATCATTTTTTTTTTTTAGTCATTCTGAAAAAAAGTAAATTAAATTTATAAGGCTGTTGTCTTAAAAAAAGATTTTTTTTAATTACTAAAATTTGTGATTTAAAGTCTCCTTGGTATGAGACTTAAAGGCAACCTTTTTTTCATTTGTGCCTTGCACCCTGTCATAAAGTCAATTGTCCTTACTCAAAATTTACTTTACCAGGACTTACCTTTGATGCTTTCACTAAGGGTGGAGCATGGAAACTCCTGGTTCACAAGCCGAAGAGAAAAAACACACAAGATATACAATAAACACTCTTATTTAAATTGATCAATTACTTTAAGATTTAATTTCATATATATATATATATATATATAGATAGATAATCTTAATAACCAAGATCTATATATATATAGATCTTGGTTATTAAGATTATTCATAAATCCATTTTTTTGGCACATATATCTCTAACAATATTTAATTAACACATATATTTACAACACGTTATTTAATTGACACATATATTTACAACACATTATTATTATCTACCGAAAATCTAAGTAGTTCTTTTATTTAAAATACCAGAGCTTGTTATTACAATTGGGGTTCGTACAACTTTATTGTTACCAGGGATGTATCTAGAGAAATGTGAGTGGTGGTTGATTTTCCAGAAATATAATTGAGAATATAAAATTTCAAAACGGGCTTCACGTTAATTCGCACACACAAACAGTATAGTATTGTATACTTTTATATTAAAGAAAAACATTTGATAAAATTGAATATAAATTTTTTTAAATGTAATTATAATATGTATATTTTTTTGGATGAGTGGTGGTCGGCAATTGAGTGGTGGTCGGAAATTCTGAGTGATGGAAACCCCGACCACCACCGACCACTGTAGATACATCCCTGATTGTTACTTATACGATAGGTATTATGAATTGCGTGCCTTCCATAATCATTTTAACAGATGAAACATATCCATACCTTATGTTTGTTTGCACCTTGATATTTGATGGAGCCAACACTATGCTGGGTGTCTACGTATAATATTTTAATACGCCACTATTTCACTGTGCTCATATTTAGTTCACACATCACATTTTTTGCCGATCCGCGTTTCTTTGAGCGATAGCAGAAGATATTTTTGATACACCTAAAACATTGGGTGCATCTAGGACGCTGTCAAAATTTAATCTAGTGGAAACTTCTAGAACATTCTTGAAACACTTTTTCTTTTCACCTTGCAGTGTCATACCACCTCTTTTGATTCGTTGTTGTGATGGAGGGGATGAACGCTGTTTATGTTTGCGCTCCCATTGGTTTTCTCTGCTGCATTTACAGAGACTGCTACATTTACATTAACTTGCTTGGCATCCGTAATTGAAATGTGAACATGTCGTGTGATATCGTACGACAGGGTATCCCCCCTCTGCAAGTGAGAAAGCCAAAATCTGGATAACACCATCTGTGTATACTGAGGCACTAGTATCACGAAACACACATGTAAATGCATTTGAGGAAGTATTATATGATGTACTGAAATGTACATGCAATGATGAACCATTCTACTGAAGCACTGAAACATATGTACACATTGAGTACATTTAGTAAATATTGTTTCAATACACTGCAAACATATCTGTAAATGACATGTAGATCACCGCATGGAAGGCACACTATATTGTAACATTGAAAATGCATATATCGATGCACATGAAGAAACTATTACTGTTCAGAATATACACTATTTATCTTTTGGAAGGCACACCATCGTATTTTCGGAAGGCACACTATCGTACTTGGAAACCATAGTATATCAGCACGGAAGAATGAGTCATTGTTCTGTGACTTAACTTTCATAAGTTCTGGGACTTAACTATCCCTATTGTCACTGTTTCTTAATACAGTCTATGGCACACTTTGCATGACAAATTATGCTATCATATTTGTTACTTGCAGTTACATTTATATACATATTTATTATGTTCCTTATAATATATACAATTCATTACCTTAATTTCTTACCTTTACAGACGTATATCTTTTTCAACAATTCTTCAGATAGCAAAAATTAAGCATGCATCCACAACAGAAGGTCTTTATTTTACTTCCTATAAGACATACAAAAAATTTAAAAAAAAATTTTGTACGTCTTATAGGAAGTAAAATAAAAACCTTCTGTTGTGAATGTGTGCTTAATTTTTGCTATTATAACATCAGACGTGATGCCAAATTATTTATTAATTCTTCAGATGTATACATTTCTTAATTATAGTATTATGAAACCACATATAATATAAATGTGTTTATATGCATGTAATAATCATGGCAATTATGAACAAATACTTATCTAGCGGCATGTATAAGTATCGACATATCTACTATTTTCGCTATGCCAAAAAATAATGTGCCTCACATTCACGCAGTCGTCCTTTTAACTCAGTCGACCTGCCCAGCTGAGCTGTCCTGGAAATCCAAACAAGAGGAGAAAAAAAAAATTCCCGCTTGACCGAAAAGAAGAAGCTCTCCTTCCTTACCAAGAACCAGTTACCATGGAAACTGCATATCGTGTAATGCCCCTGCATGGAGAGATTCGCACTTTCCCTTTCTGATGTGCGCAACATTACGTAAGAGGGGTTAACTGTCTCATTATATATCACTTATACATATTTTTTCCATACATTTATATTTATATTATGAATTATGTTGTTATTATTTACATTTTATTTTTGTTTTATCCTCATATTTACACGTTAATGAATAAAACATTTATTTTCCTACTTTTATCACTGCTGGTTTGAATTTACATTTTTGCATTTTCTAAAATTATATCTTGTAGAGCTTATATGTTTTGGTTTATTTGGCTTACAGTTATTATAACTTTTGTTTGCATGAGATTAACTTTTGTCAGATGTTTGCCGTAAATGATCACTTCGTAAATACTTTTTGGGCAGTTCTGCTTTATATAGCTTATTTGCATGTACAACGATCCATTTTTGATTTGGATCATATACCGGCGTGATAGCGTAATTATTATTACAGGTCAGCTTTACAATGCGATACGGTCCTTGAAATTTTTTTTGTAACGCTGTGGTGGGTCGTACAGATTTTAAATATACAATCTGCCCTATTAATAACTTTTTTTCTCTCACTCTTTTACATATCTTTTCCTGCCGAATTTGCACCTGTATTTGTTTCTTCTTTGTATATTTATTAATCTTCTCCGCTAAAGTAAGTGCCTCACTGAGTTCGTTATCGTATTTAGTTTGAGTCAAGATTGGGCTGTCATCTGGCTCTGTCACTTCTAAATTATTTTCCCCGGGTAATTTCAAATCTCTAGTAAGAAACAGAATAGCGGGGCTGTGTTCAATGTTAGCACTCGGTGTAGCATTGTGAAATAACTTTACATATGGCAATACTTTATGCCAATTGAACGTTTCATTCGCCATTGCTGCTAACGAATTTTTTATGCTTAAGTGACTTCTTTCTAAAATTGCATTTGAGCTAGGTTTATAAATTGAAGTATACTTCAGTTTTATAACATGTTGCTCAACAAATTTTTTAAATTCCTCGCTTTTAAGTTATTTGGCATTGTCCATTAGCATCCACATTGGAACTCCATTTGTCGCTATTCAGTTCATTAATACCTGTAATACGGTTGCAGTATTTATATTTCTCATGGGTACTGCCTCCAGGAATCTGGAGTAGTGGTCAATCATTGTAATTATATATTCGTGTTGACCGTTACTTCTGGGTAATTTTCCTACGATATCTAATGCAACTGTATGATTCTGCCGATTCGGGCGTGGCACCCTTTGTAATGGCATCGGTTTTATAGCCTTATTTTTATAACACAAACATGCATCACATGATGCACAAAAATTTTTCACATCTTTGTACGCACCTTTCCAGTAATATTTTCTATTCAGAATTTGATAGGTCTTTTCCACTCCAAAGTGAGGTGTATGGGCTAACTCAATAACTGCGTGTTTGAGACTATGTGGAATAACAATTCTATCATTTTGAACTGGATTTTTTATTGATCTAGCAGTTCTTATCATGATCAATTGTGTTTTTACATCTCTATAATATTTAGTCAAATATTTTGGCTGTTTTGATTTTGCATTAAGTCCGTTTATAATTTTTTTTATTTCTTTATCTTTGGCTTGTTCTAAAATTTTGGCTACTGTTAAAGTGCTATCACTGGCAATAATATTATTTATTAACTTTGTCTTAGTTTGTTCTGAAAAAATTTGGCGTGACATAAAATCGCTGGGATTATCTTGTCCTTTAATATATTTTATGTCAAAGGAAAATTGTTGCAAATTTAATAACCATCTTGCTATTAAGTCTGAATTTTGATTTTCTAAATGAATGTAATGCGTTAATGTTTTAGAATCTGTGAAAATTATAAAGTGGGTACCATATAAAAAATCCTTAAAATGTATTATAGCATCATGAATCGCTAGCAATTCTAGTTTCATGCTAGGATATTTCTTTTCACTGTCAGATAGCTTTCTGCTGTAATATTCAACAGGATGGTAATTTTCATCAATTAACTGAAGGAGAATTAATGACGCCGCTACTTTTGAAGCATCTGTTGAAAGGAAAAATTGTTTCGACATATCAGCTGCCCTGACAACTGGTTTCGACAAAATTGCATTCTGCAGTTTTACAAAAGCTTCTTCGCATTTCTTCGTCCATATAAATTTCTAGTCTTTCTTTGTTAACTCAATTAATGGGTTGCATAGTTCAGAAAAATTTTGAATAATGTTCCTAAAATAGTTACATAAACCTAAAAATGATTTTACTTTTTTTACTGACGTTGGCACAGGGAAATTCGTTATCTTTTGTACATTAGCATCTGAAGGTGTTATGCCTTCCTCACTTATTTGAAATCCCAAAAATTTGATCTTCTGTTTACATACTTGTAAGTTTGATGGGTCAATGGTTAGTTAAACCAAACTTGCATAATCTTGAAAACACAATTTTTATTCTCTCCAACATTTCCTCAAATGAATTTGCGGCAATTACAATATCATCTAAATAAAATTCAATTTTCTGTTCTTTTAAATCTCCTAAACATTTCATCATAGATAATGAAAAATAAGCGAATGAGTTTTTTGCGCCAAAGGGCATTCTATTAGGTTTAAATAATCCGTCGTTCGTAGCAAATGCTAAAATTGAGCTATATTCAAGTTTTATCTTAATTTGAAAAAAGGCAACTTTTAAATCAATGACAGTATAGAATTTGTGGCCTGCGATGTTGTGCAGAATGTCACTAATTTTACCAACATTTATAGGCAATAATTCTGTAATCTGGTTTAGGAGTCTATAATCTACTGCTAAACGAATTTTTGTTGTTCGCTGTTGCTACTGTTATTACTACTGGTTTTCTTTTTAATTAGTAAACATGGGAAGGAATAGTTACTGGTACTCTTTTCAATTATCCCTGCTTCACACAATTGTTTTAATTCACTCTCGAGTACAGGATTTAACATCCTTGGCAAGGGATATTATTTTCATTGAATTGGATATTGATGTAAAAGTAGTATGATATAAAAGTATTCAGACCATATGGATCCATATGGTCTGAATACTTTATTATTCAAGGAAAATTGCAATAAAGAAAGATGCAGGAATAGTCAAACATACCCTCTCTTTGAAAATTCAATACCTAAGAAAACTTATAGACACCAAAGAGGAAATAAAAAGCAACAATTTAATTACATCAAAACAGAAGAAAAAATCTCAGACTTCATAAAAACAGAAATAACGGTGAAATTCGGATGGATCAAGAATATAGCCAACAGTATAAAGATCAAATACTTACAACGTATATGGAATTTTATTATCAATTTAAGTGAAAATAACTGCAATACAGAAGATAAAAACACTAATATAGACATCATTCTGGATTTAATTAAACTCAGAGCCGCAAAATATAACGTAGCACTTGAACCAAAATATCAAATTAACAAATCAAAAGAATTTTTTATCACAACATTTAAGAATAAAATGTTCGAAAATATTCCATTCAACCATATATTACATAATATAGAAGAACGTCTTCCTTTGCCTAATCTAAATATTAAGATATCCTATCGCTTTGTAAGAACCAACGGAAGAAGATTATTCAACTACAATAAATTATGTAAAACAGTGTCTTCATTTAATATTGAATCCTGTCAATGTCATAAAAATATACATTGTGATCCCTACCACAAGCATATAATTACTGGAAACTTAGATTTTATAAAAGATAATAAACTCAAAAACTTATTACAACTTGGTACTAAGTACCGAATACAAGAATTTAATAATATTTATAATGAATTTAATTACGATCTGGAAACCTTCATATACAAGATGGCAGTCAAACACAGTATACCTGTACAAACTTTTAACGCATGGAAATATGCTTTTTACAGTGCTTTTTGCCAATTCTACCCGAGAAGAAACAAGGATTCAGGAGGTTCTCGATTTCCGTCTTCAATCAAACATTTTAATGAAGAATTCGTAATGACATACACCGACAAAATCGTATCGAATTTTGCATTCACGTGTAAAAAATTCTATGTCGATACTTTAACACAATGCTATAAGGATAGTGCCATGTATACCTTAATTCCTAGCAACGAATCAATCATCACTAATAGAATAAAAGCACTGTATAAAAGAATTGGTATGGATATTAAATCAGTAAAATTTCCATACTTGATCCTTATTCCCAAGTTACACAAAAAACCAGTCAAGTTCCGTACTGTAACAGTGGGATGCGGATCGTACCTGGAACAAGCAAATAAAAAACTTCTGAAACTACTCCAATATGTTATAACTGATATTAAGAAGCAAAACTCCATAATGTTAAAAAACGGACAGGAATTGATAGACCGACTGAAATTTTGCCATAAAGATTTGAACTTCAGAAGCTACGATTTCCGGGATCTGTTTAATAACATCGATTTAACAAACCTACAAATGATCTTGAAAGAATTACATGAGGAATATAATTTAAAACCATATATAACTCTCAGAAGATATTTGGATTTGATTGAGTTAGTATTGAATGAAAACATACTATATGACGGTACGCATTACTACAAACAGGTCAAAGGCATACCCATGGATGGTGCATGCTCATCAATATTGGCGGATATTTATCTATCCAAATATGAAAGAGGAACCCATATATTATCGGAAATACCTTATTTCCGTTATGTTGACGATGTGATATTAGGGGGTTATGCAAACACCCCTGACATAGATTTTGCATTCTACCCAAGGGAATTAGACTTAATTGAAAACCCGATCAATGAGGATGGATCGTCAGACTTCCTGGACTTGTCAATAAGAAAACACCAACAGTATGGAATTTATACAACCATACACGACAAGAGAAATTCATACAATATCAAAATTAATAATATTATTGATTGGAATTCAAACCTCACTAAAAATATATTCAGAAATATTATTGTCGGGTACTTCAGAAGAAACAGAAACTACAGTACTTTTAAAAAAGACTGCATTTATGAATGTAATAAAATAATAAATGATGCATTAAAAAGAAATTACCCTAGATATTTTTTACAACATTATTACTATTCCTTTTTCAAAGAAAGAAATTGTGCATTGTTTGATTCTAAATGAGTATTCTTAATCATATATATTTTCATATCTGCGATCCTATCATCATGAAGTCTTATCGCGCATGTGCGACTTTCCCTTATAAAATGTTGTGTTTTCAAGCTGGATTGTAGGGTGTATCTCTTCCATGCTTGGTTCCATCTTTGCTTTTGTGTCCGTTCGGGTGCTTCTGTCTTTGCACATGTGGGAGATTGACCATTGAGTTACATTGGTGCCGTGAGCGTTGCCCGGGTCGTAAAAGCTGCTTTAAGCGGGAAAGGGGTGTCGCAATCCACCCCTGCCATTCTATGCAAATCATATGGTCACTCCTGTTCTCGCTTATTTTTTCTTCTTGTTTATATCCTTATATATATATATATATATATATATATATAGATAGATAGATAGATCTTGGTTATTAAGATTACTCATAAATGCATTTTTTTTGGCACATATATCTCTAACAATATTTAATTAACACATATATTTACAACACGTTATTTAATTGACACATATATTTACAACACATTATTATTATCTACCAAAAATCTAAGTAGTTCTTTTATTTAAAATACCAGAGCTCGTTATTACGATTGGGGTTCGTACGACCTTATTGTTATTTATACGATAGATATTATGAATTGTGTGCCTTCCATAATCATTTTAACAGATGAAACATATCCATACCTTATGTTTGTTTGCACCTTGATATTTGATGGAGCCAACACTATGCTGGATGCCTGCGTATAATATTTTAATACGCCACTATTTCACTGTGCTCATATTTAATTCACACATCACATTTTTTGCTGATCCGCGTTTCTTTGCGTGATCGCAGAAGATATTTTTGATACTCCTAAAACATTGGGTGCGTCTAGGACGCTGTCGAAATTTAATCTAGGGGAAACTTCTAGAACATTCTTGAAACACTTTTTCTTTTCAGCTTGCAGTGTCATACCACCTCTTTTGATTCGTTGTTGTGGTGGAGGGGATGAACGCAGTTTATTTATGTTTGTGTTCCCATTGGTTTTCTCTGCTGCATTTACAGTGCTCATTAGCATGCTTGGCATCTGTAATTGAAATGTGAACATGTCGTGCGATATCGTACATGTTAGATGTGTCCAAATGTCTCTATGTCTTTAGTTGGTATCTCCAGTCAGTTTTTACTTTATGTATAAATATCTGAAGTGTCTTTCAGCTGCAGTTTACATATATAAAATGAAGAGTGAAAACATCCACAACAGCCAAAATGTTTTCATGCTTAATATACAATTAGTATAGTGCATTTGTGCTCTCTCAAGAGTTCATTTATCTTTCAGAAAGCCGAAATTAAGAAGATTTTAAGGACTTTAAAAGTAAATTTCACCACCATTTTATATTTATATTTTGTCACCTTAGCTAAATATCACTAATATTTTTATACCACAATTTATATTTCTTACTTTAAGAATCATGAGCAAAAATTATAATTCAAAGTTCTAATTTGCTAAAGAATTGCACAGGTCATTAAACATTAACTTGCACTAAAATACTCTCTCTGTCAATAGGTATAGATAACAATAAATATTTGCTTATTATTTTCGAGAAAGAGCTGTATTGAGAAAAAGCACCAACATTTTTCATTTAAAAGAGTGCTAAAATTAGCAATTTTTTAGTAAAGATGCTAAACTTTAAGATTCTTATTAAAAAGCAAGAAAATTCATTATTTACATGAAAAAGCACTATAACTAGCTATTTCTGTAAAAAATAATCAAAATTCGCGGTTATATTTAAAAGCACTATTTGAGATTATTTTAAAAGCTTAAAATTAGTTATTTTATGCAACAGTGCTAAAATTTGAGATTGCAAATGGTAAAATTCTCAAATTCATGATTTTTATTAAAGAGTGTAAAATTTGCATTTATATTTAAAATCGCTAAAATTTATGATTCAAAGCCCTATGCATGTGATTCAAAGCCCTATTTTATGCAAAAATGCTAAAATTTTATGTTTCATTAAAAGACACTAAAATTTGACATTTAACTTAAAAGCGTTAAAATTTGTAATTCATTTAAGAGTGATAAAATTCGCAATGTTATTTAATCGCAGTAATAATTGAGATTTTAATGAAAAATCGCTTAAATTTGCAATTTTATTTAAAAGATTTAAAATTCTCAATAAATAAGACAGTAGTGGAAAATAAATTCGTAATAATATGCACAAATTATTTTTTACTGACTGTTTTAAACAAGAAGCGACTAGACTACATTGCCTAGAATACATGGTATTCCAGGCACTATAACTACCGGACCGTCTAGCAAACGAGATCATCCCAAAAGATGAAATCGCTTTTTCTACAAGCACGTGATCATTTCCGACTGTTCCGACACCTCTGAAGGGTCTTGGCAGCTGGCCAAGTACGGCGTTTTAGCATGAGTCCAAGCATGGATGGAATTTTCGTCACCACAAACTACAATATTGTTTAATGTATTTAGAAAGATGAAACAGCAGAAAATTTTTGCTTAGAGATGAAATCTAGGAATTTTGCAGACATTAAATTAGTACCACAGATTACTAATATTTTTATTCTTCTGGTCCTATCAAACTTTTGGTGTTCTCAGACCAACGGACCGCCAATGATTTCGAACGCTGCTATAGGAAAGTGACCATGCGCCAGGGGCGGCCATTGGGGAGGCCGCGGGTATGCGGGACACCATTGAGTAAACACCCAAAATTATTTTTTTAGTTATACAGATTTATTACAATTTCTATTGAAACAATCTGAATTTTTGGTTCAATTAAATCGAGAATTATTAAAAATAAGTTATGAAAAATGTCACTAGATGGCAGCACTACAGCTTTCTTCAGAGAAAGGAGACTCACGAAAGCTGTAGTGCATAGAATTTTCAAAACATAAGGGGAAAATACAGGGATATTTGTTAAAGCCGACTCTCTTTCATCGGCTTCTCCTGAGTGAACGAATGGTACAGGAGCAATATTAGAAATTTGGAGTGAAAAAAAAACAGATATTGCAGATTTACTAGTAGATTGTGTCGCAGTCTGAAAGCACTTCTCCCCAAAGAGAAATAGAAGAGTAGGAAAACATGAAGAGGGATCTCTCAAATTGGCTCAGTTTCGCTAATTTGGCTTCAATTTTCTACATTTAAGAATGTGTTTGTTCTCTTTCTCGTCTTATTTATAAATTTGGAAGTTTAAATAAACATTTGAACAAATGAGTGGATTAAGTGTACGTGTGTGGTGATAGGAAGGAGGGGGGTTATGATATTTTAGGGGTTTCTGACCATTGTGAATAAAATGTGTTGCTTAGGACACTCAGTTGAGGGATCATTTGACCCATCCAGCTGTCTTAATTATTGAAGTTGTTTCGCATTTCATCATTTCTGATGCAGTTTGTCTGTTGTTCTGTTCTTCGGGAAGGGATTTATTTCTGTGCTCTGGTTGATCTGCTGGTGATGAATTCCAATATGTTTGACTTCAAAATAATTCTTGAAACATCACGAGTTTCTTATTTTTGGCATACATGTGACATATAGGCTATTTTTAGTGACACTTTCATAAATGTGTTGTTTCGAACATTTAGTTTGAGTTGACTTACCCAGCTGTCTTACTTTTTCAGCTATTTAACATTAAAAAATGCCTAAAAATTAAAGAAATTCTAAGTATTTATCAAAAACTTTAAAATTAAATTTTCAACATGATCATTTTATCTGACGTCATTTTTCTGGAAATTTTGGCTCAACCGCTGACGACTATATTGTCTAGATACCTCTAGGCTTATATTTAAATTGAGGTAGCTCCCAAATTTCTTATCTCGGCTTCTAATTCAGCAATTTTGATTCTAATGATGGTTAGTCTCTGCACTATCTGTACGTGTCACATGAATATATATTTTGTGCCCACCCCCTGGACGTAACTTTTAGCTTAGCCCCCTCAATTTTAAATCTTGTTTCCTAACTGAGCAATTTTGGTTCTGCTAGTAGCTATAGTCTCTGCACCATTTGTACATGTCACCTAGATATACATCTTTGTGAGAACTCCCCAAGATTAACTTTTACTTCAGTTACCTTCCCCCCCTCCCCCCCAATTTCCCATCTCAACTCTTAATTGAGCGGTTTTGATTTTACTGGTGGCTATAATCTCTGCACCAGCTGAATGTATCATCTTGATATACATATTTGATGGATATAATATACATACATTTTTTGTGTCAACCCCTGGGCGTAACTTTTATCCACCACAATTTTACATCCTTGTTCCTAATTGAGCAATTTTGGTTCTGCTAGTAGCTATTGTCTCACCATTAATACATGTCACCTGGATCTGTATCTTTATAGTGATAAATCTCTGAGCATAACTTTTACTTCAAATAGCACCCCCACCCCCCACCCCACACACACACACTTATCCATCTCGACTCCTACTAAAGCGATTTTGATTCAGCTGGTGGCTATAGTCTCTGAACCACATGTACATATTACCTTGATATACATATTTGATGGATATAATGTACATACATTTTTTGCGTCAATCCCTGGGAGTAACTTTTAGTTTAACTAGTCCCCATAATTTTACATTTCAATTTTTAATTGAGCTATTTTGATTCTACCGGTGACTATATATTCTCGGCACCATTACATGTGTCACCTAAATATACATATTTATTTTGTCAACCCCCTGAGCTTAACTTACTTCAGATAGCCCTCCCCCCTCCCTTCAAATTTCCCATCTTGCTTCCTAATTGAGCGATTTAGATTTTGGTGGTAGTTATAGTCTCATAAGTGCCACTTGGATATACATCTTTATTGTGTCACCTCGCCCCCCTCCCTGGGCATAACTTTTACTTTATACTATATTTTATAGTATGAGAAAGTAAAAATATAACACTTCCGGACACGATTATTTTACACGGGAGATTTTTATAGATATTTACTTATGCCTATAACTACGTTATTACAGAAGTAATTTATTTTTATATTTAGCAATTATTGTTGAATAAATAAGTACACACAAAAATAAATATATCGAAAAACATATTTATTTTTGAAGGAATGGTTCTGTGTCTTTTGTTAATGCTTTAACAATTTCAGAAAGTATAATACATTATACAGTAAAAGCAATTTGCCATTTTGTACATAAAATTAGATAGCAGAATGAACAAATTTATTTTATTAAAAAAAAAATCTTTAAAACATATCCTTCGTAAACTAAGATTTGTACTTGCCAATTTAGCTGGACACTGTTTGTTTATTTTCCAGGAATGTAGCAACCCTGGTGTCGGAAAGTATTTTAAGGGAGTGGGTATGATCAGTCTGTGCTTTTATTTATCGCTGCAGAGTTTTAGTTTCGAGGCTGCGTATGTCATTATCATTTATTGTTTCTGAGCTTTATTTTGTCTACTTAGTAAGTTACATTCAACTTCACTTAATTTACATTTATATTAGCCTGTGTGCGTATATATATATATATTATTTTAGCTTTTATTATAAGCGAATGTATTTCTATTAGTTCCAATATTAATTCTGCACTTTGAAGTGATGTGTAAAAGAACACGATGGACCCTGGACCATCGTGTAGTTATGCTTCTGTTGAATTGGAAATAAACAGCGTGCAAAGTATTTTAAAAAGACCATTTTTTAAGCTTCAATTAGCAAAAGAACTAATCATCAAAAAACTTGGCAGACCGATGCCTGTTTTAAAAATAAAACAAACAAGTGTTAAAAGAAACAAAAACCATAGCTTTCAGAGGCATTTCAATGCAGATGTACACAAGAAAAATGATTGGATATGTGGATGTGAAATTAATGATGCTCTCTTCTGTTTTCCTTGCTTACTGTTTTTATCTTCTCCAAATGAATGGACAAGATGTGGCATTAGAGACATTCATCACTTGCCAGCAAAAATGAAAGCCAGCAAAATACTTCTCATCATATCAATTGCTGCATGGAACTACCTGTTTTAGGAAAAGTAAATATGTAGCTAATCAGATGAGTTTTCAACATAGGGAAAATATAAAAAACATAATGAGCAAGTTAGGCAAAATCGACATATCTTAAGTCGAATCATAACATGTGTAAAATTCTGCAGTGTTTTTGAACTAGCTTTGAGGGGGCACGATGAAAGGGATACCTCTTTAAATCCGGGTATTTTTAGAAGTTCAATAAACTTCACTGCTGAACTGGATACCATGATGAAAGATCATCTTGATTGTGCCAAGGTCTTTAAAGGAACTTTAAAAACCGTTCAAAATGAAATACTGGATTGCATGTTAACAGTTTGTCGTGAGGAGATAGCTAGCCAGATAAAATCATCAAATTTTGTTGCTATTCAATGCGATGATACAATGGACATTTCAAATCACTGTCAAATGGTGATGGTATTTTGATACATTAATCAAGGTTTAGTTCACGAAAGGTTTTGAAGATTTTATAACCCTAAGGGAAGAGATGCCGATGCTCTAAGAGACTGTATTTTGGAGCAGATTAATCCTCTTATGGACACAAAAGAGAAATTAATTGCACAAACGTATGATGGGGCAAATGTTATGAGCGGTTCCACTGATGGTGTGCAAGCAAAAGTACGCAATGTTTATCCATATGCTTATTTTACACATTGCTATGCTCATCAACTGAATTTGGTACTGGAAAAGGCAACACATCAAAACACAAAGGTATAGTAAAGGTAAAGAAGAGTATTTTTTTCTAATTTGTCTGCCATTCCAGCCTTTATTTCAAGTTCTTCTCATAGGTCAGACGTTTTGGAAAAAATTGTACATCGCAGACTTCCTAGAGTCAGAATTATACTATTCGAACGGTGAATATTGTTTAAGAAAATAGAGAAAAACTGATTGATTGCTTAGAAGAAATAGAAGAGAGAACCTTACTTGCAATGAAGCAATCACTTGTAATGTAATCACAGTCACTTGTAATGAAGCAAGCAGTTTGAGAAGCACTCTTCAAGATCCAGATTTTGTGTTTTGGCTAACACTATTTCATCAGGTTCTTCCTCATGTGGATATATTATTTAACCAATTGCAAGCAAGGGAGAAAGACAGTATTGAAATACATAAGGGCATTTGTAAGTTTAAGAAAAGCATTTATCAGGTGAAACAGCATATCGATAAAATACAAGATAGTACAGACAGAGATTTCACTTGTCAAAAGAGGAGTAAAAATGATGTTAGCGACAGAAAAATTGTTGTTGCAAAAGAAGTATGCAATGTAATTCTTGCTCACGTCAAAAACCGATTTTTATATACTAGCCATTTAGAGGCCGCAACATTGTTAAATTCAGAGTTGATTGTTTTCCACCATAAAGCATTTCCAGAAAAGAAACTAGAATTTGTTGTTGCAAACTACTCAATGCTCTTGAAAAATAAATTGAAAATGGAGTTGCAAGTAATTTACTCTAGATCTGATTTTCACGATGTTGCAGGGGCTACTAGGATTCTTTCATTTATTCTTGACAACAATTTGAAGCAAATGTTTAGTGAAGTTGTTAAATTACTTGAGATAATAATAACTACACCTATGTCTACAGCAGAATCTGAACGTTGCTTTTCCACCTTAAGGAGAATAAAATCCTTCTTAAGAAACACAATGAAAAATAATCATCTGAATGCATTAGCAATGATGTCAATCAACAAGGAACTTGTACAAGATATGGAAAACTTTGACGATCGAGTTTTGACCCTATTCGTCAATTTAAAAGATAGAAGAATGGACTTCTCTTATAAAATATAAACTAATATATTTAAAATGTGTGCATAGTTCTTTGATAAATGAAAATATTAATATTTCATCATTTAACATATCATTTAGGACTTAATTTAAACTTTGGATAACTTTTACAGCCATTCATCATATCTATATTAATTTTACTATTTTTCATAAGTTTCTAGGTGGAGATGGGGTATTTTTTTTTTTTTTATGTGTTGAGTTAGTGTATTGTTATTTAAGTAACATTAAACGATTGTTTAGTGACTTAATATTGGAATTTCACACACACACACACACACACAAATACGTTCAACTAATCTAACTTAAATTGTGTGTAAAAAAAAGTCCTTTTGATTGCTGTCTAAAAGAATCTAAAATTAAAATAATTCATTAGAAACAGCATAAACAATAGATTAAAAGTATCAATTGGTTACAAAGGCGAAAAATGACCTTATGCTTTTAGCCCCTCTGAAAGAGGTTGATATTTTTAATCAACAACTTATGTCGTAACTAGTAAAGTATTTTAATTTCAGATAAATTTAATGTTTTACGTCCATAAATAATAATATTTTTCTCCAATTTTGTATATAAGGGCTTTTCATGTTAAATATACAAATATATGTATACTTTATGGATAAACATTTAGTGTAGACTAGCATGAGGAACCAATCACTGATTATTATATTTCTTTTATATTAAATAACCTCTATTGAATCGCCTGGAAATTAGCTTGAAAAATCACTAAAGGCAGCATGCTTAAATTTATATTTATGCAGAAAATGTCTCCATGTGTGTTATAATTAAGATTACGTATATACAGGGTGATTATAATTCAAGTTCCCGGTTTGAAAATGGTCTCAAATAAAAAGCACTGGTCAAAATGATTTGAAATTTTGCGTGAACACTCATGGAGCAATGGAATTTTGTTTGGTGAAAAAAAAACAGTAGTTCAAAAAGTCGCCGCTAGGAGAATAATTGAAGCTTTACTACACTAGAATGCAATACAAAAGTAATAAACGTTGACTTACTCATTGGCTAATGAGGTAATAAATGTTCAATATGCTGTCCTTCGCATTCTGAAACAAGCTGAAAGTGCAAAATAGCATGTTGAATAACAGATTTGAGTGTTTCTGTAGAGATGTTGTGGATGTGATGCATGATGTTAAGTTCCGCTAAATTGGTAATGTGTCCATTAAACACAACATTCTTCAGATGCCCCCAAAGCCAAAAATAAAATGGATTGAGGTCAGGGGAACGTGCTGGCCATCTTACAGGAAAATGGCGGATGATGATTCAGTCATCTCCAAAATGACTGCGAAGTAGCCGCTTCACTGGTTTTGCGATATGTGGTGCAGCCCCATCCTGCATGAAAATAGTGTTATTGATACACTGACACTCTTGCAGTGTGGATATAATGTGACTTTTCAAAAGACGTTCATATCGATGGCCATTGACAGAACAGGTGACGGGGCCATGAGGGCCAACTTCCTCAAAAAAGAAAGGCCCGATAATAAATGCTGCTGTAAATCCGCACCACACAGTGACTTTGGGGGAATGAAGACACGCCTGGCGTAGTTCCTGTGGATTTTCGGTTGCCCAGATTCTGCAAATTTGAGTATTAATAGTTCCATGGAGATGGAAGTGTGCTTTGTCAGTCCACAAAACCTTTCAGGGCCATTCATCGTCTATTTGTATCCGAACCAGAAATTGAAGTGCGAACATTTCACGTGCAACATTGTCCGCAGGTAGCAACTGTTGAACATGGGTCAGTTTGTAAGGATAACATTTCAAAATGTGTTTCAAAGTACTGGAGGGTACGTCTAATGATCGGGCAATTCCACGTGCACTCGTAGATGCACTAGCGTTGCGCTCTTCTTCTAACGCTGTAGCTACGTCTTCCACTATCTCTCCATCAACTGCTTTCCGTCCCCTGCCAGGTTTAATATTCGAAGAGCCAGTCTCTTCAAATTTTAAAATCATTTTGAGCAAGCTTTTGTCACACAGAGGACCAGATTTTAACTTTTTCAACGTTCTGAACTTTCTAAGAGCTACTAAACAAGAGCAGTTATTCTCATAAAACAATTTGACAAGAAGAGCACGATCTTTTAATGATAGAGTCATTACGACAGAACAATAGAGATTTTTCATTAAGTTATGAGAAACAAGTTCCGCTCTTTCTTTTTTATAACAAACGTTTATTGCAACATCACTGTCTTATGCAAATTTGCAGCAGCATTTGAAGAGCAATTATCCAAAACAAGTTAAATCCACTTTTTGTGAAAAAAAGATACGGCTTAAGTTTGCTTAGAATTTAACATTGTTTCAATGGATGAAATTTTTTTTTCATTACTTGTATGCATATGATGATGAAAGATTGACTTTTAATTCAGTATTCGAAGGACAGCATATTGAACATTTATTATGTCATTAGCCAATGAGTAAGTCAACGTTTATTACTTTTGTATTGCATTCTAGTGTAGTAAAGCGCCAATTATTTTCCTAGTGACGACTTTTTGAACTACTGTTTTTTTCTTCACCAAACAAAATTTCATTGCTCCACGAGTGTTCACGCAAAATTTCAAATCATTATGACCAGTGATTTTTATTTGAGACCATTTTCAAACCGGGAACTTTAATTATAATCACCCTGTATATAATATGAATAAATCATTATTGAATGTTAAATATGAGGTCATAGTTTCTAATGTTAAAACCATAAACCAAGTTATATATATATATATATATATATATTCAAAATCACTATCCAAGGACATGCGGGGTTTATGTTTGCTTGTTTGTGTGGGCTGAACCTGACATGCGGTATTAATGCCCAGCACAATCCCCCGACATTTGTTGTCGTTGTTTTGTTCTCTAGGCAGAACGTTAACTTGTGTAAAATAACATTTATTTATATTAAATTTTACAAATATATATACAGCATACTAATACTTTGCAGAGAGATTCTGCGGCAAGCGGATAAATCCTGATTGTTGGAACGTTAAGTTCGAAGCAGTCGAAAGGAGGTTTCGACTGCGTAGTTCCAAAGTTCGAAAGCAAGTTGACCGATCGAGATTTTAGGAGCGAGACTCTGTCTGAAAAGATGAAAGTTCTTTTCTAAACTGAATTTTGTAAATGCCCCAGAAGGAGTGACCGACCATCTTATTGGTCGTCGTTGGTCTGGGGCTCATTAATGGGGGTGCCCCCCATGCACGCCACGTGTTTCCGGTGTGCACCATCGTATTGTTTTTCACACATGCCGGTGACGAAAATTATGGCTTTCACATGCCAACATACTGTCACCGGCGTTAAAGTTATGTGTAAATCGCCATCGGGAATCTTTGGAAGTCAGGCATCCCAAAACAGGAAATGGTATGCGGTTTCCTTAGTTCACAGAGAAAAGCCGCTTCTAGTTCATTTTGGTGCAGGTGGCATAAATGGCGATAGTTAACCGCCACACACTCCCCTCCTTAAAAGTTTCCAGTGAAACCATAACAATCCATGAAACAAACATGACGGTCTGATCGTGTCGTAATTTTCGGAGGCATATTTGGCACTGATGAAGCTTGAGTGGTCGAAACCGGTTGGCTGGTTGTTGCCGGTGCATGTACTTCATCATTATTCACATAAAATGCCGGTTTAATATGATCAAGTGCAATGTTCGTGGGCAAGGGGCCCACGAGGTCGATATATATGTGTTCGAACCTCTGCGAAGTTTTGGGGAAAAAACCAATGGGTGGGACAGTGTGTCGTTGAATTTTACTCTTTCGACAAGGGATGCATTTTCTCGCCCAATCGTTAATATCCTTATTCATATTTGACCAGACAAAACGATCGCGGAGTGACTTCGAAGTTTTTCTTATACTTGGATGAGATAAATTATGTAAATTTGAAAAAACGTTGAATCTCATAAGCTGCGGTACATAAGGACGCGCCGTACCCGTGGATACGTCGCAAAATAATTTAGCTGACGCATTTGGAATAGCGATTTGCTTTAAGTCGATCGAGGGTGTTCCTTTTAAAATATCTTGAAGCTCCGGATCGTTGCTTTGTAAATCTGCGAGTTCTTCATAATCAATTGGACCAGGTACCGTAATCATATTTATGCGAGACATTACGTCGGCAGGGATGTTATTAGTACCTTCTATATGACGTATATCAGCAGTGAATTCCGAAATAAATGCGAGTTGCCGATTTTGGCGAGACGAGCCTTTTTCCAATTTTTGTTGAAATGCGAACGTTAGCGGCTTGTGAACAGGGTAAAATTTCGCGCTTCCAGCATATGCCTAAAGTACTTGATAGCCGAATACGCAGCTAAAAGTTCTCTGTCGTAAGTACTGTATCTTGTCTCTGCCGGGGATAATTTCTGCGAGAAGAAGGTCAGGGGTTCGATACCAGTATCAAGAACGTGATTCAAAGAACCACCTATCACAAAATTTGATGCATTGACGAATAAAATTAAATTCGCATCCTTAGCAGGGTGCGCGAGTAGCGTTGCCTCAGCTAATTGATTTTTACATGCTAAAAATGCGTCCGTAGCCTCATTAGTCCAATTAACTTTTCTCTTATCGTTCTTTCGTGCCCCCTTTAGATACTCATTGAGAGGCTTTTGCGTATGTGCTGCATGGGGTAGGTGTCTCCGATAAAAATTCATCATGCCGAGAAAGACGCCGTAAATCCTTAATTGTTTCAGGTTGCTTGACATTCAATATCGCTTGTACTTTATCGGGCAAGGGTTTAGTGCCTTTAGAATTTATGAGATGGCCTAAAAATGATACCTCGGATACTCCCAGAACACATTTAGAAATGTTCAGGTTAATTCCGTAGTTATCTAGTTGTTGGAATATCTGTTTTAGATGGAGCTTGTGTTCTTCTTCACTCTCAGAAAAAACCAAAATGTCATCTAAATAAGCAAAACAGAAATTTAGATCCCCTAGAATTTCATCTATGAAACGTTGGAAAGTTTGAGCTGTGTTACATAATTCAAAATTAAGATAGGGAAACTCGCATAGACCAAATGGTGTCATTATTGCCGTTTTAGGAATGTCAGGTTCGTAAACTGGAATGGCGTGATATGCGCGAAAAATATCTAGTTTAGAAAATACTCGCTTGCCATTTAGAGAATTCGAAAAATCTAAAATGTTCCTTATCGGATAACGATCAGGTAAAGACACCTGATTCAAACGACGATAATCTCCTACGCAGCAAATTTCGCCGGAACCTTTAGGCACTACGTGGAGGGGCGACGACCAATTTGATTTAGACTGCCGGCAGATCCCGCGCTCTAGCATAAATTCAAATTCCTTCTTTGTAGGTTCGTACAGCTTCGGATGTAATCATCTGGGTCGTGCATAAACTGGTGGTCCTGAAGTTTCGATATAATGTACCGTCTCATGTTTTACATTTTTGAATTTAGGAGTTGGGTTAGCAATATCTGGGCATTGTCGGAGAATTTGGTAGAAACACGTGTCGCCTGAAATCAATTTGATTTCAGTAACGCTACCTTTCGCTAATTTGCCTGGTATGTGCAACTTTGTATTGGAATCTATTAGTTTCTTTTGTTTTAGATCCACAAGAAGTCCAAATTCTTTCAAAAAATCTGTCCTGATAATGGCTTGGGATACAGATGCGATGACAAATTCCCAACGAAATGCGCGTCTTAGACCTAAATCTATATCTACTAATTTTGTTCCGAAAGTTTGGATTTTCAAGTTATTTGCCGCGAAAAGTTCCAACGAAGATGGTTGAAGTTTTTTATTTAGCGGTTTTGGTATAATTGAAATGTCGCTACTAGTGTCAATTAAAAACTTGCAATTTGTTTTGCGGTCATATACATGGAGTCTACTAGCAGGATCAATTTTAATTTCCG
Source organism: Amaurobius ferox (assembly GCA_951213105.1). Lineage (NCBI taxonomy): Eukaryota > Metazoa > Arthropoda > Arachnida > Araneae > Amaurobiidae > Amaurobius > Amaurobius ferox. Next base: position 127,332,886 of record OX578142.1, read on the forward strand.
CTGTCATTCCTATGTTTGGAATGACAGGCTTTACAAGTTTTTTTGGTCGGCAAATTTGCAAGGGGTATGGCATTTATATGCTTCTTTACCGAAACGTTTATGGTAGAAGCAAAAATCGCTATTCCTTCCTACGTCATTTCCCGTGTCATGATTTCTGAAAGATCGGGCGTTGTTACGCGATTTTGAGCGTGGTCTATTATCACAAAATTGATCTCTCGAGTATGATCTTGATCTAGATAGGCGCTCAATCTGGGAGGCTAAGTCAGCTATCTGCTTCTGCATGCTCGATAGCTCCGTTAATGCAGCATTTTCATTACGCGATGCTACTGCGCAAATATTTTCCAATCTTGCCGTACCTTCGTATATTTTATCTGCCAAATTTGCCAATTAGCTTACATTTTCTGTGCTTGCCGATAGAATTGCGCGGACGTTTGACGGTAAGCGATCTAGCCATAACGATTTTAAAAAATCTTCGTTCACTTTATCGAGAGCTAATTCTCTCATTTGCCTCAATAATGCGGATAGTTTGAGGTCCCCTAGTTGCAATTCTGATAGAAGTTTTCTCGTTAGCGTTAATTCCGAATCTGCAAATTCTGTAATTAGCCTATCTTTTAAGGTCCTGAATTTGTTTTCCTGCGGTGGATTCAAGATTAAATCACTTACATGGGATAATTCCTCCGAGTCTATCACCGCTACGAGATATGCATATTTCGTCTCATCCTTTGTGATATGCAAAATTTGGAACGCATTTTCAACTTGAGCTAGCCATGGGGTTACATTCTTTTTCCAAAAAGGAGGGATTTTGCATGTAACCCTGCTAATTTGGGGTTGCTCGTTGTTTCCATCCATAAGATATAGAAATATATATAATTAAAATACAAAATAATAGAATATAAACAATTTTTACACAGGGTTCCCTAGCACGCAAGTTTGCGAATTAGCGATAATAACGTGAATACACACTGTCCTGAAATAAAAATAATTTTGAGGGAAGGGAAAAAAGGAACTGACCTGTGCTGACCTTAATGAACTGCAGTTGTTTCGGAGGATCCTGCCTTTCAGCGACGTCTGTGTTGGCATGGAAGGGGAGAGCTCTTAGCTGCCGAAAAGGATATCTTTTAAAAGTCCGGAGATGAATAGCAGGGGTCCGAGGAAGGCGAGGTTGCTCCACAGCGATTCTCCTGGGTTGACTTTCCATTCATTGCTTGTAATCGGAAGCGGTCATTCATCATGTCAGGAAGGAACTCAGTTGCTTTTACGAAGTCATCATCAGCTGTTGGGTAGCACTATTTGCGTCTGCGAGCATGCTTGTCTCTGAGAGCAGTCATATATGAGCAGTAATTTATTGCTGTTTGCAGAGTATTGCTCCATTGTTGGCATCCATAGAGAATTGTTCCATATGCTCGGGCGTTCAAGTCCATAGGGTCACCATTGCAGGTGTTTATGTTTGCTTGTTTGTGTGGGCTGAACCTGATATGCGGTATTAATGCCCAGCACAATCCCCCGACATTTGTTGTTGTTGTTTTGTTCTCTAGGCAGAACGTTAACTTGCGTAAAATAACATTTATTTACATTAAATTTTACAAATATATATACAACATACTAATACTTTGTAGAGAGATTCTGCGGCAAGCGAATAAATACTGATTGTTGGAACGTTAAGTTCGAAGCAGTCGAAAGGAGGTTTCAACTGCGTAGTTCCAAAGTTTGAATGCAAGTCGACCGATCAAGTCAAGATTTTAGGAGCGAGACTCTGTCCGAAAAAATTAAAGTTGTTTTCTAAACTGAATTTTGTAAATGCCCCAGAAGGAGTGACCAACCATCTTATTGGTCATCGTTGGTCTGGGGCTCATTAATGGGGGTGCCCCCCATGCACGCCACGTGTTTTCAGTATGCACCATCGTATTGTTTTTCACACAAGCCAGTGACAAAAATTATGGCTTTCACATGCCAACATACTGTCATCGGCGTTAAAGTTATGTGTAAATCCCTATCGGGAATCTTTGGAAGTCAGGCGCCCCAAAACAGGAAATGGTATGCGGTTTCCTCAGTTATCAGATACACAGAGAAAAGCCGCTTCTAGCTCATTTTGGTGCAGGTGGCATAAATGACGATAGTTAACCACCACCACAGACATATAAAAAATGGTAATGGAAAGAGATGGAAAGAAGTCACGGCTTCAGGAAGTCCAAACTAATCTTCTCTCCAATGCCCTTTTTGATTAATACATTGCACAATGCATATATATCCTTTTCTATGTGGTAAAAGGTAATTCATGGAAAAGAGCATTGAAAAAAGATATGAGTTTGTGCTACCTGAAAAGATAACTCATTATGAACTCTGTCTAAATCTTTATTTTATATGTTTTAATGATAATTTTTCATCTTCGGATGCATTCAAAATATTCTTAATGTTACACACACATACACACTCTCACATACGAAATCAACACCTCCCTCTACATGTCGTTCAAGAGCTGTCACTGCCATGCACAGTAAATTGAGCATTATTGTAGCATCATCCTTAGTCGTGAAATACAGAAGTTAAGAAAACTAACTCAGAAGCCCACAGAAATATGCAAAAAAGTAAAATTACAAAATGAAAGATTGGTGTTTAATAAGTACAAAATGATGCATGGTTCAACAAAACCAGTTGAAACACATACAGAAAAGACCATACATGTGAAAGTAGTAAGCATTTATAACAGAATAGACATAACAAAGTTCGTGCAATACATGTGCAACTGACCTACCCAGAAGTATGTATATATACAGTGTTCAAAATATGCACCATCAGTGATAATGCATATCTGGTTTCAGGAAAGAACTGCATCTTGAACAGCATGCAGCATCACAGGGGTTACAGAATTGCAGGCCATAATGATATGTTACTTTACCAAGCTTACTTGAACCAAGTATTGCTTTGCACTAATTAAACACTACTCTTTCATTTTGTAATTAGATTGTTTTACCTATGTCTATTGGTTTCTCAGCATGGTCACTTTCCTACAGGCACACATTACTTCCCCGACACCATAACAGTGGATTTAAAAGTTATAAGGTAGACAGACTTTCCTAAGAATCCTGTATAATGGTCAAAATTAATAATCAAAAGGCATTTTAAATCTTTAAAGGGATAAAGAAATAAAGCTCAATTATTGATCAGCAATGACATAAACAAATGTAGAAGCTCCTTACTGAATCTTGTTTATTAACTTTAAAGTGCCAAGAGCCACCTGTACAATTTTGTTCATCTTCCCAAACAGGTCTTCTTTCGCCTCGCATCAAGTGATAGCTGTATTTCATTTTAAGCTCTTGAACATTTGGTATGTTATGATACACACTCCAAAATGTCTACAAAAATTATAAATCAAAAAAAGTATAAATTTTAAATAATAATTATAAACAGAATATAACATTAACATACATGATGTCATAAAACTCCAAAATATTGAGAACAAATTAAAATTAAGTGTCATTATAATTTTCTACAATTCCATGAAATTAAATGGCATAATTAAACAATGTCATTTATCAAATACCAGGATTTACAAAAGAAAAGGCTTATTAAAAAAATGAAAATTTACTAAAAATAATTCTTTCACACTCCATATCAACAATTTCATTCACTTGCCCCCAGATAGCAGTCAATAAATGTGCCGGAATTGAGAAGAATATTTAAGAAAAATATTTTTTTAGAAAAGAGGCATGCATGTGTCTCTCTCTCTCTCTCAGGACCGAACGCTCTGACAATTATCAAGATTGACAAATTATTGAAGATCATTCAAATTTAAATGTATGAACACCAGTTCATGTGTATGACTGAGTACATAGTTTAAGAAAAGAATGTATCTATGTGTAATATAGAAATATGCATAATAATTAAGTAAAAACTTTAATTAGGTGTTGCCGTGTGGATTTTTACCACAGGTCCGGTCAGGACGTAAATATTATTATTATTCTCCATTAAAATCAACTTTGACATTGACCATGTCGAACACAAACACATGAAAAATCAATTATAATATATAAGTAGACAATGAGGACACTGGATTAATATAAAACAATAAGAAATTTATTTACAAGATTTAAAATAATACTAATATCCAAATTAATATTCTACCTATAATAATACACCTTCACTAAATGATGTCTGTGTCTTGACATGGTGGTGGAGCTTGTGTATTCCAATGATCGTAAGAGCTATGCCGGTGTAGCTTTTGCTACTGGTAGGGTCTCCCATGCCGGACAGGTCAAAGGTGAGGGTCCAGACAAAATGAGACATCCTGGTCATCCAGGTTGAGGGTTGGGAGTGAGGCATCCTGCCTCACCCTGTAAAATCCTCAGGAGTCCACTTCTTGTGTGGATACAGGTGTAGCAATCCCGAGGTACCTGTGCTGTCTTTACTTCTTAAGCTGCAGATGCCATCAATGCTGAGCCCTTAGTAAACATCACTTCTGCTTCATGGACCCTAGTACCACCCTTCGGCCTCTGCCGAAAGGTATACCGTTTTGGGCTCGGGAATGGGATCATGTGGTTGTGGTGCGAAAAGGGCAAAGCAGTATGTATCTGTAGTATTGCTTTTAAGAAACGCTTGTAGTAAAAGGTTCCAGAGGCTGAGTCCCTTGGTTGAGTTGGTTGGATGGTGGAGAGTGTTTCATATCGAGAAATCTCCCTTGGATCCTTGTTGATCCTTGGGCCCTGTGCACCAGGTGCATGTTGTGGCCCGCTCTTCATCACATCTAGCTTTGCGAATGACTCCAGCGGTTACACTTTTCATGTTAGAAAAGTGTGGGGAGACGGAGCCTAGTGGAGGCTCCGATCGAACTGGAAGTAATTCGTGGTTTTTCTCATTTAGTGGATACAACATGGAGGAACTAGATGTGCCATTATCTAGCCCTCCGTGTTGCCATAGAGAAAGTGCTAATAAAGGATTGGGTAAACCTTCGGGTGAATCCCAATCAGCCATTGAAACAACCCCTTTGGGGTTGGATCTTGGTGAAAAGGGGGAAATCTGCAGCCTGGCTGTCTAAGGAGGTGTAGTTGCGAGCCTTGGTGAGCAACACACTGAAATGCTTTTGATAAAGCTTTGATAAAGCTTTTGATAATGCTTTTGAGCAACACATGCTTCTGATAAAGTGTCCATTGACACTATCCTATATGCTCTTGATAGGAAAGGTGTCGATATGACGATCTCCTGTTGGATCAAAAACCTGTTATCTAATACAGGGTGGCTACTCTTCGGACATATTGAAATTCCCTGACTTTTCCAGGTTTTCCAGGTGAATTGAAAAGAAATTCCAGACCAGTAATTTTAACATAAAACGCGCACACACCCCTATGTAGTTACAAATTTGATTACAGAATCTTAACAATTTAACTCCACTATCCAAAAAAAAGTTATATTAAATCAGGAGAAAAAAAATACACATATTTTTTTTTTTTTTTTTTTTACAAATAAATTTTGACATTTTTAATAAAACATACATGTAAATGCAGTAAAATTGGACTACTGAAATATTTTTAAAAATTTAATGGTTTTCATTGAAGACAATAAAAAGAAATAGTCTAAACTGATGTCCTTAAATATGGGCATTGCAAATTGCTCACAATAACAGAGATCATTAAAGATATGCAATAACTACACTATAACAAGCCACAGCCATTGAATAATTAATGTCAATTTAGCAATATCAAAAAAATGTCATTAAAATAGAAAAAAATATAGTAAAATGTATATAATTTACAGAGATGCCAAACTCTGAAAGGAGTCATCAGTAGAAAAATCAGGAGTTTTCAGTAAAACCACATCGACCATCAGTAAGATTTGACGTATATTGACAATATATATTTTAAAACCTTTGAACAAGTTCAAAATGTAGTTTTACTAACTTAACTGAGTTAATTACAACTGAATGGCACTATTTATATGAAAATAATTAGGAAATTAACCTTTATAATTAATCAAAATAAGAAAATAAGTTAGTTTAGTCAAGTTAATGTGCAAGAATAGGGAGATGGAGATCCATGGAAAAGGATAATTTCGTACTCTCGGCAGCGCCCGTAAAACTGAATTTCACGATCGTACTATTTATATGAAAAGAATTGAAAGATTAGACTTTATAATCAACCAAAATATGAAAATACGTTAGTTTAGTCAAGTTAATGTGCAAAAATAGGGAGATGGAGATCGGAAAAGGATAATTGCATACTCTTGGCAACGCCGTGAAAAAAAAACTGAATTTCACGATCATACTATTTATGTGAAAATAATTAAAAAATTAACCTTTATCTTTATAATCAACCAAAATATGAAAATAATCTTGTTTAGTCAAGTTAATGTGCTACAATAGACAGATGGAGATCGATGGAAAAGGATAATTGCATATTCTCAGCAACGCTCGTGAAAAAAAAAACTGAAACCACTCCCACTGCAACTCTTGAACTTCTACTTGGATTGCACCCTCTTTACATGCATATTGAAGCTGAGGCTCTCATCTGCATGAACAGACTTAAATATCTGAAACACTGGAAGGACTACGCAAAATATTTATCTTGAAGTGGTCTAAACAGTAATGCTGTAAATCATCCGTATTTCCATATGCCATCTGATGGCATTCATGTCAAATATACATTTGATAAGCCTTGTGAAATTCAGGTCCCTTCACGGGATAACTGGAAGAGGACTCCTACCTACAATAAAACAGAATTGTATTGCTTGATATACGGATGGCTCAAAGCTAGGCACTAGTACTGGTGCTGGTGTGTGCTGTCCGGATGATGGTACAAAACTGTGTTACCCTCTCGGCAGTTATGCTACTGTCTTTCAGGCTGAAGTTTTTTCCATTCCCATGTGTTGTAGAATTTGCTATGACAGAAATTACAGTGAGCAACCAAATACTTATCTGTTCTGATAGTTAAGCTGCTCTTATGGCTCTAGGGATGTCTACTATGACGTCTTCCCTCGTCTGGGAATGCTATAATGCATTTTGTAAAATTGCTAGCAATAACAGAGTGATCCTATACTGGGTGCCTGGATATTCAGGCATTCCAGGAAATGAGCTGACTGATGAATTGGCTAGAAAAGGTTCTTGTACTCCTTTTGTTGGTCCTGAGCTGGCTTTGGGTGTTCCCAATGAACTTACTAGAAGAACTGTTTATGACATCTTCAGAAAGATTCAGTACAAGAACTGGCGTAATACTAAGGGTCAAAGGCAGCGAAAATACTTAACTGCAACTGCCCTAGCATGCGTCAGAAGGAATTATTGAAACTCAGTAGAACTGGCATCAGAAGGGCTGTTGGGCTCCTTACTGGGCACTGCACCCTTAAAAGACACCTAAATATTATGGGTGTCACTAAGGATTCGCTTTGCAGAGGCTGCAATTATAGTAAAGAAACTGCTGTTCACATTCTTTGTGAATGCGAGGTTTTCTCCGCCCATAGGTTCGAACACATAGGTCATCATGTGATTGAACCCTGGGAGCTGAATGACATTCCTGTCAAGTGCCTGCTTATTTTTGCTTCGGCTACTGGTCTCTTTTCATAGAGATCTTCTCTTTTGGGGTAGTACAATAGACCTCTGGTCGATGTACTGGGCTCGCCTGGAGCCACCCGCCTTCATTTCATTCATTCATTCATTCAATCATAATAATAAACTATCAAGCATTCTTACAGAACTACTTCTCTACAATAATCCAATCTTAAAGTGCACATTAAATTCCCTAAGATACAACCTCAAAAGGTTCAATTACTTCTACTACACAATAACATGTTATATCACTCATTAAAATTCTATTCACACACACACACACATAATATTTAAATTTAATATTGTTTAATTAAGGTACGTAATCGTACGAGACTATGCTCGTGGCCTAATAAAGCATTGTCTCTCCTTCTGATAGAGAGGAGAGAGCAAGAGAGAGAATTAATCACAGAGTACAGTAAGTATCATGCAAGCCTGTCTTCATCTCTTTCAGGGCCGTTACACAATGCCTGAGCTGGGACCTGGCATCTCCGTGCTTACTTTTTAGGTCTGCACAGTTTGGACTCTAAAAATCAACTCTCGATCCCGAAAATTGTGGCTCTCTCGAAAATCCCAAAAATCGCTCCCTCCTACTATTCGAGGCCCCTGTTTCGTGATTCGTTCTAACATCGTAGACCCTGCTATACTATTAGTGGGCATAAGGTTACATATGATATTATCATACCTGCCAACTTATTTGGAGTAAAAATCAGAAGATTTTCGAAAAAAATCAGAAGATTTTCAAAAAAATCAGAATAGCGCGTAAAATGAGTTTTACAGAACAAATCGACGTAAATCTGATTTTCAAAGGACACAACGTAAATAATGCACAAATGTGTGAAACACACAGCTGTTTTGAAATCTCTTTGGAAACAGTTGTATGCATGTACATTTGTACATTATTTACATTGTATCCATCTCTCAAAATATTTTGACACGAAGTTACATCACGTAATTTTACTTTTTATGTTCTGTATAAGTATTATTTATAACATTTTTAAGAGAAAAAACCTTTTCAGCTTACCTGACAAAAACATGAAAAGTTAACCAAATGAATTTTATTTTGATAACATGTTTACAGTAGCTTTTTTCGCTTTTACTAAAAAGGATTTAGAAAATTCTGTTTCATGACACTTGTTATCCTGTTTAAATTTTACAATCAAAATATTTTCAAGAGTTTTTGTCGTCATAGAAGAGCGGAACTGAGTCTTATTCTTTTTTACAGTGCTAAAAATACGTTCACATTCTGCATTGCTGTGAGGAATGGTTAGTATGGCTTTTAAAACTTTAAAATCCTGTCGTATTTACGAATTCCACCTACTGATATCTTTCCCATGAAACCAATTAAAGCATCGATACCAGCATTTTCAGACTGTACCAACTCCTCACACTGAAGTGCTGTAAATTGTTTTTGCAACTCATTCCATACTACATCATTGTTCTCTCCATCTTGAACTGTGAGTAGAAATGGGAATTTCTCCACAAAATATCTAATATCATTAAAAGAAGAATGATCAACTTCTTTTACATTAGCAATTTCTGCATGAAGTAATACCTCACTTTTCAACGGGAATTTTTTTATGATGTAGTCACACGCCGTTTTAAAATATTGTCGGACTGCTGCAAAAAATTCCCTTTTCTCTGTGTTTTCTAATTTTTTTAGTAGGTTGTACGTATTGACCCCAACAACCAAATCATCATCTTCTTTTTGATTTTCCAAATGATGGTAAGGAATTTCAGTCAGATCGTTGAATTTCTTTATTATAAAAGGCTTAACAAACTTAATAAGAAGACTTTTCAACAGTTCCTCAAGGATTTTCTTCAGAATTTGTATCTTTGGAGATGCAGATTGCAGTTGAATATTTATTTCTTCAAAATCAGAAATTGTGTATAATAAAAAACTACAGTAAGTTTTGTTTAGGTCAGAGGAGAGAAAATAAAAAACCCTCTCTTCTACAGAAAATACTGATACCTCATTATTTGACTTTTTCGGGATTTCTTCACTCAACTTCATTCTTTTGAAACCAGGTCCTTCGTTCTGGCTTTTTTTACCTTTAATCGAACATTTCACTTTACTATTTGACTTCACTTCTGCATGAAAAAAACTTAAAAGTGGTTCCCACTGTTCCATTAGTCTTTCTAATGCCCTACTAAGGGATAGCCACCTCGTACACACATGCTTCAAAATTTTTCTTGTTTCTTCCCCATGGAGATGCTGGAACTTTTTTAAACTTTCTTTTCGTTTGCCACTTCTTTGTAGATAATAGAACACATCCACTAAAATTTTATCAATATTTACTGGTAGTGGAGCAGCTGCTTTCTCGGCTGCTAAATTTATCAAATGGCAAGAGCAATCCATAATAATTAATTCATTTTGATGCTGTTTCAGAAAGGAGGCCACGCCTTTTCGATGGCCAACCATAACAGCAGCATTGTCTGCACCAAAAGCAATACAATTTGAAATTGGAACATTTAATTTACTCAATTCATCAATAATCATTTTCGAAATATTCTCTCCAGTTGAGTCTCCATTCAAATTTGGAAGACATAAAACAGCACTTTTAATTTTATCATTTGCCTCATTAAAATAAGTAACAACAATCGGGTTCAACTTCGAATCATTTTCATTGCTACCATCAACAGCTAGGCAGAAAGCAGATTTTTGTAAAACACTTACTAGATCCTTTTGGTGGTCTTTTGCCATTTCACTGACAATGGCAGAAGTTTTGGTTCTACCACAAGCATACTTTTTAGCAAGATTGGAATCAGGAAACATCTTCCGGAACAAAGGAGCAGCATGATCAGCAGCACTCATGGCAAGATTGTGTTCGATCAAAAATTCAGTAAACAAACACTCGGCATGAATAACGCTAGCTTCAGAGTCAGTAGATTTTTGAAAAAAATTGCTGACTTTAGCATTTTGTTCAAGGTTACTTACATTTGATTCATGTTTTTTTGATTTCACATGCTTCATAATGTCACTCCTTCCGCCATGAGTGATTATGAAGTCACACACACACACGTTGCAAAACGCGTACGTATTTCCCTTATGCGACTCTTTAATACAGGGAAAATCGATTTTATATGCCGGTCTAAAATACTGACAATACAGGTTTTTACTCATCTTGACGATTAAATAACGAACTTAAATTTTGTCTGAACACGTGCAACGCAACACTACTTCTGCTTCACCAGTCGCAAAACAGATCGCTCGAGAACGCATTTACATGAAACTCTTCTACGAGCACGCTCTACCTGCCTTGCCCTCCCGACTAGAAAATGGGATTGTCCAATGACGCAGACCAGTTCTCCTCTCCTCGCTGCTAAACGTGGCGCGGTATACGGTTAGAAATTCTTTGGTATAGGGGACAATTTTTCCTTCGATGGGCACGAGACAAAAACGGAATGCAACCCAAATGCTTGGCGACTTTTTGGCGCAGAATATAAATTTGGTGATCGCCAAATTGGCGCGATTTTTAGGCGTAATTAGGAAAAAATATTAAAAATCGTAAAGAAATGGATTACGCGCATAAAATCGTAAAACAAGACAATTTTCGTAAAAATTACGAAAAATTCGTAAAAGTTGGCAGGTATGGATATTATTAGTGAAGTTTTGACACAGGCCTTGGCCTAGGGTGCGGTAGCCCAGTGGAGTTGCACTCGGTAGGCCAGGGTTCGTTTCCCACCACTGCTAACAGCCGCCATTTCATGTGGAGTACGATCACATTAAACATGTGGATCCGTAAGTCCTTTCGAGAGGTTGGTGTTAGGGGAAGGAGGGTACGGTCCCTGTGGATGCCTCCCCCACTGGGTTCCAATCTAAATTGGGTGGCACTTCCCGGCTGTCCAAACAGATACCTTACACCTTTCTGATAGGTCGGACGGTCTGGGTCTCAACAACAGGGCTTGGCCTAGGGGCGCAGTAGTCCAGTGGTCATCAATGCCAAAACTGCCGCAGGGTTCACGCGGAGTACGATCACATTAAACATGTGGGTCCGTAAGTCCTTCCGAGAGGTTGGTGTTAGGGGAAGGAGAGTACGGTCCCTGTGGATGCCTCCCCCACTGGGTTCCAATCTAAATTGCGTGGCACTTCCCGGCTGTCCAAACAGATACCTTACACCTTTCTGATAGGTCGGACGGTCTGGGTCTCAACAACAGGGCTTGGCCTAGGGGCGCGGTAGTCCAGTGGTCATCACTGCCAAAACTGCCGCAGGGTTCACGCGGAGTACGATCACATTAAACATGTGGGTCCGTAAGTCCTTCCGAGAGGTTGGTGGTAGGGAAAAGAGGGTACGATCCCTGTGGATGGTGCGGTAGTCCAGCGGTCATTACTGCCAAAACTGCTACCGTGTTCACGTGGAGTACGGTCACATTAAACATGTGGGTCTGTAAGTCCTTCCGAGAGGTTGGTGGTAAGGGAAGGAGGGTACGGTCCCTGTGGATACCTCCCCCACTGGGTTCTGGTCTAAATTGGGTGGCACTTCCCGGCCATCCAAACAGTTACCTTACACCTTTCTGGTAGGTCAGATGGTCTGGGTCTCAACAACAACGGGGCTTGGCCCCAAATTGTAAAATTATTACACCAGCTGGTCTAACTCCCATGATGTCACGCAATCATGTCCAGTGGAAACCCAAAAGGTCAGTTCCCCACTGGGCCACCCGTCATGATGCCCTTTGTGAGGCAAGCCTCTCCACTGACAGGTGTCCGGGGCTTTTGCATACTTCCGTTCCAGATGTCTGTCCAGGGAAACTCATACATATTGCTTCAAATGTACAGGGGTCACCTCTATATAGGTGCTGATCCTTCCAAAATTTTGTAATGTTACATTTTACTGGAAATGACAATGTAACAGGTGTAATGAAACCTACATAGTCACCGAAGTTCAAAAGACTTCCAATTATCATGCAGAAAATTATAGGAAGTCTATTAAAGGCTGTATGAATTTTTAGAATAGACTGATACTTATCATCTGCTTTCTGAATTTTTACAAAATAAATAATTTGGGACTGGGAAATAAACATGTGGATTGGTGCTATTCATTAAGGGATTGGTTCCATAGCATTTTATACATAATTATTCATTAGAAAATGAATAACGAACTTTAGAATGCCACCATTCTCAGATATTGCACATTTTTCAAATAAAATTACCAAAGGAATTATGTAAAATAAAAAAGAAGTAGTAAGCATCATGTTTAAGCAATATTATGCAACAAATATAGTAACATCATTTTCGTAGATCTGGCTTGTTCCATTCATGAAAAAGACAATTTTGCAATACTTCTGTATTTCAATATCTTACAATTTGTTATTTGCAATTTATTTCACACTATATTAATTAAATGTCAATTACATAAAGTGGATTTTACATGTGAGATGAAATAGTCATTTTGTTTTGACCAATAATGTCACCAAATGCACCAAATTTTAATTCACACAATTTTAATTTAATACCAATAACATTGTGGTATAATTTTATTATTTATACATACATTTAGCAGCTTTCCATATAATAATTAGACAATTGTCATAGTAACCAGATTTGGCTTTCTAAATTAAATAATAAAAAATTAAATAATTATTTCCAAATGAAAACCTAATTAAAATTTGGATTTTAAATCTTAGGAATCTATTATTAATTGCAACTTAAACCATCGGTTTTATATTAATTATTAAAATTGTCTGTCATGTGGGCTACATTGCTTAGCGGACATTAGAAACTTTTCTTGTTATTCATTTGGTTTAGGCTTAGAGCGAAATATAATTATCACTTAGAAATAGTTTTACATGTTATCAAGAAAAACATCTAATTTTAAAATACAATTTAATGACAAAAGCACCATGCCTTGAATCTTATACATCATTATTTCACTCTGAAAGAAGTAAATGAATTACATTATATTAGGAAAGTCATGTGATCACCATATCAGATTATTTTGTTCTGACAACATGTATAGCTATGTTGTACCAAATTAACCCTTTGCGGTTGATTGACACGTTCGTGCGTCAATTGCGAACTTGCATTCAAAGACGTTAGTCACACATTCGCGTCGGAGAAAACTTTATCCTAAAAGACGGCAGTCACTGATGTGCATTTTCATATGGAAAGTTTTTATTTAAATTTATTTCTGTACTAGATGGTGTTAAATGTCCATACAAACAACTCCAATGTATTTTGCAGATACCTGATCTTGGCATAAGGGAGATCTAATGAATCATTTCTCCATCTAGAGCGGTGAAACATAGTTTTGTAATATACACAAATAGACCACTTTTTGTAGTCTCTGCTATTTTATAATTGAGTTTTGGTTCTTGTTTTGATTTTATCTTAATGATTTTGTTGATGAATCATAGGAATATAAGAGAGTATTTTTTTTTTTAAGTTTGGGTTTTAGAGGAATGTACGGCAGTGAAATTATTAGGTTATTTCAGATAAAAGAATAGCTGGGCCAAGACGTTTACTTTCTGTGGAAGAATATACTCGTATGATAAACGAACCGGACAGTAATGAAAGTGATGCAGATAGTAAAGATTCATGAAACTTTGGTATTTCTGATGATGAATCTGAAAATACAAGTGATTCTTCTGATCCTGAGTGTACTATTATTACAACGCAGCCAGCTTCAGTAGCTGTGTCTGCAAATGATGTTTGTACAAGAGATTTAAAAGATCTAAATTCTTTTGAGTTTCTGATCATACCTGAAATCAATCACAATATTATGCCGCCTAATTTAGATAAGGAAATTGATTATTTTAGCATATTTTTCAATGATGAACTAGTAGAATTCATAGTGAAAGCAACTAACGGGTATTTTGTATTGAGATTTTTATGAAAAATTTACATCAAATAGAAAATAAGTATTTCTTTCATTCCTGAAAAAAGTAGATTGCTGTGTTGAACAGGTGATTTTTAGTGTATTTTTTCGAGAATTAGGTTTAGTGCAAAAATTTAAAAGTCTTTTAGGAATCGTGTAGAAATGAAGCGCTTCGTCCTTTGGGCAATGACAGTTCCGGAATGCAGCCGTCCACAAAGGGTTAAATATCATTGGCATTAACTTGGCATCATTTTTGCAATTTTGATGATATTTTCATTAATCTGAGGCTAAACATCGCAAGTTGGCGATATTTCACTAGATTATTCACCAAGTATGCCATATATATCATTATAGGAGGCGCCATGGGGGGGTGCTAGGGTGTTTCCATCACAAATCGCACACACACTCCTTTTTACTTAACAACTGCCCTTTATTCCAACAATTTTCAGTTTCTCTCTCTCTCTTTTTAAATCCTTTTTTTCTGATTTATAAATTTGAGATCAGATATTTTTAGGGTTTCTGGCTAGACCCAGTTCCAAATGACTGCACATGCACAAGGCTTCAATAAAGAGATCTATTGCAAACTCTCACCCATCATGGAAGGATACAGAGATGTTAGTTTCGGGTCGAATTTGGCAGAACATTGTCAATATTGCATTAGCATCTGTGTTAGCGTGTTCATAGTTTTCAAATTTCATTTTATTTAGTATTTTTTATGAATAAGACTGCCAATATCATGTAGAACTCGGTGGACAAAATATAATGAATTAAAGTTCCACAAGGAAACTATGTCATTTTTAAACCATTCATGTTTCACATGAGCACACCCAATTGTGAGCCCCCAATGCATAGCTCCTCCACTTGTGAAAGCCTAGGGAGCGGTAGTCCAGTGGTTAGCGTGCAGGAATTGCACTCAGTAGGCCCAGATTCGATTCCCGCCACTGTCAAAACTGCCACCGTCTTCATGCAGAGTACGATCACGTTAAACGTGTGGATCTGTAAGTTCCTCCAAGAGGTTGGTGGTAGGGGAAGGAGGGTACAGTCCCTGTAGATGCCTCCTCCACTGGGTTCCGGTCTAAATTGGGTGGTTCTTCCAGCCGTCCAAACAATTACCTTACACCTTTCTGGTAGGTCAGACGGTCTGGGTCTCAACAACAACAACTGGTAAAAGCCTGGCATCGCCTATGTATATCGTTAAGTGTTACAAACAAATGAAAAGAAGACCATTTCTTACACACTACAAGGTATATCCATCATATCACGGAATTAAAAACTTGCAAAGCATAGCCTAATATTTAGCATCATTTTTATCCATTTGGTGACACTTTTATCAATTTGGCACTATTTAAAAAAGTCGCCAAATTAGCGATATCTAACCAAATTTTTCACCAAACATTATGGACAGACAAAGAAATGAGTTATTCTTATAATTGTTTGTTATGTTCTTTTCAAGATATTGAATTTCCATCAATTAGTGATTATTTTCGCAGATTTAGCATCATTTTTATCAATTTGGTGACACATTTTTGTCAATTTGACAACATTTAAAAAGCTCGCCAAGTTAGCAATATGCTGCCAAAATTCAACGCCAGAATTTTGCCAAGCATTATAGAAGGAGAAATAGGTTATTCTTATAGTAGATTCTCATATTTTTTCCAAGATATTGAATTTTCATTAATTAGTCATCATTTTTATTGATTTAGTGCCATTTTTATCAATTTAGCAATATATTTATCAATTTGGTGGCCTTTTTATCAATTTGACGATATTTTCGTTAAATTGGCAACACTTAAAACTCACCAAATTGGTGATATTCTGCCTAATTCGACACCAAAATTTTGCCGAGTGTTATGAACAGAGAAATAGATTATTCTTCTAGATAAATGACTAATGTCATTGAAATACAAAACTATAACTATCACCCAAAGTATCTTCTCTTACAGCAGATTCTTACATTCTTCCTAAGATATTGAATTTTCATCAATCGGTCATCATTTTCATTTAGTAATTTTTATCAATTTGGTGATATTTTTATCAATTTGGTGATATTTTTGTCAATTTGGTAACAATTAAATAACTCATCAATTTGGTGATATTCCACCAAATTCTTCGCCAAGCGTTATAGATGGAGAAATAGGTAATTTTTATAGTAGATAAACGACTAATAGCCTCCAAATACAAAACTACTACCCAAAGTATCTTCTCTCATGAATGGAATGAGCTAGATTCACAAGAATGATAACAAATTTATCGCATAATATTGCATATGAAAAAGTGAACATATTTCACAATAGTTAACACTTTTTTAATTTTATGTGATTTAATTTTATACATTCATTTGAAAAATGTGCAATATTTCAAGAACGGTTCATGCTAGCATTCTAAAGTTTATTTCAATCGTTTTCTAATGAAAAATTACATAAAAAATTATTATTTATGTAACTTTATTGAAAATTTTGATTTTTTGACAATTTTTTGAAAATTTCATTTCAAAATTTGGGGAGTTCTGAACATTTAATTGCATTTAAAAACAATAGGCTTCCAGTATTCACGAATTGCAATTTTTGTACCAAATTCTGTAGGAATCGCTTCATTAATTCATGAGATATCGTCTCCACACACTCACACACACACACACACATTACCTCAAAAACATCAGATTCATGTTCAGGAATACTTGAAACGTGTCCTGCCGACAAAGACTCTAATACAAATTTTCGACCCCATCACAATATTTTCCTTATACGTTATACGTGTCTTCCTTATACGTGTCCTTATACGTGTCTGTGTGTACATGTATGTTAATGTGTGCATGGGCCTATTTAGGATGTCAAGGGGTACCAAAGCACCCCCCCCCTGGAAAATTACTACTTGCAGAAAATTTTAATAGCATCACAAGTAAACTTTTTTCGATGGCAGTGTTGGAACACAATTTTGATAAAATCAGTAAATATTTGCAATGTTAAAATAATATGAATCACAAAAAATCTAATATGAATGTCATATAATCTAGCAGCAGTTAGAATATCTAAATTTAGAATGATGTTGACTTTTGTGATATATTTTAATTATCTGGATTATTAACCTTATTGGGCTAACCCATTTTGGGTCCGCCATAGGAATGTACTCATTTTGGTGGAATAACTCAAGAACTGGAGCAGCTAGAAAGTCCAAATTTTGTATATCATTGTCTTTTGTGCTATATTTTAATTCACTGGATTATTAATCTTATTGGGCCAGCTCATTCTGAACCAGCCATAGGAATGTACACATTTTGGGGAATAACTCGAGAAGTAGAGCAACTAGAAAGTCCAAATTTAGTATGCCATTAACTTGTGTAGTATATTTTAATTATTTGTATTTTGAAACCTATCTGGTAAGCCCATCTTGGACCTGCCATAGAAATGTACTTGTTTTTGAGAAATAATGACTAGGCGAAGGCTTGTGAATGTATGAGCCTAATAAGGACATGCAAGGAGCATCGAACACTACGTGGACAGAATGAAAGAGCCAGCGAAGCAAGCTCCATGGGTTGGTGAGCATGAGCGAACAAGTGGCAAAGCCCATCTGTGCATATTACATTTGTGTAGCAGGTTGTGAGCTCCTGTTGTTAATGAGCAGCAGCAAGGGGCAGAGCCCCCTAATACCCAAAGAAAAATCATCTGTTATTTTTAGCAGTTTGGTGAAATCAGTATTAGCTGTTAGCAACTGTTATTTGGCATTAGCAGTAGTAAATTAGCTGCTAAGTTAATCGCAATCCATCTCAAGTCATACGGTCAAGAAATTAGGTACACAGAGGACCTGGAAATGTGCCCATAGGCATTATTTTTTTCCAATTCAAATTACTTTTTCAGCTATTTTATGTTTCAAAAAGTCATGATAAGGGTGCAAAAGTAGTCTGATTAGTGGAATGTTGTCCAAACAGGCAAATCTGTCTTCAACTAGAAACACAAAGTACAATATCTATACTATATATCTGACTAGGAATGTTTGTTTTGTTTAAATCACTTGTGGCTGACTCACTCAATTTTAAACAGGGATTTCATTTATGTATCAAAAGTTAAAGATCTCCATACCATTCCAAAGATAAATAACAGAAGGGTGGGACCATTGACTATGAACATTTGAAAGTAGTACCAAATGACTTTCGACTTTAAGAGTTTCCCTTTCCTGCAGATGCACAGGATCCAATAGACTTTCCCTGGCCTCCAGTGATTACCTTTTAGACTAGTAAGGTATTTCTGTATTTTATCATCTTTCTGTGCATTGTTCTGTTTCCAGATAAAAGGCAGTTAAAGAAAACCCATTTCCTCAATGTTGAAGTACAGAATAAAATGAAGAAAAAAATATTGGATCAGTTTATCAGTTATTGGTTTATCATTGTTATCGGATAAATGCCAATATTTTGGCAAAACTGATAATCTATATCAAAACACCCCTAAACAACATAATATGTATTGATTTGAAAACAGTCTGTTGAAATTTGTATTTGTTGATAATGATCTATTTTTGTCTTCGTCAAATTGTCTGTTACTTTTGATCTTTCTCATTGCTTAATACTCATCATACCCACATAATTCAATTTCTTTATAATATTTAAAGGCATCCATATTGTGCTTCTCCTGTATACATCTTTCCAATGAACTATATAAAGAGACTATAGTGTCAATATCAATTTCCACCTTTTATACGGATGTATTAATTCTATTCATTATTTGCAAAATATTGTTCCCAAAAATTTATGCATCAAAGCCGTCTCTAATAAATTTAATTGTTTTTGCAATCCCTTTGCTTTCAATTCAACTTTATTCTACATATAAACGTCAGATCTTGTGGAACAGCTCGTGCCGCCCCAATAGATCCCTGTGATTTTCCTTCAGAGAACAGTGATCCCCTGAAGTATTGGTATGACATAGATGAACTCAATCACAGAACACATTAGATATTGATAGGAATAAGTTATATGTGTTGCACAATTATGAAGACTTCATAGAAGGTGCTTGGCACCCTGAAACTGCAGCTCTTTTAACCCAATGGTTAAGGTATCCTTGTTTGCAATGAGGCATTTGCAATTTGCCTGTGAACTTATACTGAGTTCATATATATATATAACATTACAAGACCACTGACTATTCCAAGGTGCTACTTTACATCAGCAGTTTACAGCTGCATTCAACTATTTACGATTAAATGATCATTAGATAAAATCAATGTGATGTAATTTTCTCAAATATTGCAAATCTTTAAATTCACTGTTACATTCAAAATTTATAGCATGAAAACTTGCTATCAAAAAACTTTAACTAGTGATGATAATAATGGTACATACCTGAGCAGTTGAAACAGTATATACTTTTTGAATACTTGCTTCATATTCTGCAGCACTTTTACCTCTTTCTGTCCTATAAAACGAAGAGATAGATGCTATCAATTAATTTGATTCTGTTAAAATACTGAACAAACATTTATTTAGTAATTATTTGGATCCTTCTCTCATAAAATAAAAATGGTTCAAAATTTAAAAATCATCTAAATTCTAAATATTTTGTTACTTACAACAAATATTTGATTCAAGGTATCAACTGGTTTCAAAGGCAAAAACAAAATCCTTAAAATTCCCACTTCCTTCAAAATACTAAGAAAGACAGTGCAGCCACATTAGTCTAAGTAAGAGACTTAGTGCTTTTGTTACCAAAAACTTGTGCACATGTCAAAGGAGGGAAGACATTGCCAAACAGAAATGGTACTATGAATAATGAAACTGCTAACAATTTTTTTCTTAATATTTAGTAAAACCTGCCTAAGATAACCACCTATAGAACCTAGAATAAATGATCTGAAAGACAAGTGGTCACTAAATACAGGGCCGGTTGGTTAAAAAACTAAAAACTAGTTGTTAAAACATTGGAATAACACCACACTGGTTAGAGCAATGCTTCCCAAACTTTATGAGGTCACTGTCTCCTTAAAAAAAAAATCTTAGACATCAACCCCCCCCCCCCCCCCCCCCCCAATTCCAATGAGTGGTCAGATATCAAAGACTCTGAAAGCTGCTAATAGGGGTGGGAGAAGTCTGGTTTTTTTTAACGTCACAATGGGACAAGAAAAAAGAAAGATATAGCTATTCTATGGAAATTACTGTGCTCATTATAGGCTTTATATTATTAAACAATTCTGTTCTTTTTTAATATTGCCTTAGTTTAAGATTGCCTTAGCCTTTGACTGAATATACAGCAATACTCTAATGTCTCGGAAAAACAAATTGATCTGTAATTTTTCAAGTAATTATAAGTTACATTGATGAAGCAATGATAAATTGTGCTGTAACACTGTTATAGCTATACGAAGAAATACAAAGGATGTAAGTTTGTATAAGTATTCTAAAACTCTAAAGTTGCAAAATGAATGGATAGTTAAATGCTAAAGAGAAAAATCAATAGTGATGGGGTAAAAAATTTGAATTCGAGCTTGTGATGAAAGAATACATTTCACGCATCACTGAACTTGAATCGAACGTTTTTAAGGTGAAGTGTGTGTGTGTGTGCATCCATGAGTCTGTGCATGCAATATATCTTGAACGAATAGAGCGTTTAAAAGAAATTCTGTAAAAATATTACAATCAGTAAATACTGGAACCTTATTGATTGTAAAGGCAATCGAATGTTTGGAATATCCTCAAATTTTCGAATGAAATTTTGAAAAAATCAATCTTCAATAGCGTTATTAAAATTGCAACAAAACTCGTAGCGAATTCTTGAAAATCAACCCTATCCTCCCATACTACTGGTGTTACCATCGATGACAGGAAAGAAAAAAAATCAGTTCTCAGTGGAAAGAGAGCTTTGAAAAATAATGAGAGATTTTACTTTAAAAATCATAGGAAATACAGGAATCCAGTAATTAAAAAAAATGTATTAGCATGAAGGTATTACATGTGAAGGTATTACATAAAATTTATGCTAAAAATTGGAATTGTGTGACTCTTCAATTTTCAGGTGCTATAATATAATATGAAATATCATAAAAGTTTCATATTTCGATGACTATTCAAATTTATTTTTAAATATGAAGGAATTACCCTATGGATTCTGTTCAAAGTTTGTTTGAAAAAAAAGTTTTTGATCTTTCTAATGATGTCAAGTGTCAAGATGGAAATTCTCTGATAATATTTTCACTCGCTAAGGAAAATATTTGTGCATAAATAACTCAAAATAGTTTGAACATTTAAACTCTAAAATTAAAAAAAAAATTGCTCCAAGGTGTCCACGGGCCTGAACTGAAGTATCACTGTATCAAATTTCATAGCTATGGGTAGCTTAGATTTTCCACTATGTGATCAACAAACAGACCAACATGCTCATTTATTATTATAGATTGATTGCCGAACATAAAACAATCAAAATAAGTCAGATTTTCTATCAAAATAATGGTTCACACAGTCACGACTGGCGAGTGAATGAAGAAGTCTTTCCATGAGACAGCACGTAGCGAGAATCATCTGCTACTCCAGGCCCACACACTTTTTAATGCTGAGCCTAATATGGCAAAAAAATCATATTAAATAAACAATGGTTTTTTAAAATACATCTACCATTATCACAGAAATACAAGGATGTTATTGCATTTGATAGACTTGACTCCATCATTGTTATTCTAATGTGAGTCTTGAAAACTTGTTTGTTTCATTGACTAAATATCATCACTGAAATAGGAATTAAAGAATTCATTTCCTTTAATGAGGTTCTGAACTCTTTATATTTAGTCCAGAGTTCAGAAAACTGAATAGATTGCAGATCTTCAACATTTGAACTCTAATTATCTGTGCAAAAGTATTAACAACATCATCACACACATCGGTATCTTTCAAATAAATTTCACACTAAAATGCAACCGTTTCACTTGATTCACTTATATCACTATGAGATTCTTTCATCAATTGCAAAATCTCACTTTCGCAAAAATATTTCACTCTTTCACCATGATTATTACAATTCTTCTGACTAAATTCTTACTAGCTCATACCCACTCTCCCTGAATACTAGCAATAAGAATTCCAAGTCCTAATCTTTTTCTATACTCAGCGAACACCTAACCTGTGGCACTGTGGAAGGTAGGTACGAGAGACTTTTCACTCAGTAGCAGGTGTTTGGGTTGCCAGGTAAAGCGTCTGATGCAAATTTTGGCAACAGAAAATTATTGTAAAAGAAATTTTCCACTCGGGTAGTACGTTTGATTATATATGATTAAAGTGTGATTCATTATATGGACACCAAATATAATGGAATCACATTTGCATACGAATACGAATATAAACTCCTGTATGCACATGCAAAATTTTTTAAAAAATTATAAAATTAACATAAATTAATCGGTTCATAATATTTATTCAAAGATTCAAAGAATTCATGTTAAATGTATTTATATATATATATATATATATATATATATATATATATTTAATATCACTGTCATAAAAGTTAATGAATACAGAATAGTTAGATTTAAAAACATTTTCTTTTATTTAACTTAATCTGGTGTCAGCATAATTCAAATTTTTGAGACTCTAACTAATCAGGTTCCATTAATCATACTAACATGAAATTTAGTATGTCATTGTCCTGCTGTAAATTCATTTATGGAGAATAACTCGAGAACCAGAGAAGCTATAATGTCCAAATTTTGTATGTCGTCGTGGTGTATTTTTGTGTGTGTATTTTAATTTTTTGAATTTTAAACCTTATTGGATGAGCCTGTTCTGGGTCCGCCATAAGAATGTTTGCTTTCTGGGGGTATAACTAGAGAACCAAAGTATCTAGAAAGTCCAAATATGGTATATGATTGTCTTTCATCCATTTAAGTTACAAGTTACATACAAATAATAACAGCTGGTACTTTAAAAAACTACATTCTTTTTCTTGTTAGTTATTTCAATCAAGATGAGAAATCATCAAAGTATTATGAAAAATAATGTTAAGGAAACATTACAAATTTCTTAAGTAACTTATGTGGAAATGTAGCCAACTTCTAAATCAATAGAATCACTCGACTCACTGTTGATTTCAAAAGACTATCTTTCTATAATATTATCAGCAAGATTGTCAACTGTCTACGTATTTTCTTCTTCTTTTATACATAGTTGATGTAGTTTTGCCAGTTCTGCGGCGTAACATATTCTATAGTCTCTCTTGTCAGATATTGCACTTCATCAACTTTAAAAGTACAATTTTCTGATGCTATAAATCCAATGATACCCCACACATGCTCGATGGAATTTAATTCACAGCAGTATGGTAGCAAACAGAGAATCTTATGTCCATGTTGTTCAGCAATTTAATTAATTCAGTAGGATTCCCATTGTAACCTAACATTCGATACAATCGACAATAATTCTGGCTTCAGCATGTCTGTATCCCATGTAATTTTTTTGTTTGAATAAGTTTTATTATTTTTGATAAGTTTATTAAACTTATTAAAAATAATAAAACTTATTCAAACGTACTGATAATAATAATGCTAAAATAAAATTAGATTATTATTTTTTTTTAATTCCAAATATTTTTTTTATCATGTCGGGCATGTATTTGAAGCAAAATTATCAGAAAATTTCAAATTCGTTTAAATTTTTTTTTTCTATCTCTAATAGTTTTAAAAATAGAAAATTCGATTGGAAATAAGAATTATTACTTTCAACTTTCTTAAAAATGATTGCAGTCTCCTGTAGAGGTTTTCCATAGGGCAATTTCTCACCAAGCCAACTAATTCTGCCATCCAAGTGAACGGATACAAATATTTCACTTCACATTATATATAAAAGATATTTAAATTTTACTTTAAATCTATTTTATTTACTCTTTCTATTCATTTTGCAGTTGAAATATTAAAAAAATTCTGGTTTAAAAAAGATTTTTTATAAACTTTTATGTCATATTATTTCTTTAAGCAGACGATTACAGCCCATACCTTCTACTCCACTTCAGGTTAGGTGTTCGTCAAGTATAGTCATACCACTCAAGAGTTCAAGACCCTCTTCGTTAAAATAAAAACAGAATAACTGCCATGAAAGAAACCATCCATTTAAATCTCTCAGTTGACATGCCTTTTAAATCAGAACTACCACAACAACTTTTATGTGCATTTTTTTTATACTATCAACTTACTTAGCATCCTGATAAAAAACAAAACCTGAAATTAAACTATGTAAGTCAATGTTTCAAATAACTAGCTTTGCAAAAATTACGAGATTACAGCGCCATCTAGTTTTATTTAAAACATTTTGATCAAAATGCTCCAGCATCCTATTGCTTTTAGCTTGGCAATTTTGCTACTGTCTTTCAGGCTGAAGTCTTTGCCATCCTTATGTGTTGTAGAATCTGCTATGACAGGAAGTATAAGAATAGCCAGATTTTCATTTGTTCTGACAGTCAGGCTGCTCTTATGGCTCTGGAGAAGTTCACTGTGACGACTTCCCTTGTTTGGGAATGTTATAATGCACTCTGTGAAATCGCTAGCAATAATGTCATTCTTTACTGGGTGCCTGGTCATTCGGGCATTCCTGGCAATGAATTGGCGGATGAACTTGCTAGGAAAGGCTCAAGTACTCTTTTTGTGGGCCCTGAGCCGGCCTTGGGAATTCCCAATGACCTTGTTAGAAGAATTGTCTATGACATCTTCAGGAAGCTTCAATCTAAGAACTGGCGTGACACTAAGGGACAAAGGCAAGCGAAAATTCTCAACTGCAATTGCCCTAGTACACGTCAAAAGGAACTTTTCAGGCTCAGCAGAACCGGCATCAGGAGGGCTGTTGGGCTCCTTACAGGGCACTGCACCCTCAAGAGACACCTAAATATTATGGGTGTCACTAAGGATTCGCTTTGCAGAGGCTGCAATTACAGCGAAGAAACTACAGCTCACATTCTATGTGAATGTGAGGCTTACTCTGCTCACAGATTCGAGCACATTGGTCGTCATGTGATTGAACCCTGGGAGCTGAATGACATTCCTGTCAAGTGCCTGCTTATTTTCGCATCGGCTATTGGTCTCTTTTCTTAGAGATCTTTTTTCTTTTGGGGTAGTACAATAGACCTCTGGTCGATGTGCTGGGCTCTTCTGGAGCCACCCACCTTCATTTCATTCATTCATCCTATTGCTTATCTTCTATGCATCAATGGGCCATAGTGGCTGTGTCACGTTCATAGCACATACGCAACAGTGGGCTGAGGAAGGAGAAAGGTTTATGTAGTGTATTTGCTATGCTGGTCCTCAATGGGTTAAAGGAAGGTCATATAAAAACAGACTATATAGATTCCATTGAAATAAAAATAATTCTAGCTTAACCCTTTTGGGACGGCGGCATTCCGGAGTTGTCGCCGCCCAAAAGACGAAGCGCTTCGCTTCCGAACTGGTCGAAAAAGACGGCGCATTTTTTGCGCTAAGCCTAACTCTAAAAAAAAATTCACTAAAAATCACCTATTCAACACAGAAATCTACTTTTTTCAGGAATAAAAGAAATATTTATGTTCTATTTGATGTATAATTTTCATACAAATCTGAATACAAAATACTCGTTAGTTGCTCCCATTCTTTTATCCGAAATAAACGAATAATTTCACTGCCTCTAAAACCCAAACAAAAAAATATACTCTCTTATATTCCTATGATTCACCAACGAAATCATAACGCTGAAATAAAAATAAAAACCGAAACTCAATTATAAAATTGTTGATGCTACGAGAATTGCTCTGTTTGTTTATGTTACAAAATGATTTTCACCGCTCCAAATGGAGAAATAATTCATTCGATCCTCTTCTGCCAAGGTCATGCCTCTGCAAAATACATTGAAGTTAGTTCCATGGACAAGTAACGCCATCTAGTACACAAATTAATACGTTCCGCGTAGTGGCACTTATAGGTGCCACTATCCGCTTACGGTAAAATTTCCTCTGGCCCGAGTGAGTGCCATTCGTCCTTGAATGCAAGTTCGCATCTGGCACGTGGGCGTGCCGATTGTCGCGAAAGGGTTAACAGCATCAACTTACAGCCCAAGATATTACATTACGTAGATTTTATCAAATAAAGTCTGATTTTCTATCAAAATAAAAGGTAAAGAAAAACTATAACAACAGATTATAGCTAGATCATTTTGAGATAAAAAGATTTCTCGATTGACAGTGTAAACCAGCTGATTACAAATTAATATTTTTCTTATTAGTACTCCTGAATTAATGGGAATATGCAAAATCTCAAATGCTAAAATTTACAAAAGTCTTCAGAAAGATTTCAAGAGATTGATATGAGAAAATTTTCAAGAGATATGTCCATACGGAAGGACAAATTTCAGGGGACCGGTAATCAAAAAAAGCCCCTATGATCACTGTATTAAGTAATACAGGGGGGGGAGGGCAGAATACAAATTTCACAGAGGCCCATAATTGGACACAGGACTCTGATTCCTATAATCATATTTATATGTTTTAATTTATTTCACATTTTCACGAAGATTGGTAAAAATGAAATAAAAATGCTGCTTTACAATTACAACCCACTTTCATATGCTTCATTTAAATATTATTATAGTCTAACACGAAAGATCAATTATCCAGAGTTTCCCCCCAAGCACTTTTGGAAGGGTGCAGAGCCCTGCCGGCCCTTTTGTTACCAGAACAGCACCCTCCTTGCCTTTTGTACGAGAAGAGCGCCCTCCCTGCCCTTTTGTTAGCAGATCAGATCCCTTGCTTAGCCTTTTGTTAAGAGAGCAATGTCTGTCCTCAAATGAAAATCAGCCAGTTCTTGTATGACCTCATATAAGTCCCAAAGCCCTTTCTCTGCATACATTATCGTAAATTCTGATCATGTGTATTTCTCCCCGCCCCTCTCCTCCTTCAAAGAATGAAAAAGGATGACCTAGTGCCAATAAAAAGAAGATTGACAGCCCCATATCACTTCTTTCCTCCATTAAAAGAAACAAAACAGAAAGGGGAATATTAAGCATGTACATTCCTTCTTCCATTTGATGAAAACTTTCAAAACAATTTTCTTTTTCAACATAAATTTTATTAAATTATTCCATGTTTGATATGCATTTGAGCTATAAAGTTCTGTAAATGTAAACCCTGTAAGCATATTTGCTCTAAAACAAATATTTAAAAATATAGATTTCCAGACTAGGGTTCTTTGGGCCATTTGTAGGAAGATGTTTACGTTGATTCCACCGATTCAGTCAAAACAGAGGATGATAGGAGAGGGGGAAGTTGTTAGATTGGCGTGGTAATTTTAGCCGGCTTGAATGAAATATGGGATAACTTATTTTCTTTATATTGTTTACTAATTGCCTTTAGCTACCAGCTTAGTCGCTTTTTGAAAATTTTCTTAATATGCTTTCTTGCTGTAGACTGCGTATCTCCGCTACGCGAAAGTCACGGCTAAGGGTATTCCCATTTGTAGGTCATGTAATAGCTATCGACTGTATATTTGTCTTCGGCCGCCCATAGAGAAGATCGGACACCACTCAAGTGGTAGGACCCGAACTCCCCAACAATTTTGGGGGGAGAAAACATGAAAAATGCACAGACGAGAAAAATAAAATATGAAGAGGAACCCAGGAATTTGTATGGGCGTCCTTGATCTGACCACTACGCAGTCGGATGCAGTATGCAATATAATAAAAACTCTGCTCCATGCAATAAAGATACGTGGGCTACGCAGACATATTTAATTCGAGTAGTGGATTTACCCCCAATGCAGGTTATGCAATACCTATTGGCTGTGTACCTGACCACGGTCACCCATAAGGAGGGATAAGGAGGGTCGGACACCACTCAAGTGGTGGGGCTCCCAATAATTTTTTGAGGGAGAAGACATGAAGAATGCCCAAAAGAGGAAAACAAAATATAAAGAGTGACCCAGAAATTTGTATAAGCGGCCCTGACTCAACTACTATGCAAACGGATGCAGTACGCATTATATATAATATACCGATAACTCCGCTCCATGCAATAATGATTCGACATATTTAATTCGCATAGTGGATTTACAAAATTAAGCGCTTTTTTTTAACGAGTGTATGCAATCCGCATACAATGCATGTAATAACAATATATACCCTGTGCGGATGCATGCAAATCGTGTGGCATTATGTTATGAACAAGTGCACTATGCGGGCTTATGGATTCATAGATTAGCCCATTGCATGATATCTGCATAGCAGATTTGAAACACAAAATAAATCTCCTTATATTAGCAGACTGGTCTTTGCCCCGCTCCGCAGACATATGTAATAATAATAATATGTAATAAAGCTCATTTAATAACAATATGGTCACTTTAGGGAGGTATGCAGTAGTTGTCGTTCGCATACTCGCCTACTATGCGGGTTTAGAGCTAAAGATACAGACGCTGTGCAGACACATGAAAGTATGTTGCATGCACTATTCATAATTCTGCTCCATGGAATAATAAATAACTTAGCAGCTAAACATTTGCTAATCCATAATTCAAAACTTTATACGGTGATTTTATGGAGCTTTATGAAATGTTATTTAGTTATTAAAATCAACTTCTTTTTGTAATCAATATATAGCAACAAACAATTAACAAATATTTTCAACATTTAAATATATCTTATCCCTTAAAATAATCAAACCTCATTGACTAATGAGAAAATACTAAAAATCAAAATTTAATATTCTCCTTTTTAAGTTTAATACTCTCTAAACATATATAAATTCAATAATTGTAATTGCTAATAAACCCAATTGCTCAAGACTATAATTGCATTTGATGTAAAAATAGCACATTTATTCAATGATAAATTTGTTCTCAACAAAAGAAACATTTTCATAACTTAGCATACCTGCCAACCTGGGAAAATTGGAATGTGTAAAATTTTGCGTGAATAACATTTATAATGATTTTTTTTTTAAACTACATGCGCAAACAACATTTCTAATGAATTTAACTATGTACAAGTACCTGCATTAAAAAAATACTGCATTAAATATCAGGCATAGCACTGGTAGAATATGAAAATTTAGGACACCAATTTTATAAAATTTCAGGACAATAAATTATAAAACAAAAAATATATAAAGGTTTTATCCGGTGAGAATTACTTTATAATGAAAACAAATATTTATGTTTGGCAAAACACAGGTTTTCACCAAAGAGAGTAA
Source organism: Amaurobius ferox (assembly GCA_951213105.1). Lineage (NCBI taxonomy): Eukaryota > Metazoa > Arthropoda > Arachnida > Araneae > Amaurobiidae > Amaurobius > Amaurobius ferox. The sequence continues at coordinate 127,362,393 of OX578142.1, forward strand.
CAAATATTGATCTCTAATTAAAAACGACAAAAACAAAATATAGCACTGAATTATATTCCTGCCAAAAAGGTTTATTTGCCTAAATCATTGCTTTGATACCACTTTTTGGAAAATAGCCCTTCACAGAGTTCATACCCATTTTTTAAATAGAAAAATTTATATTATGCAAATATAATTAAAAAATTAACCTTAATAATTAGCCATAATATGAAAATAAGCTAGTTTAGTCGATTTAATATGCAACATTTAAATGATGGAGATGGATGGAAAAAGATACTAACGTACGCTCGGCACTTCACGCGAAGTGACTGAATTGTGCAATCGCACTGTTTATGCGAAAATAATTAAGAAATTAACCGTAGTAATTAATCAGAATATGAAAATAAGCTAGTTTAGTCGATCTAATATGCAACATTTAAATGATGGAGATGGATGGAAAAAGATACGATTGTACTCTCGGCGATTCATGATAACAAACTGAATTGCGCAATCGCAGTGTTTATGCGAAATTAATGAACAAAATGACATTTTAACAATTTATGCTGAATTAGACAACCTTTAAAGAAGTATATTTATTACTTTCATAAAATAAGCGATCGAGATCTTAATTTACATTACACGCGGCCGTAAATCTCCGTTAATTTGATTGCCATTATCCTGGATTTTATTATGGTTTTGCTGCGATCCCGGGAATGGTAGATATCAGTGCTAAAAAAGTGGAAAATCTGTGTTTTCGAGGAATTATACCATATCTGATTAATTGATAAATTTAAAAAAAAAAGCCGGAGAATTTCGCCGGAGACTGATTTCCTAGTAATGTTAAAAAATTCAAATAAATGCGGAAATGAGTAAAATATAGCAATATATGCGTAAAAGCATAAAGAGCAGCAATTTTACGCATAATGCGTAAAAGTTGGCAGGCATGACTTAGTGGTGATGGCTCCAGTTCAATGAAGCCAAAATGGTTTTGCGTGAGTAACAATTTGTAAAATAAAACTTCAGTAAAGTTCAATAAAGCTATTTGATTTTTCAGATTCATTTATATTGTTTACAGGATTTCAAAGTGCTACGAATTACTCGCTAACTGTTTATAGCTAGCTAATACATTAGTTTTCACCACGATTTTATCTGGATACTTCAACCATAGACTTCAGGTTAAAATATAAAATTATTTTGCTAACTTGTTTTTCGGTATATAAATTAAACTTATCTGACCTGAAATCAACCTGACCTATAATCTATAAACTTGCCTGATGGCACATAAATATGTACTTGAATATGTATATTTTCATTTCTTTTGTTCAAGCCTAACCAATCATTACACATTTTTAGAATCTCCAAGTTCATTTAATGCCCTAATTTTTTAAACAAAATAAGATTATCTCATATGTATGCACAAATATTTCACCAAGGAATAAGTAACAGATTCAGCTGAAACAATCGTAACATTTTAAGTAAATTACAGCTTTCCCACACATTGGAAAACCCAGGTTAAAATGCTAAAATATTGAAATTATAACCACTATACTTCGAAAACAAAAAGCTCATCCAAAATCCAATAATATATACTTGTAGGGATTTCAAAGAGCTATATTCTTGCATAATTGTTTACTGGTAACACATTTAGTTTAGAATTACAAACTTGAAAAAGTGGAAATTTTCAATCTTCTTCAACTCGACACACAAAACGATTACTCGAAAACTATAAGCGCAATTTTAAAATATAAATATAGATTTAGCAACTAAATTTCCTATTACATATTTTACCGCTTACTATTTATATCTGCCTTTTATGGTTTCGAAGATATTTCGAGTGAAAATAAACAAAATGAAAAAAAAAAACTTGCTCGGACAGATACTTTTAAGTTTTTCAAAAACAAGTTCAAAATATTAAAAAATTGAAATTAATTTTATGTATTCACATTCTGGACCCTATTTCTTACAAAACAAGAAAATATATATATATTTTTGTCTATTAGACTTGGAGGTATAAGCGTTCAAAGTGTTTACATTTTTGCAACGCTCTGACTCATCATAAAAATCCCAAGCATAAATGTTATTCACAAAAAGTATGTGTTCTTTTTTTTTCTAAGAAGTGCCCTTTTTATGGTAACAACACCCTGCCCTTTTTTAATCCTGGGGGAAACTCTGATTATCACAAAATGACACTAATTTATTTTATTTTAAAACTTGAATGAACTTTAAAAAAGAGAAGAATGAACTTTATTCAAATGACGTCATCGAAATTTAAATCGTTTGGTGCTCTCTATGTAAAAGTAGTGAATATTTCATTCATACACTTTTATTCCAGACTCCAGAGTTAAATAATTTTGCGTGAAAAAAAATTCAGCAATTCTTTTACAACTCATCTTACAATCAATTATCTGCATTCTCATAAATTATCACAGTACTACAATAATTTATTTTACTTGAAAACTTAAAACCATGGAGGTAAAAGTACTTTATAATTCCATGCTTAAAACTTCATCGAAAAAGGCAATGCTATAAAATTGACTGCTTCTCTATGTAAAATCAATGAATATTTCATTCATATCACCTATATTCCAGACTCCAGAGCTCCTAATTTTGAGTTAAAAAAAACTCAGCAATTATAATACAACTCATCTTACAGTTTGATTTGGTTATATTCTGCATATAGTAAAAATTAGAATTCATTGTAGAAATAACCAAAATTTGATGATCATTTAAACTCAGAAATATTCTAATTGCATTGGTGCAGAATATAGATGCACAGAAAAAAATAAAAAATAAAGCGGTTTTAGGATGGATGCAACACTAAATCATCTAAATAAAAGAACTTTAAAAATCACGATTTTTACTCTGGGAAAAAAGATTGATGCCACATTTTATTTTGAAGTGGATCATGTGATCTCTTCATATTATATGGGTATAATTATTATTTTAATCTTTATTTAAAAAACTACTGAACATATTTTGCTGAAATTTTTTTTAGATATTTTATGGGATAATTTGAATATTTCCTAAAATTTTTAAAGCAATTTGTGAATTTTGACTTCACTTAAAAAATGTTTGAAAAATTAGGTTCTATAGGATTCAATGTATTTCATTTATTCAACTCAGGTTCAATCCAAAACTAATTGGGTGATATTATTCATTTCCATTCCCATATATCCCACAGACCATCTCAACAACATACTAAAATTTCATTTTGATAGTCATTTTTATGGTAGTTATTGTGCAAACGGACAGACAGACAGAATGGCAAAGTCATAAACACTTTTCAACTATGTTGTAGTAAAGTGTTAAACCAGAAATATATATAAAAGAGGTATCACAACCTTCAACATTATCCTTGCTTCTAAATTCAAAATTTTCAAACCCTTAAATTATATTGCATAACAACATTTTTTAGCCTATAGCCTGAAGGTCTTTTAGGACCAGGGGCAGGCGAATAAAACTTTAGAAGGGTAAGTTTTCTATTTGCCCTATATAAATATATCTAAATGCTGCCACATAAATAGAAACTAAATTAATATAGCATGTCTCGCGGTGGGGGATACTCATATTTAAGGGTGAAACCCCCCACCCTCCGGATGTATGCCTGAAAGAAATACTGCAGCCTTTCTCAAATATCTGTTTAAAATATGACACTGTCAAAAATTATTTATTTCCATGTTTCTTCGAATAAACTTTTCAAGAGGATAAATTACCAAAAGTTAATTTTATATTGAATAAGGGACATTTTGATAGTTTGCCATCCTATGTGTCTAGAAACTCATACTATGGCCTTACCAACAATGAAGCAAACAATAATTATCTATAATAAGAAAAGAAGATGTTAGTCTTTTTGTGTCATCTGTAGCATTGTATGACCATAAAATTTGGTACAGAAGTACTTAACTATGACCTAGAAAAATATGCCTCAGTAAAACTTTATTTTTTAATTATTTTTTAGATATTTTAAGTTATAGCACAATTTTGAACAGTTTTCACATTATCATTCTACCTTGATACCATCGAAAGTACCTCTTGACTATAATATCATACCTTTATATATAATATAAGCATACCTCTTGACTATAATTCTGCATAAAAAAAACCTCTGTACTGACTATTTTACGCCAACAAATAAAAAGTAATAAGAAAGTGTGCTAGGGTTCAGACATCCCTAAAGTGTAAGGGCCTGAGCTCCATAGGGGGCCCAGAATTCCCATATTTTCTTGATGCTGGAGAAGACATAAGAAATTCACAAGAGAAAATCAAATATGAAGGGGGGCCCATGATAAATGTTTGTAGTAGGGCACAATTTCTATGAGTGGCCTTGTAGGGTTAATATAAAAATCTTATGACTTCCAAAATAATACTATCATGAAATATATAATACTGAACACTTTTTCTAAAAGATTGTTTCATATTTTATACACAATATCATTAAACACATATATGCTACACTCAACATGGTACTGTATAAAATACTGATTTTTATAAACTTTTAATATTTATGAATGTGTTCGACATCTAAAATATCTGGTCACATGAAGAACCATAACTAAATGCGTAAATCTATCATATATAGTAATCACTTTAATGTTTTAAACCTGCGATTTTCAAAGTGTTCTCCTGAACCCTGGGGTTCTACAATGTGACATTTAGTTAAATTACTTTCAGAATTTGATTCTAATGGTTCACAATTTCGATGTTAAAAAAAACGCTAATTTACATTTTGCAACAGAATTATAAAAAAAAATTTCAGAGAACATAAAATAAATTAAGAAACACCACAGTGGACTTTTCCAATTTTGTTGTTCCACCATTAAATTGAATTTCAAGAAAGGTTCCGTGACCAAAAAAGTGTGAAAAACACTGCTTTAAACGAAGCATACATATGAAGTTGTAACGACAAATGTCTCAATGTAATGTAAATATCTCCCTCTTAATACGATTTCGAAATTCACTAAACAACAGATAAACAAATGACCAAAACATAAAAGTCTCTAACTTGTCGATCCAAAACGTCCAACAAGTATTTAAAGGTACAGCTAAGTTATCACTATTGTTATTCTTCGCAGTCGTTTCAGCTACCTCGAAGTTTGAATCCATTTTTATTTATAATTTTAATTAAAATCAAATCTAAGAGAGTAGCAGAAGAGACCACAAAAGAATAAGATTCGATCTTTCTTGCTCAGCCGTACAAACACGATATGTCATTGGTTAAATTGTACCAGGGCTATCTGCGAGTTTTACTCGCAAAGCATTCTTTATGCATCGGTCACTTACTTCAGTGATCATTTCACATATTTCTGTTTCCTTTTCAGTCTCATCCTGAAGGATATTTTAAACACTCTGATCACAGAATGTGACTCTGATTACATAAAAAAAATCACATGATTTATTCGATTTCTAATCGATTCTTGAGAAACAATAAATGAGTTTCATGTGACGGCACGTTTGCGATTCCACGGCACAGAGGCCATGTTCTTTATAACATCGGTTTATCCTTACTATTGAAGAACATTCGTATTACTTGACCAATTTATTTCCTCATAATATATTGCATAGAAACATACAGAATTAAAATGTACTTGTAAAATAGATAAAAGAGAATAATTAGGACAGGTGATAAGAATATCAACACACACAAACGAATATAAATTTTTATAGATTTTTAATGTTAAACATCAAATAGTTTACCTTATTATCTACCAAATAAATAATATGAGCTGATTAATTCGCAAATTAGTTAGATTATTCAATTGTAATAAATATATTAAGATTTACACACTGTAGGGAGGGAACCTTACACCTTTCTGGTAGGTCGGACGGTCTGGGTAACAACAACAACACTGTAGGGAGGTTTCACCTACGTCACGTTCCCGTAGGAACCATTTGAGTAGACGACTGCTTTGTACAAGCAACAGCTAGAACGCCATGAATCAACATTACAAATCTTATTTCTCGCAGCTAGATCCTGGATAAAAAAGCTTATATTAAGCTAAAATCAACGAAATTTGAGGTGAAGATCCTTATGATGGATGCAGATTACTCACAGAAAAGTTATATTTTAATGTTTTTGAAAATCATCATGGTAATAGTTGGAAACTTTATTATATGGAAAAAAATGTTTCCACAAAACAATCTCTTGCCAATTCAGAGAGTTTTGATGTAACTTCATGGTCACTGAAATTTCATGTCGGTTTTATGTCATGTCTGTCACGATGGGTTTTTAATTTTATATTAAATAAGTAGACAAATTGAGATTTTGAAACTTCCCTAAGAAATAGTTGTGATATAGATATACATATTGTGAATAAAATTTATTTTCCTAGAAATATTATCTTCTATGTCAAATGTATTACATTACACATCTGATGTCACAAACGAAATTAACCTACAGGTAACAGGCTCCATTATTCAGTTGTTATAATCTTTCAACATTGTGAAACTGAATTTGCTACTACGATGGGCAGACTTGAGCTGCCCCAATTTATTTGACTCAGCTTTTCTGGGCTCTTATTCTTTTCGGAAAATCATCTTGATTTTGCCGGGCTCATAACCTTCCTGGGAAATTCAACTCAATATCCTCTCAAGGTAAATCTAATTGAAGTTAAACTTTCTATGTAGCACAGCATGAGTGAAAAAAGACAGTCCATTTTGTTGAAAACAAAAATCAGAGTTTTTATTCAAAACATCAGAGTCTTGCCTAGTAGTACAGGCTAGCTGTGGTAACAAGCATGCAGCTGTACAGGTACATATGTACAGGTTTTTTGAAGTTGGAAAAATGACCAAGAAGTTCAGTTTGAAAAATCATCAGTAGACTTTACCTTCCACTGTATGTCGTTCGACTTCCAACCAGTTGAAGGTCATATACTGGAACATGATTAAACTTAGTATATTTGTAGATGACTAGAGTGAGTTTTACTCATTATAGAATTATACACTAACGATTAAAATTGTAAAGCACTGGGTAAAAATTAAAGCTTTAACATCGTTACTAACATAATCAATAACAAGCACATTCGTAATATCGTAAATTCCAATATCCGTACACCTCGTGTACTTATCTAGCTCGTACTCGAAGAGATAGATACTGATCCTCAGCGTTGTTTCGTCATTTATGAAGCGTCTGGCAGGTTGTGCCGTATCTTCGGTGTGTGCGTTGAGTATCTTGAAGCTTTGACATCAGTTGGCTGGATTGCAGGTGTGCAAGTGTTCATAGGGACCACCCACAGTGGGCGGAGCATAACTTAAACTAACTCTGCTTTGCCAGATACTGATCCTTCCAAACCAAACTTCTTATATATGCCAGGATCGTTACCTCCCGGAATGATTTCCGAGGTCCGTTCCTCAAATATGCAAATGAGTTTGTGTACGCGTCGGATATTCAGATTTGCATAAAGACTTCTGCTGAAAGAGCGCCGTGAGTCATTCCCGAGATCGAAGTAAGTTAAAAATAAATTGATGTTTTTGAACATCGCTCAGGAGAATATAATGAATCACAATCTTCTGTTTACGTTCTTCCAGCAGTCATCCTGCTTACAACTTTAACAGCTCAGCGATATGTTGATGAAATCCTGTGGCCATTTGCATTACCCTTCATGGCACGTCATTCTGGGGCCATTTCCAACAAGAAAATGCCACACCACATACGGCTCACATATCTGTTTACTGTCTCCGTGCTGTTGATAATGTTCCTTGGCCAGCAAAGTCACCAGATCTTTCGCCAATGGCACGTCATTCTGGGGCAATTTTCCAACAAGATAATTCCACACTACATACGGCTCACATATCTGTTTACTGTCTCTGTGTTGTTGATAATGTTCCTTGGCCAGTAAGGTCACCAGACCTTTCGCCAATCGAGCAGGTATGGGACATGCTAGGCCGCCAGATTCAGGCACCCCTAAATATAGCAGATCTGGAGCAGCAATTGAGGAATGCCTGGTAGAATGTATCGCAGGAAGTAGTGTATGGGGCAGACTCTGGGACAGAATGACATAGTCATTTCGTTACAGAGTCAGCCCCATACGCTACAACTTTCCATTCATTTTTTAAAAATCAGGACAACCTCTTAAGGCTCCTCATCACACAAGAAATATCCAGATTTCTTTCCGTCTGAGATCGGACCATCGGACCAACTAGTTTGCTTTCCCCCACAGCAGGACCGGCAGCTTCCAGGAGCTACCTTGCTGTGACAGAAAGTTATTAGTGTCAAATTCCGGTGCCTGGAGATCTTCCCCTTACCATTGTATGTGTCCCCAGAGTACTCCATCACTTTGAGCACGTGTCTTCACCCATCACCTCCGATAATGAGACCAACACACAAGGCTATAGGCCACAGGAAAGTGAAAAATGCAGTCAGCAAGGTGGTGTAATATTGAATAAGAACCATCGTTGATTATTTTGCGTGGTAGTAAAATCTTTGTTTTAAAAAACTACACAGGAAATAATTATTTTTTATTACAAATATTTTACAGTTTGTAATCCATTTTGAACATGAAATAGAATAGCATTCTATATCACCATGACTAGAGGCATAATAATAAATATTAATAATACTACTACTAATAATAATAATAACTTCCTATTTATGCAATTAGGGATTGCAATCTCGGATGTTTTTACAATATCGGGATTTCGGGAATAGAAATTTTTCTAATCCCAATATCTGACAGAATTGGTAATTTAATATTACTTTTAAAATAAACCCTAATTTATGTTCTTACGTTTCAATTTTCACGTAAACGACAAAGTTTTAGACCATTTCACGTAATAAACTCGACATTAGTCCTAGGATTCAAAATATAGCAGACTTCGAACAAGAGGAATTTAAATTGCGGATGGATGTACAAATATGATAAATTCCCCCATATTATTCTACGCTTGAAAATTTTATAATTTGAGAAATTGGTCATGATAGAAAGAGAATGATATTGAGGACTAGAGCCATGTACTTCGACGCGAGAAGCCAGCGATGTAAAATCATCATTGCTGTAGCTAGGGGTAATTTAAGTGTATACACATCTTTTGAAAATTTTCGATTCTTAATTAAATAGTTTATTTTAGGTATGATACATAGGACAGGAGAAATAAAAAGTATATTTGAATTTTTATTAACAATAGTAAAATAAATCACACCAATCTTACTTCAACATTAATATTTAAATTTATTACAAACAAGGATCACATTTGAGAAAATGTGTCAAACAAATCAAATATTTCTTCACTTTCCAACATAGTTGTAACGTGTTTATGACTTTGTCATTCTGTTTGTCCATTTGCATGATAACAGCCGTAAAAATGACTTTATCAAAATGAAATTTTAGTATATTGTTGAGACGGTCCGTGGGATATATAGGAATGAAAATTAATAATATCACCAAATTAGTTTCAGATTTAACCCGGATTGAAGAAATGGAATAAATGCTTCGAATATTTTAGGAAATATTCTAATTTATCACGTGAAATATGTAAAAAAAAATTTCAACAAAATGTGTTCGGCAGTTTTTAAAATAAAAATTGAAATAATAATTACAGCAGAGGAATCGTTTGAAAGTGAATTAAAATTTAAACTCTGAATTTGATGGGAGATTTTTTGCGCTAATTAGTCACTTTCTGAAAACATGAATTGTTTGAAACATGATTTAAAGGGGAAATCTATCTCCATGGTTTATTTTAAACAAGCTTTTACTGAACAATGAAAAATTTAAAGAAATCAAAATGGTTATTTAATTTCGCATTTTATGACGAAGATTCTATCTGATACCATGTTGCTCGGCAACGGAATGAAATTAAGTGTGTTGTTAATATTTATTATTATTACTTTCCTCATATACATAATGTATAAGGAAAGCATTGTGACGGGGTCGAAAATTCGAATTCAAGTTTTCGACGGGAGAACACGTTTCAAGCATCCCTGATCACGAATCAAACGTTTTTGAAGTGATGTCTGTGTGTGTGTGTGGGGCGGGGGGGGGTCTGTGGAGACGATAACCGACGAACGAATGGACCGATTCGAACGAAATTTGGTACAAAAATCACAATCCGTAAACACTGGAAGCCTATTGTTTTTATACGCAATCGAATGTTCAGAACCCACATAAATTTTCGAGTGAAATTTTGAAAAAATCGTCAAAAAATCAAAACCGCTAATAAAGTTACGCAAATAGACATTTCTTATGTGATTTTTCATTAGAAAACGATTGACATAAATTTTAGAACGCTAACATGAACCGTTCTCGAGATATTGCGCATTTTTCAAAAAAATTATCAAAAAGTTATACAAAAGAAAAAAAAATATATTTCCTATTGATAAACATGTTCACTTTTCATATGTAATACCATGCGATAAATTGGATGACATTATTCTCGTGGATCTAACTCGTTCCATTCATGAAAAATATACTTTGAGTAATATTTTTGTATTTGAACGCCAATAGTCATTTATCTGCTGTAAGAATAACTTATTTCTCCGTCCATAACGCTTGGCGAGATTTTGGCGACGATTTTGGCGGAATGTCGCCAACTTGGCAACATTTTTAATTGATGCCAAATTAACAAAAATCTCGCCAAATTGATAAAAATGACGTTAACTTAATGAAAATGACGACTAATTGACGAAAATTCAATATCTTGGAAAGAATATAAGTATCTACTATAAGAATACCATTTTTACTTTCCTTATATACATAATGTATAAGGAAAGCATTGTGACGGGGTCGAAAATTCGAATTCGAGTTTTCGACGGGAGAGCACGTTTCAAGCATCCCTGATCACGACTGAAACATTTTTGAAGTGATGTCTGTGTGTGTGTGTGTGTGTGTGTGTGTCAGTGAGACTGTGGAGACGATAACTGACGAACGAATGGACCGATTCGAACCAAATTTGGTACAAAAATCACAATCCGTAAAGACTGGAAGCCAATTGTTTTTATACGCAATCGAATGTTCAGAACCCCCCTAAATTTTCGAATAAAATTTTGAAAAAATCGTCAAAAAATCAAAACCACTAATAAAGTTACGCAAATAGACATTTCGTATGTAATTTTTCATTAGAAAACGATTGGCTTAAATTTTAGAACGCTAACAGAAACCGTTCTCGAGATATTGCACATTTTTCAAAAGAATTATCAAAAAGTCATGTAAAATAAAAAAAAATATTTCCTATTGAGAAACATGTTCACTTTTCATATGTAATACCATACGATAAATTGGGTGACATCATTCTCGTGGATCTAGCTCGTTCCATTCATGGAAAAAGATACTTTGAGTAATACTTTTGTATTTAAACGCCAATAGTCATTTATCTGCTGTAAGAATAACTTATCTCTTCATCCATAATGCTTGGCGAGATTTTGGCGGGATGTCGCCAACTTGGCGACTTTTTGAAATGTTGCCAAATTAACAAAAATCTCGCCAAGTGGATAAAAATGACGCTAAATCAATGAAAATGACGACTAATTGTCGGAAATTCAATATCTTGGAAAAAATATTAGTATCTACTATAAGAAAAACCTATTTTTTTACTGTAAAAGTAGTAAATTCATTACATTGTATAAGGAAAGTCATGTGTTGCCCACATCAGATTTTTTTAACTGTAAAAGTAGTAAACTCATTGCATTATATAAGGAAAGTAATGTGTAGCCCACATCAAATTTTTTTTCTATTTGAATAATAAATAAATGGATGTAAAAATATATTTTATAAATGAACAGATTGATTGTTCTTTTAGTTATATTAATTGCGGAGTGCGTACATCACTTTCATTTATTTTGGCAAAGAGTCTTCAAGTTCATATATTGTGTTTAGCTAATAAACTCATATATTGTGTTTACCCAATAAATTCATTTAGCCGATTGTTGAAGCAGAAAAAGAGTAGAACGGGTTGTTGTTGCTGTTGTTGAGACCCAGACCGTCCGACCTACCAGAAAGGTGTAAGGTAACTGTTCGGACGGCAGGGAAGTGCCACCCAATTTAGACCGGAACCCAGTGGGGGAGGCATCCACAGGGACCGTACCCTCCTTCCCCTACCACGGGTGTATCTTCTAATACAATTTTAGTGTTTTCATTTAGTATATACAAACGGGATCAGGATATTTTATTCTTCAGATTTGCAAATTCAGAGCTACGAATTTACCGGAATATCTCTAAATAACTTGGTTACTTTTCTTAAACCTTACCAAATTAGCGGAAATGTCTCCAAATTGATAAAAATGACGCAAATCAATGAAATTAAATTCGTTTTTTTAGAAGAGAGTGCTGAAATGATGTTTCGGTAGCATCTGTCGGTCAATCCATCCATCCTACTTAGTAACACATTTAGCGAATTTTTTTAATATCACCAAATTGATAAAAATGTTTGTAAATCCGTAAAGATACTATGGAATTGATAAAATCGCGCTTAATAAATGAAATTAATTGTGTTGTGTTAGGGGATAGTATTGTGATGATGTTTCGTCAATTTGTCGCAAAATGGAACTATCAATTCTACAGTACCACTTGGCGATAAATTTGGCGATTTTTTAAAATGTCGCTAATTTGACGAAAATGTCACCTAATGTTCCATAGAAATATAATTATTTAGACGATATAATGACAAAATAATTACAACAAAAATATAATTATAAATTTTAAATATTTACAAGAGAAAAATAGAAAAAGAAAATTAAGTATATGATATACTTATATATCCAACGGTAAAGTAAAAATTGAAATTACAGCAGAATATTATTAAATAGTGATTGGCAAAACTAGCTAACTCGAGAATGAAGAAAGAGACGCTCTATATCGAGTAAGCATACTGAAATAAAAAGGTCCTGTATCTAAACCGTTTTCCACTCCCAACTCAAAATGCCTTTCCACGTAACGTGAGAACAATTTTCACCCTCTACCCTTCTTCCTTTCATGACCGGAGGGATTAGTTCTGCGGGATAGATTCTGAGGAGGATAATCCCCACGGGAATCCTGTCAACCCCTGAAGGAAATAAGAAAGAGGGGGAAAGCAAAATACAATTTTTTTCAGATCCATATTTGCTTCAATTAAAAGTTGCTGGAAATCTATTTATGATAGTGCAAAAATTTAGGCATCTATCGAAAGCTAAAATTCTATTCATGTGCACTGCTTTTTTCAAATTCGAGTATTATGAAATGCAAATTGATAAAAGACGATTAAACTTTTAGTTTTGACTTTTCTTAGTGACTCTCAACTTCAATAAATTGTTAAAAATACTTAACAATAATTTTAACAAAAAGTAAAATTATAAAGCAAACTTCAATTTCTATAACTTTGAGATCCTGAAAACAAAATTGAAATAGGTTGATTTTTGGAGGAGCTATGCTATCTAGCACTAGCACTAAAACGGCCATACATTAACATGGAAGGTGAAGATTGAAACTTGTGACTGATGAAGCCCCTTAAGACCAAAAATGTATAAAATCATTCAAAAATGCATAAAATCATTCAAAAATGCGTATTTTTAAAAAAATCTGTCTCCGTGCTGTTGATAATGTTCCTTGGCCAGCAAAGTCACCAGATCTTTCGCCAATGGCACGTCATTCTGGGGCCATTTTCCAACAAGATAATGCCACACTACATACGGCTCACATATCTGTTTACTGTCTCTGTGTTGTTGATAATGTTCCTTGGCCAGTAAGGTCACCAGACCTTTCGCCAATCGAGCAGGTATGGGACATGCTAGGCCGCCAGATTCAGGCACCCCTAAATATAGCAGATCTGGAGCAGCAATTGAGGAATGCCTGGTAGAATGTATCGCAGGAAGTAGTGTATGGGGCAGACTCTGGGACAGAATGACATAGTCATTTCGTTACAGAGTCAGCCCCATACGCTACAACTTTCCATTCATTTTTTAAAAATCAGGACAACCTCTTAAGACCAAAAATGTATAAAATCATTCAAAAATGCATAAAATCATTCAAAAATGCGTATTTTTAAAAAAATCAAAAATCAAGAGAGTTTTAGAACTCTAAAATTTCATTCATTTTGACTTAAAATGAGATATTATAGAGACCAAATCTATCAAAATCTTTGAATATATGAAAGAAAATAATATCAAACATATTAGAGATTGATATTAAAAAACATGATTTTAAAATAAATATGTGAAAAAGACGACCTCCAAATGAATGGAAGCCCTCTAATATATTAAAAATGTTCTGTTTTTAAAGGGTAGGGTTGAGACCTCCCCTTTTATCTCACAAAATTGAAATGAAAAATATGGAAATGTCAAAAAAATTATCAGTTAAATTTAAACACTTGGTTTAAAGATATATTAACAACAAATAATATATCAAATTATAAAAGAAATATAGTATAACTACTTATTAATTTTTATACATTATGGTACAAATCCAGTGGGGGGTGGTCACCCTCCACTGAATTATAGAGATATTAAGAAAGATCTTAAGAAAATATATTAGATTATTGTAATATAAAACGACAGCATTTTTATAAATACATCCATAATTTTCAAAATTAACAAAAAGAGGACCTGTATGGAAGCTCGTCTAATATATTAAAAAATGAAATAAAATGATTAAGCTTTCTCTAATTCATATTCGTATTTATCATCAATCATACCCGAATACTTAAATAAATATCTACCTTTATTGATTTTATTTATTGATACATCAGAAAGTTTTCCATGTTTATTCGCAAGGTAATACTCTTTTTCTTCATCATCTAACTTTACGATTACTGAATCTCCATATTTAGTTTTAATTTTTCTCAATGATATCAGATCATATTCCCCAGGATATAAATCATTTAATTTAAACGTTTTGGGATAACCTCTAAGTCTATTGAACTCTTCCATTTATTAGTAAACATTTTTATAAATATAAATTTATCCATTCTTCATAATCTGTAAAACCTCTTTCTTCCATCTCTTTTATACGTTTTTCTCTGTATTCTTCATCAGACTTTGACTCTCTAAATATTTTTTCAGCTATAATATTTTTTTGTTCATTATCAGAAATTGTAATAGAAACATCAGGATCAAATCCATTTAGTACATTAATTATTCTAGTTACTTTCCCTACAAAACATTTATCATCACCCTCTTTTAGTTCATCTTTTAACACTTTTATTATTTCATTTTTATTCTCATTTTTTAAAATTCTATTAAACACAACTAATATCTCTCTAAATTTAGTATTATGGAATTCTTCCTCCAGTAAGTGTCTTTTAATTTTTATATCTAATTCTTTAATGCATTCATTTAAATCATATTTAATATCTGTATTTAATAATTTTATGATAGTCTCTCTCAAAAATTTTTGAATATATGTATTATGTACATTTTGAGAGTCATTATATGCATTATTATGAAATAATCGTCTTCTTAAAATCGGGGGTAAATTTATTTTATCTCCATCATACCATACTTTATATATTCTAGGCAAAAATATTAATTCATTTAGAGATGTAATATCATTTTCTCTACAATCTAATAATACTATATTTATTAAATTTTCTATTCCTTCAAGTGAAGTTAATTTATTTTTTCTACAATCTAATTCTTTTAAATTTATTAAATTTTCTATTCCTTCAAGTGAAGTTAATTTATTTTCTCCTCAATATAATTCTCCTAAATTTGTTAAATTTTCTATTCCTTCAAGTGAAGTTAATCTACACGTCATACAATATAATTCTTCTAAATTTATTAAATTTTCTATTCCTTCAAGTGAAGTTAATTTATTTTCTCCACAATATAATTCTCCTAAATTTGTTAAATTTTCTATTCCTTCAAGTGAAGTTAATTTATTGTCTCCACAATATAGTTTTTTTAAATTTATTAAATTTTTTATTCTTTCAAGTGAAGTTATTTTATTTCCTTCACAATATAATTCTTCTAAATTTATTAAATTTTCTATTCCTTCAAGTGAAGTTAATTTATTGTCTCCACAATATAATTTTTCTAAATTTATTAAATTTTTTATACCTTCAAGTGACATTAATTTATTTCCTCCACAAGACAATATTTCTAAATTCATTAAATTTTCTATTCCTTCAAGTGACGTTAATTTATATCCCTCACAATATAATTCTTTTAAATTAGTTAAATTTTCTATTTCTGACGTTAATTTTTCTATTCCATAATATAATAAAAAAATAGATTTCACTTCAGCAGGATTCTCTATATTTAAGAAAGAGATAAATGTTTTTTTTTATACCATTATTATATATAACATTCATTTATTTAGAAACATTATTATAAAATATTTATTTTTCATCTTTGTTAGTTAATTGTCCCAAAAGATAAACACATTCTCTCAAGACTTTTTTAACTTCACAAATCTCTTCAATAATTTTCTCTCTGTAAGGTTCTATTTCATGATGACCAAACTTTTTATTTAATTCACTCATCTGTATAGCTTGTATTTTTTTCCAATAAACATTAAAAAAGTGATCAGGTAATAGATAAAATTTGTATTTAATCAAATAACAAAAATCTAATTTATGCATAAATTCTTCTATAAAATTTTCACTATATGTTTGATATCTAGTTATATACAACCAATTTATATCATCTTTTAATACTCTCATTGTATCTTCTGAAAGATTTTGAAACATTGATACTTTATATAAATCTAAACGATCAGAAAATTTTATGATAAATTCGTTACTTAAAGTTAGATAATGAGAAATGTTTTCCCAATAAAATTCTTCAATAAAAGAATCAGACAGTGATGAATATTGAAAAATTAAATCCATATTTACATGATCTTTAAGATTTCTAATTACATCTTCAGATAAATTATTTCTGGAAAATGCATTCCAATCAATATCCATTTATTGGTGAACGTATTTTAGAAAGGGATTTTTTCAATATGCATATAAGGTTTTAAAGTGTTTGATTTACCATCGGATTTTATCCATAATGTGATGATATCATCACGTTTACTATAAGCAAAACAGGTTACAGTATCTGTATTAGCATTTAAAATTTCCTTACCATTGATTTCTAGTGATATCAGTGGACTTTTATCCTATATATATTTACTTTCTACTATATCATATATAGCTATATATATGGAAATTTTCATATACATATCTGTAGTTAATCGCATCTCTTGATCTAGTGATTTAGAACTCATCATACTGAAATGTACTTTTGTAAATTCTCCATCTGTAAAAATAAGATCTTCTACGGTAATCCAGATATCTCTATTATCTAAATATATTTTATTGACAGCATCTTTATCATATTCTGGGCCTGCTACATTACCTATTCTTTTATTTTTTGCATCAAATGTATCATTCTGTAATATTAACGAATTTTTTTCAAAATATCATTTATTCACAACATTTTTATCATCTTTAGGATCTGCTACATTTCCTATTCTTTTATCTTTTGCATCGTAAGATTTTCCTTCTGAAGAATGTTGTTGTTGTTGAAACCCAGACCGTCCGACCTACCAGAAAGGTGTAAGGTAACTGTTTGGACGGTCGGGAAGTGCCACCCAATTTAGACCGGAACCCAGTGGGGGAGGCATCCACAGGGACCGTACCCTCCTTCCCCTACCACCAACCTCTCGGAAGGACTTTCGGAACCACATGTTTAACGTGATCGTACTCCGCATGAACACGGCGGCAGTTTTAGCAGTGGCTGGAATCGAACCCGGGCCTACCGAGTGCAACTCCAGCGCGCTAACCAATGGGCTACCGCGCCCCTTCTGAAGAATGTAAAGTTGTTTCATCTAATTATTTTATTCTCTTACCTGTTTTTCAGTAAAGGAAAAAAAATCCTTATCATATTTAGTTTCTATAAGATCTTTCAATTCAAAATGATTATTCTCTATTTTATTCAAAACGAAACTTTTAGTGGTTAAATCTAAATCATCTATAGGATTTTCACAAATTTTTAAAATTCTATTTTCCATATCATAATTTCCATCATCCATTAATTTAAAACCTATACCAGGAGGTCCAATAAGCCCTTCTTTCATTTGATCATCATAAGGTGGATAATAAGCACTCATTTATTATAGCATTAATTTTATGATTTTAAACTATTAACCATTGTCATAGTTTTATTTTCAAATTTATAAAACATATCTTTCTTTCTTTAAAAATAAAATAAAACTTATATTCCTTTTGAGTATTCATTAATCTCTCCCAATTAATTTCAATATTTAAATTATTTAAATCGGTATAGTTTTCATGATTTGATAAGTCAAAATAAAAAATAGTATACATATCTCCGAAATTCTTCTTATTTATCAAACATCCTGTTTCTGTATTAATATCATTTAATCCTGCATGTAAAAGAGCTTCATACTCTCTATTATAATCTTTATTGGTAAAATTCGTTTTGTAACGCATAAGAGGAATTTGTTTATTATTTATCATCAACCAGCATTCACTCATATCTATATTATCAAATATCATGTTATTTTTTTCATAATTACCATCCCTTTCAACGTACTGAGGAATAACATAGACACCTAAAACTTCATCTGAGGCTGTAGTTGCTGTGACAGATCCACTATCGCTTTTATAGGGACCTACCATCTTAAATCTATATCGATCCCAATTTACCTCTATATCTTTATCAGATAAAAATGATTCCATAAACACGCCTTCTGCAGAATTTTTAAATTCTATATAAGGTAAATGCAAGGTTAAACCTTCAACTACTACTTTCTAATTAACATTTTCGACATCAGTATATATCATATTCTTATTTTCATTTCTTTGAATTTCTATTTTCACTTCAAAACCAGAAATTATCTTTTCATATTCTCTAAAGAAATCGATTATATCTTTTAAAGGTGTCCATATTTTAATGACATTGCTATCTTTCATTAGTTCCCATCTCTTTGCGAATCCTTCGTTATAATCTTTATTCATTTTCAAATTATTAAAAAAATCAGTTATTTTAGTAGTATCTTGTAAAGTACCCTTATATTTTAACTCTTTTCGGTCAGCTGAATCAGCTGTATCTAGATAAAAAAAATTCATCTTGAGCTTGTGATGTTGTATAATCAGGAGTATAATGAGTTAATCTTAAAGCATGATTCATGATTGAAAAATTTGACTGTGTATTTGATTCAATTTCGGTATCTCCTATATGTACTTTTAAAGTTTTGATAAAACCACCACCATTTACCAGACAAACATTTTAATTTGCTATGGATGTTTTATCATGTTTTGTAATTTTTAATTTTTGTTCAAGATATCCTCTAGAATATAAAATTTTTGCTTTAGTATCATTAATATGAAAAACATAGGTGGCATTCTCATCTGAACTATGTTCTTTTGGATGAATTTCTCTTAATTCATAACTTTTAATATGATCATTATGATAATAATGAGTATCACTCAAATCATAAATCTTTTGCATTTATTTAGGAAGAATTTTTAAACCACCTCCTTTCTTTTTCATAGAAAATATTTCATTTAATTTATTCCGTGCTTCAATAATAGGTTCAGTTTTCAACAAAACCTTTAAAAATCCCTGTATTTTTTTTTACTTTTTCTATATAATCTATGTTTATTCATTTATTTATGAAGAAAAAATAGGTATAAAATTAAATTCTACAGCTCCTTTATTTAAATCAATTAATTCACCTTTTTGATTAGTAATCCTCACTTTTATTCTTTCAACAGGATCCATTTTAACAGGATAATATATCCAATTATTAAATTCTTTTGAAATTATACTACCTGGAGGGTTTTTATTAGTGAAAGAATATATGACTTCTGAATTATATTGATTTATTAAAGATCCTTTTACAACATCACAGTGAATATAAATATTATCATTTCCATTGGATATATCAGCTATATGTTCACCTTCAACCTCTGTTTCTTCATCATAACTTCCATATGTCGGTTTTAAAAAGCCGACATTGTTTTATTTTATGAAATTTACTTTTTGTAAAATCAATTACCCAACCTTTTTTCAGTTTAATAGATATTCTTTGTCTTGCTTCAATAATACCAAATTTCACAGGTGGATCCTCACCAAATATTTTTATCATATACTCATTTAAACATGTTATAGTATAATTACCATTTGAGATAACAATTATTATATCTGTGCCTAATTTATATATTCTAAATATGTTATTTCCATAATTCTCACTTATATTAAACCATGAAACTTCCATAGAAAATGACTGTAAAGCTAATTTTTTTAATTTAAGAGGTGTAATAAAATTTACAGTAAATTCCTCTGATTTCTCATGACCTTCAGATTTTAATATTATCATTTATACAGAACAAAATTTTCATTATAGTCACTAGGTTTTTGTGTAGGAAATGATTTGAGAACATATTTAGGTGATATACCTTTATTCCTTTCTCTTATATATTTCATACAAAATAAACCACATTTCACAGATGTAAGTTTCTGTAAAAAACTATCATTATGACCTATTTTTGGTTTTTTATTCGATGTAACAAGAAATGATTTAATATTTTTAGGAATATAGTCTTTCTTCATATTGTCATATTCACCAAACGGATCAAAATATTCCACATATTTATATTTAGGATCATTATAATAACAAACCCAATGAGTTCCAGAACCTGTTGATACATCTAAATTAATGATTCCATTTTCAAATTTTCCTATTGTTTTAGGTAATAAATCAGAGGTAAATACACCTCTAAATCTTTTTTCATTTTTCATATTTTCTTCAATCATTTTGTTACTAATTCCCAAGGTTGATATATCCCCTTTCCACGTTTTTTTTTCCCAGATCCCTTTTTTTGTACAGTTGAACTAGCTAATCCAGATAAAGCACCTGTTGCTAATGCTGGAACTGCAAATTTAGCAGCAGTTATTAAAGAGGGTATAAGTGCTGCTAGAAATGGTAAAAATCCTCCATTTTTATCTAATTGCGTTTTACTGATAGTAATTCTTTTTCCATCATTAATATGATTAATTTGAGTTTTAGTTAAATACATCTCATGATTAGGAGTTTTAGATTTATCTATTTATAATGTTAGTTCTTCTTTATTTCTAAAAGCTGATTTAAGTTTATTTTTCTGATCTTCACTTAAATAAACTTTATTTTTTATCATTTATTATAGGAGAAATTGTTTATAATATCGTTGTACTTCATTGTAAGTCATTTCTCCATTTTTTAATAACATATCTAACAATAAAACTACTTGATTATACAATTTCTTTGATTTACTTCCATTACATATTTTTTTTGTTAAATTTGATAATACATCCTTTTTATCTATACCTTCACCAAACCAAGGTTTAGCCTCATTCATGAGATGTAAGACGTGGATATATTTTTTCATCATTTCCATTTTATAATCTGATTCCTTAATTTTTCTAGATCACCTTCAGCTTTAGAATAGTTATAATTTTCAGTATTAGTTCCTTTCATTCTTTTATATGTATCTCGCTTTTCTTTAGCTATTGCTATTATTTCATCAAGATCTTTTTTAGATTTATTTATAAGATCAGAAGGTAATTCTAAATTTTCTTTTTTGATAAACGGAATATCCAAAAATCTATCACTGTAAAATATAAATTTTCCTTCTGTTCTATCCATCAATTATTTAACATCTGATGTGTAATCAAGAGGTAGTAATGATATATTTTCTACAGCATTTTGAATACTTTTTACAACCTCTTTATTTGATTTTTCATATTTTTCAATTTCTTGAGTGACTGGTTTATGAAATTCCTCTAAGGTTTTTTGAATGCCTAATATTTCTTTTAGTTGATCTTCACTATTCTTTCTTATTCCTTTTTCTAATTTTACTAATTTAATTGAATCTTTTATTTGCTTTATAAACTTGTGTTTTCGTTCTTTTTCTAATTTGTTCATTTATATAATATTAATTTTTACAGCGAGTAGATTATTTTTTACAGCGAGTAGATTATTTTTTACTGTTATATAAATGATAAAAATTAAAGATTACACGGAACCAGATGAGTTACCTGATCCTAATCAACATCCTTTGTTACCTAAACATCCATTTAGATTGCTTATAACAGGGCCCCTTCAGGTTCAGGTAAAACAAATTTACTGTTAAATATGATTTATGATTTTTTAAATTTTGATGCACTATATATATGTGCAAAAGATTTATACGAACCTAAATATTCTAAATTACAAGAAATATATACATTGTTTGAAGATATAGAAAGAGAAGATATTTTGAAATGTAAGAAGAATAAGAAAACATTATTAGAATTATATGATAAATACAAAAAAGAAGTATTCTTTTCTTCAGATGATTTTATTACAGTAGATGATTTAAATCCTACATTAAAGAATTTAATTATTTTCGATGATTGTGCGACTGAGAAAGATCAAAAAGCCATTCAAGAATTATTTATCAGAGGTAGAAAGAAAAACGCATCTATTATTTATTTATCACAGTCATATTATACAACACCTATCAATATAAGAAAGAACTGTAATTACTTCATATTTTTCAATCTACAACCAAAAGAAATTCAACAGAGTATAAGAGAGATAGATGGTAAATTAAGTACTGAAGAATTCAAACAAATATATAATAAAAGTGTTCAAAAACAATACGATTTTTTAA
Source organism: Amaurobius ferox (assembly GCA_951213105.1). Classification (NCBI taxonomy): domain Eukaryota; kingdom Metazoa; phylum Arthropoda; class Arachnida; order Araneae; family Amaurobiidae; genus Amaurobius; species Amaurobius ferox. Next base: position 127,384,917 of record OX578142.1, read on the forward strand.
TGTTAGATTTAGTGAATCCAAAAATAAGATACAGAAAAAAATTTGATCCTATATAAATGAAATGGAAGAATATTTAGAAAAAAGATTGTATGTTTACAGAAAGAGTAGAAATTTATATCAAAAGATAAGCATTTCATTATCAGTAAGTAAGGTCATTCTAAGTGGAACGGGTTTATCAGCTATTGCCTTTCTTCCGCTTGCTTTTTTTAATTTATCGGTTGGTATAGTAGAAGCTATTGATCTTGCATTAAAAATAGCAGAAAGGAAAGAAGAATATAGACATTGTTATAATTTTTATAAAGAACTCATTAATTCGTTTAAAGCTAAGGATATGACAGAAGAAGAAATTTATATGCGAGAAAAGGACTTCATAAAAAGTTTAAAATTTAATCCAGTTGAAAAATATGTAAAACAAATGCAATTGAATGGATATAAATTTATTCATCCTAAATAAATGAAAGGTGGTGATATTGTTGGATGGTTACAAGATAAAATAAATCCTCCAGAAATGCATTTACCAGGATATCAATATTGTGGTCCATTTACAAAATTAGAAAAAAGATTAAAAAGAGGTGATCCTGGAATAAATAAAGTCGATAAAGCATGTAAAAAACATGATATTTCTTATAGTAAAACAAAAGATACAAAACAGAGACATGTTGCTGATCAAGAATTAATATATGATTTAAATGCAGTACAAGATCCAACATTTCGAGAACGATTAGATAGAGGAATTATTAAACCTATTATTAAAGCTAAAAAACTTTTGCGTTAGGAATATCTCCTAATATGTATTGTGTCAAGTGTAAAAAGAAAACCGAAACTAAAAATAATAAACCAGTTGGTAAAGGTATTTGTACAATTTGTGGAAGCAAAAAGAATACTTTTTTAGGAATTTAAAAGAGACATATTATAATCCAGAAACAGGCTATTGTGGTATTCAAGAATTGAAAAGAAAAACAGGATTACCTAATGTTGAAGAATTTTTACATGAACAAGATGTATATACTAGATATAAACCTGTCATTCGTAAATTTAAAAGAAGGAGAGTTTATGTTCCAAACAGTAATAATCAATTTGACGCTGATTTGTTATTTATAAAAAATTATAGCAAATATAACGATGGAACTAATTATTTGTTAACAGTTATAGATGCTTTTAATAAATATGCTTGGGCTTTCCCAATAAAAAGAAAAACATCTGAAGAAGTAGTACAAGGTTTCAAACAAGTTTTTAAAGAAAGAAAGCCAAAATTCATTTTGACAGATGAAGGTACTGAATTTACAGGTAAAGTTACACAAAAATTATTCAATGATAATAATATACATTGGTTTACGACTTATAATAAAGAAATAAAATCTGCAATAGCTGAGAGATTTAATAGAAGTATAAGAGAAAAAATTATAAAATATGTGCATGCTAACAATACTAAAAGATATATTGATGTATTACCTAAATTACTTGTTAATTATAACAATTCATATCATAGATCTATAAAAATGACACCTGTTGAGGCTAGTCGAGACGAAAATGAATCTCAAGTTTATAAAAATTTATATACTAAAAATATCATAAAAAAACCTAAATTTAAGATAGGGGATAGTGTTAGAATATCAACAATTAAAAAAACATTCAGGAAAGTAGATGATTCTACATTTACTGAAGAGATTTTTATAGTATCTGAAGTATTAAAAACAGATCCAATTACTTATCGATTAAAAGATTTAAACAGTAAAGAAATTGAAGGAACTTTTTATGAAAATGAAATGGTAAAATATAATAAAAAAGATGATGTATATAAAATTGAAAAAATCATAAAAAAGAAAGGTAATAAATATTTTGTAAAATGGTTAGGATATCCAGATGAATTTAATAGTTGGACATCTGATTTACACAATGTTTAAAGATAGATGGTATAATAAAGGTGATCCTTGGGAATCATTAATATGATGATTTAACGGAGTGGGATCTATCACCCCCGATAAATATGATAAAAAGCTGTTATTAATACGTAGTAAATAAATGAATGTTAACTTTTTTGACGGTGTTGAAATGGTTGAATCGATTGATATTTTAGATATAATGAAGTTTCAGATAATAAAGTAGCGCATAATTTAAAGATGAAATTAATCTATGATTCTTCTTCAGAAGAAGAATATTTTTATGTTATAGACTATGAGAGTTTAAAACAAAGATATAAAAGTAGAATTAGTTATTTTAATCGAATAAAAAGGAGGTATAATATTACTCAAGAAGTTGAGGAAATGTTTCTAAAATTTTTAGATTTTATGTATTATGAGAAATCAGTTAATTATTATTATTTCATGAAAAAGATTTGTGATATTTTTAATATTGAAAATAATATAAAGGTCCAAAGACTTTGTTCTAAAGTCAAAAAGAAATATGAAAAAATCTGGAATGAATTTCAAAAAATGTTTCCTAATAAATGGAGCTAACAAAAAAGTGCATACACTGTTTGACTATGAAATCAGTAAATGAGTTTTATATATATCACAGAAATGGAAATATTTATTTCCAAAGTCATTGTAAATGTTGTGATTCCATAATCAAATATAAAAAATTTAAATGTGAATGTGGTATGCAATATACCTATACACACAAAAAGAGACATTTAAAAAGTATTTATCACAGTAAGCATCTTCCTGGAAAAAATATTTCAAAAAATGTTTCCTAATAAATGGAGCTCACCTTAAAGTCAAAGACTATTAATGAACTTAGAAAAGGAGTAAAACTATTGAATATTAAACAACCTAAAGGCTGTAAGAAGGATAATTTAATTAGATTATTAATTAAATATATCAGAAAAACAGGTGAATATAAACCTGTTTTAGTAGAATTATTAAATTTAGATATATCAAAATACTTAGAAAAAAAGAAAAAAATTATTTATTGAAAAACCTCAAAAACGTAATAAAATCAAGAAAATTTTTGATTCTTTTAATTTGAAATTTGATAATAAGGAATTTAAGCCAAAAGAAGAGAAAAAGATTAAAACAGAAGTGAATCTTAAAAAATTATTTACAGTTATTAATGAGGATATATTTGGTTTGAAGCCAAAGACTATTGGTGAGCTTAGAAAAGGAGTAAAACTATTGAATATTAAACAATCTAAAGGCTGTAAGAAGGATGACTTAATTAGATTATTAATTAAATATATAAAAGAAACTGGAGAATATAAATATGTTTTAGTAGATTTATTAAAATTAGATATATCAAAATACTTGGAAGAAAAGAAGAATATATTTATTGAAAATCCAGAAAAACGTAATAAAATTAAAAAGTTTTTTGATTCTTTTAATTTGAAATTTGATAATATGGAATTTAAGCCAAAAGAAGAAAAAAAGATTAAAACAGAAGTGAATCTTAAAGAATTATTTACTCCTGATCTTACAGAACAATTGAAACAATTTATTAATGAACCTAAAAATAGGTGTAAACTTAAGAATATATTTGATTATTTTGGTTTGAAATATAAAGATGGAGAATTGGTAGAAAAGAAAGGAAAGAAAGTAAATATAAAAGTTAATCTTGAAGATTTATTTAAACCTGATTATGAAATTGTTCAAATTAGTCAAAAATATATTAAAAAATATAACACATATAGGTATATTTATAAAATTGTAGAAATCAATGAACTTAGACCTGTACAATATCATAATATTTTAAAGGATTTATTTAGAAAAGCTATTGGTATAGTAGAAGGAAAAGTAGATATTATAGTACACAATCCTGCATTAAGTCAACCTTTTCATCCTAAAATGATGTCAACTAGAGAGGCTTATGATACCTATTTAGATGTTTTAACACATAAAATTGAATACAAAGAATTAGATATTAAAGAATGTACATTCGATTTTCATGTCATAGAATTACCGCACGGAGGAAAACATCTAAAAATTCTCAAAGATGATGATATTGTAAACAAAAAGAGTATTTGTCAAATTAAAAATAACGATAATATATGTTTATCTATATCTATTGTAGTTGCTCTATCTATACAAAATCCTGAACTTTTATGTGAAAAATTAAACTATAAAAAACTAACTAAAAATGACATTCTATATATTAAAAAAGGAAGAATATTACAAAAAACGTTAGCTGAAAAATTACATGAAATGTGTGAAATTCCTTTAGATATTTGTAATTTAGAGCATGTTAAAATATTTGAAGAATTCTTAAATATACAAATTACTATATTTTGTAGAGAAAATTTTAATGAAAGAATATACAGTGGTACTTATAAAATTACTTGTATTTATATTTTAAAAAATAGAAATCACTTTGATGTGATTACATCTGTTACAGGATTTTTAGGAAAAAACAATTATTGTGATTACTGTAAGGTGAGTTATAAAAGAAGCGATCAGCATAAATGTTTATTAAAATGTGATAGATGTTTTATAAAAGAAAGCGGGATGAAATTGGATAAAAATTCATTGATCCATTGATAGAATTTAGCATAGAACGTATAATCTCTGCAAGTGACAGATTTTAGTTTTGTGGTTTGGTGGTGGGAACCATGCCTGTTGTGACAATGTATACAGATTGCATTCAATTTTCACTGTTATCTATACAAATAAAACTTATTTATTTTGTTACTTTATATAACTAATCTGCTTTAACTCCCAGGCAATGCTAAGTACATTTTTTAGTTACAAAATAAACACTAATATTTTGTAAACTATGTTTCCCTTTCATCTGGAGCTTCATCAGGCTCATGGAACTTGATGTCTGACAAACTAGATTTATTGCTAACCTCCTGCCTCCATTTTCCAACCAAAACAATCTTTCAATTTTTTTATGTTTTACACATTTTTTTTATGTTTTATAAAATAAAAGCCAACAGCAGATCTTTTTCAGTATTACAATTTTGTGGAACCTACCTTATGTTGCCGATTTCCCCCCCTCCCCCAATGTTTCAATATGAATATTTAATGGTTTTTACACTAAAAAAATCCGATGAAATTAACAAATTTTGATTTTGTAGGAAAACAACTCAAATTAGAGCTTTTTTATTACTATATCTTCCTAAAAATCAATATGCTCATTGTTGTTATCAATCAAAATAAGCATATCAAATTTCATGTAATTTGCTTGGTCATATTGACAGATATCAAGCTTTCTATGGGAAATTAAAATTTTTTATATCTTAATGACTCATAATTATTAAACAAAATGTTCCATTTATTTTTAAAGTAAAACAAAAATTTATAACATAATCCATTAATAAATAAAAAAATGAAAATGTTGAAATTAATTGTGTTTTTAAAATTCATTTTATACACAAACACCGATCAAATTCGATTTTTATAAGGAAATTCAAAAACAAAATTTCAAACTTCATTTTATTGAGATTTATGTTACAGGTTTTTGATTCAGATTTTAAAATTGAAAGTTATCCTGGTTTGAGCTACTCAACAAATAATCTATAAGCTTCTGACATTTATTGATTGAAAATATTGAACCAAATTTTGTGTGATTTGCTCAATTTGTTTGAAAGATAATGTGCTCTATGTAGAAAGAAAATCTAATATCTTGAGAATAACTTGCATTAATTTCTAAATAATGGTATACATTCATTCAAGTTAAAACTATTTAAAAAGCTTTTACTCGTCTGATAATTGTGAATTTTACATCAGAAGCATGAAATATCCTGAGAGCGATGCATTCTGGAATCTTAGATATGTCATTGGCCATTACATAAAGAATCACATATTAAATATCTATTTTAGAAAAACAAAATTAGATAATTATGTACATTCAAATGTTTTATTTTACCTATAGGCAATAAACATTTTAGTGGATTACAAAGGATAAGTATAAATTTTACCGGGCCATGGAAAAAAGTTTGGGAAACACTGCACTATATATATGATTGCATTAATTTCAATAGTTATAATTTGAATACTTGCTGTTATTGATCAAGGGAAAACTAGACTTTGTCTTTACAATGGGGAGAGGAGAGAGCCCGACATTTGTATACTTATAATTTAGTATTATACACTATACATAAGGTGACCAATTTTTTTACAATGAAAAGGAGGACGAAAAAATTTAAGAAAAAAGTACAACGTAAATAAATGAAACATTTTATTAATTCAAACAAAAATACACTAATTTTGCTTACATCCTTTTTAATTATTTCAAATATTCATTCAATGGAGTATTTTTCCATTGAATGAATATTTTTTGTCAATATATCAATTTCTAACAGTAACAATATATTGGAAATTTCGGAGCAAGAAATATCCTTCATATTGAATACCGTAAGTGCTGCAGCTAGAGTATCAACATTCAATCTTGATTTCTCACTTGTCCAAAAATCGCTACCAATTGAAAAAGAATTGAAATAATTTCATATTTCCGTTAGAAGTAAACACAAAGTATAATATAAAGTAAACAAAGTGAAGTGCGCAATGGTGCGAGACAAGTGAAGTTCTCCTATGCACTGCGCATGAGTTTCATAATCGCGTCTTTCCGAACTGTACCGTCATATGATGCATAACAGTTCGGTGCGGCATCTCTGAATACAGAGATTAACAGATTAGTTTTAAAATATCAAAAAGGAGGACAGGTAGGAGGACACTTTTCGAGGAAGGACAGAACCTACAAAAGAAGGACTGTCCTCCCTAGAGGAGGACGATTGGTCACCTTACTATACAGGATGTTTAAAAAGATTGGATGATTAAATATCTCTTCAGTGATTGGTTGCAGACTAATGATTCCAATTTAAGAAATGATTCAAACAAGATCTGCTTTCAGACTACAACAGTTTTCAGTCATGTGACATATTTAGTAAAATAGTACAATATTGAACTTTTATACATGACCTTTGCAGCCTTACCGTGCTGAAAACACTGGTTCTTGTTAGATCACCTAAGTCAAGCAGCATCGGGCGTGGTTAGTACTTGGGTGGGTGACCACCTGGGAACTCTGCGTGCTGTAGGCACATTTCGGGCACGGTAGCCCGGTGGTTTGCACGCTGCCGTGTTCATGCGGAGTACGATCACTTTAAACATGTGGGTCTGTAAGTCTTTCCGAGAGGTTGGTGGTAGGGAAAGGAGGGTACGTTCCCTGTGGATGCCTCCCCCACTGGGTTCCGGTCTAAATTGGGTGGCACTTCCCCAGCGTCTGAACGGTTATCTTACACTTTTCTGGTAGGTCGGACGATCTGGGTCTCAACAACAACAACATGACCTTTGCAAAGGAAGTTCCAATTAGCAAATTGTTCCTTATCCATTAAAAAAATCTTGAGTCATAGAAAAATGAATTCCTATCCCAAAATTTAGATATGTATCTGTCTTTAGCAAAGTTTCATATAATCTCCTATTATTCATCAAAAACTTTAATTAATGATAACTCAGGAAATTTTGATAATGGAATATTTTTTGCTTGACTAATTGGACTATGGAAATTTTTTTATAGGAGTTGTACAGTTATGTTTTGTATTTATTTTACTAAAAGGTGTCACATAATCAAAATTTGCATATAATGACAGTCTTCATTAATTAAAGCATTTCTTAAATTGGAACCATGGGTCTATGACCAATCGTTCAAAGGATATTTGGTTAATGCAATCTCTTTTAAACATCCTGTGTGTGTGTGTGTGTATATATATATATAAGATTCAAATGAAAGAAGGAAACGACCAAATGCATAGCAAAAATGGCAGAGGGGGATTGCGACCCCTCTTTCCCGGTTAGAAGCATGCTTTTAAGTCCGGGCAACACTTCCGGAACCATTGCCATGCAGTGGCCCTTCTTCTGGAGATGTTTTAAGTCAAAGACACAGAAAAAGGTGCAAAGCAAACCATCAAGAAGCGATCACAATTGCAAGAGAAAGGGATGGAATGTAATCCGTATCAAGTGCATGCTTAATACAGAAATCGGTATCATTGTGCACCAGGGTGCGCTGTCCACGCATGCGCAAAGTCCCTCTAAAAACTTAAGGTGTTATGGTAAAAATCCGTTATATTTCTTAAGTATACATTTTCTTCCTTTCAGGATAATTATCCTGAAAGCTTCCTGAAATATTATTATAACTCAATTTTCAATACAGCAAAGGAAGAAAATGCATACTTAAGAGATATAACGGATTTTTACCATAACACCTTAAGTTCTTAGAGGGACTTTGCACATGCGTGGACAGTGCACCCTGGTTTACGATACCCATTTCTGTTTTAAGCATGCATTTGATATGGATTACATTTTTCCCCTTTCTCTTCCAATTGTAATCGCTTCTTGATGGTTTGCTTTGCACCTTTTTCTGCGTCTTTGACTTAACACATCTTCGGAAGAAGGGCCACTGCATGGCAATGGTTCCAGGAGTGTTGCCCGGGTTTAAAAGCACACTTCTAACCGGGAAAGAGGGGTCGCAATTCCCCTCTGCCATTTTTGCTATGCATTTGATCTTTTCCCTCTCTCATTTGAATCTTATATGATACTTTTTGTGCATGTGCTGCTTTGAGTCAACACTTAAAGAAATGAATTCCGTCGTATAATCGTTTTCACTTTGTTTTATCTGATATATATATATATATAATATCAGATAAATTTCATCATTTATAATACAGTGTAGGTCTGGTTATTCAGAAACCTCTGGACTAACGATATTCAAGATTTTCTTTTTCTTAATAAAAATGCACAATTTTAATCAAAAATACAGAACTTGAACTAGCCATATTACTCATTTTGTAGTGACAATTATTCAGTTTATACTGATAATTAAATTAAAAAGCTAGAAAACCAGGATTACACAATTTTTTAGCATAAATGTTGTACAAGTAGCTAAAATATCTTATGGAGTACAAAGAATTTGAGCAGTAAAAGTGTTCAGTGGGTAGATGATATTATTGTATGACCAATTCTGAGGCAAAATTTACTTAGTGTCCAAATTGCCTATTGTTTCAACCAATGACATTTTAAACCTCTTTGGCTGTAGTGACCCCCTACTTACCCTATGCTAAAATGATAATTAAAATTCCTAACCATTGCCACTCACATACATGTAAATATTAGTGCTGCCAAAAAGTAATGTTTTTGAAAAAGACGTATAAAAGGAATGATGTATAATCGGAAATTTAAGAAACAACTTTGATTATTACAAATTTAATGTTACAAATCATCCTAATTTATTAAAAAGTAATATTTTAATTTTTTTAAGATATTATCTATATTGAAAATAATATTTATTAAATTTTTATATTTAAACATTTACAATCATAAAAATGAAAAAAATGATATTTTAATTTCATACATACATATCTTAAGTAAATACAAATCTTGTTTTATGCGATTTATGCGCATGCAGGTAGATGTTAATTAAAAAAATCTTGAATCGTCGTCTGATGTGCAGATTGAATGTAAGTAATGAGTACAACATTATGAATTGAATTAAGGTCTTTGAAAGTTTTTTCACTGGTGTTTTGACAAACAAAATAAGTTCTAAGTTTCTCAATGGAGTCCATGGCGTCTTTAAAGGAAGGCGGGATAACTTCTTCGCATTCTTCATCATCATTGCTACTTAAATTAGCACCAGATAATTTGTCTTCTATTAATTCATCAATTGTGATTAATTTCGAAGTCCTTACGTCGGTATCACAATTCAAATACTCCTCGAAAGTAACTTCTGATCTCAGGAGATTCCAGTCTTCTTTATCCATGATCACAGTTTTATCATTTCCAGCGTTGATATCACTGTCATCGTTGCCATCACATTCATCTAATTTTGGATCTGGAAACCCTCCTTTAATGTAACAATTTTTTATTGTTTCAGACTTGACTTGAGTCTATGCTAAGGAGATCATGGTTATCCCCTGAAGTATGTTTATCTTTCCTTGGATATTTCATGTAGTGAGGCTTTGAAGGACATGTTGAATTAAATGCTTTCTTTAGTACATTTTTAAGTTTTTTATTATTCTCAAATCTAGGGGTTGTAGTTTGCTCATGCAATGTGGTGGAAAGAAAACCACCTTCACATTTTTCAAAAAGTCTGTCTCTTGGGGATGAGAAAGCAGTACATTGATCCATAAAAAGTAAAATTTTATGTTTTTGCTGTTTCATATTTTTATCCATTTTTTTGAGCCACTCAGTAAAAATTTTAACAGTCATCCACACTTTTGTATTTGTTTCATAACCTACTAGCAATATTTTAACTTTTGCAAAACACCTTGGCTTCCGTGACTTCTCTATGACTAGAGGAGTCATCTTATCACTTCCATCAATGTTGGCACAAAGTAAAACAGTGAGGCAATCTTTAGATTTTTTTCCAGCATTGCAATTGTCACCTTTAATTGCGAGAGTTCTTGCAGGCATGAGATGATAAAAGAGGCCTGTTTCATCAACATTGTAAATGTCCTTCAGCTGGTATTTTGTTCGGCAAATCTTTTAATCATTCGTTAACAGTTTCAGTTGGAATATCTTTAGTTTCCTCGCTTACCACTTGACTTGTAATTCCATGTTGCATTTTTGAATTTGTGAAGACATCCAGTTGAAAAAATTGTATCTTTTACATCCAATTTTAATGCGATTTCCTTTGCTTTTTCCATAAGCATGGGCCTACTCACGGGAATATTTGATGCATGACATTGAGTTAAAAACTGAAGCCAAATGTCCTCTACTTCAGGAAATTTGCCGTCTTGCACACATAGTTTCTACGAAGCAGAGTTTCCGCAAGCTGCTGCTCTGTCCTCGATTATTTTTCTTTCATAGACACTGGTTTTCAGAGTAGAAATTGGAATATCTAGTTTTTTAGCCAAATGTACTTTTGTTTATCCTGTACTTTTTTGTCAAATCCTTTTAAAATTTCAATTTTATCTTTTAATGAAAGTGCTTTACACTTTCGGGACATTTTTGGATAGCATCAAATTTTTAAGAAACCAACAGAATGATAATAACCAATAGACTGAACAGCAGTACTGAAACGTGAGCTCTTAAAAGCATAGGGATTCGAATTGAGAATGAACTGTTTATTAAACAAAAGTTGGTGGGCAGTTTATTAAACAAAAGTTTATTAAACAAAAGCAGTTTAGGTTTGCCATGTAAATTTGATAGCTTGAGCGAGAATTCTTTGGGAATCAAAAAGTGCGCTAAATTTGTAACAGAGGCAACTTATGTAACAGTGGTTATACTACCTTTACTCTTGTGGTGGCAATTCCCAAATGTTCCATAAGAATGAAAATTTTCGAATTTTAGAAAGATTTATTAACGGAAAAACTGGGAAAACGACGTATAACCGAAGTTTTGCATCATATAAATGAAATATTTTATCATTACATGGTTAGGAATGAATCGGGATTGTGCTGAAACGACGTATAAATGGAAAAGTCGTATAAATGAGAAACGTATAAATGGTACTCCATTGTGTATATATATATACTGAAAGAACAGTGATTTTAGAAGTAAACAATAATGTGTAGTGCACATGGTTACTATATAACAGATATTTAAATTAAAACATTAGATAAAAAAATCACTCAATACGAATTAAAATATATATATTTATTTATTATTTAAAACAAATAGACATATACTTACAAAATTTTCAACAAACAAAATAAGTAATTTTTACACAACAGTTGTTCTAAAAAGTATCAATCCCCAAAGTTCAATTCTTCATCAGAATCAAAGAGGGTATTGCTTAAAATTGCTATAGCTGATTTTCCCAAAACATTGTCTTCAAGACCAGTTTCAGTTATAGACATGAGTGGAAAAATTGCAGATTTTATGCTGCGAAAAATATTTGGAAATTTCACTTCCTGTGCAGCCAGAAGTTGTTTTACCCTATGACGTTCCTAAAAGCAAATAATACATTTATGAATGAAAAGTTACTTTTTTTTTCTATGAATATTTATTAACAACCATAGTCAAGATTTTTAAACCTTTTAGGGTTATTCAAAAGTAAGAAAAAAGTAATGCCAGGCAGCACAAAATTTTCAACAAACAAAATAACTTTATGCATTTGTATTCAATTTTGTTTAGATTTAATTGTGTCATGATGAATCATTATTGGTATTTGAAATCATCAAGAGAACAATGTTCAATGCAATTTTGCTGTAATAGCATTATTTTACATTCTTTATGTTTAAGTGGATAGAAGGAAATTTTTTACAAAGCAAGATGTTCCAATATCTGATAATGATTATCAGTTTCACTGATATTTCGGTATTATCCTGATACCAGCGATAATCGGATATTTGAGAACCAATAAATTGATACATCCAATAATTTTTTATTTATTACTAGGGGCTCCACCTCATGGTCGCTATGCTTTGCCAACCCTTATAGCTTTCTTCATGAGTAGAGAAGTTTTGCCTTGTACTTACTGGTGCTTGCTGAGTTGTTTCAAGCCAAACGGAAATTTAAATCGAAAAATGGTTTACTTCAGCATGTATCCCTACGATTTCTCTATAAATGCACCAAATTTCGCTTTTGCAGTATGAGAAAGAGAAGCTTGAGGGATATGTTTATAAAGAAGAAACAATTTCACTCCAGAAGTTCATAAGTAGAATAACTCATAAACAATATTGAATTTTTACAAAAGGGTTCCGCCTTGCAAAAATTTAAATATGTAAGTACATGCCTGCAAAAATTTGTGGCCTTGCTATTGTTAATCTGTTTAGGACATGTCTCTGAATTGTGTCTTGTTTTATTATATTATTATGTCTTTGAATATAATAATATATATCTTATAATATTGTCTTTAAATTTGACATTAAATGTTTCTTAAATTAAAATTTAAATCCAAAAATGGTTTATTTTAGCATATTCCCCTAACATTTCTCTACAAATGTACCAAATTTTATATTTTTGCATGCTCAATTTTTTGTGGTGTGATAGAGAAACTTGAGGAATGTGAAATTTGTCAAACAGTGGTGCCGTCACCATCATCAGCTGCAGTTTTTTTAATATAGAGAGGTACCTCAGCATTTAGGCAATGGGTTTTGTTTAATTATCTTTTATTTTGCAACAGAACAAAGTGCAGAAAGGTGATAAAATACAGCAATATCTCACTAACCTAATAGGTAGGCATTGGATCAGGGTTACATAAGTCTGTCAAACAGTGTGCAGCTGCTTGAAAGGAAACTCTTAAAGTTAAAAGTCATACAGTTGAAGATGTTTCAGATGTTCAAATGCCTATAGTCAATAGTCCCTTCTGTTACTTATTTATACTTATAATGGTATGAAAATTTTTACCTCTTGATACATACATGAAATCCTATTTTTAAACTGAGTCCTGTGAAAGTCATGAGATTAACATTAGACTGTAAGAAAATAAGACTTTTATACTTTTATTCCCTATTATACTTTCACTTTCTACATGGTAGAGTAGAAAACTATGGTGATAGGGATTTTTCACAAACTGGGTTTCCACTTCAAAAACATCGGATATCAGAAATTACCTTTGTTCTGTCCAAGGGTGTCAAAATTGATAATGCATCATAATTTCAGAAACCACTGAAGCTATTTGGACCAAATTTGAGTGGTATATTATGTAGATGCAAACACAGAATAAAAAATATATATATACATTGTTTGGCTATTAAATGAGATTTTGTCAGAATTGGTGGTACTTTATAATCTCGAAAATTGCTAAAATGAACCACCTCTCATTATTCTGCCATTATTCATCAAATTTAAAGATATCATTGAATAAGGAATAACATCTATAAACCTATATGCAAACAAATTGCATAAGAGGTCATCTTTCTATAAAATGCACACAAACTTCTCCGGCCACACAACTTGTTACCATAAACCCCTGGGTTGGTCGTGTGGTCTGGGTCTTCAACACAAACTTCCAAAATTTCCAATAACACCCAGTTTTGATGTCATAAATGAATTCTATATCCCAACATTAGTCTAACTGTACATTAGAATTGGAGATGATCTGTCGATCATCTCCATATTTAAAATTGCAATTTAAAGAACAAGATAATTGTTGCTTCAACATATCAGAACTGTTCTAATAAAATGGGTCACAAAATTTATCCCTCCTCCAGTGATGCCAAGTTCAAAGTATTTCAGTAAAGTCATTTAAGAATTACTAATAAATGTACCCAGCACTTTTTCCAGACTATTTACAGATACAGGGTGCATTAAATTAAGGGATAACGGGTGCATTAAATTCCATGTATTTAAAGATAAGGTTTAACCTTTTTAAATGTACAATTATTTTAATATTATAAGTGCTTTCTCTGAATATCACATGAATCAGGTGAAAATTGCCATATTTCAGATTACAACAAATGTGTACCTGGGGACACAATGTAAAATTAGCAATGGTATATTTATATTAACATTTCCCCAATATCTATCCTTTTTCACCAATTTTCTTTTTGTGGTCTTTTTCTGTCATGCATCAGTGAAGTTTTAAAATATATGCATCTAAGTTTGTTTGTATTTCGATTTATTGTATTATTCAGCATGCTGCATGGACTAAGAAAAGAACACAATTAGTTTGGTGATCCTGTATTTGCTATTTTATGTCTCATGAATAGAACATGATTGTGTTCACAACTGCTGAAATGTAGTTCCTAGGTTAGCAGAAATCAATAAAAAATATATTTGCTACAACTTTACAATTATTGTTTATACAGTAGAGCAGTAGTTCCCAAACTAGGGTTCCCGGACCCCTGGGGGTCCGCGACGAGGTTTTAGGGGGTCTGCGAACAAGACGCAATATTTAACTAATAAATAGTTAGCTTTAAAAAAAATAAAATTCATTATTCTTCTCCACTCTTTTTTCTATTTTATTTTTTTAAATAAAATAATAATGTACTTTTTTTCTAAATAACTTTGAATTAAATACATTCATGAAATTAATTTCAAACTGATAGGTTATATCTTCAAACAAAATTAAGAATTAAATTGTTTGGGTGAAAGTGATTTAAGTCTGATATTATCAGATAATAAACCAAATATTACTGAGCTAATTGCAAGAAAGCAGCATCAGTGTTCACACTAATTTATGCTTGTTGTACATATCCAATAGAAACACACCCTTGCAATATGGTTTTAAAGGGTCCGCGAAATTTTTTTTTTTTCTGAGGGGGTCCGCGGGCCGGAAAGTTTGGGAACCACTGCAGTACAGGATCTATTATCGGGAATGCTTGGGACTTTAGGCATTCTGGATAAGGGTTTTTTCCATAATTCGGAACACTTTTTCTAAAACTTACTGGAATGCTCTAAAATGTTGTTATAGAAAATTATAATTCATTTTAAAAACATAAATGTATTAAATAAAGCTTTTTTACAATCTATATGAAAAATATACTTGGTTAACTAAAATGCAAACAGTTGGAGTGAGAAAAAATGTAGATTTCAACGCATAATTTTATAATACAGTACAACCTCGAAAATCCAGACATCCAAAATCCAGAAACCTCTAAATTCTGGACGTTTTCCAAATTTTCAATTTTTTTTTCTTCCCGGACTGACGAAGTCACGGATTTAAAACGACAGGGTAAGATTATTTATATGGAATCATATTTTATAAACAAATACCGTATTTTCAGGTCGATTTTCTGAGCCTCGAAATGAAACAAAAGTTTAGATGGACGGCTGTAGATTGGCTCATGGTTGGAGTGTGCATTACGTTGTTAGCGTTAATCCCTCCTCCCCCTTATTCAAGTCACAACTCCTGATGAATTATTTTGCGTAAAATCGTTATTTAAATACTGAATTTTTATTATCAAAATTTCCTTTTCTCATTATTGGAAAAGTCATTTTCTGAAACAATGTAATTTTTAATATTAAATACTTTAAAACGTTATCGTAACATTTTATCACAGATTGTTCAATTAAATCTAAAAATCCCAAGAATTCATATTAACACTCACAGAAATTTCTTTTGTTCATTTCGTAGTAAGAATCCCATTTTTCAATGTATTCTGTTTTGTGTCCAGAATCTCCCCCCCCCTCCCGATATCTGACAAGTTTTTCGTTCTCGTCAGACGTGCCAGCTTGAAATCGACTATATATTTTGTCTTCTTTGTTTAGAAAGCCATATTTACATTCTATAAATAGCAAATAAATAACTAAATAATATCGTATCACACAGAACCAGCAAGAAGGTCATTAACACATAGACTTCTCAACGGGGTCGACTGCGTTTACGATTACGAAATAAGCAAATTTTAATTCCTTTCTTCACTTTCCCTGCCCCACCACGTCTGGGTGCAGCTGCAGCCTAGTAATGACTTATCGTGATTTAGAAAAATCATTGAGAGGAGAGATATTTTTTTGTTTGGAAAAGATATTTATTTTATCTACTACGATATTTTTTACATATTTGACTATTACTAATAAAGTTTTTACTATTTTCAGAGTCATCAGCATTTTTAAACATAACATTATATCTAGAAAATAAATAAAACTTCAGTTCTTACTTTTTTTTGTTCTTCGTTCGTTATTAGCGAAAACGGTTTAAACACATTTACACCTTTAAATATATTGTCAAAAGTGCTAATCCTCGATCTTTATTAAATCTCGGCACTTCATTAAATCTTCCGGCACTGCATTAAATCTCGACAAAGCCGATATAACAGAAGTTCTGCACTGTGATGATGATGCGCCAACAGTAAATAAATTGAGTGATGGCGAAATTCGTGATATATTAAATAAAAAAAGATCAAAGTAGCGACGATAAATGTGGAGAAGAAAAAATACCCATTGATAATCTTATGCAAACAATCAATCATGTAATTAAAGGCCTTGAACAAAGAAGCTTTATCTACAGGATAAAGAAAACTGCTTTCTCATAAATCAAAATTAATGAAATAACAAATGTTAATTCATTAATTCAAATATTTAAACGAAATGATAAAATGTAATTTTATCATTTCGTTTCGTTCACATATTCTAAATTATTAATGTGTATATTTTTTCTTGGAATTTCTTTTGCCCTATTTTTTAGATTAAATAATATGTTTTAATTGGTTAACTTAACTTTTGTCATTATTTTTACTAAAAATAGTGCTTTATAGTGTATTTAGTTAATATTAAATCTGAATTTTATTCAAATTCTATAATCCGGAAAAATCAAAAATCCGGAATCGGCAAAGTCCGGATTTTCGAGGTTGTATTATTAATATTGCTAATTAAGGCAAAAAATCATTTGGCGGGATTTTAAACAAAAAACCACTATTTGGCGCAATTTTTGACAAATAATTGAGTGTTGGCGCAGAATTTGGCATTATTTTACTGCATTCCTGTTTTGGGAGAGTCCAGATATTAGAATGCCGGATAAGAGGTCGCGTACTGTACAATGTTAAATAAATCACAGTTTATATAAATTAAGGCATCTTACTGCCATAGCTGACATTATATATAAATCAAAAATAACATGGAACTTGCCTTAGGAGCTTCAAAACATGCAGGGCAATTTTCAGGAATCACTGGAAGCTTTTTCTGAAAGGTTAAGTAATTTTAAAAATTTTTAAAAACAACATTAGACATACAAATAGACTGATATTTAGATCAGCATATAAAAGATTTTATTCCTTAAAATTTATGTTACATGTAACATAAAAATGGCATTGCCTTCATAATAATTAAAAAAAAAAATGATGAGTTAATTTGAAATCTAAATTTATAACAATTTTTAATTACTACACATTGAACAGAGATCTTTTCATATCAGCCATGAATTCATTTTAAGCTTTATTATAGAAGGTTTAACTGTTATTTTATGTATGGGCCCATGGAGTTCAAGTCTCCCAATAATTTTCCAAGTTGGACTGAACCCCCTACCCCCTTCAATATTCCAATGACCACACTTTTTTTTTTATGCCAATCCTTATCTGCAGTAGTTTTTAATTATGCAGTGCACAAATCTTTTTTTTTGTAAGAATCTTTCCAAAGAACAGTTTAAACTGCAGGGGCAAGGGGCATATTTAAGGGGGTTAGGGGTTCACCCCCCCCCCCCACCCAAATTGAAAAGTTTCAAAATGCTACCTAAACACAAATGTGATAAAAAAATCTACTGAATCCTCATTCAGTTTGTTGTTCTGAAGCTCTTGAACTAGAAAAACAACCTGTTTTAACCTCCAATAAATAAAAAAAAAAATAAATGTAATAAAAAAAGAATAAGTAGAGTTTTTAGAAACTAAGAATGCAAAGGGAAGTGCTCCAGCTACTGCGTCACTGCAATATTGGGAACATTCTCCTGCAGTAAAACCCGAAGTTTCCAAAGTTGGAAAAATCCCAGTTCCTGAAGCCGGCAGAAGAAACTAAAATCAAAAGCTAGTTATTTAGAGACTAGAGCTCTGCGTGGGTCAAATTAAAAAATTTTACCCAGCCCGAAAATATTAAGACTCTGCCAAAGCCAAGAATTCTTTTAAATAATTCACAGAGTCCATCTCGTAAAAACTTAAAGCTAGTCCCAATGCGGCTCAACCCAACCAGGCCCAGTCGATTTTTTGCATTACATTCAAGTCTGTTGCCTTGAATGATGATCCAAATTTGTCATTTAAGGAATTAAACACAAGTTATATTACATATAGAAATAAATAAAAAAGAACCCAAATTTGAAAAATCTGTACAAATCAAGAATGAGCATTACTATAAAGTGAGTTGTTATTTATCATTTTGGTTTGATAATATCATCGATTAAATGACCAATTAAAATTTAATGATTTTAAATTAAAATGTAAGATGTTTAGAAAACAAATATAAATAAATTCAAGGACAATAATTCATCTTATCCATATATTAATTTAAAATTATAACAGTTTGCTCAAATAAATTTTCATTCAATATTTGTTAAAGAAATTGACAGAATTGTGTTTTAATTTAAGAATATAATTTATTTAATTTTGATAATTTAGAAACATTCAGAATCTAATAATTGAAATTAAAATCCCAGAAGAAATTGAAAATAAAATATCAGTGTTCAATTTTAAAAGTAAACAGTACTTATTGGATTTCATATTTCATTACCAGTCAAGTAATCACAGAACAAAAGTGATTAAGCTTTTTTGCTATAAATTTAAAAATATAACAATTGCAACTCGCACTTGACCAATGATAATAACCAAATGATTATTTCATGAAAAATTAAATTTGGAATGTATTTCTCCCCTATTAAATTTATAGATTGCATGATGTTACAAAACATAACATCTAGTAAATGGCATCATATATTTATTTTGTTGAATCCAGGCCAAAACATATTTTCTGTTACTGTAGTTTCAAACAACTTGAATGTTACGAAGAGCAATGTTTTATTTTTACTTCGGAATGCTCTTGAATAAATAAAATAAATTTTGTATGTGAAATTATAATTTTTCTGTATCCAGTTCTAATTTACCCATCTGGGTTCTATGTACAGAGCAAACTTTTATTACTTAACCCTTTAAGCGCGTTATTTATTTCCCTTCGCACGTACTACAGTGGGGAGTTTTTTTTCTTCCATACCCTTTTTCCCATTGATTGCACGTTGAATGAGAAGGTGTGGTGCTGAAATAAGAAATTTTACTGAAATAATTTTTCTGTATAATAATAGATAAGTAAATAAACATGTATAATAACAGATAAGTAAATAAAAAAACATACATTTCCAACTTTTAATAGCTCCTCTTAATGTGATAAATTTTAAAACATGGAATATAACAAAGAGCAACTTCACAGTTTGGACACCATGTCCTGGTTTCTTTCCTAAGCTTCTTGCCAGTTTTATTGGATGCATAACATACAACACATCGCCTAATTGGCTCTTTTTTGCAGGGTGTGATATAACTTACGCTTTGCTGAAATAAGACTGAAAGCATTTAAGGCAACCATTGCTTTGAATGTGAAATCCCAGCAAAATTGCTTTAATTTTACACGTGTTTAAGAAGTACTGCCTCTGATAAAATTTAGTTTGTAGGACTACTACTGCCATCTAGTGTAAAAGATTGTAAACACAATTAATATCTTATAAAAAAAATCATATAACATGTTATTTCCATCAAACATACAGGAGTCTCGGTTTTAAAACTGCATAACGAGTCTACCTCATCAAACCCGCTTAGTTGTAGTGCAATGCATGATGAGTTGAATTCGTCAACAACGCTTTTTAAAGGGTTAATATGAGACAAGGAGACTTATCTGCTAAATGGAAATTTTATTTCATATATAATTTCAAATTTATTTGTTTCAATTTTGATCGATTTCTGACATTTTTATTTATTTTGACCTGGCCCAACCGAACTCGAATTTAATAAAACGTAGCCTGAGCCTGGCCCGTTGGCCAGGTTGGGCCCAAGTCCTAAAGCCAGGTGCGAGCACATGCAGATTGCTAACTTAAACTCCTTGAGATTGATATTTAAAACTGAACACCCCCCCCCCCCCCCCAAATTGAATTTCAAAATACACTACTAGCAGGGACACAAGATATCCTGACGTGTGAACAGTCTTCTGTTTTGTTTTTTATGAGAAGGAGGATCTGGCATTATGCTCTTTTCTGATAAGGCAAATGCTGATCATCTGACAAGTAATTACTTACACCCAAAGACAGTCCTTGATTATATATTTTTTGTTGGATCTCTACTCTACAGAAGTCTCCAAATATTCAATGTGGAAGAGACTGAAAGAAAGGCTCACCCATTGTGAAATATTATTTTAAATGATGTATAGATTTTTATGTTTAAACTGAAATATATATATAAATGAATTGATGATGATCATGATGTTAAGCAAATTTTAAATGTTGAACTTTAAAATTTTCTCATTTTCATTGTATCTTAACTCATTGGTGTTTGAATGTGCTTTACCCCCCCCCCCCTTTCATTTTTTCATATCATTTATTGATGTGAATAACATATATGCTTGGGGTGTCTGTGGCAGAAATTGGAGAGTTATGAAAGCTGTAAACAATTTGGATGCTTATACCTTTGAACCTAAGAGATAAAAATGTAAATATTTTTTTTTGTTTTGTTGGAAATATGATACAGATTATGAGTATATAAAAAAATTCATTATTTTAATATATTGAAATTAAACAAAACTATGAACAATAAGCAGGAATTTGTACCTCTTTGAAGGCTCTACTAATTGGATTTTAAATCCAGCTGTTTTTTTATTAGAAAAACTTTAAAATGTATATGACCAAGCGAGTTTTCTTATTTTTCATTTTTCTTACTTTTACTCGAAATGTCTACGAAACTATACAAGATAGACATAAATAGTAAGTGACAAAAATAAGCATTAGGAAATAGATCTATATTAAAAAAAAAATCTTTTATTTTAATATTTTAACTTGGATTTAAAGGGGCGGAAATTTGTAATATTTCAAATGTAACAAGTGTTGCAGCTCAATATGTTTAGTTACTTTTTGAAATATTGGGTGTCTGATTTTGTCTGACCTGATGTTATGGATGGAATGTGCAAAAAAGTATTTATTATACCAGTGTGTCTGAAATGTCACACTTCTGTAGAATTTACAATTTTACATTGTAAGAATTTTTAGTAATTCTAAAACTTGCTTATGATACTTTGCTGCTAATAAACATTTTATGTAAAGACACATAACCTAAAACATATATACAATTTAAACCATAATCAACTTATAAAAATAAGTTGTTGATCACAATTAACATTAAAAGTATGATATACTCTATAGTAAAATACTATTTTCCTAACTAATATGAAATATCAACAACTTCAGGATAACAATAGACCAAACTTCTTATTCCAACAAAATATACTATTTGGAAAAAATTACTCAGGGAAAATTATTCAGGATGTTACAGATATGGATCAATTAATTACTAAAATTAATTTAAACACTGTTTTTAAAAAAAATTTCATTTTTATAGTTTAGTAGTCATTATCAGCTTGCTATTTTTTCAGATTCTCATACTAATATTTACTCTATAGATATTGAATATATCATTACAGAATGCATGGATTGGAAAAATGTATAAAAATCAACATACAACTTGTGTTCTTTCATTACTTTCACAAAATCAATGGTGGGACTTTGCAGATATGTCCTCTTTAAACAACTCAATGTACAGCATAAATAGTACAATAAATTATAAGCATCAAATATGTATCATATTAACTATTTCTACACTAATTATTCATTATTTTCCATAACAAGTACAATAAAGATATTTGCAAGTACCCAGAAAAACCCACAAATACCTGGATTTTTGCAAACCCTGTGACTTGGCCTTTTCAAATGCTGAACTGGCAATTGAAGTCCACTGCCATGGAATATTTGTCTGTAACAATTAATACAGTGGTACTAATGGTGTACACATATTGAGCAGAAAGTTTGCATAATATGTTAAGAAGCCTAAAAAATAATGCAATTTTATGAGATTCTTTGATTCAGGAACTTCTTTGATTACTTTTTAACTTATCTGTAGGATGAATTCCTTCAGCATCAATCATGTGACACAGAAAGGTTAATTTATCACAGAAAAATTGGCACTTTTCATGTTTAAACTGCAGATTTGCTTCATTACAGCATTTAAGTTTTTCACAGAGTCGTGACATGTGTTCTTGAGTGGTTCTAGTGATCATGCAGTCATCAAATGGCACTGACACTTCTGGTATATCATGCACTCTTTCAGATATGGCAGGAGCAGAAGGTACTAAAAGATAGCCACACGTACTGAAAGAATCCTTTATGGGTAACTATGATGGTGAGTTCTCTAGATTTTTCATCCTGTTCAAGTTGATTATGTCTAGGTGTAATCAGATGTAATCTAAAAAGCTTTTGAATCTATATGAGAAATGCTATATGCTGTTTCACTGGCTGCTGTGCATGTAGCTGGTTCTATAAAATCCACAGGAATTAATGTAGTATGCATTTGATGAACCTATTTGTATTTCCATTTCTGTGCTTTACAAATTCAAATCCTTCATTTTCTTTGACTTTAAACCTTTTTTACCAAATGCCCCTTAATTCCACAATAGCAAGTAGTTTACAGAAATGGATAGTTTTTATACCTATGGTCAGTATTACTACATTGTATGTATGTATGTATGTATGAAATTTCATTAGAAATTTAGAATTATGTGCTACTGTTTTCGGCAAGCATATTTTGTTTACCTTCACAGATGTAGAACCCTGTAAATTCATAGCATAATGAGCAGACATTTCAATAGAAATTGTAAATTCGATTGTTTTAGTCAGCAACAAATCTGGTTCTGATATCAAATAACGTTGTATTTGCATATCCTGAACATCACCCACAAGTCTATCACGAATCATCATATCCAAAAGTTAACCATAATTACAACATTTTGAAAGTCTACATAATTTTAAAATGAAAACTGAAACAGTTTCTTCTGATTTCCTAACTTTTAAATTAGATTTGAAACATTCTACAATTTCAGATGGAGTCAGGCTCTAGTGATTTGAGAACAAACAGTTTAATCAACTATGAATACCTTTTACTTGCCATTATAAGCACAAGCAAACATTGTAACAGTATGTGTACTGCTGGTCTAATAACAATGAGAAAAATAGATTTCTTTCTATTTTTGTCCTTTATGCCATTTGCATTATTATAATGGCAAAATCTTTACGTGTACTGTGACCAAGGTTCAAGCTGGGTTGAATGCATCTATTTTGTCGAATGTATCCATTGCAATAAATGCCACATATTATGCAGTAACAATTCAAATTCATAACATAATTTCAGAGTCCGTACTGGGCTCAAAAGTACTTGTAGCCAAAATGTTGCATTCATAAATGAAGGTGAACACTATATATTCCCAAATTAGCAATTTATTAGTACTAAAACAGACATCACAGAAACACAAACAACATAGAACATGGGCGAAAGCAGATTTTAAGGAATGTAAAATATTTCTCTTAAGCATGAGAAAAGTTTTAGAGATGAGATATTCCAATGGAATTCTTGTCATTGCAAAAATATTCTACCCATTATTGGGGCTACGAGCTGATAAACCTTAATTTTTTGTCTCCAAAAATATTTTTTTACTATACAGGATAGCTATAATATAAATTTTTACAAGAAAGTTGCATTGTTAGTTTACAGTGTAAAAATTCTATTGACAATTATAATTATATTTATTATGATTTGATAAATGAGTTCAAGGAGAGAATAATATCTTGAGACTAGTGTATGCTAGCTGTCAAAAGTAGATTTATTTGTTTACTAGTATAAAAAAATCAGACAAAATGTAAGTCTTCCCACAGTTTAAACATACTGAAATTAATTGCTCTCTTGTGTCATTATTAAAGCAATTACATCATTATTGTTATTATTAAAGCAAGTTAAAGCAATTGTATATACATTCATTAAATTTCTTAAGCACAGACATCACTTGAAAAGTGATAAACACTATTTAAGTGACACAGACATCACTGAAAAAGAGATAACTTGTTTACAGATTTAAATTTATATATTTGCAAGTCATTGATATTTTGTAATTTTCATGGTACAGTGGCCGCCGCTTAATTGGATCACGTTCGTGCCATCAATGTTTGATCCAATAAAGTGGTTGATTCGAAAAAGCGGCAGCGATGCAGTTTTGTATTTTTTAACTCAGCATTGTAATACATACACAGGAGCATTGAGGGAGAGGGGGGGGGGGGGGGCAGAGGTGCAATTTTCCCTGGGCCCGAGTGTCAGTCACACCAGGTAGAAAATTATGTAAAAACATAAAGGGGAGGGGCCCAGGGCCCTCCCGGTTCAATGTCTGTCCTAGGGCCCGAGACCAGCTCTCGACGGCCTTGTACATACTTGAAGCATACATAGTCATACATATATATGAAAAAGTTTTGAATGTTCTTACTTTTTCATACATAAAATTAAGAATTTAAAGAAAGGATTAAATTTTTTTTGCAATAAAATTTAACATTGAAAAGATAAGGTAAAAGTCTAATATAAGGTAATCCGCCCCTGAGTATATGTTATATACACTACATATGCAGCAATAAATACACTATATAAGAAGAAACACTTTATGTACTTACTGTACTTTATTGGAAAAACATTTGTATTGTAGATTGCTTCGTAGTGGCACTAATTAGCTTTGATACTCTCTTTTCAATATCGTAAAAACAATTATAGTCATCGCAAGATGCACCTCACTGTTCTAATGTCCTTCTAAGAATTTGAAGAGTCTGACGCGATTCCCTTGCCATTGGTGGTGGCAGTTCATTGTTTTCTACTTCTTCCTTATCTGCTTTTCCAGTTGTTTCTTTGGATTGTTGAATTGTTAAAACAATGTCTTTTTTCGTTTTTGCAGCTGATGTCGGTATGTTTCCATCGATATTGACCCAGTTCAAAATTCTTCTGTAAGCTCCTCGTCATTGCGTGGGTCTTCTTGCTCCTGTGGAATGTTGTTCGCTACTTCAACTACGGTGCCCAATTTTTTTAAACAATTGAAAATTGTTATTGGAGTAACATTTTCCCATGCATTTATTATCATGTGAAAGGCGTCAAGAAGACTGACTGATTTCGCTGTACTATCACTAGCAGTAGGCTTGGTTGGATTGTCTATTGCCTGAACAATTTTCATTCTTATATCCTTGCGATAATATGTTTTAAAAGTTTTTATGATTCCCTGATTCAATGGTTGAATAACTGATGTGGTATTTGGTGGGAAATAAAACAGTGTTATGTTGTTTAACGTCAACTCTGGATGGGCAGTGCAGTTGTTGAGCAAAACTGCAATTTTTTCTGTTCCAAGCTTTGTGTCCCATTTCCTCATGTATTTTGTGAAAATCTCGCTCGTCATCCATGCCTTTGTATTGCTTGTGTATTCTATAGGAAGCTGTTTTACACCTTTTAAGCAACATAGGTTTTTGCTCGTTCCTATGACGAATGGTCTGTTCTTTACTGTTCCAGTCATATTACATGTCAGGAGAACTGTTATCCGAGTCTCTATTTTTCTACCTCCTGACCGATTGTCATCTTTGAACATCAGAGTATGGTCTGGTAATGCACGATAATAAAGCCCAGTCTCATCCATATTATAGATCTGATTTGCAGAATATCCTGACAATAGTTCTGGCAGAATATTTTGCACCCATTTTTCTGCAGCGCTAATATCGGCATCTCCCTTTTCACCATATTGTTTTGCATAAACAATGTTGTTTCGATTTTTCCATCTGGTCAGCCCCCCGTCAGTTGTATCAAAGTCCTCGATTCCAAATTTTTCAGCAAATTCTTCGGCTTTCAAGCTTAATATTGCACGTGACAGTGGGGCTTTTGTAAGTCATGCGGCTTTGAACCATTCCAAGAGAGCTACTTCAACATCTTCTGCTTTTCCAACTCGTTGCCGTTTACGATTCGTGTTTCTATTCAATGCATGATCTTTAAGATTTTACTCCTTTGTTTCAAAAGGCGGCATAAAGTTGACTGAGGTATGCTCAATTTCAAAAATGCTTCTCTCTGATGGCATTTCGGCAGAACATCAAATTTTTTAAGAAGTTCATATTTTTCAGACAAGCTAAAATCCTTACGTTTTGCCATTGCATTCACAAAGAAGGGCTTACTGTAACACGACACACTAATAATGATTAAACAAAGTGACCATCAATGCCTTTTAACCTCAACCCCAACGTTCTTACCCCTTCCCCTTTCCTTTCTCAATCCTTCTGCCACACGTGTGTGGAAGTGGCGTCGTATCACAGGCACCCAGGGGATTCATGTTTCTAAGAAATCTGGGTCTGACTATGTTGCACGCCGCATGGCACCCCGTTTGTCAGGCTTGGAGAAAAACTTCAGAAAAAGCTGACATTGGGAAGAACACAATGGAAAGATCAAACAATGAAAAACGAGCATCGAATCGTGAAAATTTTTAATCCATTTATCTGGCGGTTTTGATCCAAATAGCTGGCGAAATTTCAATGTAAAAGAGTGATTCCGTTCCGTTTTCCGTGATTTGATTCGATAAAGCGGCTGATCCAATTAACCAGTGATCCAATTAAGCGGTGGCCACTGTATTATATAATTCAAACATTTTCAGGATATACTTAAATGTGCAAATTAAAAATTTAATTTTGATTAAGGCACATTTTTAGATTAAGTAACATATGCGTTTTACACTTATTTTAGAAATGGTAAAAAAATAAAAAATAATGAAATTCCAACTAAATAATTGGGTAAGATACAGCTAAAATATTGAAAACTGGCTGCTAAATTACTCAAATTTTGATATATTAGGCAGCATTTATTACCTATTTCTGTTTATTTTAAAGTTTAATTTTAGTAGTACAGATTATCATAGCACTGAAAAACATGCTTGCATTCACAAATTTTCCCCAAATCTCCAAATTTAATTTTCATGTGTTCATGCACTATTAGCTTACTGAAAATAAACAAATTCGAAGAAAAAATAGGAATAGAATCATGATGAGTCATGTAAATATATGTACTCATACACTATTCTATTAGAAATATGATCTATCAAATGCTTTAAATGCACAAGTTAAACAAGCAACAAATTTTAAATGAGTAGATTATATTTCGAATATATTTAAAACATTATAGAATTTTCTTAAATATTAGAACTATCATAGCTAAACTATATATATAAAACTTTGTATATAAAAGTTTTATAGTTATTTATCTTCATCTTAAATATGAATAGAATCTAGATATATATATATATATATATATATATATAAATAAAAAATGAAGTGTATAACCTGCTCAGCAAAGTTGCGTAGATCTTTTTCACGTACATAAGCAAATGGTCTAATTATTCTTAATGATGAAGTCCTGCAAACATAAAAAAATATATAATAATATTAAATTAACATAACTTTCAAACAAAAGAAAAACATCTAAATTAAATATTTATTTACTAGACTAGATGGTTACGTTTGCCAACACCTGTAACTCGCTTCACCTTTAACTCGTTGACCTGATCAGCACACACGGTTGCTTTTATGTTCTCTGCTCACTGATGCTTAACAATGCCTGGGGCTAGGGGTTCTGCCTTTTGTTTGCTATCCCACATTAATCACTAGAACTTACCCCAGGCATAATATACACATTGTTTGCTGATGTTCACCAACCTCCAGTATTTGCAATTCTGGAGGTTGGTGAGCTATCTCTCTACTCAGCCACCTCCAGAATGCAATTCTGGAGTTGGTGTTCTATTACTCCACTCAGCCTCTCTGTGCCCTGCTCACTATGTTCACCAATCCCATGTAACTCACTTCACAGGTCGGGAGACTTTGCTTCCTACTTTGTGCTGCTTGGTGAGCTTGTCTCACGGTCTCTTTCACATCACCTGCTATTCAGGTGTAATACACCTGTTGGGGCCATCCCTTATTCTCTGATGCTCACCAACCCCCATCTCATGAAGCAAGTTGATTGAGTTGTGAAGTGTCTTTGATACTTGTTTGTAAGAATCAAAAATAAGGCATATCATTGTCAAAACTATCCTAAGTGTACTAACTAACACTGCATTCTATCTTTTTAATGGAGATATGATGCTTTTACCATAAACAAATCGCAGAGAAGTTAAAAATAGGCTTGACCAATGAAATCTTTGGTAATACTAAGAATTTAAAAATTTAATTAATTAATATTTAATTAACTAAGGCCTAAATCAAAATTCTAAGTCCACCTTGCACATCTAGCTGCTCATATTAGTCTATACAGTACAGGATCTATTATCCGGAATGCTTGGGACTTCAGTCATTCTGGATAAGGGGTTTTTCCGTAATTCGGAACACTTTTTCTAAAACTAACTGGAATGGTCTCAAATGTCGTTATAGAAAATTATAATTCGTTTTAAAAACATTACTTGGTTAACTAAAATGCAAATGACATGTATTAGTGTTTAAGAAAATTTTTGAAAGAAAAAAAAAGTTGATTATTCAAATTTTAAACCCCTGTATCCTAGGAAAACAATTAAGCAATATGTTGTAAATCGGAAACACTTGTTTAACACCTGTGTCACTCCTTCGGCATTATCATAGCAGACTATCGTGAAAAAAATCAAAACAAGCTGTTTTAACGTAGTTACAGTTTATTCATAATCAGTGCGTCCAGTTAACAAAACAGTTAACTGGAAATGTCAAAAGTCAATTTTTATGTTAAGAATTTTAATAATATGTGAAAATGAAATCCGTAAATTGAAAATTATAATCTTACTAGTACACGAGAAAAAAAATTAAAAATCTCCGCAAATTTTCTTTAGATTCTGTAGCTTTTTCCAAAAGTCCCAGTCACTTTGCAGTAACAAACGTTATGACGTCACTACCACTACAAAGTCATCGAGGCATCAAACGAACGCGCACTCATTCTAAAAAAGAAAATATGTTTTTTTTCCCTAAAAATATAAATTTTTTATCTCGTTTCACAAACAAGCTATTTTGTCATTCGTCGAAAGTATGTTTATCTGACATGGAACAAATATATCCACCATGGAGGTAGAGTTCATTTTTACCTCCATGATACTTGTAGTTTTCCTCTTCTTCCGGAAATATTTTTAGCAACATTTACGGTGTGGTAAGTGGATTCAGCCAGACCTTTGTTTATGTCAGGATTACAAACAGTTGAAGTGAGAAAAATGTAGATTTCAACGCATTATTTTATAATATTAATATTGCTAATTAAGGCAAAAAATCATTTGGTGGGATTTTAAACAAAAAACGGGTATTTGGCGCAATTTTTGGCAAATAATTGAGTGTTGGTGCAGAATTTGGCATTATTTTGCTGCATTCCGGTTTTGGGAGAGTCCGGATATTGAAACGCCGGATATGAGGCCGCGTACTGTATATGAAGTTTAATAACTGTATGTTTCCCTGTTTGCTCTCATAATGTAATGACAAAAAATTATGTTACGTTTTTAATCATAGCTCGATAGTGCATGTGCAAAATGCACATAAAAATTTCAAATTCCCCCTTCATAAATTAAACAGAGGGCAAAATGCACCACTTGAATTATGAAAAAAAAAAAAACCCCAGTTAATAAAACCAAACATTTACAGCAATCAAGCATTTTCTACACTTCCACTGCTGCACAATCAAATTGCAGAGATTGCAGGAAAAGATCATTCTTTACATCTGATTCTGGCCATGAGCGTGTTTTATTCACACTAGGGCAGAATGAAAAACAACTTTTTATTTTCGAAAAAGAGCTTGGAGTGAGAAAATTGCCATTTGACATGAAAAATCACTGACATCACCTGTGTAAAATATTAATGATGAAAACAAAATGTCTTCAGGCTGCACATTTACTTTAAAGATTCAAAAGTGAGAAATTTCTTTTTTTTTTAATTCACATGTTGACCATTTTAGTGCTAAATTATTTTTATTATTTTTTATTATTTTTGTTATTGAGTAAAAGAAAAATTCAAAACAAAATAATTATGACTTCAATGTTAAATATGACAGCAAAGTTGAAGAAGTTCACAAAAATCAAAGAATTTACACATTTGGCACTGGTGATATATTTTTAAAATATCACCAGTTCAATACTTTCAAGCTCCTCTCACGTGTGCCCAAAGTAAAACTGTTACTCAGTATCTTTTAGAATTTCTTTCAGGCTTGTTGTCAATATGTCTCTAATAAGGAGAAAAGATAACCATGTAGTTGGAAGTGATGAAGAATTAAAAGATTTAGAGCCCCCAACTTGATGCGATGTAGATCACAGAATAATAGAAAAAACATTCAACATTTGAAGTTTCTCCTTTAGTCTAAAGACCTCAGCTTGTGCGACCCTCCTAGTGGTTTCAAGCTATTAATTACACAGCGGGTTCTCCTTTAGTCTATGAATGGATAACAGAGATATAATAGCTTCTATCCATACAATATCTCTTCCTAGAATTCTGACTTTACATCATAAAGAACTTTATGCCATTCAATATGTGAATAAATACAATGGAAGAAAAGAAACTTTCTTGAAAATGAAGAACTCTTACATAGAATCTGCTAACAAACTATTTGATCTGGCAACCTGTAAATGTTTTACTTTTTTACGCTGTACCTGTCAACTAGTGAGGAAAGTTCCAATTCTAGAAGATATTTTTTAACAGATCAATGCATCTTACATCTCATGCAAATTAGTGGAGCTGATAGTAAAATAATGAAAATCAACAGAAAGAGAGCAGTAAGAGAATAATTAGGAAAATCAGGACACAAGAAGGAACTAAAAAAAATTAGAGGTTAACGAAGAGGAAAAAATAAGTTAATCCAGAGCAGTTCATCTGATGAAGACACAACAGATATTTACCAAATGCCATCTAATACAGGATCTTCTTCATCAAAATTAGAAAACATTTTTACAGCCTGTGACTGACAAGGTGTAAGTGATCACAATGAGGCTGCACTTGATTCTACAATATTGCATGACATCAAAGTGTAAAATCCTACTGTCATAAACAGAAGCAAGGTCGGTAACATTACAAGATCCATCCAATTTTAAGAAACGAGTCCAGTAAAAGCACATTAGAACCACAAGTATTATATTTTGATGGAACAAAGGATGAAACTATGCATGCAGATTAACCAGTAGATGGATAGATACATATTCAAAGAAAATACACCAGTTCAAGAGCCAAAATCCATATATTTTGATCATGTTACACCAATTTCATCTGAACCTAAAGATATATTTACTAGTATCTGGGAATTATTTTACAAAAGAAAATACTGATTTATCCCATTTGGTTTGCTTAAGTTGTGATGGATGTGCAAACAAATGTTGGTAAACATGCTGGAATCATTCATCAATTTAAAAAAAAAATTCCAAAGGGGCCACTACAATGGATTATTTGCCAACTTCATTCAAATGAGCTTCCTTTACGGAATTTAATTGAAGAATTGGATAGAAAAACTGCTAAACCATCTGAATTTTACTAACTGCTCATTTATTTTCTTTTGTACCTTACAAAACCATTACTGGTCCCCAGAATCCTATAGTTGCGGATGTCAATAAGAAGATGCCAGACATGTGATTAAACAAGCAAGAAATTAGCTGAATTTTTTCTATAGTAAGAAATTATATTCATATACAGTTGAATATTACATACACATACAAAAATACATACACAAATTCCTGCGGCTCAAAGGAACTCTAGTCCAGAAAACAATATTTTTAAATATTGGTTTTTGAGCAAAAATTCTTAGAGTTCAAATCTTCGGTACTTTTCATCCCAGATGCATACTAAACATGGAATAATTTGACAAAATTTTAAGTTTAAAAAGAAATTAAAAAGTTTTTTAAAAGTTTTATCTGTTGGAAGCGAGAATGTGTTTATTTAACATTCTTCACATTTTTGCTCTTTCATTGTTTTTAATTTATTTTTTATGGGGAGCGTGGCAATCCAATTGCAGGACCTCCCTACTATGCTGTATTTTATTTTATCCATTGCTTTTCTTCATAAACTGCTATGTTGTCCAGGCCCCTACGCAATGCATCCTTTTGAAGAGATATCCTTTAATATCATCAATGCCTAGAGAGGTTGCTAACAGCAGACAAAAATTCCTTCTCTACTCTCCTGTTTTGACATGATGTTGATCAAATATTACGTAATGAGGGGCGTAAGAGAATCATAATCCGACTTACTATATTTGTATTATTGGATTTAGACCTAAAATTCTTTAAATTTTTTGCATACAACTGATTCCCAACAAAGAATAATTGAGCAAAATTTTAACTTTGCAAAGAAAGAGAAACTTCGTGATTTATCTAGTAAATATGAGGAAGCACACTATTCAACAAACGAACCCGTCTTTTTTTATTTTATTTCTTTGAGAGGTTAAAGGCTTCTAGGTTTGTTAGCTTGCCCTGGAGATTCCCACTCCTACAAACAAAAGAATCTCCCCCAAACTCCGGTCGTAAATGATCACGTGGGTCGCCATTCGTCTTGCGATTGTATTTCACTAAAACCGCCCGCGGATTTAACCATTGAGAATCGGCGATTTTGTCGTGATTGACACTTTCATCATCTTTGACTTTGTGAAAGATGAGTGCTATTTTGAACAACGTTTTAATTT
This sequence comes from Amaurobius ferox, assembly GCA_951213105.1. NCBI lineage: Eukaryota > Metazoa > Arthropoda > Arachnida > Araneae > Amaurobiidae > Amaurobius > Amaurobius ferox. The sequence goes on from OX578142.1 coordinate 127,417,867, forward strand.
CTGAAGTCTTTTTTAACATCGATTGCCATATGAATGGAATATATTCGGGTGATCGTAGAGGAAATTTGACGCCGCAGCAAAACATTACAAAATTTTAGGATGATTTAAAAATTTTAGATTAATTTTAGGAATTCAAGGGAAGCTTCAAACTTTTAGGAATTTTAGGACGAATGCGATCCCTGAATGTAGCTAACAATGTCTCAACATGTATAGCAGTTTCAAAATTTTGAATTACAAAATAGTTTTTGCAATATTTGTATAAAAAGTCTAAAATGAGGGGAAAACAAGGCGTACTGAAAATCTTCTACAAAATTGAAGTTAAGCTGTCCCTCTTTTCTTTGGACTGGAGAAGACAACAAAATTTCTAATGGCATCTAGAAACTCGATTTTTCAAAAAGATGAGTTATATAGATTTTTAAAAATGATTATTTTAAATATATTTTTGAGTATTTTCCATATTGGTCATTTTAAAACTGTCCCCACACCAAACACTTTTCAAGGTACAATTTTCAAAATTTGTCACTGTGAACTAACTGTCTTTCTGTATCTCTGAAAAATTGTATCTATTTTCATTGTCACTTTATTTGGTATTTTTTTACAATTAAATTAATGATTCAATATGTTTTATTTAAAAGCTGTGAAACATGTTTGAAAAAGTTCTCAGCTTTTTATCCCTCACCTTGGTTGCTTCGATTACCGAAAAGGGGCAAACAGGTTTTAAATGACAGTTTTTGAGAGCTCTCTATGAATTTCATAACGAAGGATTCTACATTTTCAATTGTGGGGATGAAATTTTCACTCTTATTTTGAGTCTTGGATGAGGGTGGTGGTGGCCAGTGAGAAGGGGATGACCAATTTTTTAAATTTGTCTTTTTATTTATCTTAGTGACTCTTGATCTGACTTTGATGAAATTTTCATGTTGCATTTTCTGTTCTACAATGGACTGACCCGACCTAGTCATATTGAACATCGATCCATAGCACGTGCAGTGCAGGTACAAAACTAAACTTACTAAAATTCTGATTGCTAAAAAAACTGGTTGATATATTTAGTGTGAATGCTAGCTGCATGCAACACAATTAGTATTTATTAATTACTAAAGATAATATATTGTGAAAAACTTACTTATCTACATAATGAGCTTTCATCGTTCGCATACGTCCATTGTGAAAAACTGACATGAAGAAACTTGTAAAAAAAAAAACCAGTATTAGTGGGAAACATAAATTGCATATTAGCATAAAAAACTCAAATTAAAGAGATATACCTTTCAGCTAAGTCATCTAAATGTTGACCTAAAGCAATGACATTATATTTCTCCCTGTGAGCACAAGCATATATTCTTCCTCTTTTCATTCTGCTACAGAAACTGCATATTGATGTACATTTTTCTAAACTTGCAGCTTGACCTATTATGTCTGAAAATAATTAAGAAATATTTAATAGAATAAAATCTAAACATATAAATCATCTCTATTCAGCAAACTCAAGTACAGAAATGGAAAAATAAAAAAATAAATACATTAATGAAGCACTATTTCAAGATGTGCTATAAGCAGGTACAGTTGTCCCTGTTTAATTGCATACACTTGACTCCATTCTATTTTATTGTATGTGATTAAGAGAGGTATATGATTAAGTGGTTAGGCAGATTATCACGTTTATGTCCAAAGGGTCATTTTCAACCTAAGAACTAAATACGGTTTCTGGGAAATACAGATGGCAACACAAGTAGAGTTGTTATAAGGTCAACAGTCTAATAAATTCATCCACATGAGTTTCTCTTTGTTCCGGCCACACAATAAGCTACCATTAGCCTTAGGGTTGGTCATGTGGTCTGGGCCTTCAACATGAGTTTCTCTTCATTTCATGACAGATTTGAGAACAATAAATTTGGAAAATAGCATATCTGGTCGATACTTTACAAGACTACAAGTATTTGTAAACTGTTTTTATTTAAACACCATCTTGACGAACAGGAAAATATTTCAAAATGCCATAGTGCTTTCAGACATCATAATGTCCATCATCAGTGGCAATATTAAGGAATTGACAGACATAAGCTTTTATACAACTGGAATCATGAATACAAATTTGCATAAGGTAAATCGGATAAACCAATACTAGAATTATCATAAATTACAAATAAGTATATAAAAATTCAAGCAAAAAAATTCAATTCAAAACCTATGTACATAAATAAATCAGGCTAACACATAAAAGTAACGCTAATGGCAAAGCACTAGATTTCCAGAAAATCATATAAAGGTTTAATACGCATAGAGTCGAGAGCAATATTAAGGAATTGATAGACATAAGCTTTTATACAACTGGAATCGTGAATATAAATTTGCATAGGGTAAATCGGATAAACCAATACTAGAATTATCATAAATTACAAATAAGTATATAAAAATTCAATTCAAAACCTATGTACATAAATAAATCAGGCTAACACATAAAAGTAACGCTAGTGGCAAAGCACTAGATTTTCAAAAAATCATATAAAGGTTTAATACGCATAGAGTCGAGAGCGAGACGCTAAGCGAAACTAAGGGTTTGAATAGGATTGAAGTTACAAATAAATTCTTGATAAATATAAATGAAAAAGGATTCCAAAAGTAAAATATTACGGGGTTATTGCAGTTAATTAAAAGAAAAGTTTTATCAAAATTAGAGGTTAATTTATCATTAATAACTATTTGTGAAAGTGCAGGGGACAGTTTATTATTTTTAAAATCACAACCATGTTCAGATAAACGAATACCAACAGTATGTTTTGTACTACTAATAAAAAACTCATAATTATTATCGGAAGATAAAAGGGGGACTACATATATCCAGCTTGACTCAAGATATTACTTTTATCCCTAAATTTATTGGTACGAATATAACTAAATAACAACATTCAGTGGAATGGGCAATTTTAAACTTAAATTCACAGCAAAATTGAAGAAGAGGGGAAAAAAATTGCAGGATGGAAAGGGATACTCGATTTATATGGCAAAACGACAGAGAAAGGGGCAAGATTAGTTTTAGGATAAATAAACTGAGAAAGAATGGAGGAAAATATTTTATAAATGAAATCAAATGAATAGGCGGCTTCACAGCCAAGGTAAAAGACAAAGTTTATTTCAGAATGTAAAGTAGAAATTGAAAAACAAACATTAAAAGTACGATTAGAATAAGCAATGAAAGAGGCTTTTTAGATTAATTTGGATGGGAAGAATTAATGGGAATATAGGAATTAGAAAAGTAGGTTTACGAAATACAGAAGTATGAAAACCTTTATTGTCGTGGGAGACAAGAATGTCAAAAAAAAAAAAATAAAAAAAATAAAATAAAAAAAAGAGCAAAGAATAATTAGATTCATGTTCCATGGTAAAATTAATAGTAGGATAAAAATAATTTATGTTGTCTAAAAGAACAAAGAAGTCATTTAAATTATGGTTCCAAATAATAAATACATTACCCACATAATGGCACCAAAGAATCGGTTTAATTGGTAAAGAAGGTAAAATCTCATTTTTAAGCTCATAAAAAAACAGCCTCGGTTAAAATGCAGACAATGGGCTACCCACAAGAGAGCCAGAGGTTTTCAAAAATATGTCATTACAGAAACCAAAATAATGGGTCTCTGCAACAATGTTTAATGCAAAAAATATTGTGTCAATAAAGGGAATAGAATAATTATGAAATTCCAGCCTTTTAGCAAGGATTTTCTTGAAATCTAGTGCTTCGCCACTAGTGATACATTTATATATTGTCCTAATTTATTTATGTACATGGGTTTTGAATTCAATTATTTTTATTTGAATTCTTATGTACTTATTTGTAATTTATGATAATTTTAGTATCAGTTTATCCAATTTATCATATGCAAATTTTGTGTTCATGATTTCCGGTTGTATAAAGCTCATGTCTGTCAATTCCTTAATATTTCCACTGCTGACAGACATTATGTCTGAAAAGGCTATGGCACTTTAGAAATTTTTTTCCCCTGTAAGTCAAGATGATGTTTTAAATACAGTTTCCAAATACCTGTAGTCTTTGATAGAGAATACAAATACATGTCTTAAATTTTGGGCTTTGGGAAGGTTTTTGCAAACAATTAAAAATCTATTTACTTTTTTTAATTTTTGAATATTTTGTGTACGAAAAGATTATGATTTCTCACAAAATTAATAAAATAATAGTAATAATAATAATTCAGCCTTCCAGGCTAAAAATTATTGTTTTAAATCATGGTACCCACCTGCCTATCTTTCCTGATGCCAGTCTTCCTTTCAGGACTTTTGATGGGGGAAGGGGGGCAAGTTTTTTATTTGCTTTAAAAATATACCTATATAAATGCTGTCACATAAATAGAACTAAGTTAATATACTAAGTATGAGATTGCCAAAATAGTAAAAAGCTAAAAACAAAAATTTGAGAAATTATACGTGATAGACATTTTAAGTGTTAAAATATTTGAGAATTTTGCATAATTAAAAAAAATACTACATTGGAAAAATGATTTAATTCATATTATATTTAGTAAAATGCAAACTTGACAATTGCATTTAAAAACAGGGTTGTTTAAATACATGGGCAAATTTAATTTTAACGTATTCTTTCATATTAATTCTAAACTCTGCTTTTGTTATCTATAATTAATTATGCCTTTATTATGTCAGTTTTGTAGAAATTAAATCATTACAATAGTTAGAATTTACAAACTTTAAAGGGGGGGGGGGAGTTCAGAATTGACAAGACATGAATTTTTTGTCCTTAAAAGTGCAGCATATTTTTAAACACATTTATAAAATTATGATGTATTTTAACAGTGCATTGTCTAGTATCTACCCATAAATGAAGGAGTAATCTAGCTCTTTGGTTAAAACAGCCTAACTAGATCCTTTTTCTTTCACCTCCCCCCTTTCTTGAATCACCCTCCATTCACAATCCTAGGTGTTAATGGACCTTGACCCCAGGCCCCATCCTCTAGTAATTTATCTCCCAGGAGGAGTGTTGAATCTAGCATTGCTACCTATGTCTATACTGCACACACTTCTTTCTCCTCCTCCCTTTATAAATCTTTTATCTGTCCTCTTTTATTTTGGAGTTAAAAACTATTACCAGTAGAGGGGAATTAAGAGGAATTTCTAGAACTTTGATTGGAAAACTCCACCTTCCTTTGTTAGCACCCCATGGACCTTTGTTAACCACTGAAGTGCAGAATCCATAGCCCACTAGGCAAGAATAAAATGATTGAAAAGAAAAGGGAAAAATGAGGAAGTGCTTTTCCCAGAAGCCCCTTTATTGCTTGAGTACTCTGAAAGGGCTAGAAGATAAGAATAAAACTGAAGGAATTCCTAGTTCCCTTGTTTGGCAGGGAGTATCAATGTAGGGTATATGGTAGTTAAATTTACAAATGAAAAGTTTTGTAGAATGAAAGAGGGTGCAGATTTCTTGGAGATTTTCTTTGAGAAGCAGAACTTTGATAAGAAAAATTTATTTAAAAAAACTGAATTTTTCAGAAAAAGTGGATTTTGGGGAAAAAAGCAGAAGAATCTCATGCCTGGTCTAATAATATTGCCTTTGCATATAGATTTGTGAAAGATAATACAGAAAAAAGAGAGTTGGGATTTTTTGCAATCTATTCAGTCTACTTTTCAATCTCTAGTATTTAATGTAGTTATTGTCTAATGATACAGTTCTTTAAAACCAAATTAATAGCTAGATTAACCCTTTGCAGACGGTTGAGGCACCCACGCATCGACTGCGAACTTGCATTCAAGGATGGTCGTCACGCATTCGAATCGGAGAAAACTTTACCCTAAAGGACGGCCATCATGGATGAGCATTTTCATATGAAACGTTTATATTTGAATTTATTTGTCTACTAGATGGCATTAAATGTCCATGTAAACAATTCCAATGTATTTTGCAGATACTTGACCATGGCATAGGGGGATCCCATGAATTATTTCTCCATCTAGAGCGGTGAAACATGGTTTTGTAATATAAACAAATAGAGCACTTCTTGTATCCTCTGCTATTTTATAATTGAGTTTCGGTTCACGCTTTGGTTTTCGCTTTATGATTTCATTGGTGAATCATAGAAATATAAGAGAATATTTTTTTTAAGTTTGGGTTTTAGAGGAATGTGCGACAGTGAAATTATTTCACAATATTATGTTGCCTAATTTAGATAAGGAAATTGATTTTTTTAGCATATTTTTCGATGACGAACTAGTAGAATTCATAGTAAAAGCAACTAATGAGTATTTTGTATTGAGATTTGTATGAAAAATATACATCAAATAGAAAATAAGTATTTTTTTTATTCCTGAAAAAAGTAGATTGCTGTGTTGAACAAGTGATTTTTAGTGAATTTTTTCAAGAGTTAGGCTTAGCTAAAAAAAATTAAGCCATCTTTTGGGAACAGTTCGGAAATGAAGCGCTCTATCCTTTGGGCTACGGCAGTTCCGAAATGCTGCCGTCCGCAAAGGGTTAAGTATCATTTGCATTAACTTGGTATCATTTTTGCAATTTTGATGACATTTTCTTGTGATATTTCACTAAATTATTTACGAAGTATGCCATATGTATCATTATAGGAGGCACCATGGGGGGTGCTAGGGTGCTCCCGTCACAAATTGCACAAACACTCCTTTTTACTTAACAACTGCCCCTTATTCCAACAATTTTCAGTTTCTCTCTCTTTTTAAATCCTTTTTTTTCTCTGATACATAAATTTGAGATCAGATATTTTTAGGGTTTCTGGCTAGACTCAGTTCCAAATGACTGCACATGCACAAGGCTTCAATAAAGAAATCTGTCGCAAACTCTCACCTATCGTGGAAGGATACAGAAACGTTAGTTTCGGGTCGAGTTTGGCAGAACATTGTCAATATTCCATTAGCATCTGTGTTAGCATGTTCATGGTTTTCAAATTTCTTTTTATTTAGTATTTTTTATGAATTAAGACTATAGCTATATCATGTAGAAATAGGTGGACAAAATATAATGAATTAAAGTTCCACAAGTAAACTATGTTATTTTTAAACCATACATGCTTCGCATGAGCACCCCCAATTGTGAGCCCCAATGTATAGCTCCTCTACTTGTGAAAGCTTGGCACAGCCTATATATACCGTTAAGCATTATAAACAAATGGAGAGAAGAGCATTTCTTACACACTGCAAGGTATACTCATCATATCAAGGAACTAAAAACTTGCATAGCCTAATATTTAGCGTCATTTTTATCCATTTGGTGACACTTTTATCAATTTGGCAATATTTAAAAAAGTCGCCAAGTTAGTGATATCTAACCAAATTTTTCATCAAGCATTACGGACACACAAAGAAAATGAGTTATTCTTATAATTGTTTGTTATGTTCTTTACAAGATATTGAATTTTCATCAATTAGTTGTCATTTTCACTGATTTAGCATCATTTTTATCAATGTGGTGACATTTTCGTCAATTTGACAACATTTAAAAAACTCACCACTCACCATTTTTGATATCAGAGATTTTTGGTTAAGAAAGCTAGATCGAAAAGAAACATTTTAATGATTTTCGACAATTGTACTGCTTATCCTTAATTAACGGATCTTTCAGAAATCAAATTATGCTTTTTACCACTTGACATCAATTTCTCAACTACTAGATCAAGGGCTTATTCTCAATATGAACTTTTTTTACAGAAATTTGCAAATCAAAACATTTATTGAATTTGTAAATGACAGAACAAGCATAAAAATTTGTTTTAAATGCTATTGAAATAACAGACCATACATGGAAATCAGTCACAGGTGCCACAATTCGGAATTGCGTCCATCATGTTGGTTTTTGTTTTGTCCCATATAATGAAAATTCTTACTAAGTGGCATGTGGCATACATTGAAAGCATCAAAAATACTACAAACAATCCTATTTCAGATGAATTTGTCAATATCAACTCTGATCTGATTACTTCAGTATATTTAAAAGATATTAATATTTTGGAATCTATTATTCAAAGTGCAAGTGCTTCATCTTCTATGGGAAATGAACTTGAAAGTTCAGAAGAGAAAGATGACGTATCTACATCCTCTCATTATGATGCATTGAAAACTATCGGAGTTGTACACTGCTTCCTTCATACACAGGACGAAATGGAACATTAGATGAATAAATTAAGTAGTGTTAAAGAAAATTTATTTTTGCTTCAAAAAGAAAAACAATAAAAAATCCTGGATAATTTTTTGAGGTAACTAATTTTTGATATGTAACATGCCTAACTTAAAAATAAATGGATATTATTTAACTTAATGGAATTATTTAACCTTAACCAGACATATTTAATTATTCAAATAACATAGTAAACTATCTGTTAACACCTGCTTAGTTGACATGTTTCCATTCCCCTTGAGGTGCCGAGTTATCAAGGTTCCACTGTATATTTAAATATAATATATTTTATCATTAAACTATTTATTCCATGCTGAAAAATGGTAAAAAAAATCATGAAATTGGTTTATGGATGCTGGTATCTGTAATGAGAGCACAATCCTATACAAATAAGAAATAACATATAACTTTTTAAAAAGCATGTATGCATGCATAAGCTTAATTTAATCATCATTTTACAGAAGAAGCTTGAAAGTAAGAGATGAAAATTAATTGTATTTACAGTTCCATATCTTAAAATAGCTAGTACTATAAAACAAACATTTTCTATCAAGATCTTGGTTATATATCTTTATTTGTGAACTGCAGTCCAGTTTGTATAATAGTGGTGTCTATTCAGGTGCAGCTGGCTGGTGAAGAGGCACTTACTTATTTAAATTGAAATGAATGAAATTTATTTCTACAATATACTTTAACGCACATTTTACTATTGCACACACTGCAGAATACGAATGCATAGCTGCCAACCCAAAGAATAAAACATTAGGAACACTGTACGCGAGGGAAATGACACGCAATAGTTGCACACAAAATATATATACATGGGTGTCTCCATCATAGGAGTACTTGCTTCCCCCCCCCCCACACACACAATTGAAATTAGCATGTCAGTATTTCTTAGCCAATGTATTATGTATTGACAGTGATTTTGCACTCCCCTCCCCTGGAAAGAAAGTTGGTGAAACCCATATATATATATACTATATAATTAATCTTAATAAAAAAATTAAGATCTCATGAGATAAGAATTTTGAAACATACATGAAATGCATAATTTTTTTACACCCATAAAATTATAACTATATTTGTTCTCCTTAAATACATCAATATTCAACTAAAAGTAAAATTAAACTATTTTCATATTTGAAAAAAAAAATTCATTACACAATTTAAATACACTATTACAAAATAAGTAAAACAAAAAGATATTAAGAATCTTTTTGGTTTATTGATACATAGGTAGCAGATTTGGCCTTTTTCAAGAAAGTGACATCATATGTTTGTTCATAGCAAGCACTATTTATCAGAGATTTGGCAATTAAAGTAGACTGTAAAGTCGAAATACTCATGGAACTTCCAAAATCAGTTTTGTTTCTTTTTACAAGACTAAAAATTCGTTCACATGCAGCATTACTATGAGGGAGTGTTAGTATCCCCAACATGATACTACTCAATTTACCATACAAAAGTTTACATACAGGATCTTTTTGCTTTGCTAACTTAGTCCACTGAACATCTGGTCTATCTTCAGCAATTATTTCTTCTGGCAGAGCTGCCATTTGATAATGCAAAAACTCAGTCTTTACACTATCAATTATATCACCGGCCACACAACTTGTTACCATAAACCCCTGGGTTGGTCGTGTGGTCTGGGCCTTCAACTATCAATTATATCAGGTTAAACATGTGGGTCCGTAAGTCCTTCCGAGAGGTTGGTGGTACGGGAAAGGAGGGTACGGTCCCTATGGATGCCTCCCCCACTGGGTTCCGGTCTAAATTGGGTGGCACATCCCGGCCGTCCAAACTGTTACCTTACACCTTTCTGGTAGGTCGGACGGTCTGGGTCTCAACAACAACTATCAATTATATCAAACGTTGATGCTGCTGAGTCTTTTTGCAGTATAGAGGGAAATCTGTCTATAAAAAATTTTATCGAGGCAAATTTAACTTTTTTCCTCTGAGACACATCTGCGACTTCAGCATGATGTAAAACATCAGAGTTGATTGGAAAGTTTCTGATAATATAATTACATGTCATACAATAGTAGTTTTTGACATACTCAAAAAACTGCTTTGTTTCATCAGAGTTTAACTTTTTCAGGCACTCTGACATCTCTGATCCTACAGATATGTCTTCATTATCCTTATGATTTGTTGAATGACTATAAGAGATATTGAAGACATATGTTGAAGATTTCCCGACTTCAAGCTTTATGAATCTGACTAATAAATCTGTAAAAAAACTTGAATGTGGACTTTAGCTTATGGACTCTGAGGGTCTCTGATTGCAGACTCACATTAAATTTTTCGAAAACACTAATTACATTTTTCAGAAAAAATGCAAGGGCATGGTACAGATCTAGGCATGGTACAGATTTTTCAAAACTTTTTGTACTCTCGGCACTTCACGCGATGTAACTGAATTGAGCAATGGCACTGTTTATGAGAAAATAATTAAGAAATTAGCAGTAATAATTAATCAGAATATGAAAATAAGCTAATTTAGTTGATCTACTATGCAACATTTAAATGATAGAGATGGATGGGGAAAGATACTAACGTACTCTTGGCATTTCACGCGATGTAACTGAATTGCGCAATCGCACTGTTTATGCGAAAATAATTAAGAAATTAACCATAATAATTAATCAGAATATGAAAATAAGCTATTTTAGTCAATCAAAAATGCAATATGTAGAAGATTGAGATGGATGGAAAAAGATATTGCACACTCGGCGATTCATGAGAACAACCTGAATTGCGCAATCGCAGTTTATGCGAAATTAATAAACAAAATAACATTTCAGCAATTTATGCTGAATTAGATAACCTTTGAAGAAGTATATTTATTACTTTCATAAAATAAGTGACAGAGATCTTAATTTACATTACACGCTGCCGTAAATCTACATTAATTTGATTGGCATTACCCTGCATTTTATTATGGAGTTGCTATGATCCTAGGAATGGTAGAAATCAGTGTTAAAAAAGCGGAAAATCGGCGTTTCCGAGGCATTATACCATGTCTGGTTACTTGATAAATTTCAAACAAAAAAGCTGGAGAATTTCGTTAGTAATCCGGAGGCCGGAGGAGTAACGAAAAATCCGGAGTCTCCGGCCAAAATCCAGAGTTTTTCACGTCTGATCTGTAATCTTATGAGCGTACTTTTGATCAAATAAAGAAAAATTTTCCACTTAGCTAAAAAATCCCTTTTATAGGGAAACTTTTTGGGATATTATCCCTAAAACTTTTTAGGATAAATCCCGGGATTTTTTCAAAAAATCGTTAAAATCAGGAGATATGTCTTCAAAAGCGAGAAATCGGGAGTCTCCCGCCAAATTCAGTAGAGTTGGCACATATGTAACTTTTATGGTCGCAGAGGGGGGAAAATGGGGTAAAACAGGAATATTTTCAAAAATTTGTATTTTCGGAACAGACGTAAAAATTCGGAACGAATCCGGAAAGGTTGGCAGCTATGCGAATGTGACATTTAAATTCTGATTATAATAAATTCCTGCATTTCAAATTATTTTAATGCAAATCTATCAACAAGTGAAATTCTGGCGATAAGATTTATCACCTCTTCCATCATATGCCCTGTTGCTATGACAACCATGCCATCTTGCATATTACCAGCTAATAGATTTCACGAGGTAGCAGATTTCTTTGTCAAATGATTCGAAAGACAGTTTTCCTGATAAAGTGCCAATAAGGCACTTTGTTTTCTAGCTATTCCTGACATTGCATTGATTGGTTATGTGTTATTTGCCAACTTTTTTATATTATCCTAGGAGAGAAAATAATAACTAGAGATTAGAATTTTTGTCTTACTGTGCCACCTGCTATATGTTGTGTTGTGGGATAAAACTGTGTGTTTTATTAATGATATTTTGAGCAATTTAGAGACATCATTTTCTTGTTTACAAGATGATGATAAAAGCACATTTTAACAAGTGGGTAGTGCCAGATTGAGAAGGTGGCCTTGGGAAAACCATATATTGGAGCTCTCTTCTTAAACAGTTCAGAAATTTAAATTAACAGAAATGCAAATTGCACCTTACAAATAATATGCATTAAAAACTATATATCTCTGATTCAAAATGAAAACCAATTATCTTTAAAATATAATTTTATGAGGGTTTCTTTAAAAATAACAAGTTATAAAAAAATAATAACATTGAGAAACAAAAAAGAAAAATCAAATAAAATGAAGTTATATTTTTTTATTTTTCTGTTTTCCTGTAGCACTCGCATGCTTTCAAAGCCACGAGCAGCCATGGTTATATAATGAATTTTAGGATAATCATCCTTTGTCTATCAGTGAAGAAGTTATCATTTATATTTATATAATCATTTATATTCATACTTGTAATAAAAATATTCAATAACAATACATAAGTTTTACAGAAAATAAACAATACTACCTTGTTCTTCATAAAAATATGGAACATTCAATGCTTTTAAATAATCTTTTAATGGACTGGGATCATATAGTGGACTTTTGGGATCAACAGTCACTGCTCCAATTTCAAAATTTATACCCTGCAAATGTTTCAAAACTATTACAAATAATAGAAAATATAAATAAAAGCAGAAACACTTGCCTTTTACAGAAAAAATACTGTTCCAAGTAATAAAATACATTATGATTAATTATTGGAAGTACAAATATGGGGTATTAAGTTGAGAAACAATTTAAATGAGATCAATGTTAGGTAGTGCGGTGGCCACCATTTATAAAAATCACACTTATTTTGCTCACTTTGATTCATACAATTATTTAAATGAGATCAATGTCAGATAGTGTGGTGGTCATCGTTTATAAGAATCACACTTGTTTGGCTCCTTTTGATTCATAAGTAAATGATTCTTAATTACGGAAATTTCTTAAATGTTGTTCTTCCAAAGTAGAGACTAACTGTTTGTTATACATAGATGTACAGGATTTAAATTACATGTATGTAAATCAAGTACTATTAATAAATTTATAAATCTACTTTCACATTCAAAACTATTTCTTTACAAACTAAACCTTACTTAAAAATATTGATAGGAGCGTTCTTCAGTCTGGCATTTGAAAACCATTGTAAAAGTTCTTCCTCAACTTCAGATGTTTTTCCTTCTCTTTTCTGTTTTCTTTGAAGATTACAATTAACTATCGAAATTTCCTTTCTACCATTCAGAATCTTACATAATGTTGATGCATAATTTCTAATGCAGAGGCAGCTTCTCCTTGTCTGCATGGAGGAAGATAATCATTTTGAGCAAAATTTTCTTTTCAAGCAAACTTAAGAGCCTTTTTTGGCAACATGATGATGCCACAAGCAAATCATGGAATGACTAACTAAAACAAGCTCTATGAATGTTATGATGTTTGGTATTACTGTGAGAATATAAAGCTACATATTGAACAATATATCAACGCCATAACATTTATTAAACACAATCATAACAGAACATATTACAACTACAAAACATTGAGATGACTGGCAAGAGTGCTTTATAGAAGTAAACATTCCACTTGCAGTGACAGGTACAGTTTTCTCAGATATGGGCAGAGTTTAATCCACTTATACATTGTCCCCTTTTAGCAATGAGAAGTCAGATTACATATAGCCATTAAACTGTTTAGGCTTGTTAACAGTTCAACCAGACCTGGTACTAAGTTGAACCTTTTTAGAAAGTTTAGCTCCTTGCAGCTGTTTCATCCACTTCAAGGACCTTGTTAGAGTTGTCATCATCCTTGGTATTACTATCATTTGATACTCATTGCTGAACACAGCATGTTTGATGTTGTTTGAAAAGATCACATTCTAGTGGGTGTTCAGCATCAAGAGTAATTCAGTCAGTGGCATCTCATCCATGGTTCACAAAGAAACTGAGTGTATTCTGTTCCTCCTTACACAATCACAAAACTATTGGATGATGTAGGATCAAGGTGTATTTGCTTTCTTGGCTACAATACCCTCTTGCCTCATATCGGGGATCCATACCCTATATTGCAATTGAAGCTCTAGCAAATTAGATGTCTGATCTTTCAAGTCCTAGTGCTACTTTTGCTTTCTTCCAGTTTCTTTGAACATTTTCAGAGCTTCGAAGTCAACTAACTTTGGTTGTAAAAGTGCAGTTGTTACTGGTAGATAAAATCTTATTAATCTTCTGAAAAGAAGTTCAGCAGGAAAAATATTTTTGCTAAGGGGTGTTGACCTGTAACTCAGGAGAGCTCTGTAACTCTCATCAGATTTTTTAAGACTACATTTGAAGATGCAGCCTTGATGACGACATTGCTTTATGCATATCTCAGGCTTGAAGTGATGTTTTTTAAACCTCATTCATTAGCAAATTTTGAAGTGAAACGTGGCAGAAATTGCTAACCGTTATCACTAACCACAAGTTCAGGGATACCATGTCTTCTGAAGATAGATTTTACGTGCGTTATCATAACTCTAACTGTAAGATTATTCAGTGATACTATTTCTGGATAGCTGAAATAGTAATCAGTTACAAATAGATAACATTTTCCCATGGAAATGAAATAAATCCATGGTAACCTTTTGCTACGGTCTGCCAGGAAAGGCAGAAGGTATCAGTGGTTCCCAATGGTTCTTTGTTTCTTGGATATCCTGTTTACGATGACAGTGGCATCAAGGATGGGATTTAGGGGTCATAACCCCCCCAGAAACCCATTGAATTTAGGTGATATATATATATATATATATATATATGCAGAAATGAGAAATAAAATATTTGGTTATTAACCCCCTCCTCCCCAATTTTTTTCTACCAATGCTACTGCATAGGGATGTCAGATTTTCTATTTCCAAGGACAAACCTGGCCACCAGACTGAAGCACAAGCTTTCATTTGTGGCTTCAAGAATATGGTTTGATAATGATGATCTTCAAGAATATGGTTTAAAATGTCTGATCCCCAGAGCTACTGGTACCACAATTCTATTTCCTTTGAATAACAGATTGTCAATTTCAGACAAGTGGGCTCCATACTGCCAGTAAGTACATATTTCAACTGGAAGATTTTTTTCAGAAGGCCATCTTTCTTTATGCAGTTGTCGATGAACATCAATGAGAACAAGGTCTAGTTCTTGCTCTTTCTAAATGTCTTCTTGCGAGATAAGAGTTTCAGCTGTTATTAAAAGTTTTCCTGAAGTATGAAATATATCACAGGAATAGCTCATCGATCTGAATTCCAGTCTTTGCAAACAATGTGTTATATCATCCATCATAGCCAGTTTCAAGACACATTATTATACCATTTGTATAATCCCTAAATTTTTTGCAGACCCATACAAGAACCAGTCCTTCATCTCCAATCTGAGATTGTTGTTTATCAGCAGGATTCAGAATTCTAGATGCAAAAGCAATAGGTTTAAAACCCGTCTTCCTGACGTTACTTGGGCAAGGTCACAAGAGGAAGCATCTGATGATACAATAGTATCCCTGTTTGAGTCAAATTTAGCCAAAATTGAAGCTGAAAATAGTTTCTGTTTTGTTTCCTCAAATGAACATTGTTGACCAATATCTCAAGTCTAAACAATTGAAGATTTTAGTAATTTATTGAAAGGATAGACAACAGTTGCAAGATCTGGTATGAACTTTCAGTGGTAGGTGAATCATACCCAAGCTTTTTAATTCAAGAACATTTCTAGGCAGTGACATCGACTATTGTATTTATTTTATCAGGATCTGGATGAATGCTATGCTCATTTATTAACTGTTCTGGAAATTTCACTGATGTTACTCCAAACTGGCATTTTTCTTTTTTCAAAGTCAGACCATATGTGGATATATTTTTCAAAACTGTAAGCAATCTTTGATGATCATGTTCTTTCACAGAACTCTCCAAAACAAGAATATTGCAAACTATAGCCTTTAAGTTCATTAAGAGGTGGGTCATCTCCTTCTGGAAAAAATCAGTGGCAGAACTAATTCCAAATGGAAGTCACTAAAGCATATATCATTCAAATGGGGATATGAATATAGTGAGATATTGAGATTCTTCTAGCTCAAATTGTCAGAAATCTGAATAAGCATCAAGCTTGGTAAAGTATTTTGTTTGCCCTAACTGTACCAAAATATGGTCACACAGGCATAGAATGCAATTACTGACTAATGAAGTTATTTAGGGTTGACAAATCCATGCAAATTTTTAGGTCACCATTTTATTTTGACATTATAATATAGAGAGAGAGACTAATTGAGAATAACAATCAGTCCATCAACAAGTTCAATGATATCTTTGTTTACCATCGCAAGTTTTTGTTTCACTTTCGTCATTAAGGGAAGCAGAAATCTATGAGGTACAATCAGTCCATAAGACCTAATTTTAGGTATTAACATAACTTTATACTTTTTAGGGGCTTATCCTAGATCCTTAAATGTATTTGAAAAATTCAATAACAGGATTACATTTTACGGGTACACAACTATTAAAACAGTAAAGTCTTTTGATCAGACCATGTTTTTCACTATAGCAAGTTTTTCACTTCACATAAGAGTGCTATTTCAGCATTGCTCACTACATAGTAAGTAGAATTTAATGATTTACCTCCATAACCAAATTTTTAAAAACCATCCCTTCTGTAAGTATGGTTTTCCCTTCAAAATCAATCAATTTTTCATCCAATTCAGTTAAGCGAAGATTAACTCTAGTATAATGTCTTTTCTTTTTACGCAAATTATAAATTATTTTTAAAGCTGGACGACAGTCTTTTCTAGCATGCATAGATTTTCCACAAAAATTTCAAAGATGGAGAACATACCTTAAATTTCTTTCTGGCTTTGGATATTTAATAACCTTCTGATAACTTTGGAACAGCCTGTGTTTCATTTTAATTCCAACAACTTGGATTTCCTTAGTTTCCAAATGAACAGGTGCTTGTTATTTAATCTTTTCAGATTGCTGTGCTATCGTACTTGCTTTTTAAAGTTAAATCAATATCTAAATGCATTTTTCCTAATAGTCCTCTATCTTTAACACCAGAAACTATTCAATTCCGAAAATGTTAGTCAGTTAACATGGCAAGAGCACAATGTTCCGAAAGTTTGTGGAGAGAAGTTAAGAATTCATCAACATTTTCTCCTTCAAATTGAACACACATATTGAATCTGGCACATTCATAAACAATATTATATTTATCAATAATAAGATTCAAAATGTTCTAGCATTTTTCTATACTTTTGCTATCTTCAGCACTCAATCTTATTGCATGCAGAATCAGTTCTGTTTGGTCATCCATAGTGTACATTAACAAATCCACTAGTTCTGATTTAGGTGTGCTTTTTTTGCTTTTCTATCCACTAACAGAGCAAAACTTTTCATAACATTGCTTTCATTTTGGCCAGTCATTTGAAACTGTGAAATTGAACTGATCCAGGGGTCAACACGTAAATGTAGCTGACATATTCTGTTTCGGCTTGTACTTCATTCTTTAAGAATAATAAGTTGTTGTTTACCTTTAGAAGTGCTTAATTCGCTTCCTCCACTGCTACTATATGACATTTGGTATTCCTGTGAGAACATAAAGCTATGTATTGAACACAGACCATATCCTACCAATTTGTTTATAAGACACTCTTCCAGTTTTAGCTGCTTTGTAGTGCTGACAATTTACTTTGCTAAATGTGAAATTAAGAAATTCGCTTATTGCAAAAACTTTACTTATTCAGAATAAATAGTCAGCATTGATGTGGCAATAGCTTTTGTTGTTGTTGTTGAAACCCAGACCGTCCGACCTACCAGAAAGGTGTAAGGTAACTGTTTGGACGGTCGGGAAGTGCCACCCAATGTAGACCGGAACCCAGTGGGGGAGGTATCCACAGGGACCGTGTCATAGTTTAGCATTTCTCTTCCTCTCAGTTGTCTTTGTTGAGACCCAGGCCATCTGACCTACCAGAAAGGTGTAAGGTAACTGTTTGGACGGCCGGGAAGAGTCACCCAATTTAGACTGGAACCCAGTGGGGGAGGCATCCACAGGGACCATACCCTCCTTCCCCTGCCACCAACCTCTCGGAAGGACTTGCAGACCCACATGTCTAATGTGATCGTACTCCACGTGAACACGGTGGCAGTTTTGACAGCAGAGGGAATCAAACCCGGGCCTACCGAGTGCAATTCCCGCACACTAACCACTGGGACACCACACACGCCCCCCCTCCTCTCAGTATATGCATTACAGGGTTTACTTTTATAATTTCTAGATCTATCATCAATTTGTATTTTAGCCTTTACATTACTGAAAATTTTGAAATCAGATCTCTTTTTAACTTTGACATTTTTGTAATTTGAATTTTTACTTTTGGGAGTTACAGAAACACCAGCACCTACATTTTTTCTTTTAACTTTTTGGGTTTTTACTAACTTCAGAATTTATATCCTCACCAGTTTCTTTACTTTTATGCTTATGGCCCACAAGCATATTGCTTTGGTTGCTTAAAATCATATTGTGGTTTAAAGAAATAAAGACTATATTTTCTGTTGGTATGAAAAATACTTATCTCGTAAAGGAGTGAAAAACCAAATTTTCCCATTTGTCATAGAAAAAGTATAATTGCTTTCTACCAAAATGGAAGCAGCTAACAAATTTCTCCTAAACTTTGGGGAGGACATGACTTCATCTAAAGTAATGACATTTTTTCTACCATTCACATTAACAAACATTTTAATTGTTCTGATAGCTTCATCTGGGCTTTCAACATCACCTACTGCAAATAACATGAAAGTACCTTCCGGTTCTTTAAATTTTGAAAATAATTTAATATTGTTGCAGAAATGTCATGTAGCAGCAGTGTCTATGGCCCAGTTAAACTTATCAACAGAATCAATTACAGTATTAGCTTCTACTGATGAGTCACTAAACTCAACTATGCTATTTAAATTAGCTTTAAGACAATCTTTCTTTACATGGCCCATCTTTTTGCATACATTGCAAGGATCCACTTGTATGTTTAACTTTGATTTAGATTCAAATTTAATAATATGATCATTTCCTGTGACATTTAAATGTACAATTTATGGAGTTACAAAAGTTTCAAATTTTTTACTTTCACCGGGGTTGCGGCACTGTTTCTTCTTTTTAGTAGACGGCTCCAGTTGATCTACGTTTACTGCGATGCCATCATCCTTTAAGTGGAAGAAGGAAATCTCATCTCAATTGATAAATACAGGCAAGTGTTTCGAAGTGGTCCTTAAGCTTTATCCAAATTTCAGCTTGATCAGCCATCATTGCAAAGACCTCCTGATCTTTTGGTGAAAGTCTGTTAAGCAATTAAGCAGTATCTCCAATCCTTTGTTGCATCGCCAGGAGTAATACTCTGTCACACTGTGACATATCATCATTTATAGGTTAAGAATCTATACAGCCATACAGTTCAGAGGCTTTAAGCACGAACAATATATTTCCATTGAAGTTTCCTGATGGCATAATTCCGTTCTTGACTTCCTCTACTTTAACACACTAGTCACAGTACAACTCAACTTCTCTTCTTTTTGTATGTTAACATTTTGGTCATAATGCATGTGATGATGTTATTAACTTTTAGACAGATGCAATATAAACAAATTTCACGATTGTTATTGCAGCCCTCATCACAGCACTAGCACTTTATACTCACTTTAAATTTTGTTTCTTTACTGGGCATTACTGGAGGTCCATAACCAACTTGGACTTCCCTTAAAAATTTTTAGTTCACTATAAAGAAAGAATTGCATTAGGTTTTTAACTGTGGAAAAAATTTGCAGGTTCTAAAAACTGGTAAGTCCGTAGCTCAATTGGAATAGTGATGAAGCAGAGATAGCAGCATGTGAAAGAAAAACAAGCAAGAGTGAGTTTTCAAAAATTCACAATCCTTTTATTTTTGAAGGCACATAAATGAAATCTTTGGTAATCTAGTAAAAGACAATTTTTATACTGACTTATTTAGCATTGTGCAGCATTTGCAAGACATATTTACATATATACAAAAGACCATTTAAATGCTCAAACTTCTGGTCGTGATAACTTGCTTTAACAAGACCCAGAATAATAAATTACCAATGTGTAACTAGCATAAAAATCATAATATCGCATGTCCTTCGGCAAAGATTCATCCACCATTTATGAAGGTAGCATGCTAAGGATCACATAGCATAACTTTTTCATGTTGTCAGTAGAAAACTTCCATACTAAATATAATAGATCTGGTCAAAACAAGTTGAATCAAGCTGCTGTCTGACTGTCAATCTTACTGATCTCTATTCAATCGATCTATATTTATCTGATTTCCCAGTTCTATGTCAAGCTTTTAAAAGCTAAGGATGGGGCCATACCAGAACATATAAATTCTGAGATCATGCATGAATATGCAAATTTTGTATACATTGATAATCTGAATTTGCATGAAGCACTTGCTAGAAAAATGCTACGATTCACTCTCGAGAATAAAATGAGTTTATTTTAGTTTGAATTTTAGTTCAGGAGAATCGTGAATTCCAATGTTTGTTTACATTTATCAAGCAAAAAAGGAGGTCGCCACTGTGCTACTTCTATTTAGCATTTTCCATTTATATTCACATTACATTTTGTAGTAGATTATCTTATTAATTTCTTTCTAAAACTGTTGTAATCTTCTACCAATTAGAAAAGCTGCAGCCATACTATCAACCTACTGAGTTAGTGAAAAATAATTGTGCATTTTTGTTATGAAGGAGACATTTTTTTTAGGAAGTTTTACATTAAACTAGAAAATGTATCCGGTGTTGCCCAGGATTTAAAGCAGGGATTAATTGAATACAATCCTCCAATTTTTCAAAAGACGTAGTCACTCAATACACTAGCCCACAAACATACTGTTACGAACACAACGAGCATGATTGCCAACTCGCCAAAAATGGAATCATGATCTGCCACACCAACCAACTCTGCCCTGTTAATGTGTGTCTGAAAAGAAACTTTAGCAGTTATTAATCTGAATCTAAAATATGCAGCTCTGTCCCACCTGATAAGTAGGTATAATACACCCTGAATAATTGCATAAACATGTCTTAGCTTGCTGTGCAGTAGCATAATATGCCTTGGGCACAGTGATGGGCACATTGACCACTACTTCCTAATATGCTCCGGATAAAATATGCTCTTTGCCCTCTGTGTGAGATACAATCTAATAAGCTTTATACAACCTAAATAAGCTTTAACATGCCTCAAATATGCCTTTTGATCTGTGAGGACTTAACATCCCTAAATAAGTTCTTTTAATATACCATAAATAAGTTCTTTTGATATGCTCTACATAAGCATCTGGGGCATATACAAATGGGATGTGTGTTAAACATTTTAAAAATCAACAGTACACTTACTAAATAAAAATACATGAAACAAAATAAAAACATATTTGTCTTTTATCATTCTGTTCGTTTCTTACTGTATTCTGAGAATGTAGTCCCTAAAGGAGCTGTGTCTGATGAAGTGAGTTATGTCACCTACCGAACATTTGATGTTTCTTGCTGAACTTCAAGAACACATCCAATCTTCACTTATATGTATTTATGCATATGTATGAAGAGACCCGATTTTTCGATCTAATCTTGCAGAAGTTTAAAGTTTGTTAAAAATAAGTGATACATTTAATACTTTATAAATATTATGATTAATGAACAAATGGCCACAAGAAAAGGTTTTCTATTTTAAAACAGTGTATAATATTTAAAGAAACTGCTGTTAAATTATCAAGATCAGATTGTTAGTCAATTATTTTATATCGCAATTTTAAAATCAAGGACGTCTTCAAAACAGGAAAAGTATATACTTTTTTATAAATTCTCAAAAAATCATCTATTGATAGTACAGGTTCAATTTAAGAGTCTATTTGAAAGAGAATTCTTCGATATTCCTGGTGGGGTTACGATGGAAACTCTGTGATAATATTTTCAGTCAGTAAGCAACCAATTTATGTGAAAATCATCCAAAATCGTACTAAAACATAAAATAATTAAAAATTAATTTGAATTTTAAAAATATTTTACCAAGGCACATAGTCCCAGGTTTTGAAGTACCTAAGTACCAACTTTTATGGCCATACAATGCTTCGGATTTCTGCTACAGACACCTTCCTTTATTATTATAGATAACCAACTACATAATTTCCTTAATTTCAATAACAATACTAGATACTTCTACAGGGCAAAAAATGCAATACTTTTTAATATTCAAAAAAGTTTTTGATGATATCATATGTATGTTTTGATATTATCATATGTATCCCCTTTTTCATGAAGGCATAAATTAGCACAATTCATCATTACTTAGCAATTAGCGGCATATGGTATGTGCCCAACCCTGATTCTAATAGAGAATTTTCTAATCAGATTAGACAGGAATAAAAATTACTTTGTCTTGCCAAAATATGAGCAAAGTTTTACAAAAGAATCTAAGTGTTCGGTATGCAAAATTAATTTTACACCCTCCTCTTACAAAAGAGCATGGAAGACACAGAGTAGAATTTAACCATAAACATGTTGTTTTGGGATTAAGTGGAAGGATGCTGTGTTATTGAACGAAATAAAAGTTCAATTTTGATGGACCTAATGGTCTGCTTTACTACTGGCAAGGCTTCTGTAAAAACAAGTACAATTTTTGGAAGCATCATTTTGGCAATCAATCTGTGATGTTGAGGGGGGGGGGGGGGGAGGCTTTTGAAGCAAAAGAAACATTCAAATTGCTTGCATGCAATTTAAAACCAATTCAGAGGCATCTTAAGATATGCTACCTGAAAACTGCTACAGAGGTGATAAGTGCCCAAAATGGCACTTATCACCTTTGGAGGGCATTTCTTTCAGCAAGACAATGTCTCAATTCATGTTTCTGCTGCATCAAAATTCAAGCCAATTCTATGAAATTGCTAGATGGGCAAGCTAGAATTTCTAATCTGAATCCTGTGGAAAACATGTGGGGGCACTTTGGTCTATGAAGTATAGAAAAATAGCACACAATATGAACATAAACATGACCTGATATCAGCCACCAAAGTTGGTTGTGAGAAAAACCTCAAGCAAACTCCAACTGGAATTTCTCAATTCATGACAATACATTTTTTTTTTACAAATGGCATTGTACGAATTAATTTTGTTATAATTTTACATTAAAGCATTCTAATATTTTTTAACCTTATATAAATATTATAATAGCATTAATATTATAAGAGTTAGAAGTTAATAATAAGTCACTGGTTCCAGTCCAGTGAGTACAAGAAAACACTGGTTCGCATCCATCATGACTGGTCTGCTAATATTATAAATAACATAGAAGCAATGTATGAATAAATACTCAGATATTTAATATAATAATATGCATGTACAAGTTTGATTTACCTTTAAAGATGTGTACAACAAATTATCCTAAATAATTATCAAATCAGTTAATATATACACTAAAAATAATAAAAACTGTAAGATTTCCAAATTTTTTACAAATATTTTATTCTGTCAACATTTTCACAACTTTTTGTTTTTAGCATTTTGTAAAATGTAAATTGAATTTATAAGGTTTTGACTTACAAAATAGATTTTTTTTAATTACTAAAATTCGTGATTTAAAGTCTCTTTGTTATGTGGCTTAATGGCAACCTTTTATGATCTTGTGCCTTGCACCCCATTCCAACCAGAGAGATGATACAGCAGGCACGGGATCAAAAACTTCGATGTTAGGTGTTGAAGACCCAGACCGTCCGACTCGTCCAGAGGACTAAGAGCAGCTATTTGGACGGCCGGGAATCGATGTTAGGTGTGTCCAAATGTTAGGTGTCATGTGTCCAAATCATGGTGAATCATGTGTCCAAATGTCTCATGTCTGTATCATTTTATTTAGTTGGTTTCTGCAATCAGTTTTTATTTTATGTCAGTTTTTATTTTATGTCTGAAGTGTCTTTCAGCTTCAGTTTACATATATGATATGAAGAGCAAAACATCTACAGCAACAAAAAATTTTTCATGGCTAATATAGTATAGTGCACTTGTGCTCTCTCATAGTTCACTTATCTTTCAAGAAGCCAAAATTAAGAAGATTTTAAGGACTTTAAAAGTAAATTTCACCACCATTTTATATTTATATTTTGTCACCTTAGCTAAATATCACTAATATTTTTATATCATAATTTATATTTTTTACTATAAGAATCATGAGCAAAAATTATAATTCAAAGTTCTAATTTGCTAAAGAATTGCACTTAAAGGTCATTAAACATTAACTTGCACTAAAATACTATCTTTGTCAATAGGTATAGATAATAACAAATATTTGCTTATCATTTTTGAGAAAGAGCTGTATTGAGAAAAAGCACCAACATTTTTGATTTAAAATAGTGCTAAAATTAGCAATTTTTTAGTAAGGATGCTAAACTTTGATATTTTTATTAAAAATCAAGAAAATTCATTATTTACATGAAAAAGCACTATAACTAAAGTTCTAATTTGCTAAAGAAATTAACTTGAGTCATTAAACAATTTTAACTTGCACCAAAATACTCTTTCTGGCAATAGGTATATATAACAACATATATCTGCATGGTAAAATTCTTGCTTTTTGAGAAAAAGCATGTAAATTTTCAATTTAGGAGTGCTAAAATTCTTGCTTTTTGAGAAAAAGCATGAACATTTTTGATTTAGGAGTGCTAAAATTCGCTATATTTTAGTAAGGGTGCTAAAATTTGCAATTCTTATTAAAAAAGTGATAAAATTCATTATTTACATGAAAAAGCACTATAACTAGCTATTTTTATGATAAATCATTGAAATTCACAATTTTATTTAAAAGTGCTATTTGCAATTATTAGTGTTCTAAAATCAGTAACTTTATGTAAAAGTGCTAAAATTTGAAATTTTATTTAAAGGTGCTACAATTTGAGATTTTTAAAAAAATTCTAAAATTAGTGATTTTATGCAAAAGAGCTAAAATTTGTGATTCTAAGTGCTAAAATTCTCAATTTAATTTAAAAGTGATTTTTATGAAAGAGTACAAAATTTGCATTTATATTTAAAATCCTAAAATTAGCTATTTTATGTAAAAATGCTAAAATTTCATGTTTCATTAAAAGACTTTAACATTTGACATTTTATTTAAAAGCATTAAAATTTGCAATTCATTTAAAAGTGATAAAATTCACAATGTTATTCAATTATTATAAAATGTGGTAAAAGTTGAGATTTTAATAAAAAAACCGCTTAAATTTCCAATTTCATTTAAAAGATTTAAAATTCTTGATAAATAAGACAGTAGTAGATATAAATGCATAATAAAATGCTCAAATTCTTTTTTACTGACTTTGTTTTAAATAAGACACAACTAGACTACATTGCCCATTCTAGGCACTATAACTAGTGTATTCAATCGTCTAGCAAACAAAATCATCACAAAAGATGAAATTGTTCTTTTTCCTACAAGAATCTGACCAGTTACGACACTGCTGAAGAATTTTGGCAGCTGGCCAAGTAAGGTGCTTTAGCACCAGTCCGAGCACAGACAGAACTTTCATCTCCACGGGATATGATGTTGTTTGGCATATTTTGAAAGATGAAACCACAGAAAACTTTTGTTTAGAATTGAAATCTTGCACTTTTGTAGTCATTAAATCTATTTGTCCCACGGGCCATCAATATTTTTATTCTTCTGGTCTGATCAAATTTCTGGTGGTCTTGGGCCAATGGACCACCAATGATTTAGAATGCTGTTATATGTTACTTTATGAATTGGACCGGAATTGATTAAAAACTGCCATGTAATTTTATACATTTATGATTCGTCCTTAAACTTTTTTCCAGGACTATATTAGAATGATCAACATCTCAAGACTAATAGCAAAATTCTATTGTGCAAGTGGTCAAAATGAACCCAAGCATTTGTATTAAAGTAACAAATTTCTTATTCAAATGAGATATTTATATAGTGTATAATTACCATTTTCTTAGCATAGAACTGATATTGGCGCAAAGAATGCAACAACGAAAGAGAGTCTTTTCCCCCTGATAGGCAAATTAAGACTTTATCTCCATGAGTAATCATATGAAATTCTTGTACAGCCTAAAAAAAATATAACAAGATTAAAAATATGTAGAAATAAGTGACTTGGAGTAAGGAACATATTTGCATGCTTCAGGTGTAAATATAAAGATATTTACTAAATGGGGATTTCAGAAAAGCAATAGCATTTAAAAGTCTATCTTTTGTAATGATATTGGATCTTCTAAAGATTCTATAAATGGCACTAAGGTGCCAGCCCGAGGATGAAATGGTCAAGAATGTAATAGACAGTTGAAGCTTGGACATTATCAAATAAAGTGAGCAGTCAGGCTCAATAAGATCTCATGCTTTCTCTATCTTAATACACCAACATATAAACTAAATATGGTGTCAGAAGTGGGATTCGAATATTTGTATTTGTGTTATTAAGAATAAAGTTTGTGCTTTCGTAGAAAGGTGTAATGGATTTTAAACTGAGGTCAGTTTTTGCCTGTCTTGAAATGTGGCAAAAAATTAAAAAAGAATCAAGCAACAGTTTGAGTCATATTGGGAAGCAATTGCTCATATGGTGCATACAGACAGACAAAAAGTATAGTTATTTCTTCACATTGCTGGTCTGAAGGTCATACAAGTGCACAACAACTTCATGTTTACAACTATGGAGGTAAGCAATTTTGAAAATGCATTTCAAAAATTTGAAGATTACGCTACCCCCAAAGTGAATGAAACATATCAGCAATATATGTTTTGCAATCGCATGTAGAAGGATAGGGAAAACATTGTATGTGGTGGATTTGAAGTTAAAAGTCATGTAATTTTGGTATGATATTAGATTCACTAATACATAATCAAATAGTAGTTAGTGTAATAGATAAAAAGATGAGAGACAATGTTATACAAAGATGATTTAACTTTAGAAAAGGATATCAAAATTTGTCAAACTATTGCGCAAACGAATATTCAGCCGTGTTCTTTAGAAAGTAATCTTAAACAAGAAAATGTAAATTCAGGTGCTTGAAATGGGAGCAGGGTATCTCATAAATCTGAAAAGGAGAAAACTTACAGTAAAAAATCTAAGGGAAATGAAACAAATTTTAAATTTAAAAGTAAATGTGATTGTTGCAATATAAAGCATGAGTATCGGCAAAGTTCTACATATGCAGTGTAAGAAAAACACTTTGCTGTTTGTTACAAAACACCATCAAAATATTCTAAAGGAAAAGTACACGGCATTGATAATGATGAATCTGATGAAGTTAGTTTCATGATTCAGAGTATGAATTTAATAGTCATAGATAAAAGCAGTGGTTGAGATGACTGCTAATATAAATGCAATTAAGGTATTATTTAAGATTGATATAGGAAGTCAAATAAATGTATTACTGTATGATCAATATTTAAAATTGAAATTTAAATATGCATTGGGAAAGAATACATCTATTTTAAAGGCGTGTATAGTGGAAATAAAATCAAAACATTTGGTACTATTAGAGTTCAATAGAAGTATAAAGATGAAGCAATAAAATATACATTCATTATAGTTGAAAGGGGGGAAAAGAGCCTATTTTAGGGTTAGAAACTGTTGAAAAGCTAGAGATAATAAAGAGTATTAATGAAATGAGTAAAAATTTAGTATAGATCAGATCTTGAACAAATATAAAAAAACTATTTACAGGATTGGGTTATTTAAAAAGCAATCACAAAATCAATTTAAAAGAAAATTGTGTGCCAGAAATTCAGTTAAATAGAATGAATTTATTTGGCCTTATGGGAAAGATTAAAAACCAAATTGAATCAGATGGTTGATAGTGGTATCATAGAAAAAGTGGATGAGCTATTGGAACAGGTGAGTTCATTAGTAATAGTTGAGAAGAAAAATAAATCACTTAGCATATGGATGGATACTAAAAATCTCAATGATAATATTTTGCATGAATATTTTAGCATACAAACTCATAATGAAATTAAAGCAGATATTTCTGATGCTAATGTAAATTCAGGATTTTATCAAATACCATCGGATAAAAATAGTGCAATCAAATACCATTATATTTATCAAATACCACTGAATAAAAATAGGTATTGCCATAAACAAATCCAAGTAATACCAGTTGGCACAATATAGTGCTTTTATGGGCTTTTATCCAGGGATGTTTGATTTTTAGGGCATTTATATGATTGCAGTGATGATACTGTTGTGGCCTTCCTTCAAAAAGTAAGCCTTTATAAACCTTTTAAATCAAGGTTTAAGATGTTAGTTGCTTTTCTGGATTTCCCAGGAGATTTCTGATTTATTATGCATAGGGCCCTATAAATTATGCGGCATTGATGCAGCAACTTATTGACAATATGCGGACAAGGAAAAAGTAATATACAATCATATTACAAAAAATATACTTTGAATGAAATATCCGTTTAATAGACTTTTTATGTACTTTTCTGTTACCATTACAAAAAAAAGAGACCATTTTATAAAAGAATATTTCCATGAATGACCATAATTATGGTAACTGAGGCGATGCGGTTTTTAGAGTTTAAAATAAACAGATGCTAGTCCAGCAGCCGAAGATTTCCATAAACTTTGTCTTTGTTTCGAAAATACTTAGAAGTAACAGGACACAGCTACTGAATTTTTCGCAGTCTACTGAATTTGGTAACACTGAGAGTGCTTGCCTTGCTTTCCGTGCTAGTTCTGAGAATCTCTAACTGACATGAAAATGATAATGAAACAACTTTTCGATGGACCCAATAGAGGGAAGGATTAACAGTCGAAAACAAACATTGGAATTCTTTGACATAGGATGGAGGAGATGCGTTGGGATTCTTTGCAGACCCAATAGAGGGAAAAGAGGGGAAGAGGGAAGGGAAGGATTAAAAGGTGAAAACAAACATTGAAATTCTTTGATGTAGGAGATGAGTGTATTTATGTGAAAAAGCAGACTGTGGGTGTGTCTGTGGTAACTATTGAGCTGACACAAATTGCCATTCGGTTACTGAATAAAAACGCTTTAGATTATAGTCAAAAAGAATTTACGGAGAGGGGGGGGGGCAGCTGAAGGAAATAAATAAAATTGCATGGCAATTGTAAAATTAAGGCAAAAAAAAAAAAAAAATGCAAATCACGCATAAAATGCAAATTATTCGAAAAAATGCGAAAATTTAAAAAAAATGTGAATTATGCAGAAAACTTGACATTATGCACATTTCCACATTTTTATAGGGCCCTAATTATGCAATAAATATTCCAGCCAGAATTTATATTTTCCCAGATTTTTTTTTTTATATTTGTGCTGGAAATAGGTCAAAACACATAATGCAATGCTTCAGAATCAAAGAAATGAAATGGAATTAAATTGTACAGTAATTAATATTTTAACATGCTTTTCTTTCCACGATTAAGACTTAAAAGCCAGTTCAATTTGTGTGTGTATGATATCAATCACAGCTGCAAGGTTCACATTTATAAACTATCGCATAGCTTGCACATTATATTTTAGACAGGACACAAAAACTGGTCATCCTTATGTCTGCTCAATAAAAATTTAATTTATTAAAATTAAGTTTTCGAATATCAAAGTATATAGTAGTTTTAAATCAATTCTTTAAATGAATTTAAGCTATTCTTTGCAAAAAAAAAAAAAGTAACTATAAATAGTGATTAAAGGTCACCCAGACTGAATTAAAATACTAAATCCTTTCAACTACTTAATTCTAAGTATTTTTCTGAAAACTACAACTTTTGTAACTTCTGGGGATTTTTGAGAAAATATGTAAATCTCTACTTTTAATAATGGTCCAGGAAAGGGGGTTGGGACCTCCTTTTTGATTTTAAATATTACTTTTATATTTGGCAAAAATCACTATACTTGGCAGAAAACACCATGGATAAAGAACATTTTTTTAGCACTTAGCTCATAACATACATCATTCTTGAATTATTTCATGCTTTTGGTTAAAATTAAATAAATTCACTATTATCAAATGGGTGAATGTTTCATAAATACTTTTAATCTGAAAAGAAAAACACCTTAGGGCAGTGATTCTCAACCACTGTGCTGCGAGATTTTTGAAGTGTACCGCCACTGCGAATACACATACATAAGCGACGTCAGACAAGTAGTTCAATCAGTTCTACCTTCCTAGTGGGGATTGGTTGAACCAATGCACATGACTATTACAGTTCTGGAATGGTTCTGGATTTAACCTAAACAAAGTTATATACTAGTTTAGTCTACTAGTCGCTCGCTTGATGTGTGCACAGGGTTAGTTTACAACTTATATATTTGTTTTCGAACCTCCTAAAGTGGATAAATGGATTAAAAAAAAAAGAAAGCTTAACGACGATAATAATGATGTTAGCGATCAGGCTAACGAGTCCAAGCCCAGTACAAGTAAAGATGTTTCCTCGGACAAAAAATGTAATGTTCATCGTAAGTATAATGACGATTTCTTAAAATTTGGATTTACATCTACAACGGAAAATGATCAAACTGTTTGCGAGTGTGTGGCATGTGGTTGTAAATTGTCAAACAGTGCTATGGTTCCGAGCAAGCTCCAACATCACTTGCTTACTAATCATCCTTCACTTGCATCAATAGACAAAAGCTTCTTTCAAAAATTATTATCTGCAAGATCCAAACAAGTAAAGGTTTTTGAAAAGCAATTTAGTATGTCTGAAAAAGCTCAGATAGCTTCTTATGAAATGGCTGAATTAATTGCTTTTAAATTAAAACCTCATAATTTGGCTGAAGAAATTATATTATGTGCTTGTCGTAAAATTGTAAAAAAAATGATCGGTGAATTAGCAGAAATTGATATTTGTAAAATACCACTTTCAAATGACACAATTCATCACAGAATTATAGATTTGTCCCGAAATATTGAAGAAAATACTGCTAAAATGCTTGCAAATTAAAATTTTGCTCTACAAATCAACGAAACAACTGATATTATGGGAAAAGCACACTTAATTACATTCGTTTGATTCAATCACGAAAATGATATAATTAATCAATTTTTATGTTGTCGTGAATTATTTGATTTCATAATAGGAAAGTGCATATTTTCAATGAAATTAATTCGTATTGTACATTGTACATTAATTTGTACATTGGCATTTGCACAGACAGTGCTCCGGCTATGACTGGATCTATAAAAGGATCTATAAAAGGATTTGTAGCACATGTAAGGGAATATAATGCAGATATATTAGTTACCCATTGTTTTTTGCATTAGGAAACACTCATTACAAAACAATTACCATCAGAATTGAAAATAGTGCTGGAACAATGTGTTAAAATGATTAATTAAAATCAAGACCATTAAAAAGTGGCCTATTTAGTCAATTATGCCAGGCTATGGAGTCTAAATACGAATCGTTGTTACTGCACATGGAAGTTAGGTGGTTGTCTAGAGGGAAAGTTTTATCTTGCGTGCTTGAATTAAAAAGAGAGATAAAGATATTTTTTGAACAAGATAACGATTTTGCTGATTTGTTGGATGACAATATATAGTGTGCTAAGCTAGCTTACTTATCTGATATTTTTGTTATTTTTAATAACATAAATACAAGTATTCAAGGACCGAAAGAAAATATTTTAAACTCAACCGATAAATTGTTGGGATTTAAAAAAAAAAAAATTACTTTATGGAAGAATATAGCACAAGAAGGTAGTTTAGAAAAGTTTGAGTCAGTTCCAAAAGACTGTTATAAAATAATTCATAAAATAGTTATTGATCATTTGACAATACTAGAGCAAAGAATTATTCATTACTTTCCAAATAAAAAAATTTGATTGGATTCGAAATCCATTTGTGATAAACGACACGTCAGTGTATGAATTAACTTTGAAAGGGGAAGAACTAATTTTGGTGTGTAATAACCAAGATTTAATTTCAAAACATTCCAAAGAATAAATTAATTCATTCTGGATTAATCTTAGATGCGATTATTCGACAATATCACAAAAAGCTTTAAGTGTGTTATTACAATTTTTTGTGCAAATTCGGATTTTCGGCTTTGACCAACATAAAAATGAAAAAAAGATCCAGACTTTTAAATATGGATCACGAAATGAGAGTAGCATTATCATTTTTATGCCCAAATATAAATGAAGTTATTAAAAAACACCAAGCTCAAATTTCGCATTAAATGTAATTTGTAATTTATCATTAAATAAACATTTTGTTTACTTTGTAATGCAATTTCATTTTATATTTCAGTGAAAATTATTATCGTATGCTATTTTTACAAAATATATTATAGGTATATCAATCAATTAACTAAGTAAAATTCTTTTAAATTTATCTTATTGTTAATGTGCAGCCAAATTTTTAAATTATTAAAAGTGTACGTGACGAAAAAAAATTGAGAATCACTGCCTTAGGGAGTGCTAAAAATCTTGCCGGTTGTCCTCAGAAAATAAAAATTTGGCTATGATACCAAAATGGCGACCATTATTTAATTTAAATAAATAAAAAAAAAATTCTTAATTTGTTCATGCGAGTTGTCATTTTCTATGTCATACCTGTCAACATTAAAGAATAAAATCAAGTAGATTGCACAGTGAGCATTTTTCACCACACTCTACAAATTAGCATATAACCTGTTCAGTATCACTTAATAAAAAAATAGGGATTTTTTTACATCACAAAAATATATGATTTTTTCAAAAAGTGATAACTCACTATAACATTGAAAATGCTTACTGCATAAGAAAAATAATTTTACATAGTGAATAAAAAAACATATCAGTGACATAAACAGAGAAATTTTTGAGGGAGCTTACTGAAAAAAAAGATGTTCGTTCAGTTCTCAAATTGTAATTTAGTGCTTTTGAAACTACTGCCTAAAAAATAATGGGGAGGCGGGAATTCCATTATGAAATCACTCATTTCGAGTATATTTCAAAAGAAAATAATCCTTCATTTTTATATAAACTGCAAAGATGTGAAAGTATTGTTTAGCTAATTTAAGATTTTATCAAAAGTAAAATGGATGTTAAAGGATGTTTAAATATTACACGGGAATTTAATCTATATACGTGAAATCATACTTAAAATATTAATTAATAATAAAACATGCTGCAAAGAAACTAAACATGGATGAAAAAGGATATTTCAACATAGTACAGGAATGTAATCTAAACCTGTGAAATCGCACTTAAAATCAATATTTTATGAAAATATTAATAATGAAACCTACTACAAAGAAATGAATGTGTTGTGTATTTTTCATTCACATAATTTGAAATTAAACATGGATGGAAAACGATGTTTCAACATTACATGGGATTGTAATCTATATACAAGAAATCACACTTATTTGAAACAGTATCCATCAATAAAGTAAAAATGAGGAAACTTAGTATTGGTACTACGTTCATGCACGGAAGAAACAAATTGGCAGAAGCACATTTGATCAAAACTCCCTTTCACAAAGAATTTTTATTAAAAAATCTCTAACTTTTGGGAATTCTAAAAAGAATTAACAAAAACCAGGAGATTCCCATCTAAAATCAGGAAACTGGGAAAAATCATCAAAAATCAGGAGTTTCCCGGAAAAAACAGTAGAGTTGGCAGCTATGCAAAAGTAATCAAATGTTTTAATTTTGCTACGAGCCGATAAAAGGAGGCACCATTTTCGTAGTACAGTATAATATCCCAAATCTGAATGTCTAAAACTTGGAATTATCCAAAATCCGGACATTAACACAACCTGTTTTTTTAATGGACAGGTACTTGATTATCCAAACATTTGCCCATAAATAGTGAAATATAGATGGACCCTTTCAACACTATAAGAACAAGAACATAAAAAAATCTCTCCTCTTTGAAAATGCAAAAGAGCTAACTGACCTCTCAATGGAGATCCCGGGAGCCATCTGCTAATCTATTTTTAAAAGGAATGGGGTTCTCAGGTCGGTAAGCAACAGTTCTTTGCCTGTATTATTCCATGATGGAACAATACAGGCAATACACGGATGGGAGGAAAGGGGGAGAGATGGAAGAAAAACAATGCTCTAGACATTGACATGATAAAGTAAGTGATAATAATTGGTAGAGTAAAGGAGAGTATCTCAAAAGG
Organism: Amaurobius ferox; assembly: GCA_951213105.1. NCBI lineage: Eukaryota > Metazoa > Arthropoda > Arachnida > Araneae > Amaurobiidae > Amaurobius > Amaurobius ferox. The sequence goes on from OX578142.1 coordinate 127,452,121, forward strand.
GAATACAGGGCAGTGAAGTGCTCGTTCTATCATCTATCTGATTTACAAATAGTAAATGTGCTTTTGAATCTTTATCTTGTAGCTTGGGCCGCCCATAGAAATTGTGGGTCCCCTTTAAACATGTATCACAGTCCTTCCCCCACAATATTTGATTTTCTCATACTTTGTGAATTTTTGTGTTTTCTCCAGCCCCCTAAAAGAAAATTTAGTGGTCCAAGCCCTTCCACTCTAGTGGTGTCCATACCCCCTTATGGATGGCTCTGTTGCAGTAATAAGAAGATAGCCATGTAGTTAGTGATCATGAAGATATTGATGTTAATGAAGAGGTTTCTTTGGAAAATTTAGAAGGAATACTAAACAATGTTATTAAAGGACTGGAACAAAGGAGCTTTTTAACAGAACAAGAACTTATGTCATTAAAATTAGAAAAAATCACTTTGGAAAAACAAAATTATGAGGCAATGCACTATTATAGAAATGCTTGCTAAAAAAAAGTTTAAATTGTTTTAAAGGTGTATGATAAAATAAGAATTTACTGTTTGAGTATTTTTTCGTTTGTTTGTTTCATATTTTTACTTAACTGTCCAAATATCCGTTTTGTAGTGAAATTCAGAAGGCTCAAATTACAAAAAGAAGCAAGAGGTGGGGTGGGGGTGGGGGGGTATCTGTAAATTTTTTTTTCAAAGATGACCTAAAATCCAGAAACGTCCTTAATTTGGAATCATCAAGGTCCGGGGGATTCAGGATTTGAGACTACTGTATAATAGCCATTTTTTTAGAACATTTTAGAATATGATCAACACTCTTTAAGACATACAATAGAATGTATTCACAAGCATGTGAGAGAAGGACTTGTATGGATATCTATCAATAACTAACTTTTAAGATGGCGGTATTAAGAGCACCTTCGAATAATGTGTGACCACACAAAGTATTCTACGGATATTTAAAATACAATAGAATATCTGAGGAATTGCTATTTATGTGATCTGGAATAATCATTTACCCGATTTTTAATGTATAATTACTATAAAAATGTTTAAATATTTACACTGCTTTGAAAAAAGTCCCATGTCTAATATTTTATAAAAAATACTAAAAACTGCAAATAAATTAAAAAATGGCTCATTTTAGCAGCTTAGAAATGGCTTAATACACTTCTTTGGGTCAAAATACATATAAATTGACTACTTGCATGAGAAAATTAAGCATTTTTAATTTTATTTTAATTAAATGTCCACCATTTTTGTAGCATGGCCAATTTTTTTTGACCGAGGACAAACAGGAAAATATTTAGCACCCCCTAAGTTATAAACAAAAGTTGGTCTCATAGGATGGGGGGGGGGGGGGGGGGTACACATAGAGCTCCTGGATTGAAACTTTTCTTGACAAAAAAACTTTTCTTTGCATTTACTATTTTTATCAAGGAGGATTTTGTTGCTTTCTTTTTATCAGTATCTACTCTTTTCCCTTCAGATTTTATAAAAATATGTCTATTGCTCGGTTCTCGATGCCATACATTAATCATACATGTACGGATATACTATTCTTAAGATATAGCAGTGATCGAAAGTTGGAATTCATTTTTGGAGCACATTTTGGAGAAGGTAAAATCCATATTTGGAGTAACAGAATACGTTTTGGATTAGGTACAACCCATTTTTGAAGCAACAGAATACATATTTGGAGCAGGTAAAATATATTTTCGAACAACAAAATGTAGTTTTGTGGCACGTAAAATAAATGTTAGAAACGGAATGCAATTCTGAGAAGAAAATATGCTTATAGTAGATGCAATATATTAACTGAACAAGCCCTTAGATAAAATGTTGTAAGTCATACATTCACAAATCAGCAAAGTTAAGAATATCATCATAAATAGATTAGAAGTTAAGAATTACAGTTTCCTACTAAGCAATCACCACCCATACAATATAAAAATCAAATTTTTGTAAAGCTTAAACAAGTTTCTATAAAAACTGAATAAACTCTACCTACCTTTTTCTATAAAGGAAAAATAAATAAATAAATAAAAATAGCAAATATCAATAAGGCGAATTTCAATTATCTAAAAAAATAATTTATTTCACTTAACTTTTTGAAAAAATATGGAATTTTTTGCATTTTTAAATTAAAATTTCTCTGACTATTCTATTAAAGAGCTTCTCCAGATCACTGAGAAATGTTGTTGATAACAGCATTTGCTTCATAGCTAAAATTAAGATACTAAAAAAAAACTACACAGTTTTTAAAACCTGGCAAAAACCAATTTTAACCATGCTAAAAAACCAATTTATTAAGTTTAAAACATCAAACTTTATATCTCTAAAACATCAAACTTTATATCTCAAGTTTTCAATTTCTGGTCATATCATGGAAAAAAAGGGACTAACTCTCTCTAACTTTATGGCTCATACAATTCCATCTAAAAGCAAAGCTTGCATTAATTGCATTGTTTAAAATATGAATTTGAAAATAAAGCAGGAAACAAGTCTCTTTAACTCAATGGTTAAATATTCATGTTCTGAATTTTTAAATCGGGAAAGACCTCACAATAGAGTTGTTTCAGTTGATGTCACACCGCCAAGCTACCACCTAGAAACCGTTGCTGATAGAATACATTGCATGTTTTCGGTTGAGTTTGTAAATATACTCACGTGTATAGCAAAATTATAAAAATTTATATTTGTTATTATGCCTACCATCTGTGATGTTTTCATATCCGGAAATCGTTTTGATAGAGACAGCAAATCTTTTTTTAGACTCCTCTCTGCATTAATTAGAGGGGGTAAAACACCTTAGTGAAGAGAGCCGAGAGAAGTGGCTGTAGGCCATCAAAAAAGCTGAACTTATTCAAAATAAAAAAAATCTGATGTGAGCAGCACGACTTTCCCTGCAGACTCATATTCAAGTTCTCTTTATTTTTTTAATAATTCATTCAACTAAATTTAATTGCACAAATTAACACCCATAATTATTTTAAATTACACTACATTTGAATTTTTAATTCAATTTTCGCTTTCATTTGGTAACGACTTATTTTCAAAGGTGAAGTAACAAAAAATCAAATCATACCAAAATCTAATCAGCACCAGGGTAACCCACAAGTGACTCATGGACCAAATTTTGTAAAATTTGGTCTATTAGTTTTTTCAGCTAGAGTGGATACAGACAATCTTTGCAGGCTATTTCACAAAAATAGCAAATTCTTTTATCCCGAATCATACCAAAACCTAATCGGCATGAGGGTAACCTACAAGTGACTAATCTACTACATTTTGTGAAATTTGGTCTATTAGTTTTCCAGCTAGAGTGGATACAGGTAATTTTTGTGAGCCATTTTGCAAAAAAAGACTGGTTCTTTTATCGCAAATCGTACCCAAATCTAATCAGTACTAGGGTTACCCGCAAGTAACTTACCTATAAAATTTTATGAAATTTGATCAATTAGTTTTTGAGTTAGAGTGGATACAAATATTGCAGAGATAGACACACATACAGAAGTTACACTAAAATAGTTTTTTCGTATCTAGAGGTCCCAAAAGGTGCAGATACATCGAAAACTCGAGTTGCAATTTTCGACATGATTCCAATACTTTCCTTATACATTACCATGTATTACAGGGTAAGTAAAAATGGCTACGTGTATGTGAAGATCACTTTATTTCAGGTAATTATTATTCTTTTATTGTTCTTTTTTAAGTAATGATGAACATCTATGTTATCAACTGTTGCAACTTCACTTATTATTTAAAATGCTCGTCAATGATATATGAAACGAAAATAAGTGTGTGTTTGATATTTGAAGTATTACGTATTGAATACATATAAAATTTTACACTTTCACACATTGAATACGGATCTTTGTTTCCCATTGGTGCAATCTTTAGTACATATCAAGCTTTATGTTGATTATCCATATCCTGAAAATATTTAGATAACAAAAATATTACTTAATAAATATTCTTGATGCAACATATGACGCGTATACCAATGGGCGATTTATGGATTGTATGTCTACCAGCAAGTGTTGTCAAGGATCATTACTAAGGGAATGCCACGTGGATGAAACAGCTCTATATTAACTTTCCTATTCAGCTGATTCATGGAGGTGATCTCATTTGTAACTCCATGAGCTAAATAAAATTTTCCTTTTATTTCTTCAGGCATTCAAGTCTCATGATCATGCAGTTACATTATGCTGTGGTAATGCCTTCAGCCTGAGATCATAAATATAAAAATAGCAAAAACGACCACATTTTCAGAATCTATTTCTTTAAATCTAAGAGTAAATTTTAAAAACTGATTTCAGATTTGGATTAAGCATGGCCGAATTAGTACACATAAGTTTTTCAGCCCTCAGGGTTGCATTTGGTACTCTGCCATACTGACACTGTGCTTTTAGAGAAGTGATTAACCTTAATCATTAACCAAAATATGAAAATAAACTAGTTTATTTAATCTAATATGCAGCATTTAGAAGATGGAAATGCATGGGAAGGATACTAATGGACTCACGACAACATAAACCTTTTTTGCAATCGTACTGTTTATACAAAAAATAAAATAATATTAATAATTAACCAAAATATAAAAATATGCTATCTAAGTCAATCTTATATGCAATATTTAGGAAAAGATGCTAATAGACTATCAGCAATCCACGAGAACATCAACTGAATTGCGCAATTGCACTGTTTATGCAAAAATAATTAAAAAATTAACCAGAATTTGAAAAAGCCAATTTAGTCAATCTAATATCCAATATTTAGAAGATGGAGATGGATGGAAAAAGATACTAATGGCCTCTCGGCGATTCACAAGAACATAAACAGAATTGTGCAATCGTACAACTTATGCAAAATTAACCTTAATAATTAATGAGAATTTTGAAATAACAAGTTTAGTGAATCTAATATGCAATATTTAGAATATGGAGATGGATGGAAAAAGATACTACTGGATTCTCTGCACTTCACAAGAACATAAACTGAATTGTACAATCACACATTTTAAGTAAAAATAAGTAAAAAATTAACATTAATAACTAACCAGAATATGAAAATATGCTAGTTTAGTCTATCTAATCTGCAATATTTAGAAGATGGGGATTGATGGAGAAAGATACTAATGGGCTCTCCACGCTTCATGAGAAGATAAACTGAATTGCATAATCCTATAATTTATGCGAAAATAATTAAAAAATTAACCTTAATAATTAACCAGAATACAAAAATGTGCTAGATTAGTCAATCTAATATGTAATATTTAGAAGATAGAGATGGATGGAAAAGGATATTAATAGCCACTTGGCGATTGACAAGAACATAAACTACAATTGAGCAATTGTACTGTTTATGCAAAAATAATTAAAAATTAACAGTTTAGAGATTTATACTGAATTTTACACAAATTTATTACTTCCACGAAAAAAAAGCAATCTTAGTTTGCATTTCACGTGATCATAAATAATCCCCCTTGTCACATTGATTTGATTGGCATTACCTTGTATGCGGCCATAAATTTACATTGGTCTTGGCAGAAGGCAATTTTAGATAGAAAATTATGAAAATTATGACATCATAGTTTGAGTATGCTTCCTGTAGAAATTACGGAGAATCCATAGTAATCAGCATTGGGTAAAGTTGACTTCATTTGGCCAAGAATTCCAGCAAACTTGCAATTCTACTGTTTTGACATAGTATGGGTCAAACGTTCAAAATTTTTATTATTTGTAGCAGTTTGGAGCAACATTTTGAAATTGGTGCAATTTGGTGTAAACTTTTCAAGACGGGATATAGTCAAATGTACATTCTTTCTCTTATTAATGATGATAAATTTATGCACTTAAATCGGAAATCGCTGAACTGCCAGTCGAAATTCCTAACCAAGTTAGACACTAAAGGTGGGACCAGATTTAAAACAGAATAAACAAGATCATTAAATCACAGGTGGTCAGCTATTGAAAAGCTGTATTCGCCAAGGAAAAAGCACCAAACTAAAGAATGGTTACCACTATCCCTTTAATGTCCAGTACAAAATCTCCATTCTAGAAGAGTACCCAGATTAGTTTGCCAACAGTGTCAACTCTACTGATTTCTTAATGAGATGGTTACATAGATGGTTATAGATACACATTGATGAGGGAAACCAGAAATAAGCAATAGGCTGAAGAAAACGGCAAAGATAGCCGATGTGTTTTGAGACATTGATGGCAAAGAAGACTTTGGGGTAGAGTTGTAGACATGGACCAATTTATTAATTTCTTATGGCTAATAGGCTAGAATCGATTTGAGTGAATTTATTTCTTTTTTCTTATGCCTTTAAGTTCACCCTAAATCATCTCATGATCTGAGTCGAAGCATCAACAAGGTCTTCAGCAAGTATTTTACTTGACATATTAGAAAATTTAAAAAATGCAAAATTTTTTAAGTAAAATCACTGATTTAAAACTCTGAAAACTTGTGTCTGGGAGGGACCATCCCCTGGGCCCCAAAAGTTGGAGGGGGACATGTCCCCCTGGTTTCTATACCCATGGGACAAATCGTATTTTTTATTGTGTTTCAGGCATATATTTCTATAATAGTAACAACCTTAACAAAGTGATGTCATTTTTCACATTTACAAATACAGAAATGCATAAATCTCAATGTTTAAGATTTTTTTTTATAATATGAAAATAGAAAATAGCTGTGATATCATCAACTAGCAGTCACTAAATATAACAACCAGTTTTTGTAGCAATCAGTTTTTTAGCAAGTTCTGTGTTCACACATCGGGTTACAAAGCAACAAACGTGGGTCAAAGTTTAGCATGAGCAAGTCAAGTTAGTTATTGCAGAGTAAAAAAAACAAAGTGAAAATTCCACCAAAATTAGAGCCAGAGTCACTAAGATAGATAAAAAAGAACTTAAAAAGGGGACTACACCCTTCCTCTAACTTCTCCTCCCTCAAGAATCAAAATAAGTAAAAATTGTAAGGGGACCACGTCCTTACCCTGGGCACCCTTTTCAACCATGGTTTCAATCCCCAAGAGTAAAAGTAAGAGTGAATATTACATTCCCAGATCCACAAAAATAGATACACCACATAGCAAAACAATAATTCCTGCAATAGAAAATTTTACTCTTCCAGTGATAATCAGACAAGAGTTACTCAAATATCATGTTTTGAAAGCTGTACAGTGTACATCCATATTTGGTAATGGGAAGGACTCAAACTTAGATGAGAACTTTTTCCAGATATGTGGTGGTGGTGGTGGTGTGTGTGTGTGTGGTGGTACTATGGGACTTCGAAATGAAACTTATTGAATCCTTAATTTAATTGTAAAAAATTAACAAATAAAGTGAGAATGAAAACATTTGAAGTTTTTTAGAGCTAATGAATAAGGGTTTTCAATGACAAATTTTGAAGACTGTACCTTGAAACTTTTCTTGGCAACAGTTTTAAAATGAGCAGTATGAAGAATACTCGAATATATTTGAAAAACTTGTTTATACTTATTTTTAAAATCCTGTAAAAAAATATTCACGTTTTTGAAAAATCCGGCTTCTAGAGGATTTTGGAAATTTATCTGTCTTTCGTTCAAACAAAAAATCAAAAACATAATTTTTTTTCTGTAGGAGGCAATACATTTTCCCAATACCTCTCGTTTTTATCCTTATTTTAGAGGGCTTTTTGTTTTTTACAAATGGTGAAAAATGTATTAAATTTTTGAATTTTTAAAACATCTATTTCTAAATTACTTTTATTAGTTACATTTAAAAAACCCATGAAGTTTCAGGACAATTGGGAGCTTATGTACGTGTTATTACATGGATGGGTTTTAGCTGTGGGATATAGTTATGGCATTTGAGTTGACTTTTACTAGCCTAGATAAGAGTGCCTAAAATTAAATTTAGTCTATTTAAAAACAGTATCTTGCATTAAAATACATAAAATTCTACATTAAATGGAGACACATTAACTGTTTGTGTAAAAATATTAAAAATCCTAATAAAGCATGGTGACCTTTGTTTTATTGATTTTTTTATCATGATAAAATGTTATTAAGAACATTTAGAAAAAGATGGGAAAGTAAAATTTACCTGTTATTTTTATTTTCAAGCACAAAACTCTGACCCATACATGGTATTAGGAACCATAACTCAGGGATAAGAGCTGAACTGTGTACTATCATTCTAATTTTCTCAAGAAGGATATTATTCATTTATAAAGCTAAAATATCCCATATTATTTTTGACAAAGAAAATAATTAGCAGGTTTGGTATGTCTTCACTAGGATGTTAAAACATAGTTATTTCTCTGATCTGACACTCCTATAATCATATGTACACAAGAAAATTTTAAACTTTCTGCATGAGACAGGAAATCTCCTTTTTACTTTCTCTATATACATAGTATAATGTATAGGGAACATATTGTGATGGAGTTGAAATTTGAATTCGAGAGTTCGACAGAAGAGCATGTTAATTCCTAAACTCGAATCAATCATTTTTGAGATTATGTCTCTGTGTATGTGTGTATAAGTATGTGTAGATGTGTGTGTCCATGAGTCAATGGAGATGATATCTCACGAATGAATGAAGTGTTTCGAATGAAATTTGGTACAAAAATTAGTCAGCAATTACTGGAAGCCTATTGATTAACACAGTCAAATGTTTAGAAGACCTCAAAATGTTTTGAATGAAATTTTGAAAACATCACCAAAAACTCACCTTCAATATTGTTACCATAATAAATGCTTAATGTACTTTTTCATTAGAAAACAATTGACACAAATTTTAGAATGGTAGCATGAAACATTCTCAAGATATTGCAATTCTTTCAAGTAAATTAATTTTTAAAAAATCCCCAAACTAAAAAAGTATTAGCTATTATGAAATATTTTCATTTTTCACATGTAATATGCTTATAAACTTGTTAACATTCTCATGAATCTAATTCGTTCCACTCACAATAGAAGATATTTTGTGTAATAGTTTTGTATTTTGTCACCTAATAATTCACGAATAGTCATTTATATATAAGAAATGCTTTTCTCTCCATTTGTCTGTAACACTCGGCGACAAATTTAGTGATTAATTTAGCGAAATATTGCCAACATGGTGATATTTCGTCTCAGATAATCTGCAAAATTACAAGACATTTGCTAAAATTGCAAAAATTATGCTAAGTTAACGAAATGATGCCATATTGATGAATTAATAAAATATTTTAATATAAGGACTATACTGCTTATTGCAGATGCTATCAATACTGATAAGTTGATAAGTGTCAATTTAGAGTTGCATGAAATATAAGTTAATTGGGTACTTTAAAAGTTTTACATGTTATCATGCGGAAAAGTGCTAAATATACATTTCAATATTAAAAACATTGTGTCATATATCTTATACATCATTTTTTCACTGTGAAAGAAGTAAATTCATTGCACTTATATGGAAAATCATGTACTGCCCAGATCAAATTTTTGATATTATACTATACAAAGAGGTGACTTGCTCTAAAGCTGAAGAGTTCAGCTTGATATTTTAAAATAAAAATTATTTTTTACAATTTAACAGGGTGAATTTGATAAATACATAAATAGTATATAAGATTTTAACAATGTTTTTACTTACTTTAGAAAATGGTTTGAATATCCGTGTTGATGGTGCATGCCATTTACATTTTAATTCTCCAGATTTGAGATTTTTCATTCCAGAAATATTACATATTTCAATTTTTAGATCATGAGATTTTAGCAATGCTTCTTTTTCTAAATGTGGGACAGTCTGCTCATTGCAGTTCTCATCTTTCATAACTACATCAGATGATAGAAAATCATTAATTTCATTGGAATTAGATATTATGTGCTCAATTCTGGCAGTAAATACAGGATCTTTGATTTTATCATGAAGTTCACCTAATAAATACTGCTTAGCTTCACTAGGCAATAAAAACCACCGAAACTTTGAAGATTCAGCATCAAATATAAGACGTTGGTCCGGAGTAAATTTTTTAAAAGCAGCCTATAATAAAAAATGAATTGTAACTTTAAAGAAAAATTATATTTCATGAAATTTTAAAGTTCATATTATTTACTTTAAAATAAAATGCTACAGGAATCAAAAATAGTAATTCAAAATTTCATTAAATACATTTAAAATAGATCAGAATAAAAACAATGCTCAAGATGATTTTTTTAAATATATTATACAGAAGTAAATACCTCTTCAGATTTTTGAAAATGTTGCTTTGCTTCTTCTAAGATTTCCTAAAAAATAAATAAAATAGTTCATAATTTGATGTGCATATAAAAGCCAATTATGATATAGGTAAGAAGTAGTAAATGCAGCATGAACTTATTTAAGGTCTTTAACATGATAGAACCAATACAAAAGAGTCAATAAGAGTATAAAGAATACCATATAAATATTTAAATTAAAAGGGGAAATTAAGAAGACTATTTTTTTTATGATTTCAAGCAAATCTGCTACTGGAAAGATTGGCAACTTGCCTATATGCGTCAGGTTTGAACAGAATTTTCCCTGTTTTATATAATACATACTGTACAGAATTAGATATTATAGACAAGTAAACTACAGCCCTTCTCAAAATAGATCTATTTGAGCAATTATGAATGCAAGTATAGAAAGACATGAATCGTACGATTAGAACATAATATTTTAAGTTATAGAACATAATATTGGGGTAGAAAACTGTACAAGCATGTGTCTGGTCCGACCCATAGACTACGCAAGCTTGGTCTAACAAATTTAAAGCAGGAATAAGACTAAAATAAATAGGGTAAACTAAGTTATCAAAAATACTTCACTAAGAAACAGAGTCAAGTTGCAATTCCAAATATTTAATGATAGAATCTGTTATGGTTGCATATGAGAAGATCCGCACTTCGCTTTATAAACATGAAAACTGACAAAATGCCAAGTCAACAATAATTAAATTCCCAAGTCTTTTAATGAAGCCTCTGATGACATTGAACCATAAGTGTACATTGTAGCTTGTACTTTAATTGCATAATAAATTATCTAAACATACTGGTGAATTTAAAAACAAATGTATAGAAATGGAAAACATTCGAAACAAAGCTGCCAGAAACAATGGTGGTTACTGGGAAGAGGCATGGGATGCATGATCCTTTTGAGCAAACACGCCAAACTATTTTTTTATTTATATAAATTTATTAAAATTTTTAGTGAAAAGATCAGAATTTTATTTCAACTAAATGGTCAGATTATTTGAATTATTAAAAATAAGTGGTGGAATTGCCAATAGATGGCAGAACTAAAGCTGTCATTTATCAGGGTGTCTACAGAGTTTCTAAAAGTCAATTTCATGACTTTTTCTTGACTTTTTGGGGACTTACCAAAATAAATTCCTAACTTTACTTAATTATGTCCATCAATTATATGTACTTCAAAATATCTTTTGAAAAGCACTATTCTTTTACTTATATATTGCTCATAATCTAGTTTAGAAAAGTAATTAAAATACTACCGAAGTATCAAATTTTAGGTTTAATCAATTAACAGTTTTCAAAATAAAGACAAAGCATAAGTCGGATCACAAGATACTTAAATTGCACTTATTATAGATTCTCTTTAGGAAAAAACGAAATCAAATAAAAATTTCAGTTCAGTAACTTATATTGAAATTATTTTGCTGGCCTAAACAAATTATTGATATGCAAATGGCATTTTAAGTGAAAAATTAAAGGTGTAATATAAAATTATAATATCTTAAAAATGGTAACCTCTGATATTAAAATATATAGAACAATTAACACTTTGTATAAAACACCATAACTCCCAACACTCTCATGTATTTATTTTCTTAATAAAAAGTGAACTGCATTTTTTGCTAATGACACAGTTCTCGAGAATTTATAAGTAAAAAAACACAATGTGCAAAGGATAAGAAAAATTTGAGCAACATATTCAAGCACAAATAAAATAATAATGCAGCAAATAACTGTTTCAAGGATATGCTGGTTACCTCATCGTCAGTGCTAAAGAATCAACAAACCCGATGTAAAGAAAAATGAAATGGGCACCTGAAACCAAGGAAATCAATAAGTAAAAAACACTTGCAAAAGGTAAGTAAATTAGTTTTCCTAGTGCTGACGAAGGAGCTCTAGCATATCAACAGCGGTATGCTGCATTATTATTTTATTTGCGCTTAAATACATTGCTCAAATTTTCCACTGATCATTTTTTCATCCCATCAGCAGGCTGTACATTTTTATTTTCTATATTTTTTACAGTTGGATCAACAACTTGCCCTTTTCCTACCCTTGCAGAACATTTTCTATCTTGCTTTTCAGAAGTTTTAAAAGCAATAGTCATTTGAATTCTATTTAATAATGCATTTGATAGAGTTGAATGTTTTTTCCGTTTAGCATGTGTTTTAATGCAGCCAATACCACTATGACTTGTGTCAAATTTAGAGTTGCATATCTTGCAATATGCTTTATATATATCATTAGTCACTGGAGATAACCATTTAAATAGGATTTTATTTTCAGAGCACAGCCATAAATCATTAAATTTGCATTTCTCAGGAATTATGAGATTATGCCTGAAAATAAATAAACTACACAAATACAGAATAAAATATCAAACACTTTCAAGAATAGCTTTTGTGAATTTAAAATGTAACTGCTTGTAGAATTTATGCCTCAAAAGAATTCAATAGAAATCAAACATATAGTATATATATATATCATAAAAAAAATTTGAAAATCCAATGATACAATATATACAGTACAACCTAGAAAATGCGGACATTTTCCAAATTTTCGGGGGGGGGGGGGGTTTCCCGGACTGACGAAGTCACGGAATTAAAACAACAGGGTAAGATTATCTATATGGAATTATATTTTATAAACAAATACCGTATTTTCCGGTCGATTTTCTGAACCCCGAAATGAAACAAAAATTTAGATGGACGGCCGTAGATCGGGCTTGTGGTTGGAGCATGAATTATGTTGTTAGAGTTAATCCCTCATCCCCCTTATTCAAGTCACAACTCACGTAAAATCACGTAAAATATACATCGTTATTTAAATACTGAATTTTTATTATCTAAATTTTCTTTTCTCATATTGGAAAAGATATTTTTCTGAAACAATGTAATTTTTAATATTAAATACTTTAAAATTTTATCGTAACATTTTATGACAGATTGTTCCATTAAATCTAAAAATCTCGAGAATTCATATTAATGCTCAAGGAAATTTATTTTGTTCACTTTGTAGTACGAATGCCATTCTTCAATGTATTCTGTTTCGTCTCCAGAATCTCCCCCACTCCCACCCCATCCCGATATCTGACGAGTTTTTCATTCTCGTCGAACGTGTCAGCTTGAAATCGACTGCATATTTTGCCTTTTTTATTCAGAAAGCCATATTTACATACTATAAATAGCAATTAAATAACATCGTATCGCACAGAACTAAGCAACAAGGTCATTAACACATGGACCTCTCAAAGGATTGGCTGCGTTTACGATTACGAACTAAGCAAATTCCTTTCTTTGCTTTCTCTGCCCCACCACGTCCCGGTGCAGCTGCAGCCTAGTAATGACTCATCGTAATTTAGAAAAATCATTGAGTGGAGAGATATTTTTTTTTGGAAAAGATATTTATTTTATCTACTGCGATATTTTTTACATATTTGACTATTACTAATAAAGTTTTTACTTTTTTCAGAGTCATCAGCCTTTTTAAACATAACATTATATCTAGAAAATAAATAAAACTTTTAAGTTCTCATATTTTGTTCTTCGTTCATTAATAGCAAAAACGGTTTAAACAAATTTACACCTTTAAATATATCGTCAAAAATGCTAATCCTCGATCTTTATTAAATCTCGGCACTTCATTAAATCTTCCAGCACTTCATTAAATCTCGACAAAGCCGAAAGTTCTGCACTGTGATGACGATGCACCAATCGTAAATAAATTAAGTGATGGCGAAATTCGCGATATGATATTAAATAAAAAAAGATCAAAGTAGTGACGATAAATGTGGAGAAGAAAAAATACCTGTTGGTAATCTTATGCAAACAATCAATCATGCAATTAAAGGTCTTAAACAAAGAAGCTTTATAACCGAGCAGAAATAATGTCCATCTACAGGATAAAGAAAACTGCTTTCTCATAAACCAAAATTAATGAAATAACAAATGTTAATTCAAATATTTAAACGAAATGATAAAATGTAATTTTATCATTTCGTTTCGTTCACACATTCTAAATTATTAATGTGTATATTTTTTCTTAGAAATTTCTTTTGCCCTATTTTTAAGATTACATAATATGTTTTAATTGATTAACTTAACTTTTGTCATTATTTTTACTAAAAATAGTGCTTTATAGTGTATTTAGTTAATATTAAATCTGAATTTTATTCAAATTCTATAATACATAAAAATTGAAAATCCGGAATCGGCAAAGTCTGGGTTTTAGATGTTGTACTGTATATATATAATAATAATAATAATAATAATAATAATAATAGTTTGAAAGTCCAATGATAGAATAGAGAGAAGCTGCAACTCAAAAATCCTAACTTTGGAACAGGTATAACTCAAGTGGGGGCCTGGATCTATAATATGTTTGGAGGATAGAAAAGGCATGGGCGGACCTAATTACGATAAAGCAAACCTATTCACCGAAGAATTTTATAAACACCACACCCGAATACATTCGAAACTAGTGTTTCTTTCAGGCATACCTCCGGGAAGCGAATCCATGGTAGAGACCAAACAATGGAAAAGTTGTCATCTTGATGAAATGGGAATAACGTTTAATCATCTCCCACGATGACTCATGGCTTTCTCTCAATAAATCACAGCTGACAGCTGTCGTGACATTTTTGCATTCTGGAAAGAAAAGCCACAGAAACTTTAAATACGTAGGAAATTCACGGAATTTTTGAGGCGCGACCAAATTTTTCGTGACTCGATTTCATAATTCATGACATTTTCGGGACTTTCGTGACCCATTTTCCGTTTTCGCTATATGCCTGAATTTTGTTTCTATCTTGCTTAGAACTTGAGTTACAGGCATTTAAATATTAGTCAGTCGCAAGTTTTTGAAACTAAAAGTAGCATTCCGCTACCAGAAGTGAACTTAACACTTGAGTTACAGGCATTTAAATATTAGTCAGTCACAAGTTTTTGAAACTGAAAGTAGCATTTCGCTACCGGAAGTGAACTTAAATGTTTGTTTACATTAATATTTTACTTAATATAAGCATCAAAATTTGTTACTACATATAAAATAATTTATAATGGAAAATACAAAACTTTGAAATATTTAAAATGTGTTGAATATATGTGGCAATACAAAGTTTTACTCAGATATCTGGCATCAAAGTTAGGATACTGTGTTTGTTTATATTTCCATAGTGTGTTCGCAGGTTTTCTGTTACGAGTGCTCATAAAATTTAAAATTCTTGTTTGAAGTCTTTTTTCTTCTTGAAATGGGAAGATGTGTAACTAGAAAAAGAAAACGCCAGTTTCATAGTAATCAATTTACGAAAAAAGATCTAAATAACAGTGTTGAAAATGACGTAGTAAATACTGCGAGTTCATCAAAGCTGGAAATATCTACTGCTTCAGATGTTGAATTGGCGAATCAGTCAGTAAGTGGAAACAGAATTATTGATTTAGATATTCTGTTAATGTTTTTTCTGCAATTTCCTGTCCAAAATGTTTTAATTTAGGATTGGATTTAAATGAAAAATTCAGATATGGATTGTGTTCTCATTTTGTTCTAAAATGTAAAAACTGTAACTTTTTTCAAAGGTTTTGCTTCATCCAACAAAATTAATAATGAACCTGAAGTAAACAAAAGATTTGTATATGGAATGAGGCAAATTGGTAAAAGCTTATAAACTCAGCGTCTTATAAACTTCGCAGTACAATGAAATTGCCAAAACTTGTGAAAGCTACATATGTAGATGAAGATTCTATGGTAAAATCAGTTGGGGAAGTTGTTTCAAAAACAAAAAGTGAGGAATGTGGTGTTTCTGTGGATGACACATGGCAGCATAGAGGACATACATCTTTGAATGGCTGCATTGCTGCTATTTCAGTCGATACTGGGAAAGTATTAGACCTGGAAGTCATGTCGTCATATTGTCGTACATGTAAAGAAATACAAAAATTGCCAAAGAACACAGAGTTTGAGTCGCTGAAACTGATCATGTGTGTCAGTGTAATTTTGAAGGTTCTGCAGGAAAGATTGAAACTGGGTGCATCAAGGATTTTTCATAGGTCTGTGGATCAATGAAAATTGAACAAAATATTATGGTGAACGAAATATTATGATAGACTCCAAAGGTTGTTTATGTGTGTAGCAAAATGTGATAGTTGCTTTGTTTCATTGTGCGTCAAATTCCAAAAAACCAACGCATGGGCATTGGTTGACAAAGAAAAAAGAATATTGGAAAAGACAGCTAGTGTTATTATCAGCGAGCTCTAGTGCAAGGTAAACCACATGTAAAAGAAAAATATCGTGGTTTACCTAATGATGTTATGAATATTATAAAGCCAGTTCATTTAGAGCTCTGTTCCAGAGAATTGTTAGAGAAATGTCCACATGGCAAAACTCAAAATGCTAATGAGTGTTTTAACGGTGTAATATGGCAAAGAGTGCCAAACGGTGTTTTTGTTTGTCTCCAAACTGTGAAATTGGGGGCGTATGATGCAGTGATACAATTCAATGAAGGTTATCAAGGCTGCTTAAAAGTTTTAACTAATCTGAACATTAAAAATCCAGGCAATTTCACCTCGACAGGTTATCCGACAGCTGGATAACGTTTGAATTGGTGATTCGAAGAGTCATAAGATCCCAGTTGCATATAAACATAGAAAAATTCGAAAAGCCATTAGGAAAAAAAGGATAACTGTTATAAATAACACAGATGGTGCACAAAAAATGGGTGGGTTTTAAAATTAAATTTTTCATTTAATAGGTAAAATCTAGAATTTAATTATATTTTCTGCTTTTTCTCAAAATGAGATTTTTAACATTTTGCTTTATCGCAAAACATCATAACTCAAAAAATTATAATTGTAATGTTATGAAACTACACTAAAATACTCTAAAGGAGTTGATTTAGGGAATGCAACTCTACTATGATTATAGTTAAATTATTTTTCATTTTTTAGTTGATACAAGTTATGAATTGTCATATAATTTCATGATTTTTCAGTGTGTAAAAACGTCAACTTCTATAATTTTTCAAATAACATAGTTATAGTTATGAGAGTGGTTCATTCCCTCAAGGAGGTTTCAGTCATCATAATAAAATTTACAGAATAAAAATAGCTTCATTTAAATTTGAGTTTTGATGTTTTGCAAAAGTGCCATTTTATAGCAATTTTTATGATGTTTTGAGCCTAAAAATCAAAAAATTTAAAAATATACATATTTTTACACATTATTCACAGTTTTTAGCTATATTCTATAATATAATGCACATAAGTAGGCAATTTATTAAAATATTAAAAAAAATCCACTTTGAAGGTAGGCAGGCACCTTAAGTGTGGGGTCAACCTATTTTTTTACCTCAATATAAAACTTATTTTCCAGTTAATATTATTACTTTCTCATACAAGAATATAGTATCGAAAAATATTGTTTTTCGGAAACTTTTTTCAGTTTTGAGATTTTGATGTCAATATATGTTTTTGTTTTAGAGCATGGCTCCCAACCTAAGGGAATAGAAATTAGGCAGGTTTTCACTTCATGCCAAAATCCCTACAACGCATCTAAAATTTGGTAAGAAGTGAATGGGGGAAAGGGATTTTTATTTTTAGAATAGGGATTTTTTACTTGAGTAGGGATTTTTATTCTCCCTAATAAATTATATTTTATAAAGTTTTAATTACTCTATTATATCAAATTAAAATAACTCACTTTCAGCAATTACATAAATACTAAGATCTAGATAAGATACAAACTACAAAATATACAAAAGAAGTAGTTTGATTTTTTGTAATTATTTCTGATTCCTGGATACACATCCATTGAACAGTACACTTCAATTTTTGTTTCTGCGGTAAGTTTCTGCTTGGTTTTAGTATGATCTCTTCTAAGCTTAATAGATTTTGCAAGCTTAGGCTGAAATGTGGAAGAATTTGAATCATTTAAAATTTCAAACTAAGTATAAAAATTTAAAATCATTCAAAATTTTATTTGTGTTAAATGTTCTTTGAGTTTAACTTTTAGGATTTCTAAATATTTATTCCGTACTCAATTGACTTTTCTCTGTGCTGTAATTCAAGATATTTATCTTTAGATTTCTAATATTGAAAAGGATCTTCACTTATATTTAGCTAGAAATCTCAGTTCATTTTCGGTGTTAGAACGTCGCAATTGGTGCTCTATTCAAAAGTCCAGTTACTTTCATTAGAGGGATCTTGATAGGAAATTTCAGTCTTTTCTCAAATAGAAGATTCCTTCCAACGAGACTCTCTCTTCTTTAAAACAGGATTGTGTTATCAACATTTTATCGCATACCTTAATGGCAGATCAATAAGATGATTTTGATGACATTCTATCATTTTGACATGCTAACACTTCAATCATAATTGCATAGCTGCTAGTCTCCTAATTTTTGTTGGGGTGAATTCTGTTGGGAGACACAACTTCTGCAAATACTAAACCCTAGCTAAAGTAGACTTTCTACACCTGCAGGATGCAAACTCATTTCGCTAAGGTTTTCTCATTTACACTATATTTATTATATTTTTGTATATTGTGTAAATAGATGAATTTTTTGTTAATTGTAATATCATACAAATGATTAAAATTGTTTCACTGGAGCATAAAATTTCGAATTCTCACTCAAGTTATTAAAATCTCACTCAATTTTTAAAGTTAGTGGAAACCCTGTTATAGTTTATGATTTTACAGTATTTCAGCTGGATTATGAAATAGTGTAGTAATTAGTAACTAGAAAATGTACCAGGCATTGCCCGGGAGTTAAAGCAGGAATATATTGAATTTATTAATTAAAATAAAATAACAAAAATATTAATCTAAAAAGCAACAACAAAAAAACTTATTCATATAAATAATAGTAAAAATAGAAAAGATAAATTGATTTCATTAATCTATAAAAAATATAGACACTGATCCCATGCAACTAAATATTTAAAAGAAAATCCATTATCATTTGGTGGGGAAAATTGCACAGCACCCACTTGCCTCTCAACCTTTAAAGTGGATTCGATCCAGCAGGGGAAGATAATGGTCCATTGAAAGTGCAAGAACTTCATAGAAATTTCACTATGACGACTGAATACGTTAATTTAAAAAATTACAAAAACTGAAATTTATTTTTTGTTAGAATGCTGATATATATATGTGGAACTTTTAGCCAAATCATAGAATTGTGCTCAGATCATTTTAATTAAATCATGTAAAAATTGCAATTTTTGATGCTTTTAAAAAAAAAAATTAAATATGAAGGAATTGTTCCATGAATTTAGTTCAAATATTGTTAGAAAGAACATTTGATCTTTACAATGGTATAAGATGAAAACTCTGTGATAATATTTTAGATTATTAAGGAATCTATTTGTGTATTAGGCTAAAATATAAAACAACTATAAAACTAATTCAAAATTTAAAAATACCAAGGTGCACTTATTCGGATCCTGAAGTAGCTGTGTACCAAATTTCATGGCAGTATAATGCTTTGATTTCTCACTACAGACAGCACACACACACACACACACACATCTTCCTTTATTATGTAAGATTACAGAAAAATATGGCCCAGATGAGTACATTCTCAATTAGTGATTTAATCCATCATGCATTTGTGTTGTTCATCCTTAGCTGACACACTTGTTTGCTACATATCATGGTGGCTTATATATTATTCTCACTATATAATAAACACATTAATAGTTGATCTGTTTAGTATACGAAATCTGAAATTCTGCTAATCAGGAAACTCATTGACCAGGGCTGACCAACCTTTTAGTATTTGCGATCTACTTTTATTTTTATTACATCATCGCGATCTACAGACAGCATGGGAAAAAATAAGAATCTAATATATAAAGTTTACATATATAATGTTTATTAAACATTTCAGTTGCAACAATTATACAATTTATGATATAATATGTAAATTGTATAATTCTGGTTGAAACTTAATTCTTGTTGAAAACTTCTTTTTTAATAATTATATTATTAAAAAAGAAATAGATAGTTGACATCATCTGGATTTGGAAATATTTTCAAAGTAGTAAATTGCAATTATACATTGAAAGAGATAATCATAAACACTGATCATGCTGTTCATCACTTAAAATATTTCTTATCTTTGATCTTGAAATATTCATATAATTTCACTGATTTTAAAATATTCTAGACTGATTAGGCACTTCTGTCACACTAAGTGTAATAAATTTAATTAGGAAGATATAATACGTTACCAATGAATTCTTTATAGATATCTTATTTATTTTGTCTTCAAATTTAAAAACACCACTTTTGTAAGATATAGAACTAAGCCACTTTCGACCAACAAAAATCTAAAACAAAACATTTAATTAGTAAAAAACATTTTTTGAACAATTAAGACTTAAAACAGTTCCAAATTTATACACTTTAATTATAACATCAAAGTAAAAGGCAGAAAACCAAACACTTAAATTACATATTTGACTATTAAATAAATAAATACATAACCTGTTGAGTTTTATGTTTCCATTCACCAGTTTCAGGGTTAAAGGAATATTGAGACAATTCTTTCCAACCATGAACAGCGATCATACTAACAGCTTCCACAATAAATTCTATATCTTGGTCAGACATGAAGTATGGAAAAGTTAGACGAACAAATCCAGGCCTCAACACTTCTCGGTCAGAATATTCCCCTTGTCGCCGAAGATGGGTGCGATCAAGAGAACTAAAATGGATGCCATATTAGTAGAGTATAAAATAATTTTTAAATATAGGGAAGGATTTTAATTCAATTTTAAACAATAAAAATATATATATGTTCAGTAATGCTAATCATGGTGAGTTGAATTAGCTAAGGGATTTTTAGTAACAAAATTTTAGCATTATTTTCAGTAATACCTAATGAAGGGATACATATATATATATATATATATATACAGTACAGGATCTATTATCCGGAATGCTTGGGACTTCAGGCATTCTGGATAAAGGGTTTTTCCGTAATTCGAAACACATTTTCTAAAACTTACTGGAATGCTCTCAAATGTCGTTATAGAAAATTATAGTTCATTTTAAAAACATAATTGTATTAAATAAAGCTTTTTTACAATCTATATGAAAAATATACTTGGTTAACTAAAATGCAAACAGTTGAAATGAGAAAAATATAGATTTCAACACATTATTTTATACTACAGTACAACCTCGAAAATCCGGACATCCCAAATCCGGAAACCTTCAAATTCTGGATGTTTTCCAAATTTTCAATTTTTTTTTCCCGGACTGACGAAGTCGCAGATTTGAAACAACAGGGTAAGATTATTTATATGGAATCACATTTTATAAACAAATACCGTATTTTCAAGTTGATTTTCTGAATCCCGAAATGAAACGAAAGTTTAGATGGACGACTATAGATTGGCTCGTGGTTGGAGCGTGAATTACGTTGTTAGCGTTAATCCCTCCTCCCCCTTATTCAAGTCACAACTCCTGATGAATTAATTCGCGTAAAATCGTTATTTAAATACTGAATTTTTATTATCAAAATTTCCTTTTCTCATTATTGGAAAAGTCATTTTCTGAAACAATGTAATTTTTAATATTAAACACTTTAAAACGTTATCGTAACATTTTATCACAGATTGTTCAATTAAATCTAAAAATCCCAAGAATTCATATTAACACTCACAGAAATTTCTTTTGTTCATTTCGTAGTAAGAATCCCATTTTTCAATGTATTCTGTTTTGTGTCCAGAATCTCCCCCCCTTCCCGATATCTGACGATTTTTTTCGTTCTCGTCGAACATGTCAGCTTGAAATCGACTGTATATTTTGACTTTTTTGTTTAGAAAGCCATATTTACATACTATAAATAGCAAATAAATAACTAAATAATATCGTATCGCACAGAACCAGCAAGAAGGTCATTAACACATAGACTTCTCAAAGGGGTCGGCTGCATTTACGATTACGAAATAAGCAAATTCCAATTAATTTCTTTGCTTTCCCTGCCCCACCACATCCGGGTGCAGCTGCAGCCTAGTAATGACTCATCGTGATTTAGAAAAATCATTGAGGAGAGATATTTTTTTTTTTTGTAAAATATATTTATTTTATATACTACGATATTTTTTTACATATTTGACTATTACAAATAAAGGTTTTACTTTTTTCAGAGTCATCAGCCTTTTTAAAAATAACATTATATCTAGAAAATAAATAAAACTTCAGTTCTTATTTTTTTTGTTCTTCGTTCGTTATTAGCGAAAATGGTTTAAACACATTTACACCTTTAAATATATCGTCAAAAGTGCTAATCCTCGATCTTTATTAAATCTTGGCACTTCATTAAATCTTCCGGCACTGCATTAAATCTCGACAGAGCCGATATAACGGAAGTTCTGCACTTTGATGATGATGGGCCAATAGTAAATAAATTGAGTGATGGCGAAATTCGTGATATGATATTAAATAAAAAAAGATCAAAGTTGTGACGATAAATGCGGAGAAGAAAAAATACCCATTGATAATCTTATGCAAACAATCAATCATGCAATTAAAGGCCTTGAACAAAGAAGCTTTATAATCGAGCAGAAATAATGTCCATCTACAGGATAAAGAAAACTGCTT
This sequence comes from Amaurobius ferox, assembly GCA_951213105.1. Taxonomy (NCBI): domain Eukaryota; kingdom Metazoa; phylum Arthropoda; class Arachnida; order Araneae; family Amaurobiidae; genus Amaurobius; species Amaurobius ferox. The sequence continues at coordinate 127,474,969 of OX578142.1, forward strand.
TCCCATAAACCAAAATTAATGAAATAACAAATGTTAATTCAAATATTTAAACGAAAAGATAAAATGTAATTTTATCATTTCGTTTCATTCACATATTCTAAATTATTAATGTGTATATTTTTTCTTAGAAATTTCTTTTGCCCTATTTTTTAGATTAAATAATATGTTTTAATTAATTAACTTTGTCATTATTTTTACTAAAAATAGTGCTTTATAGTGTATTTAGTTAATATTAAATTTGAATTTTATTCAAATTTTATAATCCAGAAAAATCGAAAATCCGGATTTTCGAGGTTGTATTATTAATATTGCAAAAAATCATTTGGCGGGATTTTAAACAAAAAAATCGCTATTTGGCGCATTTTTTGACAAATAATTGAGTGTTGGTGCAGAATATGGCATTATTTTGCCACATTCCAGTTTTGGGAGAGTCCGGATATTAGAATGCCGGATAAGAGGTCGCGTACTATATATATATATATATATGAGATAAGCAAAAAAAGCTGAAAACAAAAATTTGAGTAATTTACTCAAATTTTTGTTGCCAAATTTACGCGACTGATATTTTAAGTGTTAAAACAGAGAATTTTACATAACAAAAAAAAAATACTACATTGGGAAAATAATGATGTAATTCATATTATATTTAGTACAGTAAGCGACCTCTTATCTGGTGTTCCAATATCCAGACTCTCCCAAAACCGGAATGCTGCAAAATAATGCCAAATTCTGTGCCAATACTCAATTATTTGCAAAAATTGCACTAAATGGCAGTTTTTTGTTTAAAATCCCACTAAATAGAGGTTTTTTGTTTAAAATCCCACTAAATGATTTTTTGCCTTAATTAGCAATATTAATATTATAAAATAATGCGTTGAAATCTACATTTTTCTCACTTCAACTGTTTGCGATCTTGACATAAACAAAGGTTTGGCTGAATCCACAAATTACCACACTGGAAATATTGCTAAAAATATTTCCAGAAGAAGAGGAAAACTACAAGTATCATGGAGGTAAAAGTGAACTCTATCTCCATGGTGGATATATTTGTTCCATGTCAGATAAACATACTTTCAATGAATGACAAAACAGTTTGTTTGTGAAACAATATAAAAAACTTATATTTTTAGAAAAAAAAACCATATTTTCTTTTTTAGAATGGGTGAGTGTTCATTTGATGCCTCGATGACTTCGTAGTGGTAAAGTGACGTCATAAAGTTTTTCACTGCAAAGTGACTGGAGCTTTAGGAAAAAGCTATGGAATCTAAAGAAATTTGCAAAGATTTTTAATTTTTTTTCTCGCATACTAGTAAGTTTATAATTTTCAATTTATGGATTTCATTTTCACATATTTTTGAAATTCTTAACATAAAAATTAACTTTTGGCATTTCCAGTTAACCGTTTTGTTAAATGTATGCACTGATTATGAATAAACTGTAACCATGTTAAAACAGCTTGTTTTGATTTTTTTCACGGTGGTCTGCTATAATAATGCCAAAAGGGTGACAACTTTTTTCAGACATTTTTTTTTCTTTCAAAAATTTTCTTAAACACTAATACATGTAATTTGCATTTTAGTTAACTAAGTATATTTTTCATATAGATTGTAAAAAAGCTTTACTTAATACATTTATGTTTTTAAAATGAATTATAATTTTCCATACCGACATTTGAGACCATTCCAGTAAGTTTTAGAAAAAGTGTTCAGAATTACGGAAAAACTCCTTATCCAGAATGCCTGAAGTTCCAAGCATTCCGGATAAGAGATCCTGTACTGTATAATACAAATTTTTCAATTGCGTTTAAAATTGTTTAAATACATGAGCAAATTAATTTTGATGCATTCCTTCATATTTATTCTAAATCATGCTTTTGTTATCTATAATATTTTATTTTGTCAGTTTTGTAGAAATTAAATCATTACAATAATAGTTCAAGATTTACAAATTTAAAAAAAAATCCATAATTCACAAAACACAGATTTTTTACAATTGGCAAGACAAAAATTTATTGTTATAAAAGAGCAGTATATTTTTAAACACATTTATAAAATTATCAAGTGCTGTTAAAATGTGCATTGTCTAGTGTCTATACATGAATAAAATTTGGTGGAAGTATCTTATGTTTTAAATAAAATGTTTCTTTTGTTCAAAAATGTTTTTTCATAAAAATGTGGCAGAAAAAGGGCTTTAAATATTGTAATAAGTTTCCTTCAAAGAATATTAAAAAATACTTCCACTAGTCATATCTTTAAAAATAATATACTGTTATAAAAAGGACTAAAAGTAAAACAAAGATTTTAATTCAATAAAAATAAAAACAAAACCTTTTCTTGTTGTCATTTTAACTTTACTTAGGGTTCCTGTTAAAATGCAAGACCGGGAGAATATTGCACAATAACAATTGCTGTGTGAAGTTTTCTCGCTGTATGAAGTAAGATACTAACTTCACTCTCCCTCTGCTTTCCTTCCAGTGACATCAACATATATAATAATGACATATACACATCTATGTCAATGTTTATGGACCAGGACATAAAAATCTACTACTTCCTTTCGATTCCCCTTCTGTGGGGGATTTTACACCTCCACTTCTGAGTTAAACTCATTGAGAAGCAATTAAGATAACAGTTCTTTGGTTAATCCCCTTTTTCTTTCATTTCCCCCCCTTTCTTAAATCACCTTCCATTCACAGATAATTGTAATCCCAGGAGTTGACCCCATCTTCTAGTAGCTTATCTCTCAGGAGGAGTGGTGTATCTGGCATTGTGCTGTCATCTTTAATGCACACACTTCTTTTTCCCTTTATAAATATTTTATCTATATCCCACTTTTCTTTTGGAGTTAAAAACTAGTAAGTTCTACCAGTACAAGAGGATTAAGATGAATTCCTTGAACTTTGATAGCAAAACTCCATCCTCCTCAGTTAGCTCTCCCATTGATCACTGTGTAGGACACATAGTCCAGGAGACAAGAACAGTGATGTGATTACAAAAAACTCTTTTGGAGTAATTTTTGGAGCAGCAAATTTCTGGAATTGTAGCAGTTTGTAGCAGGCAATTATTCGAAATTGTAGCAGTTTGTAGCAAGAGATTTAAAAAACTTAAACCTTCATCGAAAAAAATGAACTTCATTCAAATGACGCCATTGAAATATAAATTGTCTGGTTTAAACATCTCTAAAATGCGATACATTCCGCAGTAATATTTTTAAAACTATCATAATACTACTATAATTTATTATATTTGAAAACTTCATCGAAAACAACTGAAATTAATTCAAATGACGTCATAGAAAAAATAACACGCCTGGATCTTTCTATAAAAACAGGATTTCATTCATAACTTTCTCCCATTCATTTCATTCATCACAATACTATAATAATTTAATTTATTTAAAAATTAAGACCATGGAGCTACAAGTAATTAAACTCAATGCTTAAAACTTCATCGAAAAAAATCGTCCTTCTCTTTATAAAATCAATTAATATTTCATTCATATCAGCCATGCAGACTCCATGGACTAAATGATTTTGTGTTAAAGAAATACAGCAATTCTAATACAACTCATTCTACATATTTTGCTGTTTACATTTTACATAAGTGAAAAATAGGCTTCGTTGTAGAAATAATCAAATTTGGATAACCATTTGAACTCAAATATAATGTATTTGCGTTGTTTCAGTATGTAGATGCACAGAATTTAAGCAAATATAAAGTAGTTTTAGGACGGATGAAACACTCAATATGAATTAAAAAGAACTTAAAAAATCATGATTTTAAAACAAGATGGATGCCATATATCATTTTGAAGTGGGTCATGTGATCGTTTCATATCATGGTCACGTGATCGTTTCGTATAAGAGGTGTAATTATTATTTCAATTATTATTTAAAAACTACTGAATATATTTCGCTGAATCTTTATTTATATATTTTATGGAATAATTTGAATATTACTTAAAATTTTTGAAGCAATTTGTGAATTTTAAATCCGCTTAAAAAATAGTTTGAAAAATTAGGTCCCATAGGCCTCAATGTATTTCATTTTTTCAACCCGGGTTCAATCCAAAACTAATTGGGTGATATTATTCATTTATATTCCCATAGGTCCTACAGACCGTCTGAACAACATACTAAAATTTCATTTTGATTAAGTCATTTTTACGGCAGTTATCGTGCTAACGGACAAGACAGACAGACAGACAGAATGAACAAAGTCATAAACACTTTTCAACTTTGTTGTAAAGTGTTAAAAACGCTTATTTTTTATTTAAAAAATCAATTTTCAATACATATTCCTTAATATAAAGAAACTGCAATAAATAATTTTAGTAAAGATCTATGAAACATTTTAAAATTGCAATACATACTTTTTGAAAAGATATTAAAAAATAATTGAAAAAATAATTTTACAGATCTAAATAAATTTTATTACATTAAGTAATTAGAAAAAAAATCTAAATTAAAGAAAGTTGCAACAAAGAATTTAAAAATATATTTGAAAAATTAAAATAAATAAGATCTAAAAATATTTTATTGCATTAAAATTTTTAAAAAAGATCTAACAAAATGAAATAAATAATTTTAGGGGAAAAAATAATATTTAGAAAAAATATATAATTTTAGGAAAGATCCACAAAATTAAAAACTTACAATAAATAATTTTTAAAAAGATTTAAAATAATTTAAGGGAAAATCTAAAGAAATGTAAAACATTTAAAATATGTGATATTTAAAAAAAAAAAATACTGGTCTTTTATACTGCGCTAAAAAAAAAAATAACGCAAGAAAATAAAATGAAACCATAAAATTAAAAATAAATACAGCGTGATAAAAAAAAAATAATAATAAGAGAAATCCCCCATTAAATCGAAATGGAAATTTTATAAGTTAATCAAGCTAAAGCAAATAAATGTTATGCTCAAAACTTTATTAAAAAATTCAGTAAACTGCCATTAATACGGAGTGAAATTCCACGAGTTTTCTCTGTTGTCTGTATCAAAATTCTAGGTACTGCATACTGCTACTTTAATGCCAATTTTAAGAAATAACTTTCGATTTAATTGATACTGTGAATACATGACAGTGTAAAAAAAACCATTCAAAATAACTTGAAATGTTTTATACAATTTTGTTTACATATACAGTACAACTTGGAAAATAAGGACCAGTTTGGACTTTATCGATTCCAAAATGTTCCGAATTATAGAAATTGGATTTTTTCTATTTTCAAATTTCATAAGAAAATTTTGTAAAATCTGTATCATTGTTTCAAATTATAGCATGCTACCTTTCATTTTACAGGGCTTGAAAATATTTCGATTGATACCAAGTTTGATAATGTTTCCTTGGGGGGGGGGGGGGACTCCCCCCCTCCCCAAGGGGATATACAACGTCACGAACACAAAAATTGTATTGTGGCTATTTGTCACTATAATTACTGAAACTATTAAATCACAATCAATTGAGAAATATATAACCCCTTTTATGCATATTATGTTAAATTTTGTCCTATACTTCCATGTTAAGAAAAGAAAAATTTTAAAGTTTTTCCTCAAATTAAAAAAAATTCTATTTAGTTCTATATTTTTCATTAATAAAGCTGAATATAAAGTTTCATAAAAATCCATTAGTATTTTTAGCAGCTATTGTGTACACAGGAGATCGACTATAGATGAACATCACTCCAAAAATAGTCAAAATGTGTTTAGGAGGTCTTGCAACATATGTTGACATCAAAATTTCAAAATTGAAAATTTTTGTGAAATCAATATTTTCTCAATACTACACATGAGAGAAAAAAAAACGCACACGTTTTATTTATTTTCTAGCATCTGTACATCGTTTTACATTTAGTTCTGCTGAAAAGGGAAAACTTTATTAGGAATAGTTAAATAAATGAGAAATAGAGCAGCAGATAAAATAAATAACATTTCTTATAAAATAAAATACCACTCCTCAATGATTTTTCTAAAATACGATGCGTTATTACAAATGCAGCTGATGTTGACCCCTTTGAGAGATCAATGTGTTAATGACCTTGTTGCTCCATGCTTTGCAATAAACAAAAGAGCAAAACATGCAGCAAAGTTCAAGCTGGAAGACGCTCCGCTCTAACGAGGTGCTTCTTGATTACATCATTGTAAAATGATAAACCAAAACAATCACTGCAAATGCTTTCTTTCATCTTCCCCACGCACTATAAGTCGTACGGATAAAAAATCAAGTGATCTGAAATGTTCTGCCAATTTCTACGTACACTTTTAAGTCATAAAAATTGTATTTGGCTAAAAAATTGGTTTTGGTTCTTTATAAACTAGTTTTGTACTTTTATTTATTTTTCGGTTCACCTAAGTTGAAAATTCCCTGATTTTCTCAGAATGTTGAATAAAAAACCGATTTTCTCTGACATTTTAGTCCACTTTTAAATTCCCGGTTTCCAGAGTGCACACGAACAAACCCTGTGTATGTTTGGCTCCCCTGTGTCTACCGCACTCCAGGAAAGAATCGCTTCCCCGTTTCTTCCTTACAAAACATGACATCTGTTACATTGTCATTGAAAATTTATTTTGCTGTATTCAAACCAAAACATATTTTTACTCTCCTTGTGATCCATGGTAATGTATAGAGAAAGATGAAATTGTGTAAAAAATCACGACTCGAGTTTTCAATGGATCTACATGCTTCGAGTATCCTAGAACACGAAAAAACTATTTTTAGCTAGATATCTTGGTTTCTAATATCTTAAAAGAGCTAATGCCAAAAATGCTTATTTAATTCTTTTTATTAAATTTCCTTGCCACACATTATTTCAATTTTAATTTATTCATAATTAGTTTGGTATTGTATGCACTTATATTCAATTCTGCAGTATATATTTATATGCTATGATGCTATGTATCACTCCCAAACATTTATTCAATTACATTGAACAGATGTTAAGAAATCAGTGTTTTTGTGCCTATAAAGGTAATTTTGGACACAGGTTTACATATATAAATACACATCTTTGAAGCAGCTTTCTTTGTGTGTATATTAAAGAAAGCAGGTACTCCACAGTTTAAATAGAACTATCATAAATCTAATCTTGAATCTGAAATTAAAGAGTATACCAAAGCACACTTTTAATATGCTTCAACCAAAATTACATAATCATGCTAGTCTTATAAGAAAACTGCAATTGGAGTAGAGGCAGAGAAACACATATTACATGTAAAGGAGAAAAATAAAATTTTGTTTCTGAATAATCAAAAATTATTACATATATGTTTACACTAATAAATATATTTTACATTTTTAATATATGTGGTCTTTACCCACCTCAATAAATAACAGAAAAATATTAATTCATGGTGAAATTATATTCACTAGTGAAAGTACTTTTAGTTTGCAACTTTTTGGGACCCACTGGACAATTTCTGCAAAATTTCTATTTTGCAGATTTTGCAAAAAGTAGTAAATGTAGGACTCATACTTAAATGAAGGAAAAGTGAGTGGTCAATGATCCCTGAATGTATTCTACTTGTTTCTGGACAAGTGTAGAGTACCTTTAGTTTTTATCCAGTTTGGTGATAACTCTGCAACTATTTTTATCAGAAACAATTTAATAAATATCTAAAATGTTGAAAATATTTAGTCATTTGTTAAAAATTACTCATCTGAAATGCAAAATACTTCCAAGAGTAATTTTATTCTTCTGGCAAAGTCACATTTGGCAGTTTCTCTGATTTTCACCAAACACTTTCCCTAATATTTTTATTCCCTAATATTTATTCTAGAGTTCAAATTTCTCTGATAATTCTCAGTCTGTGATAGGAGATTGTGTGGTGTCATGTAAAAAAAAACCATAATAGTTATACAAAATTAGTCTAGTTGATAATTTTGTATCACAAATAAAGATTTTTCTAAAAACTATAAAAGAATGAAACAAAATATATAAAAAAGTCAGCACATATGTACCTATTTTCAGCAAGGAGTGTGTCAAATTGTTGGGCCAAAGTTTCATCAATACCCAGCAGATCCAATGCATATGGTCCAGCACAAGCACAACCACTCCTTGTTTGAATTCCAAACATGTCATTCAATAGAGCACAAACAAAATTATGATGTAAATATAAGCCAGATTTTGAATGATATATTACAAAGGAAAAGATAGGCAATCTAGGAACTGAAGTGTTTCCAAGGATTTTCAGCTGTGGAACATTTTGCCATTTATTTAGAACACTCCTAGAAAGAAAAAAATATGTTTAATTATAAATAAGAAAAATATTTTGCATACATTACTAAAAATAAAGTTGATAATGAGTAAGATAACTGAAATTGATGACACTGCTTCATCTTGGCATTTAACATATACTACTCAAAGTGAAATTGTAACAAAAAACAGTTATAGAATTATTGGAGGTATTAGCAGTGCCATAGCCATAAAGTTAACCATCGCTTCACTATAGTTCCATTATGGCTATGATTCATTATGGCACATTCCATAAAGCTAACATTATGGCTATGGTTCATTAGCTTCATAAAGTTAAACATCGTATTTTGTTTAAATGTAATGGTCTGACTTATATATTAGAAAAAACTTAAGTTAATTTTCTTAACCGTTTTTAATAATCATGTTCATTCTATTAGTTCTACTGCAAATTTTATTAAGCATATCTTTAATACTAATTTTGTTCCTAATTGTACCCTTCATAGTTTTGATGTAGTGCCCCTTTTTCCAAATGTACCAATTTCTACTACAATTAATATTATTGCAAAACACTTCAGTGCTAAAATTATATTATTCTCTGTATCGGTGCAATCATTTTTGCATTGAACATTGGCACTGAGACAAATTACTTTAATTTCTGGGAAGATATATTTTTGCATATGGGAGCCCCTATGGGTAGCCACTTGTCTGGCATTTTGGCTGAAGCTTTGTTGCAGGAGCTTGAGAATGAGATTTTGCCTATTTTATCCCTTAAAGCTATTCTTTGGTGCTGGTATGTGAATGATGTTTATTATTTGGAACCATAGTTTGAGAGACCTCCTTGATCTTTTGGATAGTGTTAATGATTTTTATCCCTCTATTAATTTTACAGTTGAATAAGAATCTAATAATTCTTTGCGTTTTTGGATGTCCTCGTCTCCCGTGACTCCCTTAGCTTTTGTACTTCTGTTTTTTGTAAGCCTACATTCTCTAATTCTTGTATTCCCACTAATTCTTTTCATCCCATTTCTTCTAAAAAGCCTCTTTCATTGCTTATTTTAATCATGCTTTTAATGTTTGTTCATCTATTTTGGCTTTAGTTACTGAAATTGACTTTATCTTTAATCTTGGATTACTCTTTCGATTTTATTTACAAAATCTTTTCCACTATTCGCTGTAATTTTATTTATCCTAATACTAATCTTGCCCTTTTTCTGACTGTATAAATCTAGTCTTCCTTTATATCCGGCGAATTTTAGTCCTTTGTTTCAATTTTGTCATGAATTTAAACCTACCCATTCTATCATTACTACTTTATTTAATCATATTCATTCTGATAAATTAAGGATAAAAATAACTTCACATGTCAGGCTGGGGTGTATGTTGTCTCCCTATTATCTTCCGAAAATAATTATAAGTTCTACAGTGATAGTACTAAGTGTGCCATTGATATTCATTTATCTGAGCATGCTCACGATATTAAAAATAAAAACTGTCCACGGCTCTTACCCATTCTGTTATTAACGATAATTTTCACCCTATGTTTGATAAAACTTTTCTCTTAATTAGCTGCAATAACCCCTCTAATATATTACTATATGAATCCCTTTTCATTTATATTTACCGTGATTCTATTTGCAATTTTGATCCCATTCAGACCATCAGTTATTTAGCATCTTATTCTTGACTCACTGCATGTTAAACCATTGTATAATTGTCTGGATATATAGTATTTTTTCCTTTGCTTTTGACAACATTTCTATTGCTTACCCTTTATTGTATGATTTCTTATTTATTTATTTTGTAATTAAATCAGGCTTTTTAAATATATTGATTTTAAAATTATCAATATGCAAATCTTGTCTTGCGTTTGTGACCTGTATATTAGAGCTCATGGTCATCATCTACAATTTACTTTGCCACTGATGAAGGACACAGTAATGTCTGAAAGCACTCTGGTTATGTAATTTTATGTATGTCATTAATGATATTTTCATTAGACATTTTAATTAACCAACTTTGGTTGTCTTTATTTTTAAAATTTTTTATTTATTTATAATTCCTTTTTAATCTTTTAATCACGTATTCTGCAATTTTTCAATCAATGTAATCACGAAATTTCGGTTATTTTTTCCATCATTTTATCGGACATTATGAATGTAGCAACATATTTCATATTAAAATTTGTCATTGTGTTTATTTCATATTGTTTAAATTCCCTATTTTTTTGCAGAAATTTGATGTAATTTTTTTTTAATATTTTAATAATATATTTTTTAATATACTGAAAAAGATTGATCGTAATTCCAGTATACGTGATATAAATTTGTTTTGATAAAATCTTGTTACTAAACATCAAAAGTAGTATTTTATAATTCAACCTCGAAATTTACTTGAGTTATCTTTCACCAGAATGCTGAGAAAAAATATTGCAAATCCAGTGTTTGTGGGAAAAAAATTGATTCAGCTGTTGCCAAACATCAGAAATAGTACTTTTAAATTGAATTCTGAAATTTATTTAAGTTATACTTCACCAAAATGCAGAGGGGGGGGAAAAACAATAGCAATTTTCATGTTTGCAGGAGCCAAATGCGTGCTGCTAAAATCCTATTATCAAACATGAAAAATGACGTTTCAATTGATCCCCAAAATAGGAGATTTTTCACAAAAATGCTAAGAAAATTACATGATTTCGTTAAGGTTTTGTCATTTACACTATATTTGTTCTTGGTAGAATTAGGCATGCAGCCATATATATGTATATATGTCTCTGGTCTTCTGAAATACAGGATTTTCACAAAAGCATTTCACATGAATTTGTATACTTCTTGCAGCAAATTCATATTTCTTTATTGAAAGACAAAATTCACAGCAAATTAGTAAAATCAGAACCATAAGCAAATTTGTAAGTAACATAGAAACCTAAGCAAATTTGTAAGTAACATAGAAACCTAATTCACAGCAAATTAGTAAAATCAGAACCATAAGCAAATTTGTAAGTAACATAGAAACCTAAGCAAATTTGTAAGTAACATAGAAACCTAAGCAATGTAAAAGTGTACTAAAACAAAAATATAACAGCACACAAAAAAAAATCAAGAATATAGAGTAATGAAAAATATGCAGACCTAAAAATATCTTTTTCTCTTTCTTTTATCACATCTATTCCTACAGCTTCCTTCAATTGAAAAGTCATGCCAGCTCTTATATCTCCAATAATTGATGGAGTCCCTCCTTCCTCTCGCATCTCAATATCTTTTAAATAACGATGGCTATTGCGAGTTACCTAGAATATTTAGGATGGGTTTAAGCAGTTTATGAAAGTGACAATTTCTTATTCTCAAATGTGCTTTGTATAACCAATACTCAATAAAAATACCCTTTAATTTTATTAGTCCTGGACAAAAATATGACTTCATTTAAGAGCAGCTATCATGACAGCTTTTTTTTTTCTTTACAAAATAAACTGATAAAGTTTCTCAAAAAAAAAAATGTATGAAGTATTTAAAGGAAAATATACTTTGACAATATATAAATCAAGTTAAATTTGTTGTCATTTAAACATTTTTTCTTCTTCTGCAGTAATTAATTCCCATTTGTATTTAATAAATTCAATTGTACTTCAAAACAGATCCTATATAATATAAATAAAAAAACTTACAAAACTTCCTTGAAGCAAGATTATGTCAGTTAGGTGACTACAATTGTTTTGAGTGCATTATAAGCCCTTTTATCAGACCAAAAGAACAGTATGCACCCTTAACAACTGCTAAGAACAGACAGCAAAGCAGGCAAAAAGAAATTCAAACAGAACTAGAACACTCAAAGAAAAAATTTGCTAACGGGTGGTATCAGAAAATTGAAAAAAATAACCATAAATATATTAATACGGGCTAATAATGCTATAAAATATGTTAAGTGAAAAATATAATTGTCAATTTTATAAAATATATATCAAACTCAATATTAGAATAATTATAATAGTCAATGTGGCAGAAATTAAAAATGGATAATTATAGACACTACCTGACACAGAAAATGCAACACCATGAACGATCAAATACAGTATGATGATAAAGGACACACAGACAGAGATGGAATATATAAATAAATTATGTTAATTCCAGAAGGATAATGCAATACAGTAATGGCACAGACAGGATGAGCAGTAGGCAGTAGGGCCACCTCTTGCGACGATACAAGCAGCAACACTTTCAGGGATAGATGTAATGAATGTGCGGATAGTTTCCTGTGAGATGGATGACCATATGCCTTCAACTATCCTCTACAGGTCGTCTGTTTGAAGAAGGGGAAGTCAAACGACAGCCAATCACATCCCATACATGCTCAATGGGTGAGAGATCTAGAGATAGCAGAGGCCAAGGAAGCACCTGGATACCTTGCAAGGCTTGTCTGCTGATGGTTGCCATATGCAGTTGCACGCTATCTTGCTGGAAAACAGCATTTTGCAACTGCTGAAGGTAGAGCAGTGCAACCGGCTGCAGCACCTCATCCACATATCAATACATGCCTCTGATATGAACCAAAGGTGACCGGCTATCAAGGTCAATGGCACCCCAAACCAATATATTGTGCTGTCGAGCAGTATGGCATTCAACAGTCGCAGCAGGATTGGATCTGTTTCTATGTCAGCTCCAGACTCTCACACAGTGACTGTCATTCGACAAACAGAATAGAGACTCATCACTGAACACTACCCTATCCCATGCAGTTGTCCAAGAGGCTCGGGTCCAACATCACTGCAATCTCTCATGTCAGTGTCTTGTTATCATTGGCAGTCTTCATAAAAGATGGTTTGAGTACAAGCCGCTCTTGGCCAATCGAGAAACTGTTCTTGCTGATATTAGAACATCCAATGTACCCTACAAATTCTGCAGAATGTCGTTTGTGGGGCCACCACGTATGCCTTTGAATGTGTCAATCAATGCATGCTGACATACACCTGGATGAACCTGTACTGCTGCAAAGATTCCCATGCCCTTCTTCAATCCATCTTCTCCAAATCTTTTGCACAGTGGATGCATCTATGCTTGTTTCAGTGACGATATGCCGTATAATCACCCAGCTGTACGTAGGCCTAAAATGAATCCCCTCGCATGATTGTCCATATACTGAAATGAACATCATCATCGTCAGCCAGGCAGCTCAATAGCAAGCGTCTTCTGAAACGATAAACAGCTCTCCATAGGCAACAGACAGTAATAATTGTTGGCTCATCTGCCGTTTCCATTCCTTTTATCTCAGGTTCTAATCACATGACCTACAAGCATTTCAGATCATTTGTATACATCGGCCAGCTGTGTTTGTCTCGCAATTTGCATAATTATATGGCCAAAGTTCTATGGTGCTGTATTTTCTATGTTAGGTAGTGTATATATAAGAAATATTTTAACATCTTGTATTCATCTTTAATTAACAGGATTCCTGAAGAATTCCTTAATCCACATTAGATTGATGTTGATCTTGATTGATCTTGATTTCCACATTAGATCATTTTTTTCTCATCAGATGCAATATTTCCTTGCACATTAAGACAAACTAATAACCCATACTTTCTTTCACACTGAAATAATTTTCTTATGGGGTATAATTTTGGAGTTATGTAGAAGATTCATATTTAATTAATCCATCAGCTGCAAGTAACATAGAAATTGTGTTTTACTTATTTTGTAAAATGCAGTGGGCCTGGGCCATGCTATTATTATAATGTAATTAGTTGTTAAAATATCTGGTCTGTAAAATGTTATTTCCACATTAGATCAATTTTTTCTCATCAGATGCATTATTTCCTTGCATATTAAGACAAGTCAGAGGTATTAATTCATTGCATATTAAAACTGTTTTTCAACAGTACTTGAGTATTTTGTGTTGTTTTTTAGACCCAGACCGTCCGACCTACCAGAAAGGTGTAAGGTAACTGATTGGGCGGCCGGGAAGTGCTATCCAATTTAGACTGGAACCCAGTGGTAGAGGCATCCACAGGGACCGTACCCTCCTTCTCCTACCACCAACCTCTCGGAAGGACTTACGGACCCACATATTTAACGTGATCGTACCGCGCATGAACACAGTGGCAGTTGTGGCAGCGTGCAAATCCAGCACGCAAACTACTGTACTACCACTCCCGAAATGTGCCAACAGCACGCGGTGTTCCCAGGTGGTCACCCACCCAAGTACTAACCGCGCCCGATACTGCCTGACTTCGGTGATCTAACGAGAACCGGTGTTTTCAGCAAGGTACGGCCGCGAGTATTTTGTGTATAACAATTTTTATCTTTTATTTTAAAAATGTCTAACTATGCTATTTCTTTAGACAATAAGACTGATAATGAACTTTTCTTACAATTATAGTGCAAATAAAATAATATCAACAGAATACAATAGTCATAAATCAAGCAATGAAGTGTAAATAAAAAATGAAACAAGAAAGATCACTCATGCATAAAACATTGCCTATGAAACACCTTCCAACTGAATACAATTTTATTTATTTATATTTTAAGCTGCTTCAAAAATTGACATTGACAAAATTAATCTTGAAATTTCATCAAAAAAGACAAAACTAATTACACAAACTGAACTTCATTCAAATGACATCATCAAAAGTATAACTTGAAGTGTTTATGATGCTTTTGCAATTAATATTATGTCATAATTATAATATTTCCTTATTATAGAAACTACATAATTTGCTTATCTCATGTTTAGTTTTTCGAAATTGCTGTAACTATAACAAACCATTTCATTTTATAAATCGTCTGCCTCTCTATGTAAAATCAATAAATATTTCATTTATATCACTTATATTCCAGACTCCTGAACTAAATAATTTTTAGTGAAAAAAAATTCAACAATTCTTATACAGCTCACCTTACAATCAATTGATTTGTTGATTTGTTTATATTCTATATGCTATAGTTAAAATTAGGCTTCTTTGTAGGAATAAAGAAAGTTTGGTGATCATTTAAAATAAAAAATATTATAATTGTGTTGGTACAGAATTTAGATGCACAGATAATATGAAAAAATAAAGTGGTTTTATGAGGAATGCAACACTAAATATAAATTTAAACGATCAGTAAACATCTACGTATACACAGTGGGGAAAAATGGAAGCCTTATTTTATTTTGCAATGAATTGTGTGATCTTTTCATATATCGGTTGATATAATATGTGTGTAATTATTATTTCAATTTTTATTTAAGAAACTACTCAACATATTTTGCTAAAATTTTTTTACACATTTTATGTCATAATTTGATAAAATTTCTGAAGCAATTTGTGAATTTTAACTCTGCTTAAAATATGTTTAAAAAATTAAGTCCGATAGGGTTAAATGCATTTCATTTTTTCAACCCGGCTTAAATACGAAGCTTATTGGGTGACATTATTAATTTTCATTCCCAAACATCCCACAGACCGTCTCAACAACATACTAAAATGCCACTTTAATTAAAGTCATTTTTACGGAAGTTATCGTGCAAACAGACAGACAGAATGACCAAAGTTATAATATACTTTTAAACTATGTTAGAAAATGTTAAAAAGGATAAGGAAAGAAACAAAAACTTAGTATGAGAATGATAATGCCGGCTTATTCATAGAATCTTGTATCAGGATATATAATATCCTTAAAATTTTTAGTATGTATTTTTTGTATTTTAGTCAAACAGAATAATCACCCTTCTTAAAAATGTGAATAAAAAATAATTAAAATTTAATGTTTCCTCAATTACTTTGTTTTCTTTTGTATGTCATTAATATTATTCGTATGATAAACCTACTAAAAAATCAGTCTATGATTTTATACAGAAGCATTTAATAATCACCTATAATGGGAGGACTAAGCTGAAAGTTCTGCTCTGAAAATCTAACTTAAACTTATATTCCATTAATATATGGAGGTCAAAATTCTTAATAAAACAAAAAATACCAAGTATGGTTACAATAGAAAATATATACTTACAAAAAATACTGTGCCCCCACCAGGTTCATAAGGAACAGGGTTTTGAAACAATGCTTTCTTTGCAACCAAAATACCTGGAACATTTAAGATAACTAATGCATATAAAAAAATTAAAAAATATACAATTATCTAGATTAACAAGGTTGCTTTGCAAGAGAAAATATTCCAATGAAATAAATTATATGTAGATCCTTAACTGCATATTGTAACAAATGTTATATAGATGAAAGTTAGCAAAAGAAAATAAAAATAGACCAATCTATTTAGTACAACACTGCATTCAATCACGTGAAGTTGCACTCCACCTTGTCGAGATTTTTTTAAAATTCAAATTAGTTTTTTAGTTACTTAATGCTAAAAAACTGTTTTGAATGATTTAAATTGTTTTTGGAGTTTTTTTTTTGTGATCAAAACTATTACCACAGAGTTTCCATCTTAACATCTAAAAGATCAAAGAATTATCTTTCAAACAAATTTTGAAAGGAATCCATACTATCAATAAATGAATTTTCATAAATTTTGAAAAAATATATACTTTTTGTCTTTTGAAAAGGTAATTGATTTGAAAATTCCTATATAAAGGTATTGACAGACAATCCAATCCATATAATTTAACAAGAGTTTAATGAAATGTTACTAACTGCTCCTTTATTAAGTATGAATTTTTACATAAAACATATCATGAATTTTCAAAAGATTTCTAGCATTGTAAGGGATCGTGCTAGAACAGATTTAGTCTTTTGTCCATGGGACAAACCTGCAAGCTCAAATATTATCTTCCTGACATATAAGAAAAAACTGGAAGTCGCCATGTGACTTTATCATATCAAGGGATTTTTTTAGCAAAATAAAATAAAAATAGACCAATCTATTTAGTACAACATTGCATTCAATCATGTGAAGTTGCACTCCACCCTGTCAAGATTTTTTTTTAATTCAAATTAGTTTTTTAGCTATTTAATGTTAAAAAACCGTTTTGAATGATTTAAATTGTTTTTGGTTCTGTTTTTTGTGATCAAAACTATTACCGCAGCGTTTCCATCTTAACATCTAAAAGATCAAAGAATTATCTTTCAAACAAATTTTTGAAAGGAATCCATACTATCAATAAATGAATTTTCGTAAATTTTAAAAAATATATATACTTTGTCTTTTGAAGAGCTAATTGATTTGAAAATTCCAATATAAAGATACTGACAGACAATCCAATTCATATAATTTAACAGGAGTTTAATGAAATATTACTAACTGCTCCTTTATTAAGTATGAATTTTTACATAAAACATGAAGTTTCAAAAGATTTCTAGCATTGTAAGGGATCGTGCTAGAACAAGTTTAGTCTTTTGTCCTTGGGACAAGCATGTCCGTTTTAAGCATGTTCGTCATTCTCCAATTGCATGTATCCCACATGTTTATTTAGGGTGTATCATTGAAGCTTATTTAGGATGTAAAGAAGCTTATTTAGGGCATATCAAATGATATTATTGAAGGTGTATCAAAGGAGCTTATTTAGGGAAAATTCTGAGCATTCTATCTGACATGGCAAAAGGCATATGTAGGATAAGTCAAAGGAACTTATTTAGGGAAAATTCTGTCCAAGTACATGGTAAAAGTCATATCAAAAGAGCTTATTTAAGGCATATCAAAGGAGCTTATTTAAGGCATATCAACAGAGCTTATTTAAGATATATCACAGAAGATTATTTAGGGTGTATCAAAAGAGCTTAATATGAGGGTATTATGAGGGAGCTTAATATGAGGGTTTACTTATTACCTAAACAAACCTGTCTCAGGTTTGTCTTGTCAAGTTTCAGGCAAATCGCACTGCCCTTTCTTAGTTTTGCAATTTTAATTTCACTGGGTGTATAAACTTGCGGTCATTACATTAAGAAAAATTCAGCAGTAGTTTACTTAAATATTTATATTTATTCATATAATAAAAATAAGGCATTTAATTTCTAATTTTCAATAATTTAGAAAGGAAAAGGATGCTAGTGAATTGTTAGACCCATGTGTTATGTGTTAAAGTGCAAATGTATCAAATTCTAAACTAGGTTCTTAAAATGGCAATATTTCTAGTACCCAAATGATTGTTTTTAAAATGTTATAAAATTATAGTCATTTATTTCACTAATCATATATTTAACAAATAGTTTTTCCATATAGAATGAAAAATAAGTATAAAAATCTTAAATATAAATTAAGAATCTAAAATAGCTATCTACTATAGAAATCTCAATGCAAACATGGAAAAATTTTTACGAAAAAAAAATTATAGATTTATATGTAACTGTGTTTTCTATGATATCGACAGTCTTACACAAACTACTAATTAATAAATGAAACATGATATTCAATTTAATTAAAAATTGGACTTAGATCACATTTAATATTTTTTTTAGGGGGGGGGGACAAATTTTGCATCCCACAGATGCAGGGATAACACTCCAGTGAGGATTTTGAAAGAAATCTGCCTTAAATTACATTTTTTAGTGCTTATCTATTTCTTAGAATTTTGGCATATGCAACTCAAAAATTTTTGGGGATTGGGTTTCATTTTTTGTTTATTAACAGAATTTCAGTAGAACGGATTTACATCCTGAAGACATGAGATGACACATTTTAAGTTTTCTTGAAAAAAAATTCCATGAATTACACGATATAGCACAAACTCTGCACACCAGTCAGTATTTCTTTGTATTTGCCACACTTAATCTAAAAGTTGGAAGAGTTTAACAAAGGAAATTTTTCACAGCTGAAGGTTCAAATAATAATAGTTCATCAAGATATAGTGAGATATAATAGCATTGTCAATGAATTTACAAGAAAATATTAATTTTGAAATATGAACTTTCCAGAACAAGCTTTTTGAACTTATATTGTAGCAGGAGTCAAAATTTGGCACAGGCCTAAGATCATTGCAAGATTTCAGTCACATTTAAAATAATCATAAGGTAAAAATTTATGTAGCATAAGATGGTAAAAGTTCGACTGCAAATCAAAGATTTGTAATAAGTATGTACCAGCTATCATATATACTTGTATATAAGCCAACTGCATATATAAGATGATCCCCTACTTTCAGAGAAAAAATTCAGAAAAAATAAAAACTAGCATATAAATCTGATTCCAAAAAGATAAATTTTTTTCAATAAATTAATTCGAAAACAAAAAACAAACTATATATTAAGGGTGTTTTGATATCCAATACCAATTATCAGTTTCATTGATATACCGGTATTTTCCTGATACCAATGAAAAATCAATACTTAAGAACCAATAAACCAATAGATCCGATTTTTTATTTTCTGTTTTTTATTCTTCAGCATTGAAAAAATGATTTTTCTTAACTGCCTTTCATCCTGAAACAGAATGATGTGCAGAAAAACGATAAAATACAGAAATACTTCACTTGCCTAAAAGATACACTGAAAGCCAGAGATAACTCTGTCGGATCCTGTGCATCTGCATGGAAAGAAAACTCTGAAGTTGAAGGTCATTTAACGCTATGTTCTGATGTTCATAGTCAATGCTCCCACCCTTCTGTTATTTATTTATTTTTAGAATGGTATGGAGATTTTTAACTCTTGACACATAAATGAAATTCCTTTTTAAAATTGTGCGAGTTGGCAACAAGTAAGCCAAAACAGGGACTTAAACTGAATCATTCCTAGTCAGACATCTAGTATAGATATTGTACTTTGTGTTTCCAGTTGAAAACAGAGTTGCCAGTTTGGGTGCCATTTCGTTAATCGAATTACTTTTGAACACTTATCATGACTTTTTGAAACATAAAATAGCTAAAATACTAAAAGATAAAATAAAATAAAATAACAATGAGGTGCACCTTTCCGGGTCCTGTAGAATCTGTGTACTAAGTTTCCTGGCCATACAATGCTTAGATTTCCCGTTATTTTTCATGTATGCCTAGAAATGCTTACCCACTTCAGAAAGGAGCAATGTAATACATGGGTGATTCAAGTGGTGTACTGGCTAGAAAATTCCAAAACTCAATGAATCTATAGGAAAGTTAGGGGAGGGAGGGGGGAGGATTTTATTATCCATATTGGGTTCATATTTGATGAAATCTTGCTATTGTAACAAATATGGTTAACCATTGTTGTACGAAAATTAAAATAGAGTTCAATATTCAGCCTCGTTATCCTACTACTTTCTTTACTTATTTTACTTGCATATTCTCCCGTAAAATTCACTTTGCATCAGCCAAATCAAGAGTATAAAAGGAAAAGAAAAATATCGCCTATAACCTATCCTAAAAAAAAAAGAAATATGGTAGAAAGAGAGATGGAAGGATCATGAATGATGAGCTCCCTCATTTGCCCAATAAGTTGCAAGTTTCTTTTTCTTCACTAAAATGTTATTTAAATTATTCTTTGGTTGGTGTCAATTTGGGCTAAAATGTTCTGAAAATTTGAACTCTTTAAGAAATTTTGCTCTAAAACCAATATTTCCAAATATAATTATTCGGACTGAGATTCCATGACGCTCCTCATTTGCGAATACCCTGTTTTCACTAAATGTTGATGTTGAGTCATAGTCAAAACCAATCAGAGCAGTAGCAAGTTGGCGATTATGATGCCTGTGATTAACGATTTCATTTTGCGTTTATGGTAATTAATGTTGGGATCAAGAAGGTTAAGTGTGGAGTTAATATATTTTTTACTTCAATGTAAAACTTTTTGCCTAGTTATTAGTTTTACTTTCTCATGCAAAAAAATATAGAATAGAGAAGATATTGTTTTCATGAAACTTTTCGATTTCGAGGTCAATATAGGTTTTAGGGCCTTCCTGAACATTTTGACTATTTTTATCATGATGTCCATCTGTCTGTTTGTAGTTTATTTCTTGTGTACAAGATACCTGCCACAAATATTAATGAATTCTCACAAAACTTTATATTCGGCTTTGTTAATGAAAAATCTAGAACTTGATATAATTTTTTTAAATTAGAGTAAAAACTTCGAAATGTATTCTAAATTTTATATTTTCTTAACATGGCAGCATAGACAAAATTTAACATAATCATACGTAAAAAAAGTTATTTGTAACTCAATGAACATGAAACTTTTTGTTTCAATCACTGTTGGGTGAAATAGCCGCAATGCAATTTTTATATTTGGGACGTCATTAGCCATACTCAGGGGGGGGGGGGGGGGGGAATTATTCCCCTGAAATACTAGAAAAGTGTGATTTCTGGTTAACTCGAGTGATCAAGCTTCGGCTGGTAAAGTGGAAAGTTCGCAGATAGGTGGATTGTAGTTTGTATACATGCCGGAACAGTGATTATTTTCTTTAAAAAAATTTCTTACATACTTTAATACTTCAGTGTATAATAATTGATTTTTCAAGTAGCATAGCATACTCCGCGGTGTGCTACAGTATATTTAGTTAATTGCATAAATTAACCTCTTTAGTAAAATCAAATTGCAGATGCAGGCTCATGACCAGTGCCGACAACATTTTCAGGTTCCTGTGCGGTAAACACGCCCTCCCCCCTACTACCTCTATTTTATAAGTTAATGACCCTTTTTCACAAACTGTTTATACGGCCATGGGCCTCAAATATCCCAGCTTGTACGCAAAGCATCCTTTTGTCCCTACCTGTTAGTGGCTCTACTGGCGAAGGGTTCGCTCTCAGTTTATTCATCAGTTGATGTACATAGCATTTTTTTTTCCATTTTCTGCCTTCGCAGCAACTTTTTATCGAACTATTGCATAAAGACGGCGAGAGACAATAGTTTTCAGAGAGGTTGCCATGAATGTTTTCTGCTACAAATGATTTTTACCAAAAGTGCAAGGAAGATTATTAAATGATGTTTACTACAATATATAACTAGCAATGCACAAATGTGTCTCATTAGAAGTATGATTGATAGAAAAGTTTTAATTTATGGTATGATTTTTTTTTTATTTGTGTATTTCTATACTTTTATATTCATGATTACTATTCAAAATTTTGTATTTTATACAATTTTTTCCTATTCCCTATAGAAATATTTTTTCACTCTGTTCAGATTAATGTAAATTATTCATTATTTCACGATCATTCTTTTACTATGATTTTCAGAAGCACGTATAAAAAATTTATTAACATGTGTATTATAAATGTTTTTGTTTTTTAATATTTACGAAAGTGTCTAGTTAATTAGAGCTGAAATAAGTTTTATACGTAATTTTATAGCAAATATGAATTTGTTATACATTATAATTTAGCAATCTAATATCGGTATCAGATTATATTGGTTCTTCGGTAATCCGATAGTATCAGTTTTTTGGTATAGGATCTTTTTTGGTTTTGTGACATCCCTTATATACACACACATATATACATAATAAAATTTAATGTATATAAAAAAATTTCATTGGAACCCTTTAAAGGTCAATTTCGAGCAAGGTTACAACGTATAGTCTGAGTCAAACTCGTGAAACAGTTTAAAAAGTATTTCTCCATCACTGGTGAATCATTTAAATATCAGTAATTTCATGTATGCCCATGTCATACGAATCACTGCCATTGTGACTTATAACCAGGGTTCCCACTAAGTCAGGAAAAGAGGGGGAGAATTTCTCTCCTTCCAGAAAATTTTGGGAGAGATTTTCTGTCATAAGGAGAGAAACTTAATTTCATTTTTTATTTTACCATGTTAATTTAGAAAGTACTAAAAAAGAAAGCATTAACTATAACTCATATTCTTCGACATTTAAATTTTTTAATTCTTAAAACTAACATTCTTTTTAAAAAATAATTAGGAGTCGTTTAAGTATTAAGTATTAAGTAAGCACATTTTTGGTAATTTTATACCTCCCCCCCCCCCCCCCCCGTCTACATGGGTTATTTTAAGTAAAATGACTCACATGCGAATTTACGATTTTTTTGTTTGTAAATTGCAAAAGTCGAGAGCCGACTGTATT
This sequence comes from Amaurobius ferox, assembly GCA_951213105.1. Classification (NCBI taxonomy): domain Eukaryota; kingdom Metazoa; phylum Arthropoda; class Arachnida; order Araneae; family Amaurobiidae; genus Amaurobius; species Amaurobius ferox. The sequence goes on from OX578142.1 coordinate 127,498,082, forward strand.
TACTTTATATTTTGATTTTTAAAATTATTTTATGATCAATTTTCATGCAGCAATAGCAATTAAAAATTTTAACGATTTTTGATCGCCGAGGGCGAATATCGACGAAAACTATTTCACTAGGCAAATAGAATTAGGTAATAATTTTGACTTGATGTTTGAAGTTGGATTCTTTTTTTTGCATTTTTTTACAAAACCTGCAGAACATAGGGTTGCATCATCCTTTTGTTCAATCTCAAGCCAATCATGTGATTTTAGCCATTTTGTTTGAAAAGTGTCGACTTTTTTCTTTTTGTTTCCAAAATAGCTCTTTATTTCATAAATAATAGTTTGCAAAATAATTTTTCTGTATAAAACGCGAAACAATTACAAACACTGTAGTCGATGCAAACAGATTGGAAAAGTGGGAAATATTTTTCAATTAAATGAGGTATGCCGAGGATCGCGTACAAATGCAGATTTTCGTGATACTGCTGCAAAATAACCTTTCATTTTATTAATAATACGGTAGAAAAATGGTTTGGTTTTCATTCTTTGTATATTAAACGAAATAATTATAAAAAAAATCAGTCGATGCAAATATATTGTAAGAATGGCAAAAAGATATTCATTGGTCATCTCCCCTCAGAAACTGTGGGGATAGCCATATGCGAGCGTCGTTTACGCAATCGCGGAGAAACAGATTTTCAGATGTAAGAAGGGAATGTCTCTGATAAAAAATTCGTGGCTTTGTTCAAATTTTGCGATATTTTTGGGGCATATATGGCCAATGTCACGACATTTTCGGGATTTTTGTAACCTGTAGACATACTGTGTAGGGGGAAAAGGATTTTCGTCCGAGGAAAGAAGAAAATTTCTCGAACAACACACGAAAAATGCGGTAAGTACTCGGAAAGAATATAATTCAAATCCGTGAAAGAATCTTTAAAAAAAAAAAAAAAAAAAATTATTTGATCGAATTTGCGACCCACGTAAGCGGGGGAGACACTTATAGTTTTCTATAAAATATCTCGCTAATTAGAAACACGTAGTACTTTTAGTGTGCCCAAATCGCGATTGACTGCGATTCATACGAGGCTACGGAATCGCGGTCCGCGACCACGCGGCAATCGGTCCGCGATACGCATCAACGAGGTGACTGATCACGATTTGCCGTCGCGAAGCAATCGGCCCGATCTACTGGCCGTGGACGCCGTGGGATTGAAAGGATTCTGGAGAAATTTCGGTCGCCAAAAATGGCGACATGGCCACCGCGAATCTGCATCTCTAGTCATCGGATTTCTCGATATCCAATTTGAAGGAAAAAATAATTTTAGACCGGAACTGGAGAGAGAAATTCTTGCGCAGCCTAAATTTTTACGCGAGATTTTTTATGGATTTCGCGAGAAACTCGCGGGTTCGTGCTGAAATGGGACCCCTGCTTATAACCCCCCCCCCATCATCATCTGTGCCATCAAGTTTATTATAAATTCAACATTTCTTGAATGATTTTGCACCCATTTCCTGCAGGTATCACATCACTGTTACAACTGTCCTTGACCCACTGCACAATCAAAAATATCTGGCTTATTAAGATTTCTGCCAATTTTTCCTTAACCCTGAATTAATGTGAAGCAGCACAGTTGTTAATATTCTCTGCAAAATAAACCACTTTCAACTTAAAATCCCCCATTTTAGTTTTACACAATTCATGTTAGGGTGTGTGTGGCACTGAAAAGCATCATTTTTTGTCGAAGACAATTAGACATAATCGGAGAAGCTAGAGAAAAATATATATCATCAAAAACAAGCAAGATGTAACAGTGGCTGGTGCATGGGCATGGCTGCGTTTGGTCCAGACATGACTCAATATGCTGGTAGTTGGAGTAGCAGTGACTCTGTTGTGTGTATGAAAAGCCAGGAGATATTGAATTTAAGAGAAATTCTGAGGGTTGTGATTAAGTAATTACTAAAACACTGTTTTAGGATGGATTGTCTCGAAGAAAGAACTTTTAGATTTCTGACTTTCTTTTTTTTAAGCTTCGTATAAGTCGACCCCCCCCCCCCCACCCCCACTTTGATGCTCTTTTTTTTTGTCCCAGATTTCTTATATACAAGGATATATGGTAAGTGAAAATGGTGCAACTTGGCATGATTCAAATGACTCCAAGCCTAAACAAATTATATTGGTGCAAGGTGTTTTTAATAATAAAGCAGGCAATTCAATTGTCTGGCAAAAATCTAATCCTCTTATAGTAACATTTTAAATTACACGTGTTATGTACTTGGAAAAGTGCAAGTTATAATAATCATTGAAATGATATGTCTACATTGTATTATTATTTCTTAAAATTTAGCATAATGTTGAATGTTATATTTGGACTTTTGCTTCTACTACTGCTCATATTTAAAAAAGACATAGAAAGATTCTTTAAAACATTTAAATGTTTTAACATTTTAAATATTTTTTTTTTTACTTTAGCTACTAGAGAAAATTTTTCAATTGTCAAATTATTTGTGTATTATATATACAAGTATATAAAAATAATCAAATCCATGAAATGTGTTTCTTCTGTTAAAATTTGAAAATACATTTGAAAGAAGTACAATCTGTGAAAATAAAAACACCACTTCTATACATGTTAGGTACACTAAAACTAAATTAATGACAGAAAAATTTTACACTACAACTAATAACTCTTACCTGGTGTTTCTGGGCCACCAACAAATTTATGTGGAGATATAAACAAAGCATCTTTATAAGCTAAACCTTCATTTTCCCTAAGAATTTAATAAAAATTTAATAAAAAAATACAAAAAATGCTTGTATAATATGGATTAGTTTATACAACCTTTGATTAATTTAGACGTAAAATTTAAGTTTGTATGAATGATAAAAATCATAACTATTTCACTAAAGGATACTACTATCATAATACATATACATTTTTATTATTAACCTAAAACAATTTAAAGAGTGTAGAATTCAACATCAAACTTAATTAAAATTTAGAAACTTTAACATTAAAATATTGGTCAACTGATACTTATTATGCAAAATGGAATAGATTATATGATACCTACTTTGGAAAAACAGAAAGGGGAACATATATAGGTAAAAAAAAAATCATTTTTTTTTAAAATATATTTTTAAAATATTTTGTTCAAATTTTATAAAGAAATACATAGAAATGGCTGAGACAGAGATATTTTATCGACACAAGTACAACCACTCAAGACTGGGTTCACAAAATTTCAAATGCACTTTTTTGCGAAATCAATTTTTAAAAATTGTTTGCCATGACATTATCCAATTTTCAACTGATTTATTTGCAATTTGGCATGATCTTTCCATGCAGTGACATACAGTTAGCTATGCAGCCAATTTTCAATTGAGGTTTTGTGTGTAATTTTATCATAAAAAATAAACTTTGAATGGAAAATTGTTAATTTTTGCTTCAATGGAGTCATTGAAGCAAAAATTAACAACAGCCCTGCTATTGTTTTCACATGTTGAGTATAAAAAATGCTACCATTTCTATAATATTAAATTTTAAGATTTACTTTGAATTGGTTATTTCAGTTGAAACCCATAAAAGATATTCAGCCAAACATCAAGTAAACATTGACCAGGGTCACAGCCATTTGATAACCAAAGTAACTGCCAAAATTTGATTCTCTCCCCCCCCCCCATACAAAATTCCATAACTTGGATTAAATTATATGTACCATTTGAAAAAAAATGAAGGCATTTAAAAATCATTTATCAATATTTCACAATCTGAGCTAAAAAAAGTCTTTTATTTTTTAATACCCCAAGTATATGTGTCCCCTTAAAGTAATATAACTCATGAAAGATTTAATTAAGAAATTTGAAACAATTTTTTTTACAATATTAACTGTTTTAGAATTTGCACATAAAATATAAAATTTACTGTGTTTGATATATGTATAGTGAGTTAAAGAAAAGTTTTTCATTAAAACATTTTTTAATTTCCTTATCATATTTAATGAACATGTTTTTCTCCTCATATAAATATCTTAATTTTGTAAATCATGTGTTTGAATTTATAGTTATATCAAATTTAATAGCTTCAAATTTTAAATAATTTTAATTTTTAAAAACGGTTATTTTTTAATTTATTTTACATAACACATTTACAACCAATAAAAGAAAAACATTTGCGTAAAATATTTTAAATATAACTATTCATAATTAAGAGAAATAGAATCTTCTGTAAATTCAAATAGTATGACACCGGAAGAACTATATATTTTGAAATGATATAAACAGAGATGTCAATCAGCTGATGAAGATTTTAGTAGTGAAGAAGGAAAATATCAGTAGTTTTAAGAATTTTTCAGTAATCAGGTTAAGAAATGAAATATATATGCTCACATAATACAAAAAGGCATCTCTGTATAAAATGATAGAAAATCATACTATCTATACTTATGATGGACAATCATAAGTATAGATATAATTAATATATTTAAGTAACCACCTGTAAGACTGAGAAACACACACACACAAGGAAAGCATAGCAATGCAATCAAGCACAAATTAAACAATATAAAGATATGTTGGACCCACTTTTCAGTCCTAGAAACAAACATCAAATCAAAAAGGGCATAAATGAAAGAAACAGACAGATTAAGAGTAAGATATCAAGTAATAAGTAAAAAATATAGTGATCCATGTTTTCTGCTTTATTTAAGCCAGTACTGCTCAGGTCAAGACATGTGCAGTCAGCGATATAAGCATATCGCTGCAATTTCAGCTCAACTGTGAACTTTACCGCGTGAATCATTAAGAAAATCATGCAAAAATTCAAATAAATAAAAGATATGTTATGCTTAGAAAATTGAACTCCATGTCCTACTGACATAACTATTTAAATAAATAATTTTATTTAATAAAAATATACTACTGATTATTTTTACCTTTTATTTCTATTTTTGTTTCACTTATTAGAAATGACAAGTTTTGATAAAGAATTACTGTTTAAAAATAAAAGCATAATTTCTTCTATAAATTAAATAGCATTGTTATGCCAGTGTTCTAAACTTTCCAATTTCTTCATTCAAATTTATTAATTTGTAATGATTTTCTAAATTTTGACTTAAAAATTATTGAGATTTATGTTGATTTCTATCTTTTCCCATTTTTCATTTAAAATTTACAGTTTTTGTTGTTTTCTAAATTTTCCTTTTTTCCCTTTCAAAACTTTTAACTTTTAATATTTTTCCCCATTTTTTAAGTTTCATTTTCAGCAATTATATTGTTTGCAAATGCATTTTTAAAACTGTGGCATTCCAAATTAATCTCCACCTTTTGGCAAATGTAATTTTATCCATTTCAAACCATGCATGTGCATGCACCATTTTTTCCAATGGCCATCAGAGTGTTTGCAAGCATTTTTTTCCTCCAAGATGGCTACTAATAAGTATTTTACTTTCCCTGCAATACATGGTAATGCATAAAGTATTGGAATCATACTGAAAATTGCAACTTGAGTTTTTGACGGATATACATGTTTTGAGACCTCTAGAACATGAAAAACTATTTTTAGCATGATGACTGTGCAATGTATGTATCCACTCTAACTGAAAAACTAATTGACCAAATTTCCTGAAATTTGGTAGGAAAGTTACTGGTGGGTGACCCTGATGCTGATTAGATTTTGGTACAATTCGGACCCACCTCCCCCCCCCCCCACGCAATTTTTTTCTTTATTTAAAGCTTTTTGTCTTATCAATCCGTCTTTATTCAATGTCGTATACTGTGTTTAATGAAGGTTTTATTTTACAGATTTACTCAGATAGCAATTTGAGAAAATTTTTATGAATTTTTAAAGATGGATTTTTATATAAATTTGAAGATGGTCCCTATACCAGAGACAAAAAATGGATAATTAGCAAGATATGGAGACCAACCAGTATTTCTTACAAGCAGTGGTTACTTTATTTCAGTGACCAGTATATCCAAGTAGTCACTTACTAGGTTCATCAAATAAATTATAAACTAGTAAAATGTTATAAAATTATCAATATCCCAGTATAACAGGATTCGTATCAATTTTAACATATGGTCCAGCAGCAGCATAGTTCCAAAATGACAATGCTCAATACTTATGCAGCACAACAGATATATTGATATCATCAGAAATAATGCCATAAGATAGCAATTTTAGCACATTTTTATATAAATTTTTAAAGATGGATTTTTATATAAATTTGAAGATAGTCCCTATACCAGAGACAAAAAATGGATTATTAACAAGATATGGAAACCAACCAGTGTTTCTTACAAACAGTGGATACTTTATTTCAGTGATCAGTAAATCCAAATAGTCACTTACTAGGTTCATCAAGTAAATTATAAACTAGTAAAATGTTATAAAATTATCAATACCCCAGTATAACAGGATTCATATCAATTTTAACATATGGTCCAGCAGCAGCATAGTCCCAAAATGACAATGCTCCATACTTATGCAGCACAACAGAGATATTGATATCATCAGAAATAATGCCAGTAATATTTGATGCAGCACTAAAACATCCAATTAGATGATATTCATTCCCAGAATATTTCTAGAAATACAGTCAATTGGCATAAATTATTATTGCAGTAAGCCAGTAACATGACAAATTATTAACAAAATGAATAATAAAAATAAGTCAATTCTAAACATCTCAAATTGGAAGAGGACAAACAAGACTTAATATCAAAAAATTACATTCTTATCATATACTCTTTTTTACTTACAATATAATATAGAACATAAAATACATGTAACCATAAATTTATGTCGATTATGGCTGATGGCAATTTTCTGTAGAAAAATGTGCTAATTCAAGTAGTATATGGTTCTTTTTCATAGAAATTACACAGAATCTGTAGCAATTAGCATTTCTGCATGAGCTGGTATTGAATGGAGATATTTAATCAAAGGGGATTTTTAAGCAGCATATTTTTAAATAAAATTATGAGATTTAAAGCAAGGGTGAAGGAAGAGAGATTGTGAAAAGAGGAAATTCAAACTGGGATTTATTGCATTCAATTTTATTTAATAAGAATTAGTACATTCAATTTTTTTTTTAAATACATGGGTATAGTCTGGTAGTACCCAGCTTGTATAATGTTTATACAGTTATGATTTGCATTTCTGAGTGAGCTGGTAAAATTGGTTTCTTGGCTGTGTTGGCAAGCCATTGGCACTAAAGAAAAGCTGAATACATTTAGTGATGAATTGCAAATTAGTACATTTTGGGCTGATACTCTATAAATAAATAAAAAAAATGTAAAAAATGGATTCTGTGTGGAAAATCATAAAACTACAGCAATTTCTGTAAAAATTACAAGAAATTCATGAGAGTTGGTATATCTATACTTTCTATTTAAATAAAAGAACTATATGTATAGTGTCATTTGCTGATTTTTATGAATTGTTTTCACTTAAAGACCATTCTCTGCATGCTTATTTCAGTTAACATATTTTCCCTTCTAGTTTGTGAAACACAATGAAAATGCATATCTGACAGTGTACTCCTATGGGTAAACATAGAGAGAGAAGAGGTTATCTAAAAAGGCACCAAAACAGTATTGAATGATTGGAGATATTTAATCAAAGAGATTTTTTAAACAGCATATTTTTGAATGAAATGATGGAATTGCAAGCAAGGGTGAAAGGGGGAGATCATGAAGAGAGTAATAATTTTTGTTTCATATGTGAATTAGAACATTCAAATTTTTTTTTTTAGATATCTGGGTGCAGTTTAGTGATGCCCTGCCTGTGTAGCAGTTGTATACAAAGTATGTAAAGCATTACAGCAAGAAAGAGGGGATTTTGCTATGGGGATCCCAATCAACTGCAGGCTATGCATGCTACAGCTATTACACAGTTGCATAGTGGATAGGCACGATACTTTCTTAAGACATTTCAGAGTTTTTTTAAAAAGCAACCAGGTTAGTTGTCAAAGGGCAGCTAATGCTTCATAAAGTCTCACTGAAAACCTAGATAGACACAACTACTCTCTCTAATAGTGATTTCAATGACTGATAGTTTCAACAATCTTGATAATGAATAACTTTGGCACAGAAAAAAAGTTGAAGTTATGAGATAATATTTTCCTTCTAATCTCTTAGATAAATCCAGAATTCAAATTAAAGGCATACAACGTTATTGAAAATATATATTAAGAATGTTAACAATAGCTACTATATGAAAGACTAAATTAAAATGCTGACACAAGATAAATAAGTTAATATTCTTGTTTATACTAACTTTCAGTTCTGCTTCAAGATGTTCAATATCTACAAGCCCAATAGAAGTTTCATTTATTCGAATAACCTATAAATAAAACAAAGTATAAAATGAAAATTAGACTGAAATGTAAAACATTTTTTTTTATTATTTAAATATATATTCAGTCAAATAAGAAATAAAAACAGAAAACTAAATAAAACAATATAAAAAAAAATTATAACTTAAGAGAGACAAACTTCAAAATGTTTCCTTGCTTTTTAACACTTTACAACAAACATAATAGAAAAGTGTTTATGACTTTGTTCATTCTGTCTGTTGGTCTGTCTGTTAGCATGATAACTGCTGTAAAAATGATTTTATCAAAATGAAATTTTAGTATGTTGTTAAGACGGTCTGTGGGACCTATGGGAATATAAATGAATAACATCACCCAATTAATTTTGGATTGAACCCGGGTTGAAAAAATGAAATACATTGAACCCTATGAGAGCTAATTTTTCAAACATTTTTAAGTGAATTTAAAATTCACAAATTGCTTCGAAAATTTTAGGAAATATTCAAATTATCCCATAAAATATATAAAAAAAATTTTCAGCAAAATATATTCAGTTTTTTAAATAAAAATTAAAATAATAATTAAACCCTTATAAAGATCACGTGACCATTATACGAAGAGATCACGTGACCCACTTCAAAATAAAATATGGCATCCATCTTGTATCAAAATCGTGATTTAAAATTTTTTTTAAATTTATATTTAGTGTCGAATCTGTCCTAAAACTGCTTTATTTTTGCTTAATTTCCGTGCATCTGTATTCTGAAACAGCGCAATTACAATATATTTCAGTTTAAATGATCAATGCCATCCATCTTGTTGTTGTTGAAACCCAGACCGTCCGACCTACCAGAAAGGTGTAAGGTAACTGTTTGGACGGTCGGGAAGTGCCACCCAATTTAGACCGGAACCCAGTGGGGGAGGCATCCACAGGGACCATACCCTCCTTCCCTTACCACCAACCTCTCGGAAGGACTTTCGGACCCACATGTTTAACGTGATCGTACTCCGCATGAACACGGCGGCAGTTTTGGCAGAGGCTGGAATCGAACCCGGGCCTACCGAGTGCAACTCCAGCGCGCAAACCAATGGGCTACCGCGCCCCGCCATCCATCTTGTGTAAAAATTGTGATTTTTAAAGTTCTTTTTAATTCAAATGTAGTGTTGTATCCCTCCTAAAACCGCTTTATTTTTGCTTTATTTCTGTGCATCTATATTCTGAAACAACACAATTACAATATATCTGAGTTTAAATAATCATCAAACGTTGATTATTTCTACAACGAAACCTAATTTTCAGTTATGGAGAATGTAAACAGATTAGGCTGTAAGATGAGTTGTATAAGAATTGCTGAATTTCTTTAACGCAAAATTATTTTGCTTAGGAGTCTGCAATATAGATGAAGGAAATGATTGAAACATTCATTGATTTTACATAGAGAAACAGACGATTTAATGGCAGACTTCTTCAATGAAGTTTTATGCAGAGTTAAATTAATTTTACCACCATGGTTTTAAGTTTTCAAGTAGCATAAATTATTGTAATACTGGGATGAATGAAATAAAAATGTATGGATGAAATATTTACTGCTTTTACACATAGAGCCGGCCCCCCCCCCCCCCCGGCCGTCCAAACAGTTACCTTACACCTTTCTGGTAGGTCGGATGGTCTGGGTCTCAACATAGAGCCGGCCCCGGCCATCCATTAAGTTGCTCTATGTCTTAGGATGAGTCGGATGGTCTGGGCTTTCGACATAGAGCCGGCCGATTTATATTTCGATGACGTCATTTGAATCAAGTTCATTTTTTTTTTATGAAGTTTTAAATTTTCAAATATAATTAATTATTGCAGTATTGTGATAATTTTAAAAATATTACAGCTGAACGTATCGCATTTTAGAGATGTTAAATAAAATTAGAGTTGGAAAGTGTTTCATAATCAATGCTTTATGCATGATTTGATTTTTCTTGTTAAAATTTGAGTAAATACTATGCACATGATACTAATAAATTTGATTATCAAATTAATTCAACTTAATTATATACAACCTGTTGAAACAGATATTCCCAATTCCATGCAATTTTAACAAAATTAATTCATAATATGCAAAAAAACAAATATTATAGCTATGTTGTGTCAGGATTCATTGAAAAAAATTATATATATATATACATATATATATATTTAATTAAGTGTATCCAATTGTCAAATTTTGCCAAATGCAAGGAAAAGCAGAAAACTGAAAGGTGAGTATTCAAGAAATTATAGGATTGCTAATTGATCCATTACAAAATTTGTCTCTGAATATCAATATAGCATATAACTTTGTCAAACATCTAAAATGAAGCCTTCATAGAAAATGAACATTTAAGAATCCAAATATAAAGGTTCATATGCATATGCATAGCAATATTATCCTACTGGAACTCACTATTCCAGCTGTTTTCACCTTCCATCCTTGATAATCCCTATTCCACCACTGTATAAAAGAGAAGAAGAAATGTTATTACCTTAGCATTCATTTCACGCCATGGTAACAAATTGGAATGGTGTTCATATGGTCCAACAAAAACCACCTATAAAAGAAAAGACAGACATAAAATTAAAACTTTTAAAAATAAATTAAAAACGAAAATAATAAAATAACCTATAATGTACAGTTTTCTTCTTTTTTATTTTGTTATTCAGAATTTATATAAACTTTCATTTTGAAACATTTTGATTTAACCAGGCTTTTCCGGTGCTCATCATTTTCATCATAAGTAAACATTTTTAATGATGCTTGGTGAAAATGCTCACAAATTCTTTCGTCAAAATGGCAAAAATTTTGTTATAAGTTTTCTTTCATTTATTAATTAAAAAATTATATATTCTTAAAATGGAAAACATCTCGAGAGAAAAATCTTTTACAATGATACCCATAGTCATTCTCTTTCATTTTTGCATAGTATTGATATTGTTAGAAAACTTCAGTGTAAACAAGCAACACGTACATCAGTTAAAGTACGGTCAAAATCCAAAAGTTACTGTGTGCTGATTGGCTAATCACTTTAGGATAGCTTGTCACTAAGTTTTAACCCCATGTTCCATATTCCTGCAAATTGAGAAGTCAACATCCGGAATATGCTAATTTCTACTTCAATGGATTAGAGATTAGCATACTCCGGGAAAAACATTAACTTCTACTTCAAAAACATTAACTTCTACTTCGATGACGCAGCACTATTTAAACTTGTGGATGTGTCAGTTGAGAAAGGCATTCATTCATGATGCGTCTTCTCTTATTGAATGATCATATTGTCTGATCTTCGTTGATATCTGTTGTCTGATATCATTACTATTCGTATTTTTCCTGTTTCTGGAAAACGTGATTGCCGGTAAATTGGCAAAGTAAGTTGCCGGTTCTGTTAGGCCTAATTTTCTGTCTGCTGTAAAATTTCAAGACTTTGTTGTTACGACTTTCACAAATACCATATCAAAGTAAATAATACGTGTAGTGTTTATGTTATAATTTTTATTGCTTTCATGAAAATAAATTGAGTTATTTTTTACATATGGTCTCTTCAATGACATTACTAGATAAACCACTGCCACTTCTGCTAAATCTTCATGGTGACGTGCAATATCGAATATTTTAAAGTGATTTTAAATTTTTAAATTTTTTGCATGCCACACACAGTGGTTACAGGGCCAGGAAACGCTGCATATCTAGTCATTTTTGAAGTTCGAACGAGCTCAAAGACGGGGCATAAAGCAAAATATGGCGACACCCGAAATGGAGAAATTGAATAGAGACAATTTTGCAACATGGATAATGGACATTAAATTTGCACTGATGAATGATGGCCTTTACGGTTTTATTACTGGAACAGAGGAAAAACCGGGTGAGGAAGCTACCGGAAATGAAAAATTGGAGTACCAGAGAAGGAAGGAAAAGACGTTGTCAACACTGTACTACAGTCTGGAAATAGAATATCATGACTTGATTTCTGCAGTACAGGAACCATTCGCAGCATGAGAAATTTTAAAAGAACATTTTGAACCCAAGTCCAGAGCTGGTTTAATGAGACTATTTGATAACTTTTTTAATGAAAAACCAATCCCAGGTGAACCAATTGGACTCTTTATATCAAGGATAAAAATATTAGTGTCCAAACTGAAAGATGTCGGTCACCCAATGGCCGAGGTCTTAATCTCATTTCAGACAATACGTCACTTAAGTGATGAATTCAGAGGGATAGTACAGACTTTGTATAGACTACCAGATGACCAATTTACCTTAAAGCACATCGAAGCTGAGTTGCTTGTGGAGAAAGACCGGATTGCCCAGCAGAGACATGATGAGCAACAAAATGGAAGTAAGACTTTTGCTTACAGTGTACATAAATCTAAACAATTTAAATATGTATTTAAAAATGCAAAAGTATATAATTTTAAAAATGTAATTTCTAAAAATGTAAATTTAAATAAATGGGTAGGCCCTTGCCAAGTATGCAAGGCATATGGTCATCTAAAGGCAGACTGTAAACAAAACCATGCAAAATTAAGTGAAATTCAGTCAAACATTGAAAATTGTAATACTGAATCGACCGACAAAATTGGTTGGGTTGTTGACACGGCAGCAACTAGGCATTTTTGTAACAATTTGGAATTGTTAGACAATTTTAAAGAGCTTAAAGGGACAACAATGTCCTTAGCTGCCGGTGATAAAGAAAGCCCAATCAAAGGTGTTGAATCGATCAGCATGTATGTCAAATGATTAATGTTAAGAATTTAATTCATTTAACTGAAGTAATGTATTCACCCAAATTAATGAGAAACTTAATTGCTGCTTCAATTCCAGAAAAGCAAAATTGTAATTTCACAGGTACAAATGGTACAATTACTTTTTACAAATCAGATGGTAGTAAATGATGTTATACCAAAAGGCAAAATGACTTGTATTTTCTCAGCTCTCAATATGAGATTAAAGCCAAGAATTTTAATGTTGAAAAGTCAACAGGCAGTAAAATTATTAAGCCTAAAGCTAAAAATGTAAAGTCTAAAATTTCTAATGATTTTAAAAGTAAAAGTAAAAGTAATTTTAAAGTTAATGATTCATGTGCTTGTAATACTAAAAATGTTAATCATGATTTTAAACTTCTTTTAAAATGTAAATAATAATTTTAAGACTTGTAAACCTGTAAAAAGTAATGACAATTGCAGTAATACCAGCAAAGTTTTTAAAAGTAAAGTTGTAAATTCTGGTGTTAGTGTTTTTAAACCTAACAAGCCTTGTAAATATGATGTATTTAAAAGTTCCAATCATGTAAAATCATCCATTGAAGCCGGGGGGAAATACAAGGCTATGGCATAAAAGATACTGTCACATTAACTTTGACTATTTACACCATACATGTAAAGTATCTGCTGTTAAAGGATTGCCAAACATCAGTGTTAGAAAAATCAATTGCAAATGCTGTAAATTAGCAAAAACAAGAAGAAATTCTTTTAAACCCATAGGAAGAATTAGATCTGATAAACCATTGGAACTAATCCATATGGATGTTTGCGGACCTATGCCAAAACCATTGTGTGGAGGAGCTAGGTACTTTCTTAGCATAACCGATGATTTTTCACACAAAGTAACAGTTTATCCTATGAAAAGAAAGTCAGATGTTTTTGATAGATTTAAACAATTTCAGCATAGAGAGGAAAGATTTTTAAATACCAAAATTCTAAGCGTCGAGACTGACAATGGTATGGAATTTTGCCATATTGAATTTGAAAAGTTTCTAGAAACACAAGGCATTAAAGCAGAAAGGACAAACCCATACACTCCCGAACAAAATGGAGTTTCAGAGAAGTTCAATCTAACAGCTTTGAATTGAGTTCAGGCAATGTTAAATGACAGTAATTTGAAAGATAACTTTTGGGCAGAAGCTTTACTCTGTTTTGCATATGTTAAAAATCGAATCTGCCACAAATTCAAGAATCTAACGCCGATCGAATTATACAGCAGCAGGAAACCATCAGTTGCCCACCTCAGAGCATTTGGATGTCAAGCTTTTGTAGGCAAGCCTAAACAACTTAGGGGGAAATTTGACATGAGGGCACAAGAGGGCATTATAGTAGGGTATGCTTTCAAAACTCGGGGATATAGGATATGGCTCTTGAATGAAGGGAAGATAGTCGAAATTAACAATGTAAAATTTAATGAAGAGTGCAATGCAGAGGAAGGCGATCTGGGACCCAATGTAAATGAGAAGCCTAAACTAGTAGAAAAATTCACTTTTTCATCTCATAAGCCTACATATCTAGACTCATCTGCCGAGGAGTGTATGGAGAGGGAAAAAGACAATTCATCAGAGGAAGATCATTGCAGAAAGCAGTGAGGAAACGGGGTCCTCTTGTGATAATCGTCCAATTCCTGATCCAGATACTACTTGGATCAGAAAAGTTATTCCAAGAATGGCAGGATCTAGAAAGGATATATATTACTTTTACAAAGGAAAGGGACCGAGGTTAAGGTCATTAAAAGAAGTAAAAACTTTATGTGAGAAAAATAAAATAAAATTGAATGAAAAGTTTTTCAACTTCAAGGGGGATCAAGGAATCAGCCAGAAACAAACATTGTAAAGATCCAGATCCCTAGGAACTACAAGGAAGTGGCTAATTCACCCCAATCCAAAGAATGGAATATAGCCATGGCAGATGAATTAGGTGTCATGAAGGAAAGAGGTGTCTGGGACTTAGTGCCTGCACATGTTTCCGACAAAGTAATCGGTTGCCGTTGAGTATATACAGTCAAAAGAGATAAAAGGGGTGAAATTAGCAGGTATAAGGCTAGACTTGTAGCACAGGGATTTAACCAGGAAAAGGGACAAACTAATGAAGAGGAGCTTAGCCCGGTGATTAACTTTACAATTGCGAGAATGTTTTTTACTATTTTTGTATGTTTATTAGGGTGGTTCCATATACAACTTGATATCAAATGTGCATATTTATATGCCAATCTCAGTGAAAAAATGTTCATGAGTCAACCCCTAGGATTTTTTGACAAAAACAAAAGTAAATATGTATGTCAGTTAAATAAAGCAATCTATGGTCTGCACCAAAGCGGCAGAGAATGGTATCTTGAGTTAGACCAGGTTTTCAGAAAACTTAATTTCAGAAAGTTTAAATGGTGCAATTGTGCATATAATTTCAACAATAAAGCTTTATTAATTGTTTATGCAGATGACATAATATTATTTGTCAAAAATCAAACTGATCTGAATTCTATAACTTCTCTTCTAAAATCTAAATTTGATATTAAAATGTTAGGTAAGACAAAAATGTTACTAGGAATTGAATTTGAGGAAAAACATGATAAACATTTCATACATCAAAATCAATACATTACTAAAATGTGTGATAAATTCTCAAAATTTAAATATCCTGTTTCAAGTTTACTCATAGCAAAGGGCGTAGTTTTAAGCAAAACAGATTGCTCGGCAAATCATTCTGAAATTGAATAGATGAAAAATATACCTTACAGGAACTTATTAGGTTGTTTATAATTTCTTGGGAGCAGAACTAGACCCGATATAAGTTATACCGCAAATATCTTGACCCAATTTCAGAAAAACCCAGGGATTAAGCACTGGGATGTTCTACTTAAACTTCTAGGGTATGTAGATAAAACAAGGGATTTTAAATTAAACTTATCTAATATTCAATCTGTAAATTTAAATTGTTATACTGATTCTGACTTTGCAGCTACTACTAGAGATGGTAGAGTATCAATGGGAGGCATGATATTTTTTGTAGATAAGGTACCTATTTCATGGAGGACCTTCAAGCATAAATGTGTGAATTTATCTACAATGGAAGCTGAATATATCTCATTGACAGAATCTGCAAAGGAAATGGTGTGGGTACAAAACATATTACTGAAATGTAATAAGCTTGGTGCTCAGTTAGGAAGCAGTATGATATTATGTGACAGGCAAGCAGCCATAAACTTTTCCAATTCACCCATTGAGAATCATAGAACAAAACACATTGATGTAAAATATAATTTTTTGAGAAATCTAGTTGAAAAGAAACTTTTTGAGATTAAATTTGTAAACAGCAAAAATAACAAAGCTGATGGCTTTACAAAACTAATTACCAAAGAAGCAATTTTTAAATTCTGTGAAATCTTTAAAACTTCTTAAAAATGTTTGAATTATAATTTGAAATCAAATTTTTTCTAAATTGTATAGTTGTATTTTCAAATTAACTTCAACACTTTCTTTCAAAACCCACATTGTGTAATTTAGTTACCAATGTGTTTATACTGTGTGGCAAAGATTTTTAAGGTTTTTGATATATACTAAAAATAACATAAATTTTTTCAATCCCTCATGTAGTAGTTTAGATACTAATGAGTTTAAACTGTGTGGTGAAGGTTTAAAATTTTTCAATGTGATATACAAACTTTTTTACATTCCCTCAACATGTAGTTTATGTACTGTTGAGTTTATACTGCATGGCGATGGTTTAAGAGTGTTTGAATTTAAAATTGTTGTATCTCCTGTGCTCCACAGATATTTTAACTTCGTGTTCTCATGTAAATTGTATCATGATATGTTTCTACTTTTTAAAACATTGTCTTGAAATGTAATTATACACTAAATTTTATACATGATATTTTGAAACTCTATAAAGCAGTATGTATTTAACATAAATTTGAAACTTGATTATAACTTGTAATTTTGTGATTAAGCAACTCAATATGCAGGAGGGGGCCGATTGTTAGAAAACTTCACTGTTAACAAACAACACGTACATCAGTTAAAGTACGGTCAAAATTCAAAAGTTATTGTGCACTGATTGGCTAATCACTTTAGGATAGCTTGTCACTAAGTTTTAACCCCATGTTCCATATTCCTGCAAATTGAGACATCAACATCCGGAATATGCTAATTTCCACTTCAACCGATAAGAGATTAGCATACTCCGGAAAAACAATTTCTACTTCAAAAACATTAACTTCTACTTCGATGATGCAGCACTATTTAAACTTGTGGATGTGTCAGTTGAGTACAGCATTCATTCATGATGCATCTTCTCTTATTGAATGATCATATTGTCTGATCTTCGTTGATTTCTGTTGTCTGATATCGTTACTGTTCGTATTTTTCCTATTTCCGGAATGTTCTTATGTTATGAACGATGTTATATAAGTATTCAAACGTGATTGCCAGTAAATTGGCAAAGTATGTGGCCAGTTCTGTTAGGCCTAATTTTCTGTCTGCTGTAAAATTTCAAGACTTTGTTGTTACGACTTTCGCAAATACCGTATCAAAGTAAATGATACACGTAGTGCTTATGTTGTCCTTTTTATTGCTTTCGTGAAAATAAATTTAGTTATTTTTCACGTATGGTCTCTTCAATGACATTACTAGATAAACCACTGCCACTTCTGCTAAATCTTCATGGCGAAGTGCAATATCGAATATTTTAAAGTGATTTTAATTTTTTTAATTTTTGTGCATGCCAACAGATATGAATCAATGTTTGTCAAAAGTTCTAGAAAATGAACACCTACAAAAGATAAAGAACAGCTCATGCAACAGCATTATGATCATGGGCGCAGAAACTGGGGAGGGGGGGGCAACCTGGGGGATGGCCCATCCCAAATTTCTGGAGTTTTTAATTTACGTTTTTACTTACAAAACAATAAAAAATGCTAAATTTTGAATATGTCAAATAAAACGCTTGCTAAATGACCTTGCGGATGTAGCAACTCAGATCATACGATCATTTAGGGGCAACTTGAAAGCATGGAAAGAAAGAGAAAACACCCATTAGAACCAATTCCAGCCCAGTAGCTATAAGAAATTAATAACACAACAAACTTGCTTATAACCTTATTACAAAGCCTTCTTTACCATCAATGCCTCAAAAGACACCCACTGTCTTTACCACTTTTTTAGCCTATTGCTTATTTCTGGTTCTTTTCATCAATATGTGCCTATAACCTTCTATGTATAGTAAAAGGTATATGTCTCAGGTCTCAGTCGACAATTTAACAAAATGGTGTGACAAACACATCGAGGAAAAATTAGATAATCTCTTCTGGATAGTGTACATCCTAGGGAGACATTTACTCCCATGAAAATCTTTCCCAGCCAGTAACTTTGAAGGGATTATCTTCTTGGAATCTTGTTAAGAAATCAGTGATGTGGACACTGTTAACAAACTAATCTGGATATCCTAGAATGGGAATTATTTACTGGACATCAAATGGATGATAACCATGCTTTAATTTGGCGCTTTTTCCTTGGTGAATCCAGCTTTACAATAGTTGACCACCTGTGAATTAATGATCTTATTATTTACAGTTCTATTTCACATCTGGACCCACCTTTAGTATCTAACTTGGAATTTAGGCTGATAGTTCAGTGACTTCCGACTGAAGTGCATAAAGTTCTCATTGCTAATAAGAGACAGAATCTACATTTGACTATATCTTAAGGATAGGATATCCGTCCATCTCCATGTATAACTAATGCATGGCATCAAGAACCAAGCAATAGACATATTTTTTATAAAAGTAGATGCTGATGGAAATGAAGAAACAAAATGTTCCTCGATAGAAATAGTAAATACAAAGATAAGTTTTTTGTCATTACATTCTTTTTTAGACTTCATTCATTTCAGTAAAAGAAAAGTTTAGTGTGAGCAGGTCCAGTAGATCCATTGTAGTGTAGAAAATACAACATGAAATTGAATCAAAATCAAAGCAAGAGTCATTAAGATAGACAAAAACAAATATTTTAAAAAGTTTTCTCCTCTGTCTTCCACCATCTCCCTTCTTGCATGGGTGCAAAAGTCGCAAAGCAACAAATGTGTATCTATGCTGGTATGAGCATGTCGAGTGAGTCCATTGGATACAAATTAAATCGCAATTTCAACATTCATAGCACAATTAGACCAATTGCAGTACCTTCCGTAAACAATATAGTATTTATATTTCAATACTCTTCTGAACTGACAGATGAATATAATATGCAAAATTTTTACTAAAGTCTGAATCCAGCGCTGCTCATTACCTCATGCGCCAACTAAAGCTACTATAATATAGGAGATTTATGCCAATGATAACGAAAGTTACCAAGATATCTTCAGTATAAGAGCTGAGTAACAAAATGATTTTTAATTGTTTAAATGATATAAATATTACTTCTTCATTTGAAATGGCAACAATGACTATAACAAGGAAATGTTAGATTTTGAAGATAAATGGTGAAAAAAATAAAATTTAATAAAAAAATAACTACAAAATTAACTTCAAAAATTCGTATGAAATTTTTAACATTTATACACACGGGCCCTTTGAAATATATTTAGCTGTAGTTTGACAAAAAATGGTGATCCTATCACAAAAATTGTATTAAATGAGCATATATTATCTTATCTATTAGGGTATCTATTAGATGGGCATCTATTTAGCGCCTTTGAAGATGTTTTTTCATTGTTCTGGAAATAAAAATTTTGTTACAAAAAACTATAATTTTTTTTTTTAATTTTTGACACTTGAACAGCAAAACAAACTTTTAGCTTCAGTTTACAGAAAAAAAAAAAACTGAAATCACAGTGCTAAAATTGAGGTGTGGGTTAGATTTTTAAAATGGGTCTTCTTATCACCCTTTTCCGGAGAATTTTAAAATTTATCTGCTTTTTAAAAATGTGTAGGATAAATGCCTTTTTTAAATTCTGACTCCTCAGTTCTCTGTGAAACACCTTTAAAAAAAAAAATCAAGATCATAGACTGAAAATTGAGGAAAAAGATAAATTTTCAGGGTAAAGGTTGATTCCCCCTTTCCCTTCCTTTTAGAGCTTTACCAAAATATTTAAAAATCTATTGAACATTTCAAATTTTCAAAAGTTTTCGTAAATTTCTCAGATCGAATACTATATTTTAAAAACACTGCAAGGTGCTAGGCCAATTATTAGCATTGAAAAAAGGGGGACATACATATATATGTGCATTTCACATGATACGTTAATAGTAAAATTCTCTTTCCTAGTCCCACAGAAAGGTGCAACAGAATATTCTTAATCTAATATATTGTTTTCTATTCCCATTTATTATCTATTGCAACAGTTATTTTCCATTGCAACAAAACTGTGATACGTATTTATGATTAGAACTAGATGTTAGTCCTAGTGGTTTTCAGCTGCAATTTTTATAATGTAAATTAATGTTTTACTTAGGTTGTGCATACTTATCATGGTATATATTCATACATATCATTCTATGCAAAATTGGAGTTATATAGGTTTTGGGTTCAAGAGGAACTTCTGCAAAACTCCTCCCCATTACAATATGTTACTTGTCATATAAAGAGTGCAATAAAAATTCTGAGGAGTGGGAGGTCTAGAACCTGTTACCCCCTTGAATACTGCACTGACTGTGTTCTCCCCAACATTTGTACTGTTTCGACCAAGCTGTAAGTATGTAGTGAACGGAGGCATAGTGCGTAGTTACAGAGTAAATCTTGTTGTATATGTGTGCATGTAGAATAAAGATGGTCTACTGAACAATGGCTTCTGTTCCTTATTATTTAACTTAAGTAAGAAGTGAGACACAAACATGGTCCATCGGAGTCGGAGTAAAAATTCAAGAATTGAATTGCTTGAAGGATTTCGGTAACGAAATTGGAATTAGAAGGCTTCAGAAGCCGCAAAGCTTAAGGTCAGTATAGTTAAAACTATGTCCGTTAAATTTATAGTGAATTTGTGATACACGTATTTTGAATTTAACCAAGTTGAACTAACTATGTCTGAATTAATAACAATACAACATGAAATCTATGACTCTATGGCAATATTCATTAGAAATTATAAGAGGGATTCAAAAGACAGAAAAACTGAATTGTAACTTAATTTAAGGCTGACCAACTTTTCTGAATACTGGATTGAGTTCAAAACGACGCACCGTAAAATAATTTTATCCAAAGAAATTGGAAATGATGATCCTTATTTTACGGACGATTATTACTCAATGGTAGAAGATTTCTTTATCAACCATAAATCAGAAATCCAAAAATTTCTTGTTTCCAAGTTTAGCTTTGCTTCAAACAGTGAAACAATGCAGGATATGCGAACTCCAAGTTCAAATTTCAATAATGATGTAAGGTTACCAAGAGTTGAATTGTCTACATTTTCTGGTAAATATGAAGATTAGACTTCATTCCATGATATGTTTGTATCCATAATTCATAGTAATGAATCGATATCTAAGGTGCAAAAACTCCACTATTTGAAAATCCACTCAGTTGGAGAAGCAGAAAAATTACTTAAGCATTTTGCAATTACCGAAGATAACTATGAAATAGCATGGAAATCATTAATTGAATGGTATGAAAACAAAAGAGTATTAGTCAATTCGCAATTGAAAGCACTTTTTGCCCAACCAAAGATAAGTAGGGAGTGTTCATTGTATTAAAAGTTCATTGTATACCACTCAAAAATGTCTGTCAATGTTAAAAAATTTGGGAGTTCCAGTAGAACAGTGGGATGATATTGTGGTTTATATAACGACACAGAAACTTAGTATAGAATTGCTTCAGTTATGGGAACAAAGTTTAAGCTCAAAAACAGATTTACCCGAATTTGAAGAATTGAAATCATTTCTTGAATCCTGTTTCAGAACACTTGAAGCTATTTCGAATTATAATCAAGCTACTTCAAAGAAAGTAAGCGCTCAGGGAAAAGAAATTTTGGGAGCTAAGGAAAGCCAAACAAGAATGTATCTCGTAACTAACAAAGTGATCTGTATAATATGCTCGGGAAAACATGCTTTTGGACAATGTGAAATGTTTACAAAAATGAACAATCTGAAAAAGTTAGAAACAGTAAGGCATAAAGGTTTAAGCTTTAATTGCTTATCTCCGAAGCACGTTGATCGTCACTGCCTTAGCAAAATAAATTACTGATTTTGTGATCAACGACATCACAGTATTTTGCATAGAGCAATTGTTAATAATAATCAATATAATGGTGTTGATGGTGATAATGGTGATAATGGTGTTGGAAACTTAGTTCTGTTTTTATTGCGATTCTCGTTTCACCTGAACGTGTTTTCATTTTTAGAATGGTTTTTCAGTTCTCATGAACGGGGGAAACAGAACGGGCTTATCATGCAAATCACCTTCTCACTGCGCACGCATCCTGTTTTGCATATATAGAGGGCGCTGCCATCAACGGTTGTGTTCCGGAGCATACCCATCGCTGAGTATATATATGAGACACATTTTTAGTACTGTATCTCGGTTCTAGGTAATCGGTCGTATCTCGGATCAATGGGATTGATCGGTTAGATCAATCGGATCAGAGCTGTTGAATCCGAATTACTTAGTTTAGAATAGGATGTCAAGTACGGACATCGTTTGTTGCTGACCATGCTGAAAAATGTACGTTCGAGTCTTTTTGACTGTTAAGTTCAAAAGAGCAGTAATTTTGTATTTGTTGGTGCTCTGTTAATAGAGGCCATGTTTTATTTGCATTGTAGACTCGGTGAAGCGTGAAAGTAAACTCACCAGAACGTGGGACCTGGATATGGTGGCTTTTGAAAAGTGTACGATATTTTGGTAAGATGCTTCTTTTACTTACCTATGCTGTGTCAAAGTTATCCAGTACTAAAGGTGTGTCTAGTCATGAACTTATACTGAAAACCTTTTGCCATGAGCTTGAGAGCTCATATTTGTAAATATTGTTTCGTCTTTACTATCTGGTTGCTGAAGTCTTATGTAACTTGTATAACGTAATGGATTCACGATAAATTAAAGTGATTTTGTCTTAAATTTGACTTATTTCTCTACTGGACTTTCATTCATCTTCACCAGTTTATTTCACTGCCAAACTCTGATTTATTAGCACGGGTATTATATCAAAGTAAAATTTTTATATGTATGTGTGATAAATCCATCCGTTCGCCATCATTTTGTAACGTATGCCGTCGCTGGATACCATATTGTAATGAATTTACCATTCTCTGCTGCTGGATACTATGCCTCTGCATGGTTGTTGACTCAGTAGCGTTATTCCGGTCCGCGCACATAAAGTGAAATGTGCCGACCTAAATACCAGTAACCGTTCCCTTCTGAATTCGTGAGTTCAAATCAGTGATAAGATCATGAAAATAATGACTTTCTCCAAGTCTAGATAAAACAGGCATCGTTGATAAAGAAAATAAGCTTTTATTATAGCATGACGAGGAATATCAACAAGTTACAGAATAACATTCTGGTGAGGGCGAGAACCTGTGCATCAGGAGCACCCAAACGTGCGACCTGTCTCTATGAAAATTGTCTCACCTCTCTCGAAAAGCGTCCCTTTCGTGTATATATTCTGGTCCAAAATCTGAGGACCACCCTGACAAAGCTCTGGAATGTCTTTTTCCAAGCTCTGCATCTCATAGACCACCTAACGTTCCCCTCTGGGATTAGTTCTCCCTTCTCTGATGACGGCTCAAATTTGGTGCATTTCTCCGAAATCAGACTGTGATGACAGAGTTTTATAGCCTTGTTTTCCAAAAACTGCAATGCAGGCAGTCTTAAGGTGTATGAACTCTGAAACTGTTCTGAAAATGGCTGAAAATAGGCTTGAAAAAGTGACGGGTTCGTCACATGCCCCACCCAGAGAAAAACTAGGGTTAAATACCCAGCTTTTTCCAAAAATACAATTCACTTGCAATAACACTACAACATTACACTCCTTGAGGATCGTCCGAACACAGGTCCATTGACCCTTATTACCCCACACCACTATCTGGTAATGAGCAACCGCCCGTAACCCACATCACTCCTGCTATGCCGCATCTATTGTCAGAATGCACTCAAAGATTATGCATTTCCAGTTCTTATAGTGCACACCTAAAAGTTAGAGTGTCAGAGTCTGCATACACAATAAAATTTTCTTAAGTCCAGAGTTTCTGGCATTCTTTCACGGGTTTTTCACTTCTAAATAACTGGTTGCAACACCTGGTTTCTGGGTATCTGCCTGCTATACAGTGACTATTTACTTTGGCTGCCACCCAGGATCTCATATTATATACTTCCATTGCAACATTAAAACTCTCCCCGAAATCCCAGCCAAATAGTATAATATCACAAGCAAAACAAAAAAACAACTACCATAAACACTAATAGATAATCTAATATTACACTACCCGATACACATAACTTTACATAAATTAACTATAAAAAAAAATCTTCTATCAATTTATACTATATAAATCATACACTTATTCATCCTATCAGTATCTATCTATAATCTCATCAGTGAGTTTACCTAATCTATCTTCCTAAATAATTCCCAGTTCCTTTAGAACCGTCTACACTGTAATCTCTCCCTACACTCCGGTAAGAAAAAAAAAACCGTACACTAATATATAACCACTCCGGTAGAATTTGTACACTACTATATAAAAGTTTCTAATAAAAGAAAATCCCATAAACCAAAAATCAGTACACTAATATGAAATAAACTCATGCAACATTTGTACACTACTACACATAACCACTCCGGTAAACATTAAACACCGATACATAAAATCGGAACTAACTCTCCCTCCGTTCCGCTTTCACGTAAAACTCCTGCGATATCGAAACTAACGTCTCTTCTCTTCGCTCCCCCGCCCCCTGCATCAGTCAGCTGGGAGGTTGAGGTTCCGAGCCCGGAGAAATATGCTCTGACCCACTTTCAAAACACATCTCCCCCTCCCCCCCTTTCTGGGTTCTGCCTTCTCCTATCCCATACCTCTCTTCCACCGTGTTGAAGAATTATAGTATCTCTCCACCCCTTCTTTCCTGCCATCGCCAGGGGTTCGCGTCTTTCTGCCGGGATACTCTCGAATCGCAGCTCTTTCGTGGAATCTCAGAACTTTCCGTTTCGAAACCAAAAGTCCTCGCTCCTTCATTTCAGCTTTCGCGTTTTCACTCCCTAGGTCCCTAATCTCGTTGGGATATTTCTTCCTCTCGCCATCTGGTACATCTACCTGTCCGTTATTCACCTCTCGACTATCGGGGTTGCCCCCCCCGGTCTCTGCTTGTAGCAGGAGAATTTCCAGTGGCCTGACTTTCGCTTGTCGTCTCCTTTCTGCCCTGGTAACTTTCACTTTCGGGACGACTAATTGGCCTTCCCTCTCTCCTAACATATTTTCGGTGTAAACTACATATCCTCCGCATACCTTGGCTCGTTCCTCTAATTCTGCACACCTTATTTGTTCCTTCGCAGACATCTGCGATTGCGGGAACTCAGCTTCCTTTAGTTTTTCGCTTTTTGCGGCTTCTCCCCCTGCTTCTACTTCAAAATTCGAAACTGACCCTCTCTGGGGTTCATAAACTGTTTCGCTTTCATTTGCGCCCTCCGGAATCGGTTCGTGCCTACCTGGGTCTATGGCGTTCGCCTTCCCAGCTCTAGAATTTTTCTCTAATTCCTTCTTTACCTGTGGCGGTAACAATACTTCCTCTACCATATCCTTCACGACCGTGCATAAAACTTCCCTTTGGGGCGCATTATCGCTCTCCCCCCTGACCATTCCTAAAGGGATATTTATCAGTGGACATTCTACGGCTGGCCCGAATACTCCTTGTAAACGTATAGCCGCCTCCGTCCGTGATTCGCCTGGTGCTACGTCGCTCCTTACGACCGTAATTTCCGCGCCCGAATCCACTAGAGCCCACGCCAACTTACCGTCGACGCTCACCGGCACCCTCTCTAATTTGCATAGCGGTTCCCTCTCCGTAGCTTCCGGATACTCCGCCCTAACTGCATCCACCCTGGCTACGACTCTGTGGTCAGTAACTCGTGGAGCCTCCCTTTGGTCAGCCGCGCGTCTGTCTTCCCATCTCCGGCTAGTGTCCTTTGGACCATTCGGCCTTCCCTGCCTCCTTTGAGGACAGTCCCATTTAAAATGGTTCTTCGACCCACATAAAAAACATTGGCCCTTCTTTCCCCCATTTACGGGTCCCCCAATATTTGTCCGGGCTCTTTCACCCTCGGATCGGAATTTACCCCGTGCCTCTTTCTCATTTTCACTAGCCTTGCCATTTCCTGGACCCGCCGCCGCATATGATTTTCCCCTGGCCGCGAAGTACATATCGCACTCCTTGGCCAGTTCCCTGGGCTTAAACCACCCATCACCTTGCCGTATACCTATATCGGCATAGGTCTCGACGTCCAGTCCCTGGGTAATTTTGTCTGCTACCACTAATTGGTTTACGGTCTCAAAATCCATTGCCCCCTTTAATTTGCAATAATAGTCCCACATGGACGTCGCCCGAGTCGCGAACTGAACGAAATTTTCGTCCGCCCGACGGCTCGCTTTCCGGAATTTTTCTAAACATACCTGAGGCGAAGGTTGAAAATTTTCTAATACAACTCCTTTTACTACCTCATAATTTCCGTATTCTTCTTCTGAAACCTGAGTCAGCAAATTCGCCGCTCTGTCCCCCAGTAAATTTAACAAAATTGTCGCCCTGAATTCAAGCGGTACACTCTCAGAAGCGAATGCCCTCTCTAGACTTGAGAAAAAATATGCCCACTGGTCAGACTGTGTGGGTACTTTGACTGTTAGCAGTCTTATTATTCTGACCGTCTCCTCCACCGTTCGAAACCTCATCTGCGCCCCTGCCTCTACGCTTACGATCGGACTCTCTGTGCTATTGCGACTTTCCGCCCGAATTTTCTCTAACTCCAATCTTTCTTGGGATTCTAAGTTTAATTTAAATTGTTCCTGTTCTGATTTTGCTTTAGCCTCCAGTTGTTCTCTCTCAAAATTTAATTGTTCCCGTTCTGATTTTGCTTTAGCCTCCAGTTGCTCTCTTTCCACTCTTTCCGATATAATAGCTGTTAACATCCCTTCAACGACATCTTCCTCATAATCTGGGCTTCCCAAAATTAATTTCCTTAACTCCGTAATTTTTAAATTTAGCGGTACCGACTCTACCAGCTCCATTGCTAACATAGCCAGATCTGCTTTTCGCGCTCTCGCCAAAAATGCCATTTCAATTGGAAATGAAAATTATAACTATATATAAAAGTAATGTATTAACACTATCTAAACCTAACTCCTCTCTATCTCAATACTGTATTTCCAGTATTGGAATTATTATTAAAACTCTATACTTTAAATATACATGAAAACAATACATTAAATATCTTTAAAATTCACACTAAGCATTACTATCCCTATTTTGAGCTTTGATTAAAATTTTGCCTAGCCCTCTCTGAATTACCAAAGGATCCTGAGCAACATAAACCAAAAGTAAAAAATCGTCACTCACCCCTTCGCTGCTGTCACCCTCCGTTGTTGATATCAGTTTTCGTTGGTGTTTCTCGTTGCGGAATACTGGAGCGGAATTCTGTGTTGGGACTCTCGTTTTCGGCGGGCGCTTCGATCCTCTGCTGTCCTTCGGTCTTTGACCTCCGACGTTGCTCGAGTGTTGGGTTGCGGATCTGGTGGAACTCTAGGGCTTAAAAGAACTTTCTTCGGTTGCGGGTGGGAAAATCATTCAGTCCTTCCTTCTCTGCGGATTCTACGTGCGGTCATCGACCTCTCTGGTGTTGCTCCGTAGCTCTACTTCAAAGGCGCTTCATTCGTTTCAGACTCCGATGGTATTTGACAGTCCAATTATCATGATCTTTCACCTGCTGCCACCATTTTGTAACAAATCCATCCGTTCGCCATCATTTTGTAACGTATGCCGTCGCTGGATACCATTTTGTAATGAATTTACCATTCTCTGCTGCTGGATACTATGCCTCTGCATGGTTGTTGACTCAGTAGCGTTATTCCGGTCCGCGCACATAAAGTGAAATGTGCCGACCTAAATACCAGTAACCGTTCCCTTCTGAATTCGTGAGTTTGAATCAGTGATAAGATCATGAAAATAATGACTTTCTCCAAGTCTAGATAAAACAGGCATCGTTGATAAAGAAAATAAGCTTTTATTATAGCATGACGAGGAATATCAACAAGTTACAGAATAACATTCTGGTGAGGGTAAGAACCTGTGCATCAGGAGCACCCAAACGTGCGACCTGTCTCTATGAAAATTGTCTCGCCTCTCTCGAAAAGCGTCCCTTTCGTGTATATATTCTGGTCCAAAATCTGAGGACCACCCTGACAAAGCTCTGGAATGTCTTTTTCCAAGCTCTGCATCTCAGAGACCACCTAACGTTCCCCTCTGGGATTAGTTCTCCCTTCTCTGATGACGGCTCAAATTGGGTGCATTTCTCCGAAATCAGACTGTGATGACAGAGTTTTATAGCCTTGTTTTCCAAAAACTGCAATGCAGGCGGTCCTAAGGTGTATGAACTCTGAAACTGTTCTGAAAATGGCTGAAAATAGGCTTGAAAAAGTGACGGGTTCGTCACAGTATGGATCATCGATGGGAAATAACTTCATCCCACAAGCATCCAAGAAATGGGGTCAAATCCTGGCATCAGAGAAAACCAGAGTCGGGTTAAAAGGAAACGTCAAGAACTGAAAATTCTAATGAAGCTAATACTCAGATTTGCACTAATTTTTTTCATGACATTCCAAAATTCAGTGAAATTTTATTAGCTACTGCACTTATTTGAATCACATCACCATCGAGAGCGGAAATAACAGTGATGGCATTATTAGATCAAAGATCACAATCAACCTTCAAAACAAAATCAGCTGCACAAAAACTTAGACTTAAGAAAGAACCGGTCGTTGCTCATATTCTTGGAATGGGAAAATCTAACGTAGGAATATCTAGCAGTCAAGTTAGATTTAGCATAAAATCTCGATTTAAGCAAGAATTATTGACGACTACTAATGCTTTAGTGCTCAGAAATCTCACAGACTATGCACCATCATCATGTTCAATATCGGATTCTTGGGAACATTTAAGAAACATAAATTTTGCTGATCCAAACTTTGGCAAAGCAGGAAAAATCGATATCATACTTGGTGCTGGTGTATATTCACAAATCTTATTGGATGGTATCATAAAAGGACCAAAAGGTACTCAGATTGCTCAAAATACTTCATTAGGTTGGATTTTAAAGGGATTTATTTTGAACAATTGTCAGGATAGCTATTCCAAACAACAAACAATCAAAATTCTGAATCTTCACAGCATGTCAGAAATACACGATCAGCTGTGAAAATGCTGGGAAATTAAAGAAACTTTACTAACTCAAACACTAACTGATGAAGAACAAATGAGTGAAGATATCTTCAAGAGAACACACAGAAGGGAAAAAGGGACGTTATATAGTTAATTTGCCATTTAAAGACTTCTACGACACTCTGTGAATCAAGAGATATACCAATATCGCGATTTGAGCAGAACAAAAGAAAACTCGCAGGAAATCTTAAAGTTAGTGCGGAATATTCAAAATGTATAAATGAATATATCAAACTAAATCACATGGAAGAAATCAAAACCACCCCAAAGGATCTCAAAATTCACAGAAATGGTTACAAACCGAATTATCTTCCTCATCACGCAGTGATCAAAGAAAGTGGTTTATCTACGAAACTTTGTGTAGTATTTGAAGCCTCTCAAAAAACTTCGACAGGTGTATCATTAAATGATAAATTAAATATTAGTAGGACCGAATCTTCAAGAGGATATGACAGCTTCAGCTATATTGCATAGATGGAGATTTTATCGGATCGTATATACAGCTGATATAGAAAAAATGTACAGACAAATCAGTGTTGTAGATAAACATAGACTATCAAAGAATAGTTTGGAGGAATTCTATGTCAGAAGCAATAAAAGATTGCTGATTGCTAAAAGTAATGTTTGGATTGGATTGCTCAGCTTATCTTGCTATAAAAACCTTGAAACAATTAGCTCACAATGAGAAATGAAGTTTTCCATTAGAAGCAGAATCTACAATGAACGATTTCTATGTAGATAATCTTATGTCCAGAGCGTATGATATTTCTGAAGCATTGGAAAAACAAAAGCAAACAATTAATCTTTTAAAATTAGGAGGACTCCCTCTAAGAAAATGAGCATCTAACAAAGAATTGTTTGAATCATTACCAGAAAAATTTCGAGAAATATCAAAGCTGAAAACTATAGAAGCAGATGAGAGTATCAAAACTCTTGGTTTATATTGGCATCCAATAACAGATGAATTCAGTTACAAATTAAGTTCTATGGCAATGGGACAATCTGCCATTATGAAAAGAATCATTTTATCGAACACAAGTAAACTATTCAATCCATTAGGATGGATAGCACCAGTTTTAATTACAGTTAAAATTATGCTTCAGTCATTATGGATGATTGGATTGAATTGGGACAAAGAACCACTAGTAGAAATTCGACAACAGTGGATTAACTGGATAAGTCAGTTACCAAATATGGAAAATATTAAAATTCTACCCTAGATAAACTATAGTTATTCAGAAAACCAGCCTATCGAAATGTACATATTTTGTGATTCCTCGAATACTGCATATGCTTCTGTTGTCTATCTTCGGATAATTTCTGAAAGAACAATTTCTACACACATTGTTGCAGCAAAGACTAACATTGCACCAGTGAAAACTGTATCTTTACCAAGATTAGAGCTTTGTGGAGCACTGTTAGGGGCAAGATTAGCTTATCAAATCTCATTAGCCATACATGCAAAAATTGAAACTACGTACTCTTGGACTGATTCAAAGATCATTTTAGCCTGCTTAAGAGGACATCCTATTCAATGGAAAACCTTCATAGCAAATCGTGTGTCGTTGAAATTCACGATAAACTTAAAAACTGCAATTGGATGCATGTGCCATCAAAAGAAAATTCTGCCGATTGTGCAACTCGTGGGCTTACATCAGAAGAACTGATCAAACACAAATTATGGTGGAAAGGACCTAAATGGCTTACAATGCCTCAAGACTGTTGGCCTAAATCCATTGATATTCCACCTACAACAGTAGAAAAAAGAAAGGTTGTCACATAAACAACATTAAGTGTAAGTACAGATTTTGATTTGATTTCAAAATACTCCAATTTTTATAAACTAGTAAGAATAACTGGGTATTGCTATAGATTTATATCTAACTGTAAGATCTCAAAATCTAAACATAACTTATCTTATCGAACAAGAACTGAAGAAAGCTTCAAAGAAACTTGTAAAATTAACACAAGCATCTTCCTTTACTTCTGAGATAGAACGACTACAGAACAAAAAGGAACTTTCGCATAAAAGTTGACTTCTAAATCTCAATCCCTTCCTAGATGGTAAAGGTATATTAAGGGTAGGAGGCTATTAAAAACATGCCAAATTACCATTTGAAGAAATTCATCCTGCGATTTTACCAAGAAAAAATCATTTAGTTACCCTTATAATCCAAAAAATTCATCTAGATACATTGCATGGAGGAACACAGTTAGTATAAGTGTTTTTAAGAAAAAGATATTGGATATTAGCCGCTAACCGCCTGATCGACTATCCCCTGCTAAATGGCTTCTAGGCAGAGCAGTTGATATGCACGCAGGTAAAGACAATTTAGTAAGAGTTGTCACGCTACGCCAGTGGTGGCTCGTACCCAGAGGTTGCAAGGCATGCGACTTCCTCATAAAAAAAAAGCCCCTACATTATTAATTTTATTTATATAAATATATTAAAATTTTTTGTAAAAAAATGTTGTATATTTTGCAAATTTTTTCAAAATGTCCTTCCACAAAACTGCAGTGCTGCCATCGTGTAACACATTCAGCAACTAAAATCGATAATGTAGTTGCTGAATGCATTATAAGATGGCAGCACTACAAGAATCTTCTATACTGAGGTTTCGTCGTAGAACCGCGAATTCAGAGCGACCCAGATAGAACGAAGATACATAATTTCAAATACTATTGCGAGTTTGAATGAATGAATATGAACATTGACAATTTTCAAAGCATTGTGTGCCATGTATCGTTGAGCGGCGTCGCCAGAAAATAAGTCAGTTTATCATCGATCTTCTAGAATTGGCATTATTTCGCTATTATGGCTGCACTTAAGAATATGAATTTTGATGGATTCTGTTGTTTTCCTATATAGTTTTGGTATTTTTAAATAAATCCTTGTATAAAATGACCGTTTATACAAGAATGACTTGGTTTATTTTAAAAATTATATAAGTAATTCTATTTTAAATTGTTCAATAGTTTATATTTTTAAAATATAAATGTTCATATATAAGTCCAATCAAAAATTTGTTACATTCTCTACATTTATGTATATAAAGGGAAAGTATGGCGGGTTGAATGGTTAAATTTCTTTTTTAAGGATTTAAATATTGAAAACATTCATTCTCAATATTATGTCAGCAAATGCAATCGAAACATAATACTTTGAATACGAAATTTCAATATTTATATGGTCCCTTAAATGTTGCCTGAAACGGGACATTTTTGTGTGCAGAAAAGGGACTTAAGTCATAAAGTTTAATGCTTCATAACTCTGTGAATTTCGGTAGTAAAAGGATGATTTTTTTTTTATTTTGCATGAAATTGTATGAGGATGATTTTCTTAAATATCAGGGTTAGAAAAATCAAAAAATGTCTACATGCCCTTCAGACATGTTGTCCAAATATATAGATACCCAAGATAAAATTTTACATGCCCAACATTTTCCTAATGACATTTTTCATTGTTGATAGCTATGGCACCCATGAAAGTAAATATAAATTAAATATCATATATGTAGCCTATAATTAAATGTCAAAATCAGAAAATTAATTACTTCTAATGAAGTAAATATATCAAAAATGGGAATTGAATACTATTTATGCCAAAATAATTTTTAAAATAACCATTTAGCGATTTATGCTGAATTAGACTAGACAACTTTTGAAGAAGCATATTTATTACTTCCATAAAAAAGCGATCGCGATCTTAATTTACATTACATGCGACTGTAAATCCCCATCATCATGATTGACATTACCATGCACGTGGCCGTAAATTTAAATTGGCTTAGACAGAAGGGAATTTTTTTTTAGGAAAGTATGCAAATTTTGTATGTAGTATGAGGATGTTTCAGATAGAAACTACAGAGATTCTATAGTAATCTGCATCTCTGCTTATCAACACCTGTGCACGTTCACAAATCTCCCAAAGCTACCCGAGGAATCAAGTGCAAATGAATGAGAGAAAGAGAGAGAGAAGAGAATGAGGAGCTGCTTTGGCATTGTGCCAGAGGCTCTGCTCGTTTCTTTTGGTGACATCACTGTCGCCCGTAAACTGTGAAACTTTGTTTTCTCCCCACAGTTATCAACTAACTCACTGCGAAAGCCATTCATAGTCCATCGCTGAATAATTTAGACTTTTCATTTTCATCCTCTTCTCTTACTCGGCTTTAAAAGTTGAACATAAAATATTTGCAGTGGAGTGCTGGTTACTCGAATTCGGCTACCGATTGACCTAATCAGGTTAATGTCAAATAAAGTTTTATTACATGCCCGACTAGGCATGTAATAAAAATTAATACATGCACGGTTGAAATTTTTATATGCCTTGGGCATATCGGGCAATAGATTTTTCGAACCCTGCTAAATATAACTGGTAGAACCAGGGTGTCATATAAAAATTTATATTTCGTATTTCTTTTAGAAATACATTTATTGATTTAAACTGTTTCTAAGATAATAGACTTTAAAATTTAAAACATTTTTACAATTGGAAGTATATCTTTGTGACTAACGGTTGAGGAAATACCCATTGGGCACCGATAGCACTGGACACCCTGTATAATGCAATATGAAGACAAAAATTATGCAACTGGCCAAAGTTACCAATCGAAATTATTTTTACAAAAAGAATATGCAATATATTATTTCTACAATATTCAATACTTACAACAGGGGACTTGAAATTTAAGGTATGAATCAGTTTATTAACAGCTCCTGTGCAACCGTTTCCAGCAAAAACTACAGCATCATGTTCACTAGCATTCACAGCCTTTCTAATAATGTCCCTGAAATTAATAATTAATATTTGTTTGCATCTATTCATAAAAGAAAATATTTCTTGAACAAGTTAACAAAAACCATTATAAATTAATATTAAAAACAGTGAAGGAAAAATAATTTTAATTTGAGAGAATTTATTACACAAGAGACAGATATGGTTGTATTTACTGATGGGCTAATTCCTTTCTTTCAGTACTCTATAATACTGTGGCAAAAATAGGTACCAGTATCAAAGTTATTCATGACAATTTATAATCAAAATGGTAGTAAATAAATTACACCAAATAATAAAATCCATATATCAAAATAAATATGGTTCTATTTTATTCACAATATCATATTAATACTGCTTAAAACAAAACAAATTTTTAATAGTCATTTTGTACGCTTTCAGCATTACAAAAAAAAAAAAAAAAAAATTATGACAACACTCTTATTATCTCCAGTTTGTCATACTCACATTTCATGTGTTCATAGAATAATCTCTATTGATATTCAAGGTTCATACTTCTAAATTCCCCGACCTTTCCTGAGGAATATTTTTCAGGTTTACCGCAAACAATATATAAACAAGAACGATTACTATTTAGCACAATTTTATGATGATAAATATTAAACAAATTATTTGTTGTCACAATAAATAATTTAAGACCTACCTAAATAAATGCAGAAAACATTTAGATCACAACATTTTATACTTTAGAATTAAAATGTTACTTGTTACTTGTTACTTAATATCTTACTCATTGCTTCACAATAAAAGAGAAGATAAAATATTACATTTTCATTAAAAAAAAATAATAATAATTATACATACATAACAACTTTTTTTTTTAGTTCAAGCATTTTTTCATCCCTTTTCTGCCTTTGTATACTTATGTCAGTTGACAATCTCCTTTTTATTCTTTTGTTGTTGCAGAATTTTAATTTGGTCCCTCATTCTCATGAAATCCTTTGGTGTTTTGTCCTTTTTTTGTGGTTAACAATTGCATGTCTTCTCATATTGCTTAAAAAATAAGGTTTTATACATGGGTGACAACCCTGCTTTGTATAAATCATCTTTTACTAGCTCAATACATTCAGCCCACTGAGGATAGTTTTATCAGTCCATTTTAAAATGGACATTGTTTTTCGCTTTTTAACAGGAAATACCATACATATATTGGAAAAGACCATCCCACATGATCACAACTTAAAATATAACATTATGCACACAATCAAAAATTGAAAGCAAATTTGGAAAAAATGTGGTGCCAAAGAATGCATGGTAGAATGTTACAAAGAATGAGTAGGTCGCCATATTGTCAAGTATAAAATATTGGATTGAGATACTGATTTTCACAGCTAATTGGATTTTCATTCATGACATCAAAAGTGGAACATAATTGGAAGGCATAACAAACTGCTCATAGACAAAAATAAACGATCACTATTGTAAGGTTTGTTTTAGTCAGGTATGAGGGCAAGGAATAAAAAATGTGAAATAATATCCAGGTCAACTCTGAAATTTTCCAGGTTTTTGATGAAAATATGTATTTTCCTTGATTTATTTTATTCCCTGACTTTTCCAGGTTCTCCCTGATGCGTAAGCACTTTGTATGTAAAGCCAGTTTATATAATAAAAGTGTGTGTGCTAAATGGTACAAAATATGCTTCTCATTTATATGCTCTTTGTTGGTCCCCAGACATTTCTATTCATTATACGTTTTTGCAGTTATAAGGACCAGGTGTTTCAGATGCACAGTGATGACCTTTGTCGATCAGCAATTCATCAGAAAAAAAATTGCATCTGGAAAAACTCCTTGGATTTCAGCTTTCCATCATTTTTAAAATGGGTTTCTGTTCATAAATAAGATTTTTCTTTTCAATTTTATACAAATTTAGTTATTTTTTATGTATGTTTTCACCAGTATTTTTTTTTTTTTTAAATACTTAAATTTGTATAAAATTTGATTAGAAAAGCAAGCCTTTTATTCATTTTAGAAATGATGGACACCATAGACTTGATGCTAAAAAAAATTGCCACAAATCATGACTATACCAAATTCTGATAAAATGCCTAGAAATGTAAGCTACAAGTAATTGTAAAACTCCCGGAAGTCACCGAAATCATCAAATGGTACTGCTGTCTTTTCACTTATCACCAATTTAGCAAGTACATAGAAAAACTAAAAAAAAAAAAGAAAAATCTCCGACTGTACTGAATTCTGCTTCTGCAAATAAACTCTTTAATGAACAAAGGTAAAATAAAATTTATTACTTTTTGCTTTTAGTCTTCATTAGATTTCAACTTTTCATTATTTGTAATTGGTGTTTTTTTGGGTTTTTTTCAAAAGCAGGACTTTGTTTTTCCAATTTTATTGAAATTTGGTCATTTTTCATATATGCTCACAACAGTAAAAAATTTATAAAAATAGTTAAATCTGCATAAAATTTAATGGTAAGAGATTTTTCATAAATTAAAGATACAAATCAAAATATAAGATGAGATTTACTATTTCAAAAAAGATGAAATGCTGGCACGAGTTGCAAAGAAGCAAAAAGACAACATATTTGCTCCTGTGTCCAACATGAAGGGTACAGAGTAGGAATGGACATGACATAGTAAGCAGACAAACTGATGCAGCTAAACTGTTTGTTCAGCAAACAAACAGTTCATTCTTAGTGGTTGTTCAGGGTGCATATTATTCTACCTGTGCCTGAAGAAGAAAGCTTATAATACCTTCAAAATAATTATCACTTAACTAACATGCCTGCTTTCTCCAAGAAGTTATGCCTTATAAGCACTGTAATTTTATGACCCTGTTTCCAATAAATATATTGCATTTTATTTTCTATGGAAGGTATGTATTTTTTTCTATATTTGATTTCGAAAGTATTTTGTAATATTTAAAAAATATATTACCTTTCCAGCCTTGCAAAATGGATTAAATATAATTATTTTGTTTGGAAATGACACCCTTTAAAGTCATCCTAATTACACACAATTTTATTTTCTCACAGCCACCCTGAGCAGTTTGCCTGAAAAACTAGCAAATTCTATGAGCACTGCTGTATTTTGTGGGACCCCCAAAAGGGATGTCAGTGCACAGAAATCTGAAGACTATCAATCCCCCCCCCTACATGACAACTCCCTATATTTCATCCTCCTTGGTGGGTCCGTGGTTTACACCAAAGTTATATAAAAGACACTTATTTAACTTTGCAAATAAAATTAATTTCTTGCACTTATAATTCTTTACTTTCATATTTTGCTTATTTTACAAAAATTACATCATACTTAAAGTTCCAAAAGCATTATTTGCATAGAACTATTTTGATAAACTATATCTCTTAAAAGCATTTTTTTTTTCAGTAATAAAGTAATTATATGGAATGAAGCAAGAAACAGTTTAAGTATTAAGTGAAAAGTCCGACTGGGATGTCCTGAGCCACTGGATGGAAGGTTACATATGCCTACTCTGATCCATTGTTACCAACACCGAGCAAATACCATATTGCTCCGACCAAGATGGTGAATGATACATCTATTGGACCAACCAGCTTCCCTTAGGTCTGTGATGTGACCTCTCTTTAAATCCGACAATTATTCGTAGTGCCATCGAGTACGTCTCAAAGGCATCTTTGTACAAAATTTGCAGTATCAAAACAAAAAATCCACTGCCAATTGCCCGTGAGTGCACTGATCGTTTTAAATGCTGCATGCTGTGTCTCTCTCATGCACATTAATTTGCATAATTCTTAAAACTGCATTTGCATGCTGAGTTTCGTGGCTGTAGCTCAATTTTTTCTATGGGTGCATATATTTCTTTTGCAACAGAGTGTATACAAATAAAGTGGGAAATAAGTTTTAATGTAAAAATAAGATATTAACCAGATCATTAACCACAGAACTCTTGCTACCCTTCTGTGTTTTGATTCGACTGATACAATGTAAACACTTAAGTGTTTAAGTTGTTTTGATCAATTGATGAAAAACATCATTCACACATATGAGGAACATAAAGGAATTCTTAGTTCCAATAACAATATCTTTTAAATCTTGGTTTTAGAGCAAAAATTCTTGACGAATTTTGTTTTTCAAAATTTTTTACCCCAAACAAGGAATTGAGAAAGTGTGAACCTTGGAAAGAAAATAAAATTATAGTAATTTTTTGGACAGAAAGAAATGAGTAAGCAAGCTTTTTTTTTCCAGGAGGAAAGGTTAAAGATTTTGCTTCTTCCTTTTCTACTTTTGATTCGGCTAGGGAAGCAGATTTTAGAGGAAAACAAACTGCTATTATTTTGATTACATTCACAATTGAAAGCTACTTTTATAGTTTACTTTGGCATTTAACCCTTTCGGGACGGTGGCATTCCGAAATTGCCGTGGCCCAAAGGACGGAGAGCTTTGTTTCCGAACTGTTCCCAGAGGACGGCTAATATTTTGTGCCAAGCCTAACTCTAGAAAAAAATTCACTAAAAATCACCCGTTCAACACAGCATTCTACATTTTTCAGAAATAAAGGAAATACTTATTTCCTATTTGATATATATTTTTCATACAAATTTTCTTTTCCCAAAATATTAAAATTTTAGTGTATTAAAAATGATTACTCACTTTAATTAAAATAGTTATTAGTTAATCAGAAAAAATATTAAAATGATTGTAATGAAATATTTATATAGCTAATAGAAATTATGTACATATATATACAAGAAAATAGCGTAGCTATTTTCATTAATTAATACACCTTTTGCGTATGGTATGTTTCAAAGCAAAAATCCAAGCACAGACCAACATTGCAATCTTTGCATTCATAATAGCTGTCTATGCACTTTCTATTGCCTTTTGTAGTCGACGTAACCAGACAGTAATGAATACTGTCTGGTTCGTTTACCATACGAGTATATTCTTTCACAGAAAGAAAACGTCTCAGCCCAGCCATTCCTTTATCCGAAATAACCTAAGCATTTCACTGCCGCATATTCTTCTAACCAAGTCAAGTGTCAAGATGGAAACTGTGGGATAATATTTTTGGTCACTATGGAACTGGTTTGTTTGAAAATGGCTCAAAATCATTCTAAAACATAAAATAACTCAATAAATTCTTCAAATAAAAAAAGATGCCACCAAGAGTGTAATATAACTCAAGAATAGTCATACACATACTACTATGAAATTTTGTATGTGTATGTGTGAGTGCAATAACTACAAGAACCGATACATGTACTGCTATGAAATTTTGTATAAGGTTGTAACATGATAACCGAAAATTGAATTCACATACTGCATTTCATTCAAGGATCTTATTAATTACGTTTTGGAAAGGTGGAAAATATAGTAATTAAATTGCTTCATTTGGGTTGAATGAATGAATGAAATGAAGGTGGGTGGCTCCAGAAGAGCCCAGCACATCGACCAGAGGTCTATTGTACTACCCCAAAAGAAAAAGATCTCTAAGAAAAGAGACCAGTAGCCGAAGCAAAAATAAGCAGGCACTTGACAGGAATGTCGTTCAGCTCCCACGGTTCAATCACATGTCGACCAATGTGTTCGAATCTGTGAGCAGAGTAAGCCTCACATTCACAGAGAATGTGAGCAGCAGTTTCTTCGCTGTAATTGCAGCCTCTGCAAAGGGAATCTTTAGTGATACCCATAATGTTAAAGTGTCTCTTGAGGGTGCAGTGCCCAGTAAGGAGCCCAGCAGCCCTCCTGATGCCAGTTCTGCTGAGCTTGAAAAGTTCTTTATGACGTGTACTAGGGCAATTGCAGTTTAGTTCATTTGAGTTACTTTTTGTTAAGAGGGATCTAGTAGTAATTATGTCCTGTCATGGAGGATCATATAGTAATTATGTTTTGTTTGCGGTTCGTATGGTAATTAATAATATTGAGAGAGGTGTGTGAGTAGTATGTATCAGAGAATTTTATAAGCACAAGACAAGTGCTAAGTGTGAATGGGAGAAAATACTTTACTTAACTTTATACACTCCATCATAGGATGGTCTTAACATCTAGTAAGACCTTAACCTCCAATGAATGTCTAAAATTCCTTATAATTATGCAAGCAATAATAAATAAAATCCTGTGTGTATAACAAATAAGCAAATTTCAATATTACACAAATTAGAAGAAAAATTACATAAATTAGTGCTTATATTTACTATATTTTGCTGAAAATCTAAAAAGTTTTTGTTACTGATTAAAATAAGCAGGGTTTGAAATTCAAATTTCAAATGGGAGAGATCCTTCCCTCCAACATTTGTAAATGTGAGGGATTATAAATATTTTGTAGGGAGGGAGGTATACATATTTATAACCAGGATTCGATTTAGAGAAAAAAAAATTTCTTAGCTACAACTGCTACACAAAATCTAATGATACACATACGTGCATAGATATATTCATCAGTAACTGAATAGGAACATGGAGTTCGGCTGCCTAGACATGTCAATAAAAAAATTAAGCTATAAAATATAATTTAGCATAATTAAATTTGGAGTGAATTAAAAAATTTAAAAAATGATTAAAATATTGATTGTCGATAAAAAAAATTAAGCTAAAATATAATTTAACATAATTAAATGTGAAATGAATTTAAAAATTTAAAGAATAATTAAAATACTGAACATTTTTTAATATAAAATGAAACATGTAAATTTGAACAGCATATGTTAAGCTATTTTTTGTAAAATACCAGAAAAAGGCAAAAAAATGTCTTCTGCCAAAAGTATGCTGGTCTTCTTATCATGGAAATATAATGTAATCCATAATCAAACCAAAGAAAGGGGGATTTAATGTAAATCTATCATCTTCAGAGAGCAAAAGCTGTTTGGAGACACAGGGTATATCTTTCTCTCTGTAAACAATCATTGGTGTGAATAGCTTAAGCGCTATTGACCTTGTCAATGCAAATAACATAAGACCTACTTTAAAGCCTTGCACTTATAATAAATCCCACCCTTTCTGTAATCAATAAATAAAAATTATAAGAAAGAAATAACATACTTTGCTTCATGACGAAAGAATGTACTTTGAAGAGAAGTTGCAGTTGTAGTTGTATGAGTATTTCCATAAAATGGGAGTACTGTATTCCTAATATAGTCTTCAATGAAATTCAAAGGCTGTCCTGAAGCAGCATAGTCACAATAAATAACTAAAGAAAAAAAGAAGAGTTTTCATTTTAAATCAACCATAGTAGCTAATTTAACCAGTGGTGGCTCATAAGGTGAAGCTAACATTACCAGTTGAATGTTTTTTCTTATAATAAATTATTTATTTTTCAAATTCAAATTTGATTGGAAAAATAAAATTCAAAGTTTTAACAATAGCTAAAACTCTGTTTTTGTTATTTAATTCCTTTATTATAGTTCAAATTACTTATATTTACATTTAACGGTCATATAATGTTAACATCAAGACATCTGAATCCCTATTATAGCTTTCAAAACAATGCATTCGTCAACACTCCTGCTTCCCCTATAACAATATAGCTATAGGATGGCTGCCATGGCGATGACTGCAAGTTAATATGGGAAGTAAAATATATTTTTGACCTGCTTCACATGCAAGACTTCTGTGCTCGGTTTTATATTTGGTTACTTCTCGCCACTTGGGCTGTTTTCAAAGTATTTATTGCAGTGTTCATCCTAGACATTTTTCACTGGGAGGCCCGCCCTGCTGCCCTCAAGAATTAAATATCTCACCATACCTCCCCAGTACTACAATTTTGAGCCCTGACATCGAAAAACGTCACCCTGGACGCCCATTTTCAAATTGACACCTTACCATGCATTCGCAAATTATCAAAACATCGAGAAAGGTGCGAAGTTTTTCCCACACAAATATCACAGCAGTATTTACAAACAAATGGAGAGTGTACCAAACTGAACACTTCCCGTAATGGCCTCCGCCCCTCAGGATGAAATCCTATCCCTCTGAGCTTGACCACTCAAGTAGGGGACACCAAAGAGCGATACACTCCATGTTATAAAAAAGGGTTTTTCATTGTCCCCCTCGGCTGAATATCCTGTAGATATCCTATTCATTTTTCCCCAACCCAGCTGTTAAAATTCCCACTCGCCCATGGCGATTCAACTTTAACGAGTGATTAACAAAATCGTGATCGGCTTAACTGCCATAGTTTAAAATGACTCTTTTCTTAAACAATCCCACTGGGGAGGGAGAAAAATCTGGCAAAAACCACCACAATACTTCTACGGCTGTTAATCTATTGCACTTGCAGCCGAGAATGAGTGCAATCCACATTCCTATCTCCTTCCTCCCTTGATCACGGACATGTTTACTTTTAAGGCACATCCCGGCGCAGCGCATTCTATCAATTGACCACATCAGCGCCTTATCGAAATTCGGAGTGCCCCCACTTTTACATATTGTAAAGCGAATGTGCAAACGGAATTAAAATCAAAATGGTGCACGAAAAATGCTATCGCTATTTTCGGATTGTAAATTTATTTATTGGTTAAATATTCATAACATATTTTGCGTCATAATAAATTTAAAAAAATTAATCTATGTGCAATAGTTTCGGGTATACGTTGTAGCTGGGGGTGCCAGGCGCTAATAAAGGGTATCAACCTTGGGGATGTTTTTCGGAGCTAAATTGCTGATATTGTGACGTTATGTACTGTTCTATGTTATGTATTTCAACTTACGGTTTATATGTATGGTTGATGCAAAAATCTCAACACATTATTTTCCTGGCCTTTCTTATTGTTTTTACTAAAAATGAGAATAGAAGTAGCTTACCTATAGTAAAGAAATTTACGCGTATTAAGTGGAAGGGGGTAAATGCTTATACAAACTTGGAGGCTTTATTATTTAAATCATAATCAGGCTTTATAATTATAATTATAGCCAACAATTGGCTTCATCATGAACCTACC
This sequence comes from Amaurobius ferox, assembly GCA_951213105.1. NCBI lineage: Eukaryota > Metazoa > Arthropoda > Arachnida > Araneae > Amaurobiidae > Amaurobius > Amaurobius ferox. The sequence continues at coordinate 127,541,237 of OX578142.1, forward strand.
AGCTAGTGACTGACTGCTTTGAGCCCAGGCATTGTTTGCAATGGGTTTTATTCATTCCCTTTAATTAATGTTTCTTATTGCTTCCTTTCAATAAGACGTGTATTAGCACTTGCATGACATATGAATATTTATTTAAAGCTGAGTTGTTAAGCACCATTGCCACACAGATTAGGAAATAACTTACGAATAACCATCATTATTCTTTTATGAACCCTTTATAAATATCCCCCCCCCCCCATAATATAAAATGATGCATAAGTATTTCTATCTGCTTTTGTGATCTTCAGTAAGCAGTCTAAATTATGAGGATTCTAACTATTATCTTAAATTTGTGCAGTTAAAAAAATAAATTTATAACAAATATATTGTAAAGTAAGAGATATTCAATTATAAAATTTTTTGTATATTTGCAATTTTGTTTTATTAATTATTTATTATATGCTTTGAATTTAAGTTTTGAAATAGATAAATTATCTATCTTTTTTACATATTACATGTGGGCCATATTATGCAATGCATTTTCTAGCTTAAATTTATTATTGTGCCCTTTCGTATGCAATGTGCTCTTTTTTTAAATTTAGCACCCTGCCCTTTTGAAATCCAAGAATGAACCCTGTTTATTGCATATATATTTGAAATGTAATAATAAGAATTATGTAAAAATAAAAAAATACAATTCAAGTAATATTAACATCACCATAGAAGCAAATTCACGGCCATATATATATATATATATATATATATATTCTCTTTAAATTATTTTAATATGTTTGTTGCAATACTTTCATAAAATATACCATAACCTCTGTTTGTGTTTCTATGAAATAAAGAATTGGAGGTACAAATAAAGAAAAATAGTCCAAATGAAGAATTAGTTGAATCTGATGCAAACATGTTGGATGATTTTTCTCTTCAAATTCATTCATAATGTAATGGTGATTAAAGCAAGAAATTCATTAATATATATATATATGTATGTATGTATATAATAATAGTTTGAAAGTCCAATGAAAGAAAAGTGAGAAGCTGTAACTCGCAAAACCTAACTTTCTAACAAGCCTAGAAATATTTTGTAGGCTTGTATTTTTAGGCTTGTTAGAAAGTTAGGTTTTTCAAGTTACAGCTTCTCACTTTTCTTTCATTGGACTTTCAAACTACTATTATTATTGAAATCATTTTATTTATTAGCTGCATTTGAGCAATAAATTAAATGTATTTTGCATTGTCATTCCTAATTACACAACATTTTTTTTACATTTGCATATTTGCAAAGTATCCTTAATTTTTTTAGTATGCTACAGTATTTATGATTGTATACATATACAGGATGATTAAAAAAAAGATGGGCCAAACTTTATGAGGCTGTAGTACACATCAAACCAAGGATTTTTCATCATAGTTTACTGGGTCAAAAATGAAACATAAATGCACAGTTGGCGCTTAATGGTGAAACCGATGAGGTGAGGCGAAAACACAAGAATGATTTAGAAGTTATAAAATGACATTTAATAAACAATAATTACCGTAATGGTTCAAAAGAGCAACCGCCAACCTAAATGCACATCTCACAGCGGCGGTGAAGGGATGGGTGAACTCTCTCACACAGACAAAGCATGTCGTGCACTTCGGCAGCAGCGGCTGAAATTCTATCGATGAGTTCCTCTTCAGATTCAAGGAGAGTGTCATAGAAGAGGCTCATGAGATATCCCCACAAAAAGACGTCAAGACACGTCAGATCGAGAGATCATGGGGGGCCAAACTATGGGACCACCTCGCTAAACTTTACGCCCTGTAACGCCTTTATGTTTCATTTCTGACCCGGCAAACTATGATGAAATATGCTTGATTTGGTGTGTACTACCATCTCGTAAAGTTTAGCCCATGTTTTTTTAATCACCCTGTATATATAATACAATGTAATACGTTAAAAGTAAGGAATTACTACTACTTAGTTAATTAATTAATTAGTTTTGTATATATATATATTTAGAAAATGAATAGTTTTTATTATTTTGCTTGGTTATTCTTTTTAATCATTTGATGACATTTTCAGACTTGTTTAGCTATTTTTAGATCATGTGTAGGTGTAATGCCAGAAATCGAAAATGTTAAATAATTGATATAAATAAGAAATGGTGGAAGCAGAGTGAATGCGCGGGGGGGAGTGAATATTCCCATACTAAGCCCATTGTCGGTAACCGAGATGGCAATGGTGTGTCTGCATACCAAAGAGAAGGCATGTAGACACCGTCCAGCAGAAGAAAAAGGTATAAATATAAGGTCAAGCAGGGGTCAAGTCAGTTGCATTTTTGAAGAGCAAGCTGCAATAGCAGTTAGATTTTGTGTGAGTGCCTCTGATGTATGGATGAGTTCGGAGAAGAACTCACATGTACACCTGGTGTTAAAAAAAGGTGTAAAGTGTGGAAAAGCTTCAGTGCGCTTTTTCAAAGGTGTGAAAGACCTTATCAGGTACCATACAATTAAAATTATATGAGGATGTCTTCAAAAATTGTTAAAGAAAAAAACTAGTTAATTCGTCCCACCACGTGATCCAACCAAAGTATTAATTATCTGGCATTACACCCCCCAAACCACTTTTATATGTATTCGAATAGAATGATATTTCTATAATTTGTGAATTTTAAGAATGTAAGATAATTATGTAATGAAATAAAATTTGTTCCTTTCCTGTTAACCCTTTTAGTTTCTAATTTAGTTATCCAGTTATACTAATTCTAGGTGGGTTTTGCGGCCATCAAAGCAATATATACAACAGTGAGTTCAGTGCATTTTTATATGTATGGTTAGTCTACTAATTAATAATTAATTATTTAATTGCATTTTACGATAGAGTAAATATATATAAAATTAAGAAATAATCGGAACAAATAATCGGCACATTTGGTGTCATGACTTTAGCATTAAAGGGAATAAAATAATGATTTATAAAATTAATAAAAATAAAAGGAATAATAATAATAAAAATAAATATTGATAAGGTTGGACAACTGGTGGTGACATAGATTGTTGTAAAAATATTATGCAGAATTCTCTTTTCTCCTTATGTTATATGTAATATTATGTAAAGTATTATCAATGTGAAAAAAAAAAAAAAAAAAAAATTCTTCTTAATGAGATCGAATGCGTAATTAGAAAAATGGGATATAGGAATGGGGCCAGTTAAAAAAGTGGTTAAAAGTTCAATTACAAAAAGGAGTTCAGGTTTGAATAAATATTCAGTAATATCAAATAAAAAATATAGTAATTTAGATAGAAATAATAAAAATATGGCTATTCCAGTAATGCAGGTCCTGCCATTATTTAGTGGGAGATAGGAGGAAGATATAAATTTCTTTATAAAACTATTTGATGAATTAGTGGAGTTAGTAAGTTGGAAGGAAAAGCATAAAGCAGCTATCATTAAAACCAGATTAAAAGATAAAGCTATGCAGTTTTTAATTCAAAAACCTGAATTACAAAACGAAAATGAGTTTGATAAGGTAAAGATATTACAAAGAAATATGCAAACAGAATAACGATAACGCAAAAACAGGACACATTCAATAAAATAAAACAAAAGCCTGATATGTCAGTGGAAGAGCTTGCGCAAAAAATAAAAAATGCAGCACATGATTTTTTTAACCTTAAGGAAGCAACAGATGGAGAGGTAGAGAAAATAGCAATAAAATAATGTTTGGAACGTTCATTAGCGCATTACGCCTGGATTTGGCAATAGAAGTAAAGAAAAAAGATCCGCAGCGGTTTGAGGATGCCATAAAAAATGCCGAACTTTTTGAAATAATTTTTAATAATAGGACTCCAGAAGAATCAAATAACGAACTCAGAGAAATTTTACTTACTACACAGGTTCAAGATTTGACTTTAGAAATCAATAAATTAAAATTGCAAAATATCCCAAATCAATCCATGGATCAAGCGTATTTTGCATAGGGTGTGGAAAAAATGGACATTATTTCTCACATTGCTGGTACAATATATGTAATACTGCGCCAGCAAGGAATCACAAGCAAAATAAGAATCAGTAACGTGGGTTTGAGCAAACAAATTATATCAGAGGAAACAGAAACGTAAATCTGCGATATATGAACAAGGAGGATATAATAGAAATCATAGGAAATATCATCATCATCATCATCATCATCATCATAACTCATCATGCCTAGTGGCACATAAGGCCTTCAGCTTGTGTAGCCACCCTGGTCGATCTTGTGCCACAGTCCTTGCTTCTGACCAGTTCGCCCATCCCATCAAATTTCTCTCCTGCTCTACCAGTCTTCTCCAAGTAAGCTTGGGTCGACCTTAAGATCTTTTCTCTTCAGGCGCCCAAGTGTCACAGCAGGGATGTTATGCTGCAGCATTCTTAAGACATGTCCCACCCATTTCCATCTACGTTTTTTATCTCCATCTCAATTGCTTCCTGTTCAGTGTTAGTAATAACATAAGGGCAAAATACTCCCAAAATTTTCCTCAGATATTTAGTCTACCAGGCATTTAACTTGTTGCATTGGCTCCTTGTTAATTTCCATGTTTCGGCTCCATATAGTAAAACACTTTTCACTAAAGAATTAAAAAGGTTGAATTTGGTTTTTAAATTAAGGTTAGTAGTTCTCCATATTTTATTTAGTTTTCTAAGACAATTCTGAGCTTTTGCAATTCTTATTTTGATTTCTTCATCTGTTCCACCCTCCTTGTTCACCAGTATACCAAGGTAAGTGAAGCTATTTACATCTTCAATTGATTCATCCTCTAATTTTACATTTTCATAAGTTTTTTCATTAATTCTTAAGACTTTTGTTTTACTTTTCATAGGGAATATCAGGGAAATAATAATGATCAAAGAAATTATTACGATCAATTAGAAACCAACATAAAAAATAGAAAGAGGCAAAGTACAAGAGGAAATTTTAGGGGATGCAACAGAGGAAATATAAGATCAAACACATATAAGAGAAACAATAATAATTTAAACTAAGAGCTGGAATTTGGGAACGAGGAACGAACCGTACAAATTCCAGAAAAATAAATGAATTTGGTTCACAAGCATATAGACATAACAAAAATTGAGAGGACTAGCAAAACTATAAAATTTTAAAACGATGACAAAATTATGAAAATAATGATAAAGCAAAATATAATACCAAAAGTATCCTTTCAAGCGAATTTGAAAACGCATCTAGCTTACAACTACCGATGATAGAAATAGATTGCAAAGGAGTAAAAATAATTAGTGTAATTGATAGTGGGGCTCAAGTTAGTATTATAGATTTGGAAACATTTCAAAAAATAAAACAGAATAAAAATGTAAAAATAAAATACATAACAAGAGGAATAATACATCAGACGTTTACTAAAGAAAATATAGAATTTCTAAATTGCATTCAATTTTCGTTTAGAATTGGGGAAAAGGCATGCAAAAATAATTTTTTCGTGACAAAACAGAACTTTCAGGGGAATTATAAAATGCTTCTAGGCTATGACTTTTTATCCTTGCATAAAGCGATTTTAAATACAAAAGAAAACGAAATACAATTTGGGAATACTGCGATTAAATTGTATAAAAGTGAAAATACAGACCAATTCAGAGTTCGAATCAAAAACCACAAAGGTAGAGAATTCGCGATGAAAATTCATATAATAGTAATTATGAAAATTATAATACTGATGATGACGAATATGAGGAAATAAATAATTATTATAATGAATGCAATAATGAGAATTAAGATAGAATAAGCAAGGATAATGAAAGAAAAAAACGATAGAAAAAATTAAAAAAAGCGTTAACGATAGAAAAAATTCTGATATGCAAAATGGTAGCACTCGTGATAATGTAAATGATGAAAAATTGTTACCAAGTTCTAATGAAAATAATAAAAATAAGAATATTAAAGCCAAAGACAAAGAGGAAAAGCAGATTTTCGCTAAGTTGAAAAGCAACATAACATTAAAGCCAGGAGGTCAGAAATAGTCCAATTGATTTTGTCACAGGAATTAAGTGAGGGACAGGATGTTTTATTTTCTCCAATAAAAATGGCAAGAACATTAATCACGGATGAAGCGATCTAAAGTATAGAAAATAAAAATAAGATTAGAATGTTGTTATACAATAAAAAAAATTGCCAAATTACACTTAATAAAAATATGAATGTTGGTGTAATAACAGAACAAATCGAAATTATTGATACAAAAAATAAAAGCAATAAACCCATGTTGGAAATTAATAATATTCAAAATTTAAATAAAACAGATTATCAACAAATTCGGGAATTAAGAATAAAAGAAATATCTCCAGACGATTTTCAAGTACAGCACTTAAATAAGGAAGATAGAAATAAAGTTATTGAATTAATGATGACCAATACAGAGATTTTTGCTAAGTCATATGCTACACTAGGTAAAACATCAGCAATAGTATCGAAAATTGAACTTATGCATAATTATCCTATTCAGAGTCGACCATACCCAATTCCGAGAGCAATAAGAGAAATTGCGCAAAAAGAAATTGGCGAATTATTGAAAAATGACATTATTGAAAGTTCACAAAGCACGTATGCTAGTCCAATTACTCTTATAAAGAAACCAAGTAAAACAAATGAAGAACCTAAATATAGACTTGCTATTGATTACTGTTCCATAAACGCGTATTAACCACTTTTGCAAATAAACTTACCGAAGGTGAAGGATATATTACAAAATATCTCTGGTAGTAAAATTTATACAGTCATGGATTTAAAGGCAGCGTTTTTTCAGATTGAACTAAGAAAAAAAGATAGAAAGGCCTTAACGTTCACAGGAAATTTTAATCCTAAAAGAATTCCATTTGGTCTTAAACTCAGGAGCATATTTTCAACTTTTAATGAACAAAATTTTAGGAGATCTATCAGAGTTCAAAATATATTTTTACTTGGATGACTTAGTCATATGCGCACAAAATAACGATGAAATGTTAAGAGAAAATCAAAATTATTTTCCAAACATTGAAAGAGAATAATTTAACACTTAATCCGGCGAAGTTACAGATATGCAAATTGAATTTTTGGGATATAAAGTAAATGTGAATGGTATAAGCCCATCAATAAAAAACTGTGCAAAAGTGCAACATTTCAAACAACCCAAAACGGTTAAATAAGTAATAAGTAACAACAAACTATTTTAGAGGTCTGATAGAAAATTATGCACAAATTGCAGAACCGTTGGTAAATTTGACGAAAAAGAATGTTAGGTTCGAGTGGAATAATGAATGTAGAAAAGCATTTGAAAAATTAAAAAATGCAATTTTTAAGGAACCAATTGTAAGACAACCTGATGAAATAAACCCATTTGTATTAACTACGGATGGCTCAGGTAAGGGAATTAGTAGTATTTTGATGCAACGGGTAAATGGAGTCGATCATGTTATTGAATTTTATTCAAGACCTGTGAATCTGGCAGAGAAGCGTTATCCTGCAATAAAGCTAGAATTGTTAGCTATACATGCATCATTACAACACTTCAGAGAATATCAGTTCGGAAAGAGTTTTACCTTGCTGAGGGATGCAAAATCCCTTATGTACCACATAAAATTAGATAAAATGCCAATTATCATATCGAGGTGACTAATTGAAATAAGTCAGTATGATTTTAAATTCAAATATCAAAAAGGTGAACATAACGCAAGTGATTATTGCTCGAGATACGCATTTGACAATGATAACTAAATCAAATTTGTAAATACTTTATTTAAAAATGATGAGATGAATGTGGAGAAAATATTAGAGCAACAAATGGTAGATGAAAAATTAAATAAAATTAGAGAGGAATTACAAAAAGGAAGAAACCAATATCACAATAATAAGGTATACTATATTGATAGCCAAAATAAACTGTTAATGGTAAAGAAGGAAAATAAAAGACAAACATATAGGAAAATAAATGAGAATAAGATGGTAATACTGCACTCATTAAAGAGAAAGATAATAGAGATCGCACATTTTCCTCATTTCGGAGTGAAAAAGACATATCAATTACTTTCAAAAAAATGTTTTTGGATAGGGGCTTTCTAAGATGTGGAAAATTTTTGTAAGTCTTGTAATCAATGATTGTTAGTAAAACATAAGAATATCCCACCAGCCAGACTTCAGGCTATGCCAGAAATTTTAAAACCAGGAATATATTTACAACTGGATTGCGTAGGAAAACTACCGCGCAGTAGTAAAGGAAATAATTTTGTAATTACAATTGTAGACATGTTTTCAAGACACTTTGAGGCATATGCAGTCAGAGACATTACTGCTAAAACAATAGTGAATAAGCTAACAAACTTCGTGACAACTTATGGAGTTCCAATTATCATTCAAAGAGATAATGCTCAAATTCTTAAGAGTAAAGAATACAATGATTTTACAAATGCATTAAATATTGAAAGGAGATACAGTTCAGTTTATTTCCCAAGTTCTTTAGGTCATTGTGAAAGAATACACAGAGACATGAAACAATGTATAATGTGTTTGTCAAAGACTATGTTTGAATGGCATGAATCCTTACAATGGTTTAAATTTTATGTGAATAACACTATTAACAGTAATACAGGATTTGAGCCTTCATTCCTGTTCTATCTTAGAGATTTATCATTGCTAATTGAAAATATTAAACAAACAAACATGCCAAGTAAGGAAGAAATAGATGTAATGTATAGTGATACAAATAATTATAAAAATTATGTGGCACAGCATTTAAAAAATATAGACAAAGTCGTAAAAGACGTATCTGAACAGCAAAAGCTGATAAATGACAAGCAAATAAAGAAATGTAAAATAGTGGGAAAAAACGATATATTTATAGGAGTGACAGTCTACCTAAAAAAGTTCTTAAAACCAAGGATATTAGAGGATCGATATGATGGGCTGGATGGACCATTTAGAATTACGAAAATAGTCTGAAACAATAATGTTATAACAGGTCTTAAAAGTGATGAAAATAAAACTTATAAAGTGCACATAAATAAACTATACATGGCAGCGGAGTGAAAACAATATTTAAAAAATAGAGACGAAAGCGAATCAAACCAGGACAAAGAAATACATCAAAATGAGAAAGTGATTAGAAATAATTATCAAAATTAAAATAAGGAAGGGAAGATCACTATAGAAAAGCAATTAGACTGTGAAGATGATAGAAATGATGATGAAGCTGGTTATAATACCAGAGGGTGTAATTTTCATCCTCGAATTGCTGCAAATAATAATTTCATAAGACAAAGAATGTGAAAAATATGTTAAAAAGTTAGTAATTAATGTCATAAATAAAAATTGATAATTGAGTGTATATGTATATGTTTTAAGTTGTATGTATAAGTATGTTTCAAAAAGTATGTTTATGTATTTCTGACATTACATATATGTCAAGTTATAAAGAAATTGAGAACTGCAATGTAAACAAATGATATCAATATTAAGTAAAAAAAATGTAGCATGGTTATGAATGAAAAATAATGGTGTTGCAAGATACATATATAGCAGCATAAAAATCAAAAATTAAATTAAGAAAAATAAGATATAGATTTTAACAAATTAAAAAATTTAAGAAAATTAACTTAAATAAGGTGATATAATAACATGTATTAGCAGTATGAAATAAATATTAGATTAATAAATTATTGTAAGTTGTTGATTAAATTTTTTTTTTAATTAAATATTTTTTTTTCAAAATTTTCAAAAATAAGGAAATTAATTGAATCTTGAAAGATTGTCCATAGGGGCTCATTGGAAAATCTTATCTAAGTAAGGAGACAAATAAATCGTAATATCTGCAGGCAGATAATAAGCAAGTTTAATGTAGACTTATAGAAGATAGTTTTTAATTTTCAATTAAATATTAACTAAACAAATTTTAAAAAAAATTAAATGAAATAACAAAGTTAATTAATAAATAATATGAGTGATATGTAATTCAACCATAACCAAAAATCGGAAGTTGCTATTTGCACTAAAAAATGCTATAAAATGAAATGACAACAAGAAAATGTATGATAATAATAAAGTAATGAATGCTGTTATGTAATTGTATGTTGTATTTAAATAATTCTGTGAAAGGAAAAATGAAAATTATGCATTGCAAATAATATATCAAAAATTTACAATTTAATAATAATTAGGAATACTATGTTGGTAATCCTCATATAATTTACGGCACAGTATGTCAAGATGAACTATGGATTAGATTGACAAGGAACTAGCTGTCAGCTATGAATTTTACAAGTCTAAAAAGTTAAATTCAGTCTTTATCAATGTGGATGAACTTATGTGTTTTTCGTATCAACCATGGTGAACCCAATTTCGGACCACTGGGGTGAAACTTTGGAAGAGTAACTTTCAGTTTTCTTTTCGCGACAGGGTAAGAATGGAATGCTAGAAATCTAAAATGTTAAATAATTGATATAAATGAGAAATGGTGGAAGCAGGGTGAATGCGGGGGGAGTGAATATTCCCACGATAAGCCCATCGTCGGTAACCGAGATGGCAACGGTGTATCTGCATACCAAAGAGAAGGCACGTAGACAGTCCAGTAGAAGAAAAAGGTATAAATATAAGGTCAAGCAGGAATCAAGTCAGTTGCAGTTTTGAAGAGCAAGCTGCAGTAGCAGTTAGATTTTGGTGAGTGCCTCTGATGTATGGATGAGTTCGGAGGAGAGCTCGCATGTACATTTGATGTTAAATAAAGATATAAAGTGTGGAAAAGCCTCAGTGCACTTCTTCAAAGGTGTCAAAGACCATATCAGGTACCATACAATTAGAATTATATGAGGATGTCTTCAAAAATTATTAAAGAAAAAAAAACTAGTTAATTCGTCCCACCACGTGATCCAACCAAAGTATTAATTATCTGACATTACACTCCCCAAACCACTTTTATATATATTCGAATAGAATGATACTTCTATAATTTGTGAATTTTAAGAGTGTAAGATAATTATGTAATGAAATAAAATTTGTTCCTTTCCTGTTAACCCTTTTAGATTCTAATTTAGTTATCCCGTTATGCTAATTCTAGGTGGGTTTTGTGGTCATCAAAGCAATGTATACAACAGTGAGTTCAGTGCATTTTATATGTATGGTTAGTCTACTAATTAATAATTAATTATTTAACTGCATTTTACGATAGAGTAAATATATATAAAATTAAAAAATAATTGGCAGAAATAAACGGCACATATGGCAACACTGGTATCAGTAGCGATTGGTGTATCGGTGGTTCAAAATTCCTTTACAATACTTCCTGTATACAATCTGGTATCAGTTTTATTAGAAATGACATTTTCGAGATGAAATAATGACGATAAAAAGGACTTTTTATAAGTAGTGAAAATCCCATACCTTTATTAAATGAAAATAAAGTTGCAAAAATCAAGGATAAAGTGTATAATCCAAATTTTAAAAAGTCATGGTGTTCGGAGTTTTTACTACTTAACATATCATGTTACTTTCCCTGTAATACATGGCAATGTATAGGGAAAATATTGGAATCATGCCAAAAATCACAACTTGAGTTTTCACCGGATCTACATGTTTTGGGACCTTTACACAGTAAATACAAATAACTGAAATTTAACATTTAATGTAAATGAAACTTCCTTTCAAACACAAATGTTTAGTGAAATATATTTATCGTATGCTCTGTCACGTGTAGAAAGGGTTCATATACGTGTAGACAAATAAAACAAATGTTTCACACACAGAATTTCAATGAAATTCAGACACTAAAATTTCGTGAAAAATTCAGTCGGTATGAACCGCTAACATTAATCAATATGGCGGCTCGAGATCAAATGTGTATCAGGTAATGTGCACTTTTATAATTTAAATATCTATGATTTCAACTGTAAAATGCTTCAAAAATGCTCTTAAAGTTTTTAAAAATAGCAGCACTCATGCAAAAACACGGTTTAAAAAGTGAGTTTAATCATTATTGGTCTATCAATTATCTAATATTAATAGGAAGCAAGGCTTAACTCTTTGTATCAATGTATTTTCGTTACGCTCGACTCATAGTGTTTGTGTCTTCAAAGATATTTCTTTATCCTCACAGGGAAGTAGTAGCTTGAAAAGAGTTAGTGTATTTTAAGCATATTTCAACAGAATCTATAAATCTTAAGAGAATTGAATTCTATTTGAAATCGGCATGATAATATAACTTCATTTTTTATTTTGGGAATCATGCAATTTCCTTCAAATTTAATCCCTAGATGGCGCGCTACAATTTCTACAGTTTTGATACTATTACATTCGGAGTGTTGTTTTATCATGTATTTACAATAATGTTTTTATTTTAGAAACAATGCTTTTTATGAAAAATCCATTTCTTTTAATGTTGTCTAAGCTCTCATTTTTAAATTCCGAATTTTGTGAAAGGCATATTTTTTTAGATATGGAATTTGGTAAAGGATTGAAAAACAAACTTTGATTTCTTTTAATAGATTATTGTTTCTAATAAAACTTTATACATCTTGCTTTAAGCTAAACGGCTATACTGCGGTTAATGAAAAATTTAGAGAATACCTTTTGTTATCTGTTTGTTGTATTTGTAAATATTTTTATAAAATAAAAGTATGTCACGATGTCAACAAACGCCATCTTGGAAGCACATTTCATACGTTACAGCGCATAAGAAAATACCAGCCAATCAGAAGGGCCTATTCAGATGACGAATGTTTTCTTACGTCTTGTGGCATATGAAATTCAAACAGTAATTCGATCTAAAAATATTTCAAAGAAAAAAAATGCTGTAAAATTTGTGATATTCATTAATTTACTTTTGTATGTGACTTTCAGATGTTTGTGTTTACTGTGTAGAACACGAAAAAACTATTTTTAGAGTGATGTCTGTGCATTGCATGTATCCATTCTAACTAAAAAACTAATAGACAAAATTTAATAAAATTTTATAGGTAAGTTACTTGTATGTGACCCCGGTGCTGATTAAGTTTTGGTATGATTCTGAAAAAATGAACCCGTTTCTTTTATGTGAAAAGGTCCACAAAAATCGAATGTATGCACTCTAGCTAGAAGACTAATAGATCAAATTTGACAGATAAGTGACTTGCAGGTTACCCTGGTACCTGGTACTAATTAAATTTTAGTATGATTCAGGAAAAAGGAACCTCTCTTTTTTTGCAAAATAGCCCGAAAACATCATATGTATCCACTCTAGCTGACAAACTATATAACCAAATTACACAAAATTTGGTAGATAAGTCACTTGTGAGATACTGTGGTGCTGGTTAAATTTTGGTACAATTCGGAGAAAAAATAATTTGCCTCTTTTTACGAAATAGTCCGCAAATCTAAAATATCCCATTTAAAATAAAAGACTGTACATATGCTCAAATATATCAAATAAATACTTTATATGTAATTTCTGATGACAAAAAGAATAAGACCAACCTCAGTATTCTAAGATATTCCATTCTCAAGATATTTAAATTTTTAATTTTGAGGAACTGAAGATGCTTTTCACTGTAGTTAAAAAACTATTTAATGAATTTTTTAAAACTTAGTAATTAATCCCTTGATGTTTATCCTGATGCTGATTAGATTTTGACATGATTCTAAAAAATATAACTGACTTGTTTTTGAAAAATGGCCAGCAAAAATCTGAAATAAAGGACTGAAATTGTTGAAATATATTAAGTACAGCAATACCTCACATAATCCAGCTTCGATCAGTCCAGATTCACTATAGTTCGGTTTGAAAATTTCAAAAAACTAAATTTTAATTGAGCAAAATAAAAATAAATTCTAAAAAATTAGTACACAAAATGATTTTTTTTATACATAAATGATTGTTTTTTTTTCCTTTATACAGTCAAATCTCTTTTTGTGTGGTTTAAAGCTATGTAATATGATACATACATATTTCAATTTTTTCTGGTGTTCCCCATTGTATATGTATGTACCTAGATATAGAGAGAATGTAAACACAGTCAGTTTTCGATTACACAAATCTGCAGTAAAATCCATTTGTGATAATTAAATTTTAATACTCATTTATAATAATAATAATAATAATGAGTGCAAAAAGAAAATATGAAAGTGATTGTGTCACCAAGAAATGCAAGTGGCTCACTTTAGAACAAAAGCTCGAAGTAATCAAGCTTCATGAAGGTGCATCATTTGCTAAAATAGGTCGTTAAAAAGAAATGGACAGGGAATTGAAAAAGAAAGTCATCAGTTCGAAAACTAATCAAAAAGAAAGATCAATATACAAATTGCAAGGTATTTAGTCACTACTTATTTATCAAAAGTATCTAGTGACTAAGATCAGAAGCACTCGAATGGTAAACATGGAGCAGCTATTATCCATATGGATCGAAGACTTAAATCAAAATCGAGTTCCGCTTAGTCAAATGGAAATTCAAGCCAAAGCATAAAGTCTTTACAATGACTTGAAGACTATTAATGATATAGAAAATGAAGGTGACGGAACTAGCGAAAACTTTACAGCAAGTCATGGGTGGTTTTTCCGTTTTAAGCAACGAACTGGTAGTTACAATGTTTGTATTGTTGGTGAATCTGCCAGTGCAGATAAATAGGCTGTTTCAAGATAGCCGAAAGAATTAAGTGAAATCATACAAGACGGTGGCTACAAAGATGAACAAATATTCAGTGTTCATGAAACAGGTTTATTCTGCAAAAAGTTGCTGTCACACACCTTTATAGCAGCCAATGAAAAGTCATGCCTTGGATATAAAATTTCAGACCATCTCACACTGTTATTAAGTGGAAATGCAGCAGGGGATTTCAAAATAAAACCGATGCTTGTGTACTGAACAAAAAACCCTAGAGCTCTTAAAAATTTATCAAAAAATAATCTCCCAGTGTTGTGACGTTTAAATAAGAAAGTATAGGTAACAAAAGTTTTTTTTGAAAATTGGTTCACCAACTATTTTTGTCCTATAGCAAAACATTATTTCAGAGAAAGCGGATTAGATTTTAAGATTTTATTGATCTTAGATAATGCCCCAGCTCATCTGACTGGTCTCTGTGATTTATTTGAAAATGTACAAACAACTTTTCTTCCACCAAATATGACATCATTGATCCAACCAATGGATCAAGGTGTCATTGCAACATTTAAGGCCTATTATTTGTGCCACACTTTTTCACAAGCCATAAAAGCTACAACAGGAGAAAATGTGCCTATTTTTAACGGAATTTTGGAAGAGCTACAACATCAGAAACGTTATTGAAAATATAGATGAAACATGGCATGAATTAACGGCAAGCAATATAAAGACAGTACTATAGAAACATATCATATCATATTGTGCAAATGATTTCATTGGTTTTGAAACTCATTTTGCTGAAGTCACTAATAACATAGTGGAAATAGGACAGCAACTTGGTTTCAGAGTTAGATTCCGTCAACATAATTGAGTGCATCAAATCGAACATTAATGAGCTAGATAATGAAACACTCATTAACATAGATGAAAAACAGGCTTAATAAAAATGGAAGGACAACTTAGACAACGACGACTGTGTTGAAGTGCCTGCACGAGAATTAACAGCCGAATAACTATAAAAAGTTATTGGAATGGTTGAAACCTTGTTAGAATATATTATGGAAGTTGATCCCAATATTGAACGCAGCCTTACAATTCGTCGAACGATAAGCAATGCAATTCGTTGCTACAAAGAAATGTATGAAGAGAAAAGGCCAATGAAGAAAAATGTGCAGACATCGATATTGCAATTATTAGAGAATAAAAAATGAATTACAAAAAAACATACATTTTTTAAAATTATTTCTAATAAAGACATTTGAATTTATTAATTGCATTTTATTTATTGAAAAACAGGAAGAAATTTTTATTTTTGAACCAATTATCATTTTTTGTATATATTTAGTTCCTCGATTAGTCTGGTTTTAAACAATCCGGGATATTGGCGAAACCAATTACACAGACTACGTGAGAAATTGCTGTTCTTGTTCTTCAGGTACATTTTGACAACAAAGCAAATAAGACTGACCCCACGACTGTAGGATGAACCATTCTTGAGTTATTTAAGGGTTTTTTTTGGAATTTTGTGGAGCTTAAGAATTTAAAGTGAGTTAAGTTGCCAAAGGGTCATTCTATGCTATTTCAACATATTTCTTTTAAATTGGTTGCTGCACCATTTTTAATATTTTTTATTATATTTTGCACATGTATTTATACAGGGTGGCCATAATTAAACTGACAGTGCTCAAAGTGTTCTGTAGCGCGATCTAATTGCGAGAATGGCGCCAAATTTTGTAGGAAGATTAAACAAGACAGGGGATGAAGGAGTCCGCGAAAAAAAAATTAGTTCCAAAAGTCACTGCTAGGGGAATATGTGGCGCTGTATAATAGAAAGGAGAGTTTTAAAAAATGTAGAATAAATACTGAAATAAAATTAGCTTTTATTTAGAACACTTAACAATTTAATTCAAGCTCAATATGGCAACAATTTTTAAAAAGTGAAAAATTTACATAAACACTGATAGTCTCTTTATCTGCAATTTCACTTACTGAGTCCCAAAGAAAGCAGCAGCAGTTCTTTATTCAAATTTCACATTACATCCTTTGGCACAGTGCCAGCTTCTTGGGCTTTAAAAGGCAATGTGTTACTTTTCGAAACAATTTGATTGAAAGTTATGTGCAATAATGTCTCCTTTAGTCGAGTGTGTGTTACTTGTCAAATTCTTTTACCTCAACCAGTGCAACGCGTCAGCCGCTCTTTGTGTTTTTAGAATGCACAAAAAAATGCGTAAAGGTAACGGTCCTTTGTCAGTTAATGGTTTAAAAGCAATGGTTGAAAAGTTTGAGAAAACAGGTTCTCTGAAGGTTCAGTCAGGCAGAGGATGAAAACCCGTAACAAAGGATACAATCGAAGAAGTTGCAACGGCGATTGTCGACAGACCATAAGACAATATTGCTGCCACTTCCAGCACTCGTGGGGTAGCTCGGAATCTGGATTTGCCTTACAGTATGGTATGGAAAATCTTAAGAAAGATTATCCACTTCTATCCGTATAAGATTAGCCGGGTACAAGAGTTGCGTAACAATGACCATGATAAGCGATTGAGTTTTGCTCTCACCTTTCTTGCTAGAATGGAGGTGGATGATGCTTGGCCTTGGAAAATCTTATGATGAGACGAGGCCCACTTTTACTTGAATGAAACTGTAAATACCCAGAATTGCCGAATTTGGGATTACAAATCACCAACTGCATTCAAAGAAATTCCCTTATACTCACCAAAGGCAACTGTTTGGTGTGGTTTCACAGCAGAAATGATCATAGGTCCATTCTTCTATGAGAGCATTACCCTGACAGGACCGGTAACCTGTTCTGTTATCGGAGTGAAATATCGCCAAATGTTAAACAACTTTGTCATTCCGGCACTTCAGCAAAGACAATGCCTGGGGAAAATAATTTTCATGCAAGATGGAGTCCCTCCACACATTGCTTTGCCGGTACAGCAGCTGCTACGACAGAAATTCACAACAGAAAGAGAGCCGCTGCTTTCCAACTGCATGGCCACTTCGGTCCCCTGATCTTAGCCCATGCGACTTTTGGCTATAGGGTCACCTAAAGTCCAAGGTCTCTCAAGGAGATATCCAGGACCTGGCTATGTTAAAGGATAACATATCAAGGACTGTACGGGAGATTCCTGCAGACATGTTACTTTCTGCTGTTGTGAATGCTGTGCACAGAATGCAATATGTGGTCCACAAAAATGGCGGCCACATGGAACCTGATTTGAATTTGCTAAATAAAAGCTAATTTTATTTCAGTATTTATTCTGCATTTTTTAAAACTCTCTTTTCTATTACACAGCATCACATATTCCCCTAGCGATCACTTTTGGAACTAATTTATTTTTTTTGCGGGCTCCTTCGTCCCCCGTCTTGTTTAATTTTCCTACAAAATTTGACGCCATTCTCACAATTAGATCGAGCTACAGAACACTCTGAGCCCTGTCAGTTTAATTATGGCCACTCTGTACATGTTTAGAGAATTCAATACCATTTTTAGAAACATAAATTTCTTATCGTGTGACAGAGAGGTCCCCAGATGGCACTTTAAACATGTACATTTTTGTGATTACAAGCATTTGCGCAAAATGGTATAACTTTCCTTCCTCCTAATTGAACACATTACAAATTTTAAAAACCTTTTACTCAAAATAAAGTGCTGTTCATTTTGGTTCAACTTTGTTTCATCATTTAATACATTTTTGAAAATTTAATGGTAGTCAAGATTTACTATTGAAATTTGCATTTTCTCATTTCCGAGCCTGTTTTTCACTAGGAAAGGGACAATACACTCAAACCAAATTTATTTTGCAAGTACTATAGTAGTGTTTGCCTTAGGCATTTTCAGGAAGGTGCAGCGCCCTGTCCGTTGTTTCACAGTAGTAAACGCACCCTGCCCGTTTTTATACAATGGTAAATGCGCCTTGCCCCTACCTTTTTTTAGCATCCTGCCCCCGTTTGGTTAAAAAAAAACTCAGGACTCCGCAAAAATTTCCGTCCTTCTGCTATTGAAACGTAGGTGCATGACTCATTATTTTCTGGTTCCCGGACTATGTCTCCTGGATTCTTGACGTGGAAGAAACACCCCCTGACCCCTTCGTACCTGTCCCTTAGTTGATGAACGAGTTGATAAAATCTCTGCCTTCAGCTGAACACGTGCGAAGAAGTCCTTGTTTTCCCTATGGGTCTATGCTATTTGCGTTACACGTGCGACTATTACCATATATACTTGAGTATAAGTCGACTCCCCTACTTTCAGAGAAAAAATAATCCAAAACTCACCTATAAGTCGATCCCAAAAACAGGAAAAAAAAAATTCCAAATCATTCAAAAACACTTGAAATGAAAAAAAATATATATATATATATATATATGTATATGTATATAATAATAAAATTTAATTTCCAGAATAAAACTTCATTGGAACCCTCTAAAGTCAGATTCCAAAGGCCTATGACATATAAGCGTTGTTTCCCGTCCATTTTAAGGACGCTCGTTCTCGTGTGACAAGCTCCAGACATTTTTTAACTCATAGCACGCAGTATCCTCAAAACGGATGGGAGACCTCTCATCCGTATCTCTCAAGCATCTTTGACCCACCGCGCAATCAAAACAATATCTGGCTTTCGCCCGTCATTTGAGCTGATTTTTTCATTAACCCCCCAACACAGTTGTTATTAGCTTCAATAAACGAAACAAAAAAAAAAACACTTTCAATTTAAAATCCTGCATTATAGTTTTAAACAATCCGTGTTACAGAATTATTTATGAAACGAGCCATTTTTTGTCGAAAACGATTGGCTGTAATCCGAGAAGCGAGTGATAAACTTTAAGACTCCGCGTATAAGTCGCGTATAAGCTCATTACACAACCTGGGTTCAATATTCCATGTTCATCCAGTAACAGTTGACAACTCAGAAGGAGTAAGAACACGCAAGACATTGTCATACGGCATCCAAACAGTATCTTCTTCAGATTTTTGAAATGATGTTGATGGTCCCACTAGATGGAAGAAATGGACATTGCAGTCCTTCTCTGATTGCTGCATCTCAATAACTTATGCAAGTTACCAATGAGAATCATAAATGCATGCAATGTAATCCCTTTCTTTAAGTTCAAGAGAAAGATAGGTTGAAACTTTGGTGATGTTTATTTCTTCAAAATCTTGTGAATTGGATAATCTTGTGAATTGAGTTTTTTTTTTTTTTTTTTTTTTGACCATCTGTATTCCTAATAGAAACACAGTCTTTTGCACCAGGGCACATCCTACTGTTATCATCACTTTCATAAAAATCTACAACTTTATCAATCCCTTCCTCTGGAAAATTTTTGGACTTCCTTTGTTCTATATTAGGAAGAATGCCATAGCTCTTAACTAATGCCTGTGCGTTTCTTATTAAGTACTAACTTGCACCAAATTCATGACATGCTTTTGCTACTGACCAGGACTCAGGCACTAAACTTAATATTTTTACTTTCTCTGAAACTGTCAAACTTCCTTTAAATTTTTCTTTTAGCTTATTTAAGAGAATAGTGCATATGTATTCATCTTCTTTCAGAACAGCTTTGTTATTTCCAAAAGATTCATTCAAACTTGCACTTAGTTTACTTTTTCATTGTTGATGTAACTTTTTCTACCCTTTTGTTTAAAGCTTTTGGTCTTTGTTTAATGTTAAGCTTCTGAATTTTAACAGGTGAAACTCTCAGAGCCTCACATGCAACATTTATGTTATCAAATGTCTGATAATCTAATGTCTAATAAATATCTCATCATTGGTTTCATCTTTGTTAAAACTATAAATTTTTTCCAACAACAAAGCTTAAACTTTTACCTGGAACTAATCCTAGGTTTGGATGGCTTTGGGCCACATGTAAAGATATTTCAGTATTGACCTTTAGTTGTAACTTTTGTATGACATCTAAAAAGATCAGAACAGTTATTTCCATATAAGTGATTGCATTTAACAAGATATTTCTTCTCATGATACTGGCAAATATTTTCAAAATCTCCTTAAGTCCAAAATAGTTTTTTCTTCATTGCTATTTACTGTTAATGAAATTGGCCCATAAGTAGTCTTATGACAATCCTCATTAACTTTAGCTCCAAAAGAACACATCATCTTTACCTTCACTTTATCACACATGCACACACACAATGCAAAACTCACGCTTGCCTGTGAAGAAGCCTCTGCCCATAGTGAAAGAGTCCTAAAGTTTCAAGACAAGAGAAGGGAATTTCTTTTCAAAGACTGATTCTGATTGGTCACGATCTGAATCGGCGTGACGTGTTATTTTTCAGCTGGATCTATTGATGGTTCTCTTGCATTTTGCGTTAATTTGTCATGTAAGTACGTAATTATTATTATAAAATAGTTTAGAATTCTAATTTTATATTGTACAATTGTTAGTAAATATAAGTCATAACAATTCAGTTGATGCTCTCTTTATGACTAGATGTAAAATGTATTAGTTATTAGGAGAGAATTTACTGGTACAAATGAAGACTATAAACTATTTTTATTATTATTATTTACTTTAAAACATGCTAAAATTCCAATTTATAAACAAAATAAGAGACTTTTTCAGCATTTTGATTTTGAAACGATATGATAGATTCTATGTACATATGATTATGCATATGTGTATCTAAATTGTAAGTCTAAATTCAGTTTTTATAATGGAATTTTTATCTTGCTTCGACAATGTAAATTTTAATGTTATACTAGGAAGTTTTCTAGACTTAGTAGGACTCTATATAAGAAGTCTGTGTCAATTTCAAATACCCGTGTGGCATGTACCTTAAAAAAATGATTAATGTACAAAATATACAAATTGTAAATTACAAAGTAAGCATTTATTAACCACTATTTATTAGTCAATATTAACTACAGAAACCTAATTCATATGGCATCGTATCACATGCTAAATAAGTCTGAAGTTCCTATATTAAACATTACAAAAATTTTAATTCTGAAACATTTAAAGAAAAGTATGAATAAAAAATATTAAAATAAATGAAATATATATATATATATCCTTTTGAGCGTCCCAATTTTTATTTCTAGCTTCTATACATTCTTCCAACTCATTTACAGTTTTTTCATGTACTTATGTGGTTTTGCATAGATATGTAATGTATTTTAGGCATTTATTTGAAATATTTTGATCATTTTTTTTTACATCTATGACTCATATCATCAATATTTTTTCTAATTGGTGGAAATGAAGGGGATCTTGTCGTGTAAGAAAATTGTTTCTGATAGTTTTTAGAATAAGAGGGTTGGAGAGATTAGGAAAAAACTATCCCAACTTCTGTGTTTCCAAAACAGACTCTGACTCCTTGAAAAAAAAAAAAATGTTTAAGTAACAGTAAGTCAATCAACACAATTTTCAAAAATTAAATGAATCGACTAAATGAAATTTAATCTAAATAAAACTGAAATTTAAACTTTTAATTTTTTTTAACTAATGTCATTTCTTAAAAATAAATTATTGACAAAAAAAAAATAAGAGTTATAATTTAATGAAAAAATAAACACATTTATTATGCTTTTAGCTGATAATTTTATTATGGAAGCAGTTCAGATCATTTTAATCTCCTTTGTAGATATAATTCATATTTTTTTAAGCATTTAAACATTTAATATGTATAAAAAAAGTTTTAATGTATTATCGAAGGAAATTGACGTTATTGAATATTAACCGCCAATAAGACGTTTTAGTTCATATATAAAATAATAGATAGCGTCACCTCATACGAAATTTATCTTTGGAGTTTGGAGCTGCTCGATTTGCGGACTCTTTCACTGTGGGCAGACATATGTTGCCTGTGACAGCAAGTTTTTTCTGGATCAAACAGGTTATATCTTGTTTTAACTTGTACACTCTTACACTAAACAAGATTGTACAAGGTGAGACATTCCATGAACTTAACTGCTTTAACAGTTATGAATTGTGTAGTATGTTTTTTCATGTATTTTCTTGCTCTTTAACACTTTCATTTGGTTTTTATTATAACAAATACAAAAGAAAATATATTCACGCTTCATTAGTTATAAAAAAGGTTATAATTGTCCTTCAAAAAAAAAAAAAAAAAGAAACCCCAGAAGATTTTGTTCATAACTTTGAACTCAAATATTTTTATTACTATGCAAAACAAAGTGACCAAATTTTATTATGATGTTGCTACCTAATAGAAAGAAGCCTCAGTAATATACATTTCAGATTTTTACTGTGAACCCCACTGGAGATAGTTTTTAAAAAATCTGAATTTTTTTTTTTAAATGCCCATTTTCACCAGGGAAAACGTTTTGGAAGGGTTCAAAACACTCCAGTTTTCTCTGCTACTGTTACTATAGTATTTGCCGAATAAATTTGGTTTAAGTGTATTGTCCCCTTCCCAGTGAAAAACAGGCTCGGAAAATGAGAAAATGCAAATTTCAATGGTAAATTTTGACTACCATTAAATTTTCCAAAATATATCAAATGATGAAACAAGGTTGAACCAAAATTATTAGCACTTTATTCTGAGTAAAGGGTTTTTAAAAATTTTTAATTTGCTCAATTTGGAGGAAAGTTATAGCATTTTGCGCAAATGCTTGTTGAAGACCCAGACCACACGACCAACCCAAGGGTTTACGGTAGCAAAATGTGTGGCCGGGGAGCCGGGGAGGCGCAAATGCTTGTAACTAATCACAAAAATTTACATGTTTAAAGCACCATCTGGGGACCTCTCTGCCACACGGTAAGAAATTTTTCTTTTCTAAAATTGGTTTTGAACTCTCTAAACATGTATAAATACTTGTGCAAAATATAAAAAATGGTGCAGCAACAACCCTTTGTTGAAATAGCATGGAATGACCCCAAATAAAATAAAAATGAAATAAAGATGAAATAAAAAGGCAAATTGGATATAATATCAGAAAAGTATCCATGTTATTCTTTTCAATTAAACTCAATTTAATGTACAATGAAATAAAAACTGACAAAATAAATTTGAATCTACAGGGGAAGTCATGTGTTACTCATATCAGAATTTTTGTTTTGTCTCCACATATTTTCTGTTCGTAAAACAGGTAAAAACATATTACTTTTATTGGTTACAGGGGGGGAATCTAGCCACCAAATCTGCTTTACCCATTCCTAAAATCACGAGCCGCCACTGTTAGAAACATCATTCTAATATAGCAGTTATATCTTATATGTAATAAAAATTTGAAAATTCATACGTAACATAATTTTGATGACCTATAAAATCAAGCACTAGAAACTTTTGACTAATAAATTGTACGATTCAAAAAACATTATATCATAGGCGCCGACTTGAAAAATTATTGGGAGTTCTGGAAATTTAAATCAAATGATCAATACATTCTTCAAAATATTTAAGTTTAATTTAAATTTCATTCAGCCAGATTATATGGCGCAATAAGCCATATGAAATGCTAAAATGAAGCAAATTATAGTTAAGTACAGAAAAATATTTTTTCCTCCACCTGATTATTTATTTTGCTTTTGTAGGCGCAGGCAGCATTATTATATAAAATATACAGACGCTGTGTTGTTGAGACCCAGACTGTCCAACCTACCAGAAAGGTGTAAGGTAACTATTTGGACGGACGGGAAGAGCCATCCAATTTAGACCGGAACCCAGTGGGGGAGGCACCCACAGCGACTGTACCCTCCTTCCCCTACCACCAAACTCTCCGAAGGACTTACGGATCCACATGTTTAACGTGATCGTACTCCACACAAACACGGCAACAGTTTTGACAGTGGAGGGAATCGAACCCGGGCCTACAGAAGTGCATTCCCGCGAGCTAACCACTGGGCTACTGCGCCTTACAGACGCTGTGTGAAAGGCCCAGACCATACAGCCAACCCAGGGGTTAATGGCAATTAAGTGTATGGCCGGTTACAGACGCTGTGTGAATTTCCAACTCAATTATCTTTATAAAAGTAAGAAAAAAATGTAAGATTTAATCTTTTGTATTTTTACCAATATTAGAAAAGTCAATCAATTTCTCTTTAAATTATTTCTGAGTTAAAATCTTGTATTCAGAATACAATAGTTTGAGGGGTAAATTTTTATACACACTGCTGTTTACATGCTATAGTAAACAACAAGGTTGGACTGGCCCATCGGGCAAGAGGGCCGCTTTAGTTCGAGAGCAATCAACATAATCATCCAATCACAATCACTGGATGGGAACATCCATCCATTTTTGGCTGATCCAGTTCATGGATTAAATAGTGGCTTTATCATGCAGTAATGGGATGGTCCGGACAGTCAAATAATAAACGTTTTCATGGCTGGCACGTTATTAAACAGCGAGAGGGCTTAGGCTAGCCATCTAACACTAGAGATTTACAATGAGTCAATTTTGGAGCTGGTCTAACCAGGGTTGTTTGATTTAAATCAGCTTGATTTAAATCATGATTTAAATCACTTGATTTTTTTTAAAAAATCATTGATTAAAATCATTTTTTAATTTTGTCATTTCTTGAAATTTTTTTTTGTATTTTTGTGCTAAAATAACCTGGAACAGAAAAAATGTTTAAAATAATAAAATTCCACATCAAGACATCTTTAGAGTATATAAAAAAAAACTGAAATCCTTTCCTTAACTCTCGGTCAATGGAGATAACACTATTCATTGCTTGGAGTATAAAATCAAGTAACAATGACAACTGACCAGTGTTGCCAACCTATTTTCTAATTTTATAGCTAAAAATCACTCAAAATATATCTAGAATTATCTAGATTTTCTGTCAGTTATCTAAAAACATAGACTCAGATACAATATTGAACATTTAATTGTTCTTGTGATGATTTATTGGGATCAGTGGTTGCGATGCAGTTTTTACATGCATATTTCAAGCTACAAAAATTTAAAATACCTTTTAAAATATTATTTATATGTGCTATAATAATTTTTACCATAGAAATAAGAAAATTTGGTTCCTTCCTTTTTTTGTAATTTTTGCTAGCGCCAATATAGCAAACAATGTTGTGGGAATAGGATTGACCGGCCCTTAAGCAGTTTTGCAGATTGGGCTCCCCCACCAATCCCTACCCTCACCTATTTTTTAAGGACTTAGAAAATCACTCTGAGGTCTCTTAGGATCATAGGGCCCCTGGGCATTATCCCCTTTGTCCCTCCCTCTCTTCAATTCGATAGTCCCCAACCTATACAGTACAAAAACTAAGGCTTTTTGGTACTTTTTGCTCTTGATCACAGTAGAAAAAAAACTTTGAGAAAAATTGTAGCTCCACCTCTGATAAGAATATAAAACACTTTATTTCCACATTAACGAATCATAATCCTCATCTGTAAAATTTGAAGTGCCTGACTGAGAAACGATAAAACTTCATTTGCTGTACATTTTCGATATGTAACCATAGCTTCTATGTCCTTCAAAATTGGGGGGGGGGGGGGGGTTATAATGATAAATTAGGACACACGCATATGAGAAATGTTAACTGTTAAAATGGCATTCAGTAGCTTTATTTTCATTCTATACCGGAGCTTTGTTTTTACATAACTCTTGCTAGTAAAAAACTGTGTTGCTCCTTTTGAGACAATTACCAACACCATCTCAATTTTACACAAAAAAATTATTTGATTTTGGTGAAATTTCATAAAATTATCTAGATGCCCATTTTCGTTAGATAGATGACGTCAAAATTATCTAGATTTGTAGTCATGATGTAGATGCCCATTTTCATTAGCTAGATGAAGTCAAAATTATGTGGATATCTAGCTAAAAATTATCTAGATTGGCATCCCTGCAACTGACAAAGAAATATTTCTCTCTGGACACTAATCCACCTTTAGCCCAATAAACCTGTTTTTCAACTATTTGGAAGGAGTACGCAGGACACTTCAGATTCTGTTGCAAACTTGACTCTAGAGGATAGCTAAACTTGTGTTGTATAATAGATATAGAAAACAAATTAGTAGATTCATTTACTAAAATGGCAGGGAGGAAAAAGATAGTATATGGCTTTTCTTCTCCAATAAAATAACCCAATTAAAAAAACCCTATTTATTTAAAAAGTCTTTGGGTTTTTTTAACCCCTTCATATATTTTTTAATATATATTCAATTATTATTTTTTAAATTATACAGTACATTAATATGGTCTAACCTACCTTCTGATCTGAAAAATATAAAAAATTGATCTTGAAAATAGCTAATATAAATAAAAAAAATCCGATTTAAATCAAGAAAATCCGATTTAAATCGAAAAAATCAGATTTTTTAAAAAAAATCATGATTTTTATCCACCCTGGGTCTAACCCTCTGACCTGTGAGCACAGGCTTCACAGCATATTATTGCAATGTGATTAGCTGAACTGGGCCACTTTCGTTAGAAGTGTTCATTTGAAGTTTTATAGAAACTCAAGATTTCATTTCTACATGCTAAATCGAATGTTTTGTTTACAAAGATATTTTTAACTTTTGTACCATTGGTGGCAAAGAGTGATAAAATAATTTGAAGAGACATAAAACCAGGAACCAAAATTACTTTGTTTTCTACATTTGACTTTATTTTAAAATAAGTGTTTGTATAGATCTTTAAAATTTGATTTTTGCTCGCTAAAATTTCCAAAAAACATCCATTTTCTTATGGTGAGTCCTGGACTAACTAGACCAGCAAGGTTCAAAATCCAAAGAAATATATCATGAAGGACAACAAGTACCAAACTTGAGCTTCCTACTTACTTCGGTTCTCGAGTTATTCCCCAAAACATGTAACTTAGTAATCCAGCCCGTTCTGGAGGTTTCAAAATCCAAAAAGTCAAAATATACAATGAAAGACAAGATATGCCTAATTTTAGCTTTTCAGTTGCTCTGGTTCTTAAGTTATTCCTAAAAAACATGCAGCTTACTATTGCGGACCCAAAATGGGCAGGATCGGTAAGGTTCAGAACCCAAAGAATTAAAGCATATATACCACAAAAGACGACATATTAATTTGGATTTTTTATCTGTTCTGGTTATTATGGCTCAAGTTATTCTCCAAAAATGAGTATATACTTATGACGAGGCCAAGATGGGCTGGCTCATTAAAGTTCATAATCCAAAGAATCAAAATGTATTACAAAAGATAACAACATGCAAAATTCAAAGTTACAGTGAATAGTGTAACCTGGTTAGTTACGGCTGAAAGATTTGAAATACGGTAAATGTGTATAATGAAAACGCATAAAGATACATTTATATTAGATAACAGTTGCTTCTATGGTAGAATCAGTTTGACCATACTCTTTCAGCTCTCAATAGAACATTATACCCAGTCCAACCCTTATAAAAAAGAAATAAGTAATAAAAAACTTGAAGAATTGATAACAAATAAAATTTATGCATAAATTTTCCAGACAAAGTACTCACAAAATATTAGGGATTCGAGGAACCCGCAATAAAACTATTGGGTGTTCAAAAAATGTCTTGCCCACAAGTCGGCGCCGCTGCATTATATTACTTAAAGGTAAAATTTTTCAATAGTACTTACCCGATTTTTTACCGTAAGGACCATCAAAATTAGCAATGCGACTGGAAATATTTGTATATATCTCTTCTAGTAAAGTTGCACTTTCATTTGACGCACAAGTAGTACTATTAATATTTTTATACTCATCTGGTAAAATGTAAAATTTACGGTCACCAGCATCTCTAAGCTGGTGAGGCGATTCTAATTTACTCATATTTCAATACTTTAAAAAGTTTACAGTTGATAATAACCATAAAATCTGCTTTTAAACATACACAGCAAATCAAAAGTAGCGATATACCATACACGCGTCAATAACGTTGGATCACTGGTTAAGAAATTTGTTACAGAAAAAAGGTTTGAAGATCATATGCACAAATAGACCCAGGAAAGTCTCCCACTTCCACGAAAAATCCTGTATGTTCTGAGGTAAGGTATAAGAAAACTATTACAACAATTTAAAAATCATCCACCGTAACTTTCAAATTTAAACATATCCACATCACAACAAAACAAATGATTCCCACGTGTTTCTGTAGAAAGATATTTATGATTTTTGGCTATATTAAGATTGGGGCTAAATTCAATTCGCCGGCAACCCTGCTTTTGCTAATTTCCTGAAAGACTTGTCAAACCCTAAATACGCCTACCACAGGTCACGCCTACAATTCTTTGCTATGGTACCTAACTAAACGCTACACTCCAAGAAAATCCCACGTGATTTCAACGTCAGTGCGAATTTAAGCATATCTCTGCCATTCCCTTTTAGTTCACGGTAAAAAGATTAAGTACATTTACAGAGGTTGGGAAGGAACAATTTTTCAATAATGCAAAATCAATGGTGGTATGGTTGGTGTGATTCCTATGTCTGGTGGGGAGGGAAGGAAATTTAAAGTCTAAATTATTATCAATACAAAAGTTGTTAAGTTCTCTTCCTGCCCGACTAGTACTGCGTGCATTCCATCTAGGATGGAGCGCATTGAAGTCACCTGCTAGGATAGTAGGAGATAGATCGTTATAAAGGGGGTCGGGAGAGTGTTAATTCTGTTGTAAATGGAACCAATTATGAGTTTTTGCTGCCTAGAACGTAGGATTTCCACCAATGTGTTTTCAAGATGATGTGTGTTTGAACTTGGGAGATGTCTGTGTGGGATGTGATTTTTGATGTAAACTGCTGTTCCGGCATAGCTTAGTGGCTGACCAGTGGCGCTGTGTCTAGGAGAGAGTAAAGTTTTGAATTTTTAAACGGTCTGGGCGTATTGTTTTAATTTCCTGTATTAGAATAATGTCAACGGGGTTGTCAGTTAAGTGGTTTCTTAGGTCGTCGATTTTATTGCATAAGCCGTTAGCATTCCAGCAAAGGATATTTAATTTGGATGGGTGTCAATTCATGATTGGAAGGATTTCTCTGGGCACCGAAGATAGATTCAATAGCACGGATAAATACAAATACTTTGTTGAGGGGACCCTCAACTTTTTACATATCCTAGATAGCTAATGTGATTTTATTTATTATGTCCTGAATATTGAATTTTGAGAATATTTTTTGAATTGCAGTAATTAATTCATAATTTCACTGATTCCTTCTAAAGAAGGCGGACTTTCTGCTTTCTCGTGAATGTCCACAACTTCCATTGGAAGGGTGGGGGATGGCATGTTTTGCTGGTTAGTATGATTATATGATTGGTTGTTCTGAATGGATTTACTTGTTTGGTTATTTGATTTGGTATTATTGTTTACTATAGAATTACTAGTTGATTTAGTTTGATTTTCAGGTGGGAGAGCTACAGGAGTTGGTAAAGCATGCTGGTTATTTTCAACATTAGGTAGAGCATAAGGAGAGGAGGTGGGCTTAGCTTTTTTATCAGTTGAGTTGGAGCTCTTTGCAAAATAAGGCTCGTTTTAGTTCTCTGTGAGTCTAAGTTCACGGGTCTCTTTTTCTTTCTCCTCAAGTTTTCTTTTCCTATACCTTTCATGTATGACTGAAAAGGGTTCTAACTCAGGGCAGGCCGTGCTAGTGGAGGGCTCTGAAGGAGGGGGGTGCAGAAAGGTTTCTGCAATGAAGAAGTTAGTGGGATGGGAGCAATTGGATTTGATTGTTTATAGGTATGGGTGATACTAGAGTTAGCGTTTTTATGGGAAGAGGGTCCAGGTTGATTGTTTTGATTTTTATTGCAGAGGGTACTTGCAGTTTGGATTTTGGGGGAGGGTTCCTTGTTGGTTGGGGCTTTTGGGCATCCTAAATAGTTGGCCGGGTGGGGTCCTCTACATTTTATGCATTTTGCTGGAAGGTCTTTTGATTTGGTACATTGTTTGGTTTGGTGGGGCTCTGCACATTTTAGACAGGCGGGGGAGGTTTCAATTGTCAGAACTATGTCCCCACGATTGACAGTTGTAACACTGAAACCAGTGAAAGGGATCGTGATCTGTTATTTTGACAATGAAGCCAACCACTTCTTCTAGTTCATAAATTTCATCAAAGTTATCGGAGTTGCAGATAATCACAAGAAAGATTGGAAGTCGCTCTTTCGTTTTCAATTTCCTTAGTTGGGACACACGTTGGATGTCAAATCCCTTAGATACTAGGTCCTCGTTAATTTCTTGACCGTTAGTGTCAATGGGAATTCCTTTTAAGATGATCTTCTTGGGCCTCACTGATTTTATGCTCATACTATGGAATTGGATTTTATTTGCTAACAAGCACTTTTATAGTGCTCTATACTGTTCGACATTTTTTGGTTTTAGTCTGACGTACTCGCCTGCCATCTGGAGGGGATTTTGAAAAGTAAGTCTTTGGTGGCATTGTTTAAGATTGCCTTCCAGTTTTCTACCATCTTTATGTAGAAAGGTTTCGGTTTAGAGGGCTGGAAGGGGGATTGGTTATTACTAGAGTCATAGTCAACAGGACGGTTAGTATTTTTGGTATTGTTTACATTAGATTTTTCAGCATCAATTGACTTGGATGTATTATTGATTGCATTAGAATTGTCAACATTCTTTACACTAGGGTTATCAGTTGTAATCAAATTGGAATTCTCAACATCATTAGAAATTTCATTAGTAAGTAAGTTAAATCTGTTACTGGTTTCAATAGTAATATTTTCGACTATTTAAGTATCTCTAGTATTTGAATGTTTAACATATTTAGGTTTGTTACTTTGGGTGGGGATGTCACTATCACCGTGTTCACGTTTATCAGCATCTTTGAATTTTAAATGTTCATCAGTTAAGTATTTAAAATTGGGTCCAATATTAGCTATATTGTCAATACAATGAGTCAAGTTAGCAAGGGAAGGACTAGAAATCAGTAAGACAATATGATCGCACATACCTTTGAATCCAGCTTTCAGCTCGTGGAGCTCACCAGGTTGTTGATCGCTGTTTTGGGCTAGGAAGATCAAAGCTTGACGAAGTTCTCAAAACTGTCTTTTTTTCAATCAGTAATCCATTAGGTCCTAAATCTCTTAGTTTATTCAGCAAGTTCATAAAATTAGGGTCCGGAATTTCCTTTGGTGAATTTACTAAATGCTCGTGGTAATCCAGGAGATTTTCATTATTAGCACAAACACTGGATACCAGTTTCTTGATATATTCACCCACGATAGAATTTGAACTAGCAATAACACTATTCACAAGATCAGTAGAGACCATGTTTACCGTCTCTGAGCATGTGGAAGAGTCATCTACTGGCGAAATGACGCTGGACATATCTGTCCTTGGGAGATCCTTGAAAGCAACCTCCAATTCAATTGAAATCCCCTCCATAGCATAGAAAAGGAAGCATACTTTTCAAAAGGTAATATCGATAATTGTAGAGGCCGCAAAGAGCCAAAAGAAGCGCATATACTATCGAAAAAACACAAGTCTCAAATCAAAACACGTGGGAAAAGCAAAGCAAAGGGTAGCTGACCGAAGCTCGTCGCATAGAAAAAAGAAAAAAAACCCACTCCAACAGAAGGGGGTCGACAGTATCAGCAACTTGACAGGTGGTGCAAAGGGGGGAGGAGACCAGGTTCACCCGAAAAATCACCGCGTTGATCAGAAGGGTCCTTGTCTGCAGCCGGGCCTGCAGGGTTTCTCCGCAACGAGATATAGGGTAATTCTTGAAGTACCAACAGCGGGCCTCGATGTGGCCAGAGTTTGGAAAATACTTGCTAGTGGTCCAGGGGCGTTCTTTCGCAATGGCTCACTTCCGCGAGGCAGCCAAATCTTCCGGGGAAATCCACGAGATGGAGATGAAGTTGTCCGAGTGAGCTTTGACGAGCCGATCAGCTTCTTCGTTATGGCCAATGCCTTTATGTCCAGACACCCATGCCAATTTGATGGTCCGGACTTTCTGGAGGGTTTCTTCCAGTCTCTTTCTGAGAAAAAGAATCATGTTCGGAGACTTTTTGTCCACATTTCTGAGAGCCTTAAGAACAGACAGGCTATCTGATAAGATTACTAGTTGCTGCTCTTCTGTCATTGGTTCAGAGATGGCTAGACTAATAGCCAGGGCTTCCGCAGTAAAGATAGAGTTTAGATGAGGGACAGACTTTGAGCACCCGCGGTTAGCAGAGGCGTTCTAGACTGCAATGCTAGTAGATGTCAGAGATTTAGACGCGTCCGACGCTAGGCAGGCATGGTTGTTCCATGTCTCCCAATGCTCACTGAATTGCGCGCAGATTGCAGAGTCCGGTAGCTTAGTGTCTTGAAACCCGAGATCATTGGTGTGGATGGTGAGTCCCGGGCAGGACCACCTATCAGGAGGGGGTGTCCACTGGATCAGGTCTGCTTCACGAAAGTCAAAGTCCAGACGTACTTCCTCCCACGTCTGAGCAGGTAGATTCAGGGTGCTCAGTGAGGAACCATCCAGGGTTCAATTGAGCGGAGAGAAGCGTCCTAGCGCTTTGTGCCTAATGATAAACCGGCACTTAAGGCACTCGTGCCAGCGAGACAACTCCCATGTCCCAGTTTCTCTGCGGAGTACAGGAAGCGGTGTCCACTTGGGGAGCCCGGAGGCTACTCTTAAGGCCGCGCTGTAGATCACCTCGATCCTCTTTTTGTCCGTGACGCAGGCGTTGGAATGGATGATACTCCCGTAGTCCAACATGGACCTAACGACCCCATTCACTATTCGTAGAAGGTGCCCGGTGGTAGTCCCCCTTTGCGAGTGGGCGATGTACTTTATAAAGTTAAGCTTTCGAAAGCCACGCATGCGAAGTTCTTCGAAATATTTCTTCCAGGTCAAATTCTGGGAAAAGTGGAGTCCCAGGATCCGGACCGTGGTGACTCAAGGTATCGTTCGGCCACACATATCGACGTTAAACTAGGGCAAGCTTTTTTTCTTTGAGAAATTAATCGCTGAGCACTTCGCAGGGTTGATGGTTAACTTCCAATAGCTGTCCAATAGCACTGTCCTATATTGGTTAACGTCGCCTGGATATTCCTTTTGACCTCTGCCTATTCGTTCCCTTGGGCCAGAACGAAGATGTCGTCCGCATAAACAACTATTTCGGTATTGGATACCGCAGTCTCGAAGATGTCTCGCATGTAGATTGTATAGAGAAACGGAGATAGAACTGAGCCCTGAGGAATTCCGCAACAGCTAGGTGTCTTCCGAGAGAGGCATCCTCTCCACCGGATCTGAAAGTGGCTGTGGGAAACAAATTCGAAAATCCATTTTGCTATCCTCCCCGTGAAACCTGTGTCTAGCAGCTTGGCCAAGAGCCCGTCCCTTCAAACTGAGTCATAGGCGGTTTTAATGTCAAGAGAGGTAAGGATTATATGTTTTTTCGCTGTTCTTGCAGCCATTATGTCCTTGTGGATCTTTGTCAAGGAAGCTGAGCAATCGCGAAAGGGGAGAAACCCGTGGTGATTTTCGTGGAAAATGTCCTTCGTGAAAATCCTGTGGGTCATGCGGGAAAGGATCATTCTCTCCATGACTTTCGCTACCACCAAGGTTAAAGCAATCGGACGATACGACTCCACAGTTATCCATACCTGTCTTTATAATATCCTGCCTGTCTTTGCCTCTCTTCAGGATGGGGACGAGGACCGAGTTTTTCCAGGATTCTGGAATGTCACCTGTGGTCCAGGTAATGTTTAGGAGGTTAAGCAAAATCAGCTGGTTTTCCATGGTTCCCCGTAGGGTCTTGATGTGAATCCCATCTAGCCCGACAGACCCCTGGCTGGTACGTGTTAGAAAGAGATCTAAGTTCTTTGAGTTCAAAAGGCGCATTGAAGACATGGTTTTCGTCGTCACTGAAGTTTAAGGGGATCCCTTCCAGCGGTTCGGTGCGGCCATACCATTCAGCAAAAGCATTGGCCTGGGACTGTGGTGACGAGGTGTCTCGTCCGTCGATCTTGAGGATCCAGTGAGAGGTAGGAGGGGGATCACTCCTTTTATTGAGCGCTTTCAAGATCTTATAGATGAAACCGGACTGGGAAGCCTCCTGTAACACCTTCTGCCAATAGTTCCGCGAGGCTGTCCAAATGGATTTTCGAAGCTTACCAGAAAAGTGGCGGTAAGAGATCCAGAAATCTAGCCGGAGGGTAGTTCTAGCCAACCGCAAGAACTGTCTCTTTTGTGCCAAAAGAGAGCTGCATTCGCTATTCCACCAGGGGGCCCCAGAGCGTACGTTAAGGGCCTGCCAACGAGCGCTGTCCGCCATAGCCGAGCCATAAACACTCAGGAAATGTTCGTACGAGATACTCTCTTCTCCAGACTCCCTGAGCGACTTATTCAGCAGCAGATGGACTTTACCCCAGTTATACCTTTTTCGAATTTCTTGCCGAATGTTAAAGGGGATCCGCAGATTAGTCTGTACTTTGATAGGAAAGTGGTCCGAGGAGAAGCAGTCGGCGTGTACATTAGCGCTAGACTGCAAGGCAATATCGGACGAGCAGATGGAGAGATCAATAAGGGACGTATCCCCATTCCAGGAGATATGAGTAGGGACATTGTTGTTGAGGAGGTTGATGCTTGTTTCATGATCCAATTGGCCACAATCTCAGCGCCGGGAGAAGCCCGGTCGGAGCCCCAGCATCTGTGCTGGAAGTTAAAGTCACCCAGGACAAGGACCGGCTTGCTGATAGAAGTCAGGAGAGTTTCCAACCAGGCTCCCTCGAAACAGCCCCTAGGGAGTAAATGTTAATGATCGAAAGGGTTGAAGTCGGCCCCAACCGAAAATTGATCCCAATCACCTCAGTACCGTGAGAGGAGTCTTCTGGAACAGCAATGAGCGAGGACGGGATCTGATCATTCACACAGATGGCAAACCCACCACCCGTCCCAGAAGGGCGGTCAGCACGGTAGACGACCCGGTGGGGAAGGAAAAAAGGAATCGACCTCGAAAGAAAAGTTTCTTGAAAGACCAACACATCAGTCGAACTAAAATACCGATCAACTAGCCAGGGACGTTTATCACGAAGACCGCCACAATTCCACTGAACCACCGAAAAACCCATAGCAGAAAACAAAAAACAAAAACAACAGCAGCAAGCGAAAAACGAAAACAAACCCCAACAGCATACAAAACCCGAAATCCCCCCGCAGCGAGGCCCGAGCCCCGCTACGAAGCATCCGCTTTCCTCTCTCTATCCCTGGACTTCACCGCGTCCGCAGGGCTTAATGCATAACGCATATTGTCAACAGTAGGCGTACTTTCAAATTCCATCTTCGCATTCTCGTCATCGTCCTTTGATTTCACGTGATTTAATTTTTGCTTTCCCGTTTTGTCTTTCCGTTTTGGAGACGGAGATTGTACCCGTTTCGAACTCATTTGGTTCATGTTTCTATAGAGCGTGTTCATTACATTGGATATCCTCTTGTCCATTTTGTCCTCAGTTTCTTTAACGACTTTCTTTAATATGTTCTTACTTTCGTGCCTAATGATATTCATTTAGGCCCGTATTTTTGTCTCGATTTTGGCGCTGACCTCTTCCTTTAGAATGTTGTGCATTTCTAATTTAAGTGCTTGAAAAAAAGTTTGAGGTCTTGTTGAGAGATAAGGTTGGTTGGGCTAACATGCCCAGCCGGGGTCTCTTTAGCTGCACCTGCATACGTTCTTGATCCGGATCTCGTTTCCCTGTCTTTATAGTGGTTTCGAGCTTCTTGTAGAGAAAGCCGATTTCTACATTTGAACCGCAGAAACGCGTCCTCTGCTAAATAGGATGGACAGTTCTTATCATTGCCTTTATGGGCTCCTTTGCAGTTTGGGCATTGTATAGCTTCGGCATTGCATGTCCCCGGTTCATGTTCGCCTCCGCAATTGAGGCATAACTGAGGGCCACAACACATTTTAGTGTTGTGGTTAAACTTAAAGCACCTGTTGCATTGGCGGGGCCGGTCTATGAAGAGCAAGACTCTATGAATTTCGAACCAGAGGGTGACCGTATCTGGTAACTGGGTTCCTAGGATGGTTACCAAAACTGTCGAAGTGGGCTGGCGAACTCCCCCTGAAAATTTTGAGAACCGAAGGACTTCTTTCACTTCGAATCCGCCTTTCGCGAGTTCTTCTGCTATGTCCGAACACGAGACCTCCATGCTTATGTTAAACAATAAAAATCAAGATGTGATGCAGTCAAATTGTAACGATGTTTTTGTTGGGATAGATAGCAGGGATTTCATTTCCAACAGTCTGTTAGCTGCTTCCAAATGAGTAGTTTGCACAAGAAGTTTGTTGGTTCGAGTGAGTTGCATGTGGGACAATAAGTCTGTGGCCCCGAGTACGGCCATGAGATTAGTTTTTAGTTGTTTAGGATGAGATCTGGGTATCGCTCCATCGATAGCTTCTGTGACTAGAGATATGGCCTGAACACCATGCTTGACAGCTAAAGAGAGCTGTTCAATTTCAGAGGCTTGGTTTGTGTATAGGAGAGGATCATACGTGTTCATTTTCTCATTCAAATTCATGATATTCATAGTAAAAAGAGAGCTTACCCCAGGATATGTAGCGCTACCCGCCGGGGTAGCCTCCACTGCCTTCGCCACTCTTGAAAACAGTCTGAAGAAGTAGACGAAGTAGAACTCCGACCCACGTAGGCACTCGAGACGCCGCCCTTGCGTACGCTCGACGCAAGGAAAACCGAAAAAGCGAAAAGAAGAAAACCAGGCACACTACACTTGAGTTTCACAAACACAAACCACAAACACCTACTAACGGACACCAACACACACAACGAAAACCAAGAAGAGCAGACGCCGCAGCGAGCAACCACCTTCCATCCAACTCCATAAAAATCATCATAAATTTAGATGGCCGTTTCAATGTTACAGGGAAGACACAGCAGATTTAATCCTTTCGCGACGGTTGTCACCCCGCGCGTCGGCTGCGAACTTGCATTTAAGGACAGCCGCCACGCATTCGTGGCGGAGAAAACTGTACCCTAAGGGCCGATCCCACCAACGTCTGTTAAAATAGTGCTAATGTCTGATTAACTAATCAGTCACTAAATTTAACGGCCCACTAAAGGATGCTTAAAACCCATCGCGTCCCACCAAGCTATTCGACTGTTAAAAATGTTCCGGTTAGTTAATCAATGATTAAACCGATTTCCAGATGATACGAGCTCTCTGATTGGTCCGTTATTTCTATCTCGAAAATACAACTTCAACTTCTGCATGTTTACGTTCTTACTTCTCGTAAGGGAGCAATTTATTTATTTTCGTGTTATATCAAATTTGTTCTACAGGAAAAATATAAATATCATTCACGTTTACACAAATATATATACATTATGAGAAAAGATTTTGTTATAATTTAGCGGGAATTCTTTCCTTTTTAAGGAAATACGTATTTGAAATTAATGCATATATTTCTAATTTAAGAAGTTACCCAATTAAAAAAATCTCTCTTTTTAATTGTATTACGATCAGTATATATAGTTTCTTTAATTCGCACTATAAATACTATTTCAATGTGGTAGATTTGTATGAATGGTACTGTAAAAAATGTAGAGAAATGTGTGTGTGTGGAATGGAAACAACCATAAATGTAATTTTATAACTTGGGTTGGGAACCAGTGATTAGTATGCTCTGCTATGTAACACAATGGTGCTATTAGATCATGATGCAAATCCATAAAAAAGTAATGCACAAAATTGAAAGAAAAATATATTCCTAATAACAAACTTTAAAGTATATTATGCTTTTGTTTCATGTATAACCCTACAATAGGATAGATATGAATTAAATAAGCCCTATCCAAGAACCAGGTGGTGCGTCAGTTAATTTGGATGAGCAAAATACATACTAGCAGGTTTGTGAAGTCAGTAACTCAAACCGTGGACTTCAACTCCTCTTTTTTTTTCTACTGTCTGACACAGACTCCTCCTATTTTCTAATATCAGACTCCAATACTGATATAAATAGCAATTAGTTTTATATTTTTATATCAATAGTTTTTTAATTGTTAAACGTTGGATGTTTTCTTAATTTATTCCCTAAAAATCTCTCTATATTAAAAAAAAAGTAACTGACGCCACCACTGTTTGACAAATTTCTCGAGATTCTTTGCTTTGTACTGCAAAAACTATTGCATATAAAAATATGAAATTTGGTACACTTGTTGAAAAAGCTTTGGGAAATACGCTGAAATAAATTGTTTTTTGATATATATATTGTAGTTTAAGAAATATTTAATATCGAAGTCAAGACAAAATATTTGTGCTGCGAGTTCACGTCCTGGATAGACTAACTATAGCAAGACCACAAATTTTTGCAGGCAGGTACCTACATGGGTGAATTTTTCCCCTTCTTTTAATTTTGATGTAGTTTTTGAAATATTTTACTTTTTATGATGCACTTCTGAAGTGAACTTTTTTTTTCGTATCGGCACGACTAGTGATATCTCTGTCTCGTACCATAAAAACTATAATATACCAAAATATGAAATTTGAATTTGTATACAAAATTTGAAAAATATGAATTAATGTAACATACCATCTAAAGTTTAAATTTGAAATTTTTTATGTACACACAAGTTTTCAGTTTGACTTAACGTACAGAGTTTTTTTAAAAAAAGAGAGGGGTTGGGAGCAGGAGTTCGATGCTCAAATAGATTTAAAATGTTTTATTAAATTGATTTCAATTGGATTTTAAGAACAGGTGTCATATTATCCTTTTTTCTGCGATTTTTACCTTGGTGACATAGAAATACCACCAAGTCTGTCGGACAGCATGTCTGCCATAACTGAAATGCATAAAAATATAAAATTAATATTGATTTAATACAATTATAGAAATTTTGATTAAATAAAAGAAGAGCAGCCTGATTTGTAGCAATTTGAACATGAACCTATGCCTGCTATGAGAGTTTCACTCGCCCACTAAAAAAACATCACAGAAAACAGTTCTACTGACTGTCGGAGATTGCACGTAGCAACAGATATTCCATGGCACATAAGTACAGTTAGGTCCATACAGTGGATGTAACATGAAAATTAGAAAATTTTAAAAACATTAAAATGACAAATATACAAAAGAAAGCAAATGTCAACAACTTAATTTTTTAAATACAGTGTAAACCCATTAAAGTAATATTTTGAATTCATTCCTCACAATGTATACAAAATTAACTGCAAAATTGAAAAATAAAAATCCTATTAGCCACCTCCATTGTGCTCAAAGTTAGCCTACCACACACTAGCTATAATTTTTTTATTAAAAGATTTAATTTAACTTATTGGGCATCTACTGTTATTTGAAATACGTATTTTCAAAAATACGTATATAAATAAAAATATTTAAAAGTACATATAAAAATACATATTTTATACGTATTTTTAAAAATACGCATAAAAATTGTAAAATAAAATACTCCTTGCACAGGCGTAGTTAATTTCCAGCATTAACTATAACTTAGAATTTAATATTCTAAACCATCTAATAATGCGAATTACTAGACGAGATCGTATTCTAAACTAACATCTCTGTGCACAGGCGCAGTTCTCTGAAGCAATCACTTAAAGATCAGGGCACTACACTATCTGAGGAATTATACAGTGCATTGAAAATTCGCATAGAGGAAAGTCATAGTGAACTAGAAAATATTTTAAGGTATTTACATAATTATAACGACTTTAAAAAAGAAAATGAAAATGAAGAAAAGAAGCTAACAAAGTCAAATTTAATTAAGTTCGTCGTAAATTTCCACAAAAACATTTATGAAAAGTAAACACAAACCTATCCAGAGAAATTCGTTGAAGATGATGATGTTAATATCGGAAAAGAATTGTCTCTCGAGAAGAAATTACAATTAGCTATAAATAAAAAAATTGCCACAAACAATAATACAAAAGTAATACAAAAAATAGATTTATCCAAAACCGTCAGACGACAGACCGAGTTGTTAGAAGGTGAAGGACTTGGAGGCGAATATTTAGAGAAAGTATATCACTCATTATTAACAGTACCACCTCATACAAAGTCTTTATGAATATTCTATATACATTTTGTAATTAGGCTCCATTTTAAGTGAGCTCATATATAAGAAAACTTCGGTTATCTAAATTTATAAGAAAACTTAACCAAAAATTACTTCGAATTGAATTCATGGATAATGCATTTTAAAATGGTTACAAATAGCAAAATATAAATATAAAATTATTTGAAAACTGCAAATTACATGTAATTTTAAATAAATATACTTATTTGAAGCCAATAAAACTCACAAATGTATATAAATAAGGAAAAATATTTAAATTACATCAGAATACTACAAAAATAGCTTTAAAGTAAAATCTCATTAAAAATACAGCATAAAACAAATTTCAACGATATTAATCAGTTCAGCGATACATGACTGAGGTGGTGATTTTAATCTCTTTGTGTTTTGTCTTAACTTGTGTGAGGAAAACTGATTTACGAATAAACAAACTTTGTTACATTTTAATTAACGAACTGAAATAAAATTAAAGGTGTTTTACATTGAACTTCTCAAATACTTTACATCAAACAGGGGTCCAGCATAATATTTCAAGTTTGACGGAGATCTATTTGTAAAATTTCAAACTTTTTTCACATTAATTGAAACTTAGTATGAACTGTTTTGTATAAAATGAGCAACAGTACATTGAAATGTATATATATACAGTATCCACTCTATATAAATAATTCTGTTTACAGTTAAATCTTGCTATACAACTAGACTCAAAATCAATAATTTACAGGTTACAATTATATCCTAACCTTCTACATAATATGTAACTTCCCAATCACAATCTGTCATGCATTTCAAAACGCTGATATTGCAGCATTTCTATGACAAACATTTATATTCATCATAGAAAAAATTTCTGAAAATTCTATACATAGCAAGATTAGAAATTTTAGCTCAGAATTTACTCGCCGAAAGATTCTTTTACTTATCAGTACCATATAAATAACATTGCATAACATTTGCCATTTCTTATACATTGAAGAAATAAACCCATATGTAGATTTTTTTGCTATTCAGATGAAAACGTCTACTTCTCATTTACAATTGAAATTTTTGTACCCTGTACATTGTGTAATCAAACTTCATTTGAAGCGAACTCATGTATAAGAAAACTTCACGATAAAATACTATGAACTAAATTCTTATATATCGCATTTTAAAATGTTTCCAAATAACAAAAAATATGAAAAAATTATTTAAAAATTGTGAGTTCAATGTAATTTTAAATAAATATCCATTTTTGGTGGTGATAAAACTAATAGAAATGTATATAAATTAAGAAATTATTTAAATTAAAACAATATGCTATAGTAAAACTGTCAGTAAAATTACAATATGTAAAAAATTTGTAATGGTATCAACCAGCTTGGAACAAGCTCCTTCTTTAAAATAAAAAAAAAAAAAAGCATCCATGTCAAGAAGTCAAGAAAAGCAAAGAGACAGACATAAAAAACCTTCTTGCCCTTAGTGTAATTGCTATGTCTTTTTATCCTGAAAAATTAGATGTTTCTTGTTTCCGAAACCGGTTGATATTGATACTATTTGTTATATGCTGTAATTGTAAAGAAGCTTTTACTTTAAGGATAATAGCATATGTGATTTGTAGACTATCCGGCAAGTTATGCCTAATCATAAATAAAGAAAATAATATTCTAATTATTATTAAGGCCACATTTGATATTATGCGACTGCTTCTGCATATCATGTGACCACATAATCAAGGTTACCGGGGAAAGTTTTTGGTCAATCTGGTTATAATCGTACTGTCACTGAAGTGAATTTTCAAACGGCAGTGGTTATAAACAAGATCCCCAAAACTTGTGTTACCTTACCAGTAAAATAAACTATCCTTTTGCTGCCATGAAAAAGTTTGAATTGTAGTAACATTTGAATATAATTATTCAAATTAATCAGATTTTACTGTATTAAAACATGAGCTTGACCTCTAGGGGGAAGTCAGTAGAATGCAAATTTGTAAAGCGAAAAGAAGAGTTTCATTTAACCAATATTATGAACTATTTATTGCCAGTTATAAATCATCTTTGCGCAAGTACTACTATAAGCAAAATCAAATTTTTATGTTGTTTTATAATATTGTGTTTAGGTGAACAATCATTGTTCATTGTTCAAACTATTGAAGTACATGGTATAAATAAATCAAGCTATTGCTGCATCAATACCGTTGTGCATCAATTAAAAGATAAAATATTGGGACAAATATCTGGTGTATATAACAGAAAACAAAGTACTTCAAAAATCACTTCACATTTGTTATATATCCATTAAAACATTTTAATATATAACACTTACCAAACTTGACAGCAAAAAAAAATTCATTTATTTTATGACATAAAAACCGAGCTGAAGGTATATACGCAACAATTTTACAAATTGTCTAGGGAGCAAAGTTGATCAAAATCCAACAAAAATATTTAACATACGGTACA
This sequence comes from Amaurobius ferox, assembly GCA_951213105.1. Taxonomy (NCBI): domain Eukaryota; kingdom Metazoa; phylum Arthropoda; class Arachnida; order Araneae; family Amaurobiidae; genus Amaurobius; species Amaurobius ferox. The sequence continues at coordinate 127,584,158 of OX578142.1, forward strand.
GTGGTGAATTCTAGTCTAGAAAGCAGGTCATGCAAAAGTGCATATTACATTCCAATCCCTGCGTTCTCAATTGTACCACAATACTCAAGGGATATAATGACAATAATAGCAATGATAATAATGTTACTGCTATTGTGTTATATATTTTAACCTAGAGAAGGGTTTTTGTCGATAAATTTGGTATAGTAGTGCCATACCAAATTCAACGACAGTATTCGTTACGGCGTCATTTATTGACTTATATAGGTAAATAAAGTTATTTTTAAAACAATTGTAGTGTGTTGAAATTTGAAAGTGAATTTTGATCACTTATTTTTGATATTAGTTATTAATTTGTGAAGACACATTTCACTTTATTTCCTATATAACATAGAAATTAAGTAAAGAATATGACTTTCCGCACAATCAATATAATAAACTAGAACACAATATAAAATGCAAGGTAAATAAATATACGTATGCTCTTTTTTTTTGCTGCATTTTATATTGTTATCCAGTTTATTATTAACATAGAAATTATCCTATCCTATTTTCAAAGATTTCTTTTACTAGTGTTGTCATTAGAATCATTCATAAAAAAATTAACATTTCATGGAATAAGAGAGACTTTTGCAAGAACAATTTTAAATATGTTAAACTTTTAGTATATAAAGTATGTGTGATACAAAATGTCTTGCTCAAAAGAGCGAACTCAATAAAAGTCAATTCAGGAGAAATTATCACAGCATACAATGGCAAGATACGTTAGAATACTACATTGAAATTTGAAAAAGGTCCTTTCTATAAGGTACCAACTAAACATAGAAGCAAGTCCATGGAAGCATTCCAATTCAGACAGGAAATATTAAAAAGAAACATCAGACATTTAATGGAAATGCAATTTTTATCTTTGGGAAATACAATAGGGATTACCATTCACACCATGCTGAATACATATACATTTAAATCTAATAACTAACTATTGATAAATTCATTTATACCCATACATAAATTATGTTTGTTACAGACAATGCTTATTTTTCAGTTTGGCTTTGTAAATAAACGGTACAGCATGCATAACTTCAAGTAAATTGAAGTTTTGAAAATATAATTTCTGAGATTATATGGAAATAAATGCAAAAATGCTATTCTAAACAAGAAAAAATTACGGACAACATATGAAATTTTTAAATCAGACCATATAGGACAATTTCTATAACTGGTTCAACAATAAAACAGCCTATCTGATATAATAAACAGATCGGCCGAAATATTGCAGTACAAGTTTAATTCTCTTCCAAGACTTTAAATTCTGTAATTTTAGCATAATTCAAAAGCGTACATTATGGTTTAAGAAGTTAAGAAACTTGTAGCATAATATAAACGAAATATATGCATTACATACCTAAGTAGTGTATTGTAAATACTCCTAAGTGTCTTTCAAACTTTCATCGACTTCGATAAATAAGCAAAATCGGCTTTATTTTCCCCTATGTTGTAAAAACTTTCAAACACTCATCTTTCGGAAAAGAAATATAAAAGAATTCAATTTTAAATAAAATTTCATCTTGAAATATCAAATGATACAGAAATTGCCGCCATCTTGTTCGACTTTTAATCAACTGTTAAATATTTAAGTGGCCAAAATCGGCCACTTAAATTAACAGCACTTTAGTGAGCTCTTTAACGCCGTGAAAGTGTTGGTGGGACGCAAAACAGTGCTAATCAACCGTTAAACCTTTGCTATATTTTAACGGTTGTTGGTGGGATCGGCCCTAGAGACGGGTGCCACGTACGCGCGTTTTCATGTCTATCTAATCGAGTCTATCTAGTCTTCATGGTTTTTATTAAAAGCAGCTACGGACAGGAAGGCTCCGTAATGTTAAATTCCGAAACCACTAGGTGGCACTGATGCTGTAGGGAATTTGAGGAATAGGGACATCAGGGAAAATATTCAGTATTGTGTTTTGCTTGTGTAGTGTTGGTGTGTTACAGAAAATCTGAGCACGTGGTAAGTTTTAATGATCATTATTTCCTTTAATTTCGTTTAATCCTTTAAGTTTCCTTTAATCGATCGTTGTCTGAGGATTCGTATATCTTTTATTTGCATTTGATTCGTATATTTAGCACGTGCATAACTATTCATGTCTATTTTCGTTTGATTCTGATATTTAGCACGTGTATATCTTTTATTTGCATTTGATTCGTATATTTAGTACGTGTATATCTTTTATTTGCATTTGATTCGTATATTTAGCACGTGCATAACTATTCCTGTCTATTTTCGTTTGATTCGGATATTTAGCACGTGCATAACTTTTATTTGCATTTGATTCGTATATTTAGCATGTGCATAACTATTTCTTCCTATATTTAGCACGTGCATAACTTTTATTTGCATTTGATTCGTATATTTAGCATGTGCATAACTATTTCTTCCTATATTTAGCACGTGGTAAGTTTTAATGAGCATTATTTCCTTTAATTTGAAGTTCTTGATGATTATTATATATATGATTCGATCGATCGTTATCTGAGGATTCGTATATTTTTCGCACGTGCATAAC